>CM042084.1:8530127-9130127 GCA_023512835.1 Taxillus chinensis | reverse complement strand
CATTCACTGGGATTAAAAGCAAGCTGTCGCGGTTGCTGACGCTTGTAGCAACTAGCAAGCATGGTTTCTAGAGTGCCTTCTTATTTTTTTTTTTAAAAAGTCTCTCATTTTAGGACTTTTTCTTCCGGGTTGAATAAACGCGAGTACTTTTGTTTATTATGTTAATGGAGTTAGTGGCGTTGATGATGATGATGGTGGTGGTGAATGCAAATGGAGTTAGGGAGAGAGAGAGCAACGGCGTGGCCTCTTTTGCATACTTAATTGTATCACCATTAATTATTTGATCATGACTGACGTCAGAGGGTGGGGTAGTTTTCCCTTCACCTTGGTGGCTGATGGTGATTGAGGTAAGTAATGACTAGCCAGCCAGCGGTACGTGCCGTGGGTTTGTGGTTGATGATGTTCACTTCCTCCGCAATCTGTGTACCATGAATAAATAAACGCAGTTCTAATGTTTTTGGGTTTGTAGTTTTGTTTCTCATCATTGACATTGTTTGTTGTGTTTACTGGTCACCTAGGAACTAAGAAGTGTCGGCTGATATGATACGTTCTCTTTTTAGGGACTATTCCCGCTTTACCTCGGTTGTCCTGACTTTTTTTAATGATAAAATATCATCGCCGGACTTCAAACGCCACTTTTTCTTTCCCCTAATCTACCGCCTAGTCACCTACACCTTTAAAAAAAACGAGTCTTCCCAAAATACCACTCTCTTACTTACTCCACCACGGCCTCCTGCTCATCGCCTCTTCCGTTCCACTCAATCCCCCTCCCCCCCTCTTTTCCCCCCCCCCGCCCCCCCCCCCCCCCCCCTTCCCCCCCCTCACCCCCTCAACTTCCCGTCGGGTATTATCACTGCCATGGGAAGCCACCATTCATAACCACAACCTCCACCCAGCCCTCACACAGTATTATTTTGGAAATTTTATTTTAAAATCACAATATAAAAACATTTCCAATAATATTTAACAAAAATAATTTTAATTGTCTTAGCTAATTTTAAAATAATTTTAAACTGATTAAATTAATTTTTCTTAATTTACCATTAAAATAATTTTTCACTTTAACATTGTGTGTTTAATGTAAAAAATAAATTAAAATTTCGAAGTAAGAAAATAATGCCGTAGTTTTAGCTAAAGTAAAATTTTGATTTAAATATTTGCTAAAGTTAAATATGACTTATGTTAGATATAAAGTTTAATTTTTTTATCCTTATTGTGTAGATGAATAGTATAATTATTTATTATAATTTATTTATTTTCTTAAAATTTATAATATTTTTTTTATTTTTTTTATTTTTTATTTTCTCAATCAATCCAAAGTTTATATGTTTAAAATATATATTAAAAAATTATAAAAAAAACTTCGTAGATGAATAGTAAATTTTCAAATATGAGAGTTTGTTATTCATTCTCTATCCCTTAAGTGTGTGCATGGTTCGGGTAAAAGGTTAAATCATTAATCGATATGACATTAATGGACGACTAATTTTTTCACCTTTTACCTGACTTGGTGGGTTTGTTAAATTTTTGGCAAATACTAACCGACAGGTATGACGACTTAAGCGGGTGCCAATCATCATTTACCAATATATAATTAAACAACATAAACTAAAAAAAAAAATCTCAATGATGTCTTGTGTATTCTAATTTTCCATTTGAATTTAATATCAATCAACAATTTGACTTGCAATTCATACAATATAGTCATTTTCTCATCAATATTTCTCTTGTTTAGGACCTACAATTGGCAAAACAAACAAGATTTCCTTTTCTTCAAGTTCCATCAATACTGAATCTCATTTTGATTTGATACATGTTGTCATTTAGGGTAGTTACAATTACTTTAATTTCAAATGCAAAATATTTCCTACTACATGCACATGGTTTTACCTTATGAAACATAAATCAGATGAGAATCTTTTAGTCAATTTGTCAACATAACTTAAAATCAATTCAATTTCAAAGTAAAAATTATTCATACTAACAATGGCCTAGAATTCATACTTGAAACTTTCTATAAACAAAAATATACCATTCACCAAATTAGTTGCATTAATATGCCACAACAAAATGGTATCGCTAAATAGAAGCACAAATACTAGTTAATATGGCTCACATCCTCTTTATTCAACCTGATGCTCCTCATTATTTTTAGGGGGTGTTATCCTTACTTTAGCCCGTCTCATAAATCACACAAGTCCTCTTCTCTCATCTAAGGAAAAAAAAACATATGAAAAAATATTTAACAAAATTTCAAATTACGCATTTAAAGAATTTGATTAATTTGTTTTATTCCCACAAATAGCGAACACTATTCAAAATTTTATCCTTTAGCATCACATTGCATCTTTCAACAAGCTTGGTTCAAATTCATGTATTGTTCATTGACTATCCTAGACTTTGTTTTATACCAACTTTCCCCTGCTCATAAAACACATGCTACTTAATTAGCTCCCCATAAAGAACATGTTAGTTATTTGTAGGCTATCAAAGATCCAATATGGTGTAAAACCATACAACAAAAACTTTCAACTTTACAAAATAATAAAACTTGAAGTTTAGTACCATTATCATTCCATAAGCAATCAGTAGGCTCTAAATGGGCGTGTGTGCCCGCATGCGCACGCGTACACGCACACAAACTAATGAACAAAATAATTAGGTAAAAAATGTATTTAGGAGATGATAATTTTTATTATATATATCCACACTCCTCATTACTTTTTTTAAAATAAATTTCATGTAATTTTTTAAACATTATTATTATTCTACTATTTTAATAATATTATAAATTATATATTTAAAATTTCTTACTCTCAATTGATACTAATATTAACTATAAACTATTACTAATTTTTTATATAAAAATATTTTTATAATATTGTTAAACATATCATAAAAATAAATTTGATAATTCATGAAAATATATTTTGATGTTTTAAAAGTATACTTTTGTATATGTTAGTTGCAAGGAGTCTATAGTATTGCAATTGTTGTTAATGGTGGCAAATAGTGGCAAGTAATACATGAGATAAGTTTATATCTTTTGATAATCTTGTAAGTTGATCTTTGTAGAGTATAGCCTATAGAGGAAGCAGGATAAAATATGTTAACTTTCTTTTTTTTTTTTTTTCAAATCTCATAGTCTTAGGATGAATTTCAAAGTCTTGAGTGCTTAAATAGATTGTTAAAGCTCAAAGCCATTAGATTCTTGGATTGTGATTACGTGATTATAATAAGTCTCCCTAAGATGATGATTAAAGCATAAGTCAGATACTTAGAATGCTCATTTGATACCTAGGGTGTTAATCAGATACTCGATCATCAATTGGAGGCTTGAAGCAATGCTTAGGTTTGAATGATGTTGCGCTTTTAAGTGGTGATGTTAGCAAAAATTCTTATGATGTCATAAGAAGAGGTTATGACATGGACATACAATAAGTTTTACACTACTACACTAAGCGATTAAGATTTGAGGTAGAACATCATCGTTCCATTAAATGATGATGTCATAAAAAGAGCTTATAACGTGAGAAGCAATGCTTATGATGTAAGCAGTTAAGCTTATCATCCAAACAATTTTAAACAAAGTAGCAATGACTATGATATGATTATATTGTATCAAGTAGCACAATAGTGAAAGTTCAGTCATAAGGAGAGCAACATTGTTGATGACGTAACTAGCAGTGTTGATAACCAATAATGCTGATGACATAACCAAAAGTTTTGATGATATAACCAGAAGTTTTGATGACGTAACAAGCAGCATTGGTAGTATA
The DNA here is from genome assembly GCA_023512835.1 of Taxillus chinensis. Taxonomy (NCBI): domain Eukaryota; kingdom Viridiplantae; phylum Streptophyta; class Magnoliopsida; order Santalales; family Loranthaceae; genus Taxillus; species Taxillus chinensis. The sequence goes on along the minus strand of CM042084.1, from coordinate 9,126,348 downwards.
AGTAAAATTGTTTTGCTGATGATGTATTAAACAACACTTGTCCATAAGAAACTCGAATGCCGATTTGGTTTGGTTACTTCATTTAAAGCTCATTATCTTGGAGTGTGTTAGTGACTCGAAGTAACTCATCACAAGCCAAAGCCTCTCTGCCCAGATTATAGCAAGCTCATCTTGAAGTCGTTGCAAGGCATCACATTGTTTGAGCAAAAGCTTTACAACAGTCGTATAAAACAATTCTAAGGATCTATTCAGATGGTTTGAAAACTTATAGTTAAGCTATTTGTAGGAAAACAAAGTAAAACAGAGAGATCTAGAGTTTGTCAAAAACGAGAAGGAGAAGTACAAAAATTGATCAAGGGTGTAAGACAACATCAAATCAACAAAGCAAGTAGCCTTATTGTAATAGTTGTAACTATGATAATGGATTGTATCAGTGTACGTTGGAGCCTCACCACCGTAGAGTAGGTTTTGTTGTGACCGAACCACGTAATTTCTTATATCTTTTCCTATTTTACTTTACTTCTTGTGCTTTGTTTGATCTGTAAGACAAAATACCCTAAATCAACAAGTCGCATACACCTAATCTAAAAGAGAACGTTTAAGACAAGATCTTTTAATTTAAGGAGCTACAAAATCCTAAATCTATTTGGTTGTAGCTAACATATCTAGTGTGATTAACTTGGGATTTGTTGTATTAGCTCCTTTGACTTACAATTATTATTAGAGTTCTATTTGGGGCAAAATCTAATACAATTTCTTTGTGTTTCACAATATTTTTTGGGACATTTTAGTAAGTTTAATAATTTTGTTGTGTTTTAACATTGAAAATGATAATTTCAATGTTGGAGCTTTTTCACATTATTCTGAAAATTTTAGAATATATATATAATATATTTTCATATATATATATATATATATACACACACACACACACACACACACACATACACAAAGCATATTTGGTACATAATAATATTATAATATTACTATATGTATTTTAAAAATAAAAATTTTGTTTTTTTGTTTTAATTTTTTTTAACTTAATAATAATAATACAAACAAATATATTAATGTTTTTAAAAGGGACAAATAAGTGGGTGAGTAGAATAGTAAAAATCCTTTGGATCCAGTATTTTACAAATATTGTTTTATATATAGATTCATATAACAGCATTCACAGTAGCCTCAATACAGTTTGGCTATAATTTAACTAAATAATTGACTTTTATAAATTATAACTACTCTAATTTTATACCATAAAATAACGGCCTCAACAAAATTTCAGTATTTTAATTAAAATATTATTTTAAAAAGTCTTGCCAAACCTTTCGCCGCTCCTTCTTCCTGCACTCTCCTCCGCCATACCCCATCCCCTCCTGCACAACCATCGCCACCGCCACCCATCCCCCTGCACAGCCTCCATGCCCCACCCCTTGCTGCACGGCCGCCGCGCCCCCCCTACACAAATCTGTTACAACGTACTCCCCCCCCCCTCCTCCCTCTCGCCGCCCATCCCCCTGCACAGCCTCCATGCCCCACCCCTTGATGCACGGCTGCCGCCCCTCCCCTGCATAGCTGCCACACCCCACCCCTTGCCGCACGGCCGTCACGCCCCCCCTACACGATCTGTTGCCGCCGCCTCTCCCCTGCATAGCTGCCACGCCCCACCCCTTGCTACACGGCCGCCTCGCCCCATCCCCCCCCCAACACACACACACACACACACACACACACACACACACACATATTGTTGCAGCTGCCCCTCCCCCTGCACAGCCACTGCACCCCGCCCCTTGCTGCACAGCCGTCACGCCCCATCCCCTCTTGCACAGATTTGCCGCTGCCGCTGTCCCTCCCCCTTGCAAGGCTCCTTGGGATGAAGATGAATCTTTGTCTCCTTCAAGAGCAAAGAGCAGGGAGGAGCACAACCGGAAATCTTCCACCCCCAATACAGCTTCACCGACATTTATTATTTAAATATTATTTTAATTACAAATAATATTTAGCGTGCGGTCCTGCTCGTTAGATTTAGTGTGGATTTTAACCAAACGCTAAAATGACTGTAGCAATAAAGAAGCTAATGCAAGATGTTTTTTTACACATTAACCATTAATTAGCTATTATTTAACCTTTGACGAGTTCGACTGCTCTAACCGTACTAAAAGTATTGCATAAAATATAATATTTAATTTAAACCATTAAATAATTTAAATTAAATTTTTATTTAATTATAATACTGCTGCTACCCGTATTTACTCGTTTCTGATCATACGCATTAGGATACGGCGGCATTCAAACCAAAGCCTCGAATTTGACTGAAGAGAGTCATTCGCAATAAAATAAAAAATAACTGGGTGGTATGATTTGAAGTTGGAACCAAGCGATGAAGGAATGTCGTGGAATATGTATGGACCCTGCTTTTAAAAAATGTTGATGCGGCATAGCGATTAAGTTAACAGTCAAAAAGAGATTTGAAATTTATAAAAGGCTATCGTCTTGTCATTTAAGGTACATTATTGGTGTCACCTTTTCCTCTTTGGGGGTAGCGTGTGGTCTACTTTTTCATAGCTTGGTGGCAAAAGCTCGTGGTTAGGAAAAGGAAAGGGGGAAAACATGCTAGAGACTAGTAAATTTCTAAGTGCTCTTATTTAATTAGGAGCTTCTGCCTTTTCCTACTGTTTTTTTGATCTGTTTGTTTTTGTTTCTTGTCCTGGATGCCCTATGAACTCCGATGTTTCCACTTAATTACATAAAATAAATCAAACAAACGAATTAAATTTCACTGTTACATCTCAATTGAGATTTTAGACAAACCATGAGAGGCGAATTGGGCTGAGAAAAAAAATACATATATATAATATAAATATTAATGATAAAAAATACATAACTGTAATTATGATGTTTAAATTATAATTTTATTTAATCAATTTTCACTATAGTTAAATAAAATTATAATCATGATAGTTTGATTATGATTAACCACTCATAATTTTACTCGGTATTGCTTCTCAGTGTTTTCAAAATCTAGCACTAATTTTCATTTTTAATATTTAGAAGAAGTGATAATTTAATTTTCTAGTATTTTTCTTCGATATGAAATGATTTTCAATGTGTGGTCGACACAGAGCAGGAGTGGTCAAGGTAGGCCAAAAGAGTTAGTTGAGGTCGACCGACGTGGGTTATACCAGAATGTTCTTATTGTTCATTTGAGGTGGTTAACGTAGCATATGTCCCAAACACTAGAAAGTCACTAGACATGGGAGTCTGGTTTCCAAAAGCTAGAAGGATGGTTGCCGTAGTTATGCTTAAGCTGGGGTATAAGGAAGGTTAAGGTCTCGGTGCACAAGCACAAGGCATTAAAGAATTAATAGTCATATAGAACACTAGAGAAAGGTATGAGTTGGGCTATAAACCTACCAAGATCGACAAATCAAGGGAAATCGCAAGGAATAAAGAGAGCAACTGGAGTCTACATTCCAAGAATATTACAATTGTGGGAAATCGGGTCACTCTGCCAAGGACTGCAAGTCATCAAAATTCAAGACGGCAGTAATTATAGTTGCATTTATTATATTTTTTTATTATATATATAGCTGATAAACAGAAAAAGAATACAATGGTAATCGATAATCAAATGATTTAAATCATAATTTATTTATTTATCTTTTTATTTTTTAAAATTTTATTTGTGCAAAATCCAACCGTCAAATTACTATAAATTTTTACAAGCACGACATGCACTACATAAATATATAATCTAATAATTAATTTTTAAAACAAACAATAACAATATAGCTAAAAATGAAAAAAGCAGTACTGTGCGGGTTTTTTTTCCTATAGCAGGGAACTCGTGCTCTGGTAATTAATTTATGCTGAATAGGAGCAGATTGGCATCATGCTGAACCACAATAGCATCCCAAACAGGGAGGATTGAGGAGTTTCCAGATTGGATCGTGGAGGGGGAAAGTTGCCGGACTTATCGCAAGGGAGGGGGCATTACAGGACTAGACAGCAAGAGGGAGCATGAAGGCTCAAAACATAAAACAAAATTAGAAAACATTATTTTTATTTTCATGTATTTGAAAAACAAAATTTTGAAAACCAAAATGAAAACAGTCACTAAACATAAAAAAATAATTGTTTTATGTATTTAAAAAGAAAAGCTATTTTTGAAAATACAACCAAACACTCCCTTAACTTCCTCTATATCATTAATTGCAATATTCAACGATTCATATTAATTTTTTTTAATAAGAATTTGATTTTATATTATCTATGTAGTATGTAGCATGACTATATATGATTTTACTAAATTGAAATTTTACATGAGATTTTTTAATTTAAATCATTAGATTTATATTCAACTATAACTTTACAATTATAATGATACTATAGTTAAATCAAAACTTAAATGTAAACCATTAGATTTAGAATTAAAAACATCTCAAGTTAATAATGAAACACTCTCATTGATATAAATAAAAGCATGGTTTTATACACTCATCAGATAATTTTTCGTAAGTTTACCTTTTTTAGTTGAATTTATAGTCCCACCCCAACACGGTCGGCACCACCGGCAGCGAAATTGGAGTGCCTAGAAAAAGCCATAGCACGAGGAAATCATAAGCGTGGGGACATTTCTTTTTTCAGTCTTTAAGTTCGATTATCATGCACACCCATTAGGCCTAAATCATGGCTTATTCATCACTTTTGGCATAGTTTTGTTCGATGATTCGAGACAAATGGAAGCCTCTCCTTCCACGGCCTCCATGCATATGGCACCCTACACAAATGAAGCCAGAAGCATTGCTCAATCAAATTGTACTCGATGGCATTTTCAGAGATTGATTGAGTAGACACAAGTTCTGCTTTTTATGAAACTTTCTCTAATAAATGATGAAGGCTTGACCCAACTATACCTATGTACCCTACTGCTGGTCCTGGAGAGAGAGAGAGAGAGAGAGAGAGCGCTAAATACAATGCGTCGGAGCAATCGATAAATGCTACTCTATAGAATGAAAGAACCATTGGATTTGGACGCATTTAGTGGAATACCAATTTCAAACCAACACTATTGTTTTATACAGACATGCAGAAAAGGGGAAAAAAAGTTTACGGGGAGTCCATAACTGTTGATCATCACGCATTGCATTTAAAGCGCATGACAGCTGAATTTGGAGGGAGTAATGGTTTTGTACTGGCATAATTTAATCGGATTGAATAATCGAACTGTTTTGTCAAGTGCATATATAAATATCAAAATCTACACATAAATATTAATACATGAATAATGATGTTTTGATATTTATATGCATGGCCATAGCAAGAAATTATTTTATAATTCAAATAGAATTAACCGTAACCAAATTAGTAATACCCTATTAGAGAACCCTACGTGTGAAAATTAGTAAATTACCACTCAAATATTAAGTCAGCCACTTTGCATGCATCTAATAACTTTAACTGTAAGAATTATTTCTTGAAGAATCATGATAAATATAAAAATAATATAAGAGCATCTTCGATCATGTCCCATAAATTTCACTCTCTAATTGATATAAAAGCTATTTTAACTAGTTATTTTTATGATCTATTCTAATTATACTCTCTATTTTCACTAATTATATAATATTTTATTATTTTTTAAAATTTTAATTTGAACAATTAATTTTTTATGTAACTAATTAATGATTTCTTGTATTAAAGTATTAATAAAATTAATTTAGGAAATAGATATACCTCCTTTTATATATATAAGGAAGTTACCCAATTTAAAAAATATTTAAAAAAATAATTAGAGCAATAAAATTATATAATTAGCTTCTATTACGATATAGAGTCTTGAAGATGCTCGTCAGCTATATGAAAACACATTTAGCTAGTAGCCTAAACCATTGAAATCGTACTTCTCACTTCATAAATTTTCCTTTAGGGGATTTTATATTTAAAATATGGTGGATCTGATATAAAATACAAGAATAAATAAAATACTATGTTTAATTCACATTCACCATTATAAGTATCCGAGGCCAAGTTTGATATTGCATTTTGAGACACTGATTTTAATTATTTCATACGCAAAAACCAGAAAAACTCATTTGGTAAAATAAGAATTACTTTTAAAAGTTATTTTATCATATAGCAACTTTAAAAATTTTTAAATATCAATATTAACCAAAATTATCTTATATAAAATTCATTCTAATTAATTTCCAACTCCTTCCCTGTCATCTATCTCCGCTTCAACCTCAAATCTATCATTTTTCCGGTCCTCTTTTTTATCTATTGTCTTTTTAAATATTTATATTAATTTTATTTTTAATTTATCAATTAGCTATTAACTACTATTATAATATTTTTAAAATTAAAATTAAAATTTAAAATTATTTTCATATTTTTTTGAACACAATTAAAATCAATTTAAAATCACATCGTTAAACCTTTTTACTTATCTTAATGCCAACATCTTCCTAATACGTTCATATAATAATTTAGTAAGAGCGATCATGATCCTCTTACGTTAGACGTGTATCTCCCATATAAATACATATATTGGTCTATTTATATTATAACAACCAAAGTCTGAGGGATATTTTAACCCAACCTTATACAGATTTTTTAAATTATTATTATTATTATTATTACAACTTACTTAAACTATTTGGAACCCTCACCTACAGAGACGGATTTAGGGGGAACCATTAAAAAATTAAATTTTAATTTTAATTATGTATATTATATAATTATAATTATAATTATAATTAATTAATAATATAATTTATTGTCTTTAATTATAATAATGATAAATAAATTATTTGATTTTAAAAATTTATTTGATTTGGTGAACTTTTTATGCTTTTATATTATTACTTGAGACTTAGATATTATTCATTATGTATAAAATCGGTTCAGTTTAAGTTGATTTGAGCTATTTTTTAAACCAAATTGATGTTTTTCGATTTAGACAAAATCAAATTAAACTAACTTATTGCTTAGACCAAACTGAACTGAACTGAATTAATTTGGTTTAGGTCAATTTATTTTAAACTAACGGTTTGAAAAATTATCCATTTAGATCAGTTTGATTCATCATTTTTTAAGTTCTTTAAAATTAAAATGATATAAAACAAAAAAATAAATAGTATGTTAGCACATTAATACTAATATATATTAAATTTATAATTTTAAGTCTCGAAATTGGATAATATAACTCATAAATACAACATATCAAGTATTAATAATCAATCTTAAATAAATAAGTTTAAAACATAAAATAATAAATAAATAATAAATAAATAAATAATATTATTTGGTTCTATTTAAACCGCCATTTTGAAATCCTAAATCAAATCAAACCGATATATTATTCAGTTTCAAACCAAACCAAACCAAACTAACTTTATTTGATTTTGACAGTTTGATAAATTAGTAGTTTAGGCGGATCGGTTTGGATAGTTTGCTAATTTAGAGTTTCACGCCTAATGCTAATCATAGTTTTATATGATAGTTTATTGACATGAGTTATACAGTTTGTATTTCAATTCCTCCTAATGAAAATTTTTGGATCCGTCCCTGCTCACCTATTATAACTATCATATTTTCTCTTCGTTTAGCTAGTCATAGAATGACCTTAGAGCAACTCCAAAACACTTTATATTATTTATAAATAGAGAATAAAATGTTAAATTTATGCTCTAAAAGACTCTTCACATGGTTCTCTACATCTGAAAAATGCTACATTAGAGCAACTTCAATACTATTTTTTATTTTATATCTACATGTAAAGAAAATCTTACAGGTAGAGAATTATTTTTTAAATTTAAATTTATTTTTATTTTATATGTATTTATATTAAAATAATATATTTTTTTAAAACCCAAACACCCACGAGAAGTTTTATTACAACGAAAACGACTCGGCTTATTGGGAGAATATGGCGGCCAGCTGTTTGGCAACTTTAATAACTCAAATACACACGAAAGGAAAAAAACTTAAAAATTTGTAAATAAATAAAATCTTAAAGTTCGTTTGAGGGGTTTGTCACAAATCGTGTTTGTGGTCAATTATAAACGAGTTTTGATAATCAGGAATGAGTTTTTTTAAAAAAAACCAGGGACAAAATATACCATTTTGTTTCAAGCAAAAGGTGAAATTGAAAGCAAACATCCGACATGCATACGAGTCTTTGTCTGATTATGCTCTCCGATTAGTCGTAGTTTTTGACTATTTCCAAATGAGATGTACATTAAAATACATGACCCATTGTCAATTGGTGATATGTGGGAGAGAGGGAGAGTGATGGATCATGGAGCTAGTGAATCCAGTAGAAGCCGATAAAATATGAATGATGAATGTAAAGGAGAACATTTATTTTGAAAAAACCACACTTTCATATCAAGAAAAATCGTTAGCAATTAGTATAGAAATTAATATAATTAATTAAATATCTTAGAATTCTTGAAATTGATGGCAAGTAAGACCTATGCCTTGAGCCCCAAAATATGACCGAAAAAATGAGATCCCAAAATTTGCCTCTACCTCCATCTAACCTAACCTCCTGCCATTGGCTTCACACAACTTACTTTTTATATATAAACACATATTTTAACAATACTGTAATCACTATTTGGCATTGTTGTTGGAAGGCTACTTTTGTTTATTTTATAAGTAAAGTAACAAAATGTGTTTGGTAAACTAAAAAAAAGTACTTATAAAATAAGTTTTTGTTTTTTTTTCCCCAAAACCAGAAGCAATTTAAAGATTATTTTATAAGTTGCTTTTTCAGGAAGCAGTTTGAAAAATCTAAAATACCAATTTAGTCCTTGCATCCACACAACTAGTCCAACTTGCAAACACCAAAGCCCAAAATGTACACCAGGGGCTATCGGATATGTAGACGCAACCATGGATTGCAATCCCGCCAAATCAGGACACCGCATGACCAGAGAGGAGTCGCACGAGCAGAGAGCACAGGAGGGACGGTGGCCGAGCAACTGCAAGTGCGCATGAAGTCACCTTCCTCACAGGCGAGGCACACCGTTGCCAAAGTTGGGGAATCGAAGTCGGCGGACGGGGATCGCCCAGGTGGAAGGAAATTGCCAAAGAAAGGGAGCATGAGGGGGGGGGGGGGGGGGGGGGGGCAACTTCGTCCTTGCCGCCAACCTAGTCTCACTGTCACCAATACGGAGCTGACTTGTTCCTTTTTAAAAAAAAAACTATTATATATAAATATATATTCATAATTAATTTTGGCATAGTAACATGGGATTGAGGGCGCCGGGATGGAAGGGGATAGGGAGGGCAGCGGGATGGAAGGGGGTGGGGGAGGGTGACAGGATGAAGAGATATTTTTTTAATGTTTCTAAAATTAAAATATATCACAAAGGATATTTTTGTATTTTAATTCTTCACATTACTTTTTTAAAAAATTTACCAAACACTTATCACTTGCTTTTAAAATTTAAAGCACTTTTAAAATTATATTTTACCAAACACTCATATGCTTATTTTAACAGCGGCTTATTTTAAAAGCACAGCTAAAAGCAGCTTCTTCTAAAAGCACAGCTAAAAGCAGCTTCTTCTAAAAGCATATCATTACCAAACTAAGCCTATGTTATAGCTTTTTGTGTAGTATAAAATTTTTTTTAGTTGAATATGTTTTGGTGAAGTCTAGGAGAGATATGATTATATAATCAGAGGCAGCTCCAGAAAATTTGTTCAAAGTGTTCAATATTTATTAAAAGTGATTTTGACCACTATTGAAATATATAATTGTTTTTACGAGAATCCCTGGGCTTGAGTTGGTCATGTGTCGCCCGGAGTCCGGACCCATATATTGGTTCGTCCTTCTTGGTAATAATCGATGGTAATATGTTAAATGTTTGTGGGTTTCAGTTTTATTTTTTTTCTTGAATTAAAAAAATCAAATATCAGTCTTCTTTTGAGTTAATCGGGTTACCTTTAGGGATGGCAATTTGCCCCGTTTCCGCAGGGACTCGCCCCAAATGGGGCGGATTTTTTTTACTTTGTCGAGTCACAGGTGGGGACGGGGCAAAAAATTTTTACCCCGCCCCGCGAACATAAAAATAATCTGCAAAGTATATATATGCTGTCGGTGGGAATTGAACCTTAAACCTCTTCTCTAATTAGAATGCCTGTCAACCATTGGGCTAGTTGCATTTTTGTAATATGTGCTAATATAATTAATATATGTGCTTATAATATAACATATAACTAAATAACAATAACAATAACAATAATAATAATAATTATTATTGATAATAATAATATTAATAATATTAATATTAATATTAATAAGAGTACATCATTTATTTTAAAAATAATAGTAGTTACAATTATGTATATTTATATTATGATAAAAAGTAAATGTACTATGAATATTTAAATATAAATACAAATCAATTAGATTCAAATTTAGTTTTGAATTTATTAATAAGTTGATTTTATGATTTAGGATTAAGTAATCCAATCAAATATTATTTAATTCAAAATGCATTAATATTTAAACTAATAATATCATTTACATGGTTTATTACTTTTTTTCAAATATGAAATATATACTATCAAATATCAAAAAAAACTCAAAACTCACTCTCATCATGCATGACTCATATCACACATGAAATAATTTATTGGTACTCATTAATTTGATTTAATATTAATTTTAAATTTATTAATATGTTAATTTAAGACTAAATGATATAATAAAGTATTATTTGATCGATAAATTCATTAATATTTTAACTAGTGATATCAGTTATATGATTTATTACTTTTAACTCAAATATGAAATATATACTATCAATGGTCAAAACTCACTTTCACGATGTATTTTTTAATATATGAAAATAGTTAGTATTTTATAATTAACTAATAACATTGGTTATAATTGTAAGATTACATGTATATACTTATCATATCAAAGAATACATATATATACACTCACACTTAATAATTAATCATATATAAAAATAATTATATTATTGATCGTTTTAATTATATTAAGATAAATAAGTTGAATAAACATGACTTGTCGGACTAATGTATTGCTTATAACATAAGTAATATGATAACTGTGATATATTATATATAATTATATTAGTTAGGTTATTACCACTCATATGATCACTTATTATTAATGATGATTATATTACTTAAGTTATCACTACTTGCTACTCAAGTTATTACTTATTGATTAGAATTTATACGTGCATATATATAGGGATAATTATATAACTATATACATATACAGATATATATATATATATATATATCATATAAAACATAAGTAATATGATAATTATTGAGTATCTGGAGTTTAATAACTATTGTCAGAAAGTTTGTTGATAATTATTATATATATCATAAATAATTATTGTTTACTATGTTTACATAATTAGTGTATATAGTTAAAATCTAACATATAAATAATATTAGTAGCAATAATAGTAGTAGTAGTGATAATAATAATAATTATAGGTAAATTTCTTATTTTAAAAATAATATCACTTACAAAGTAGATATACTTATATTTTAATAAAAATAACATTCAAAAGTAGTAATAATGTTTTAATATAAAATACAAGCATATAAAATACAAATAAGTGATATAATTATATAGTATATTAGTGTGGATTAATATATTACGTACAACACGAGTAATATTATAATTATTCAATCAAATAATATTTGATTAGATTATTTAGTCTTAAATCAACTTATTAATAATTTCAAAGCTAAATTTGAATATAATAAATGTCCATTGAAAAGCTATTTCAAATATTAATGCATTTATTGATCAAATAATACTTTATTAGATCATTTAGTCTTAAATTAACATATTAATAAATTTAAATTAAATCAATATGATTACCGACAAATTATTTCATATTTGAATTAAAAGTAATAAACCATATAAATGATATTATTAGTTTAATATTAATACATTTTGAATTAAATAATATTTGATTTAATTACTTAATCATAAATCATAAAATCAACTTATTAATAAATTTAAAACTAAATTTGAATCTAATTAATTTATATTTTATATTTAAATAATCATAGTATATTTACTTTTTATCATAATATAAATATACATAATTGTAATTACTATTATTTTTAAAATAAATAATGCACTCTTTATTAATATTAGTATTATTGTTATTGTTATTTATTTATATGTTATATTGTTTATTAATTATCATTGATGCACTTTTTATTAATATTAGTAATCATAATAATATTATTATTATCATTAATAATAATAATAATAATAATAATAATTATTATTATTATTATTAGCATTATTGTTATTGTTATTTATTTATACGTTATATTGTAAGTACATATATTAATTATATTAGCATATATTGCAAAAATGCAGTTGGCCTAGTGGTTGACAGGTACTTTAATTAGATAAGAGGTTTCGGGTTCAATTCCCACCGATAGCATATATATTTTGCAGATTATTTTCCAGGTGCATGCGGGGCGGGCGGGCGTAGCGGGGCGGGTCACGAGTAATCAAACATGTGATGGAATAGCAGTGGGGCGGGGAATCCCCGCCCCGCCCCGTAACTCGACGGGGCGGGGATGGGGCGGGAAATTTGTACCGGTGATGGGGACAGGGCAACCCAATACCCGCCTCGCCCCGCCCCATTGCCATCCCTAGTGTCACGGACCGAGGCTTATCCTAGCATACTTAGGCCATTTTGGGGTATTTCCCCTTTGTAAAGTGTTGTACTTAGCTTATAGAGTAAGTTGTAGAGATTTTAGATTTCGATCAGATATGATGTCTCCTGGCGACATAGCCAGAAAAGTGTTAACATCTATATGTAGGGGAGTGATGTTGTAAAGCTTTCAAGCATTCAATACAATCGTTTGTTGCCTTCGTTTAAATCGATCTTCCGCTAAGCGCTTCCCTACACAATTGCTTTACAACGGATCGATGGGTTCCGATCCAAATGCGACGAGTTAGGCTGACCTAGCGTTCCTTCGTACGGGTGGGAACTAGGTGCCGCACGGGTTAAGCCGCTATAAAGGCTGACCCCGTGACAAGTGGTATCGAGCACGGTTGGTGCTAAAGTTCGGTGGAACAATCAAAACTTCGAGACGGTGTAAAAATGACAAACGGAGGATCTGTTGTCATTAGTGGTGGCGACCACGAAGGCCGCGACAAGGAGCACCACGCTAAGGAACGGAGGAGAGACAAGTCCGTTTCGAGGGAGACATGTCCGCTGGAGAGTCGACTAGCCAAATTGGAGTTGGCGTTAGCCGAACGGATGGAGGTGGTCGAGGAGCACACCGAAAGCATCGAAAAGCTGGACTCGGAGGGGTGAGGAAAGCTATGGGAGGATGCAAGGGCTTCTCAACTCCGTCATGGACGACATGAACTCTCGATTCGAGGGCTTGAAGGGTTCTCTCATGTCCCAAATCTTGGCGATGCAAGAGGAAATCAAAGAGATCAAGGCGGATTGGTCTCTATGCAAGATGGCGGTCACCCAAGGTGGCGTTGGCGGCCATTCCAGCTCCAAAATCGACGTGCCAAAGCCTGACCTATGCTGGGTCAAGGAATGCGAGGGAGTTAGACAACTTCCTCTGGACCATGGAGCAGTACTTCGATGCCTTGAACATTGTCGACGAGGCAAAGAAGGTGAAGACCGCTCCACTATACTTAGTCGATTCGGCTATGGTGTGGTGGAGGCGACGATATGCCGACAAGGAGTGCGGCCTATGCATTATCGACAATTGGGCAGATTTCAAGTGGGAGATCAAGGCCCAGTTCTATCCCCAGAACGCAGAAGACGAGTCCCGGGCGAAACTTCGGCGCCTTACCCACAAAAGCACGGTGCGGGAGTACGTCCGTGAATTTTCCGAGCTAATATTGGAGATCCCGGATATGTCCGCGAAGGATTCATTATTTTCCTTCATGGACGGATTGCAACAATGGGCGAAGCTGGAGTTGCAGCGGAGGAATGTGCAGGACCTGGCATCGGCCATGGCGGTGGCCGAATCACTCATCGAATACAAGAAGCCGGAGAAAACCACCAGTTCTTCATCGACTTCCAAGGCGAACAGGTTCCACAAGGAGAAACGTGGGGGAGACAACCGGAGTGAAGGAAAAGGGAGACCCTTCCAACCATCTAAGGACTTTCGCCCAAAACAATTCGCGAATAGTTCCAAGGACGGGGAGAAGCCAAGGATCTCCTGTTTCCTTTGTGAAGGCCCTCACAAGGCGTTCGAGTGCCCGAAGCGCTCCAAGCTCTCCGCGATGATCAACGAAGACGAAGAGAGGAATGCGAGAGATCCACGACTTGGTTCCTTGCAGCTCCTCAATGTAATCAAGGCGAAGGTGGAGGTGCCACCATCCGGACGACAGAAGGGGCGCATGTATGTGCTCGCTAAGGCCAACAACCTTGAAACTAAGGCCTTGGTGGACACGGGTGCGACCAACAATTTCATCAAGGTCGAAGAAGCTCGTAGACCGGGGATAGTCTACAAGGAAGAGAAGGGGCCGGCTGAAGGCGGTGAACTCCAGCGCCGGTCCAATCCATGGCGTGGCTCGAGGCATCGAGCTAAGTATTGGCGAGTGGAGAGGCAAGGTGAATCTCTCCGTGGTGTCGATGGATGACTATCCCATGGTGTTGGGGATGGAGTTCGTTGACCAGGTGCGGGCAATTCCAATTCCTAGCACCAACACAATGTGCATCATGGACGAGGGGAAAACGTGCATGGTGAAGGTAATGCGGGAGGAAGAGCTCAAGGCGAAGTCTCTTTCGGCGCTCCAACTGTCTAAAGGAGTTAGACGACAGGAGCCAACCTTCATTGCCATGGTGAAGGAAGAAGGCCCAAGTGTTGGAGAGGAGCCCCCAACCGAAGTGAAGACGGTCCTTGAAGAGTTTGGGGACGTTATACCACCTGAACTCCCTAAACAACTTCCGCCGAAGCGGGAGGTGGACCACAAGATCGAACTAGAGGCCGGTGCAAGGCCTACTGCTGCGGTGCCCTATCGGATGGCACCACCGGAGTTAGAGGAACTTCGGAAACAATTGAAGGACTTGTTGGATGCCGGGTTCATTCGGCCATCCAAAGCGCCATTTGGAGCACCGGTGTTGTTCCAAAAGAAGCACGATGGGTCGATGCGGCTATGCATTGACTATAGGGCGCTAAACAAGATAATGGTGAAAAACAGCTACCCCATCCCACTAATATCCGACCTGTTTGATCAACTTGGTGCTGCGAGATGGTTCTCAAAGCTAGACTTGCGGTCGGGATATTGGCAAGTGCGGATAGCCGAAGGTGATGAGGCAAAGACGGTGTGCGTCACAAGATATGGCTCTTACGAGTTCTTGGTGATGCCCTTTGGCCTCACAAACGCCCGGCCACATTCTCGTACGTTGATGAACCGGATCTTCCAACCATACTTGGATAGATTCGTCGTGGTGTACCTTGACGACATTGTCGTCTATAGCAAAACGTTGGAGGAACACAAGGCACACTTACGGCGGGTTTTCCAAATCTTAAGGGAGAACCAACTCTTTGTGAAGAAGGAGAAATGTGACTTTGCGAAGAAGGAGGTGCCCTTCTTGGGTCACATCATTGGCGGCGGCAAGTTAAAGATGGATAACAAGAAAGTGTTAGCCATCAAGGAATGGGAGACGCCCAAGAAAGTCCCTGAGATGCGTTCATTCCTTGGCTTGGTTAACTACTATAGAAGATTCATCTGCGGCTATTCCCACATTGCTGCACCCTTGACGGAACTATTAAAGAAGAACAAGACTTGGGTGTGGGATGATGCTTGCCGAGGGGCATTCGAGAAGTTGAAGCAAGCCGTGACAAGTGGACCGGTGATGGCACTGCCGGACCATACAAAGCCTTACGAAGTTCACACGGATGCTTCAGACTTTGCCATCGGTGGAGTTCTAATGCAGGAGGGGCATCCTGTAGCATATGAAAGCCGAAAACTCAATGGCACCGAACGGAGGTACGCGGTGCATGAAAAGGAGATGACGGCAGTTATGCATTGCCTTCGGGTGTGGAGGCATTACTTGCTAGGGTCCAAGTTCGTGGTGAAGACGGACAATATTGCTACGAGTTATTTTCTAACTCAAAGGAACTTAACTCCAAAGCAAGCACGGTGGCAAGGACTCCTAGCGGAATTCGACTTTGTGCTCGAGTACAAACCGGGCACAAATAATGTGGTGGCCGATGCACTAAGTCGAAAGGCGGAACTCGCAGCCATTAGCCAACCACAATTCCCCCTGGTGGACAAGCTGAAGGAAGGAATGGAGCACGACCCATTAGCCAAGTCCTTGGTGGAATGCGTCAAAGCTGGGAAGACGCGGCGATTTTGGCTAAGGGATGACTTGCTCCATACTCGAGGGGAACGGGTGTACGTTCCTAAATGGGGAAGTTTGAGGAGAGACATCCTCAAAGAATGTCACGACTCGCGGTGGGCTGGCCATCCCGGAGTCGATCGTACCTTGGCGTTGGTGGAACGGAGCTACTATTGGCCCCAACTTTACGAGGACGTCCAAGTGTACGTGAGGACTTGTCTTGTGTGCCAGCAAGACAAGATAGAGAATCGACAATCGGTGGGACTGTTAGAACCGTTGCCCACTCCAGAAAGACCTTGGGAAAGTGTTTCGATGGACTTCATTGTTTATCTCCCAAGATCCGAAGGATGCGGAACGATCATTGTTGTGGTCGACCGATTCTCTAAGTATGGAGTTTTCATTCCAGCTCCGAAGGACTGCACGGCAGACGACACGGCCCGACTATTCTTCAAGTACGTGGTGAAGTACTGGGGCATTCCAAAGACAATTGTGAGCGATCGAGACTCACGATTTACTGGGCGGTTTTGGACCGAGCTGTTCCGGATAATGGGTTCAAACTTAAACTTTTCAACAAGTTTTCACCCACAAACAGACGGCCAAACTGAACGTGTCAATGGCTTACTGGAGCTGTATCTAAGGCACTACGTGAGTGCCAATCAAAGAGATTGGGCCAAGTTGCTGGACATAGCCCAATTCTCATATAACTTGCAGAAGAGCGAGTCCACGAACGAGAGCCCGTTCGAACTCGCAACTGGGCAACAACCATTGACGCCCACTTCCATCACTCGGGGGTATACTGGAAAGAGCCCCGCGGCATTCAAGTTTGCAAAAGGATGGCATGAACAGACGGATTTGGCCAGGGCATACTTGCACAAAGCGGCGAAGAAGATGAAGAAGTGGGCGGATCAACAAAGGAGGCCCTTGGAGTTTCAAAAAGGAGACATGGTGATGCTCAAACTCCTTCCGCGCCAAACCAAAGCACTCAGACAATTGCATAAGGGTTTGGTGCGCCGATATGAGGGGCCTTTCAAAGTACTTAAGAGAGTTGGGAAGGTCTCATACAAATTGGACCTCCCAACTAGCTTACAAAGGCATCCGGTGTTCCACGTTAGTTTGCTCAAGCCTTACCACGAAGACTTGGAAGATACGAGCGGACAACGGGTGGTGTGGACACCAACAGCATCAACGGGCAAGACCTACGATAAAGAGATAGAGAAAATTCACTCTCGTAGAGTCGTGCCAAGAAGGGGCGTAGATCCAAGCCGGGTGGAGTACTACGTCCAATGGAAGAATAGGCCGGTTGAAGAGTCAAGCTGGGAGAAGGAAGAGGATCTAGGGCAATTCTCCAAAGAGATTGAAGAGTACCGGGAAGAAACCGAACGCTACATCCAGCAGTTCGTCAAGTTCGAGGAAGCCGAAGACGCAACGAGGACGCTGCGAAATCGGGTGGGGGAGAATGTCACGGACCGAGGCTTATCCTAGCATACTTAGGCCATTTTGGGGTATTTTCCCTTTGTAAAGTGTTGTACTTAGCTTATAGAGTAAGTTGTAGAGATTTTAGATTTCGATCATATATGATGTCTCCTGGCGACATAGCCAGAAAAGTGTTAACATCTATATGTAGGGGAGTGATGTTGTAAAGCTTTCAAGCATTCAATACAATCGTTTGTTGCCTTCGTTTAAATCGATCTTCCGCTAAGCGCTTCCCTACACAATTGCTTTACAACGGATCGATGGGTTCCGATCCAAATGCGACGAGTTAGGCTGACCTAGCGTTCCTTCGTACGGGTGGGAACTAGGTGCCGCACGGGTTAAGCTGCTATAAAGGCTGACCCCGTGACACTAGTTACCTTTGCTATGTAAAATATCCGTAGTTATAAATAAAAAAAATCAAATATACCAATAATTTTTTAAGAATTTTCAAAGCATGTTATCCAAAAAATTGGACTTTTTTCAATAAATAAGGGCTGATGTGTACCATATGGGATATGGCTAGTTGGATACCCTAAAATAAAGTTATACTAAGATCAAAATATAAATTAAACAAAAATTTTTTATGTAATCGGCTTGTAATATTATCCTAAAATTATAACTAATTGGATGATTGTGTTTTTTTTCTTTTCCTTTCAATGATTTGGTATGTTATCACATTATCACGATTACTCATAAATTATATAATTTTGATTGTATATAGTATTACTCATAACTTAAATGTCGATAGATTTCACTCTTATCATATGTGGGTTAATTATCACGCCCCAAACAATGTGATGATGACAGGTGTTGACCAAGTGGCGTAGGTGCGTGCTACTTGAGGAGGGGCAAGATAGAAAGCATAGCTGGTGTGGAGGGGAAAGGCTACACACTAGTTCGTGCGGGGGATCAATGAAGATCCTTCGAGTTCAGACGTATCGACTAAATTAAATGCAGGAAGCATGCCGCTAGTCGAGGACTTGACGAAAAAGAGGAGATTTGGCCATCCCTACGAAACTAGTTGAGAACTGGAGTCATTCTCTTGATGAGCCCAAGATAGGGCGAAACTAGTTTACGTGCGCTCCAATCGGTTTGGCTTACTTGGAACATCCACTAGGGTGACCAAGTACCGCACGAGTGAAAACCCTGATCTCGTGACAAAGTGGTATCAGAGCCAATTATGTCCAGTTGTAATTTGGTTGGTTGGTGGAAAGAGTTAAGGCAAGGACACACGATGAAGATTTTGTTTCGACAGAAGAGCCATTTATGGAGCAACAACATGGTCGTGGGCATAAGGAGATGTGCACTCCATCGCCACCAAAACTTGGGAAGTCCAATACAGTGCTCAAGGATCCCATGAAAGGTCGGATTTCTTTGCTTGAAGGGAGTCTCACAGCCATGAACTCCTTGATTCGTGAATGCAACCAATCATTCAAGGGACAGATTGAGGCTCTTGGCGAGAATTTGGTTAACTTGATGATGTTTCTGGAATGTGAGATCCATGACATCCGTAGGGAGATGGAGGAACTCCACCGAAATAGTCCGTAATCAGTGGGGAATGCCGACCTGAGCATTACTAGTGGCTGACACGGACATATATTGAAAGTCCCTAAACAAGCAATGTACAATAATGCACATAATACCATTGCAGTGGAAAATTTCTTGTTTGACTTAGAACAGTACTTTGAGGCCATGGGCACTGTCGATGATGTTGCACATATAAACAATGCTCTAATATTATTTTGGGAAGCTGGCCAACTATGGTGGAGGCGAAAGCATGCTGAGTGGGAGAAGAGAATATGTATAGTCGAGACAAGGGATCAATTCAAAGCAGAACTACGCAAGCATTTCATCCCACACAATGCAGATACCGAAGTTCGGGGGAAATTATGTCGATTAAGGCAAATGGGTAGTGTTCCCGAATACATCAAGGAGTTCACTACCCTTATGCTGGAAATCGACAACATGTTTGACAACGATTTCCTATTTTACTTCAAGGACGGCTTAAAGGAATGGGAAAGAGTGGAGTTGGATGAGCACAGTGTGCAAACATTAGATGATGTCATTGCGGCTTTCGAAATACTGATCGACTATTCATCCTACTCCAAGGCACAAAAGAAGTCGTATATAAGTAAAAGTGGAGGAGGGACAAGGCGGAAAGTGTAGATGGTGCAGACGAGAAAGGCTTCACGACAGTTTGTGCAGAAGATCGATAAAAGCCTCTTTCAGAGTTTAAACGTACTAACCCGGTTAAATGCAAAGAGTATACCGCTAGTCGAGGACTTGATGAAGAATAAGAGACTTGGCTATCCTTACACAAAAATGATCGAGAACTGGAGCCGTTCTCTTGATGAATCCAAGGCAGGACGAAACCAGTCTACGTGTGCTCCGATCGGTTTGGCTTACTTGGGGCATCTACAAGGGTAACCAAGTACAACACGGGTGAAAACCCTGACCCTGTGACATAATGCTACCTTTTTATTTTGAGAAGAAAATGCTAAATAACTTTTTGAAATTTACTTTTACTAGGGGTCATTAATTTTATTATAAATAACTAAAAAAGGTCATGCTAAAAATTCAACTTTCATATGCATGACCATATACGTCTATATTCTTATACAATATACTTCCATCATTTATTTGAAAAGATATGGTTTAATTATTACCTTTAACTATGTGAATGGCTTTATATAGAATCACTAACCTTTAACTATGCACATATTCTTGATTTCTAGGTTTTATTCCCCTCTTCTCTTACTTAATAGACATCTCATGCAGTTACCACACATAGTTAAACAGGTAAGAGGCAACAACAATGACATCTTATGCATATTTCAAACATGTGAAATCAAACAAGACATACATGCAACACAAAAGACAAGCTAGACTTCTCAAGTCCCCTCAAACTCATAGGCTTACAACCCTAAATCCCCCCACCAAACTATCTCCAAAGCCTAGGGACCAAACCTCGAAGAAAACACTGAACTCAAAACAGGCTTTGGCCGACTGCAATCAACCAAATTGAGTCTATCATATCTCACTCGACCACTCTGGTTCACTCGACCACCTTGGTTGATTAAAATGCTTTGGTAGATCAAATTGGTCGATGGTTAACCAAATTACCCAGTTAAGTTATTCAGGTTCATTTTAGTCACCCATGTCACTACACAAGACTAGAATTCTTATTTTTAGAAATTTTACCCCAAAATCCAACTATTTAAGTCCCCAAATCACACAAACTCATACCCAAACACTGTATACCATGTCTTAACCTCAATTTCTCAACTATTGAAGCATTAAAACGCAAGAAAATGATAAATTCACACTTTAGGATTTATGAACCAAATTTTACTAATTTGGGGTTAAATTCTATGCTTTTGCTATCCTAGCAACAAGAATTTAAGACATATGAGTGAGGAGAATGAATTTTTGTTTTGAATTTAGTTGAATTTAAGTCGAAACGCCAAACCCTTTGCAAAACCCTAGCTTCCTCCTCAAGCTCTCTCTCCTTTTCTCTTTTCATGCATACACAACAGCAAATTTAGAGTTCCTCCCCTATTTATTTCTATTTATACTTCTCATTTAGTTCATTAAAATATCATAATTACCCTCACAGGACCCCAATTTTAAATCAAGCTTAATTATTGTGAAAATACTCTATTTGACGAGTACATACACATCCAGATATTTGCATCCTCACAAGATACCATAAACACAAAATCACCCTATCACACCATAACAAACCCCAAAATTACCCTTTCGGGGCTCCAACTCCAAATTAGGCCCACTCACAGAAAAAATTCTCTATCTGATGCATATGTCATCTTACTGATATTCACCATCCCTCAATACGCACCTCATTACATGGCTATCTCCTAGAACTTCAAACACGAGTAATTACATGAAGCATCCATGAGCAAAGAAGGAGAAGATCAAGGCTTGATTCTATACGATTCAGTGTATCTATAATTTACCATTTCTAGCTTCTAACGTGTGATAAAATGATTGGCAGGTTGTTTTTGTTTTTTGTTTTTGGATAAATAGCCTAGCCGATTAGTAGTGGTTTTCTTTTAATATATATGATGACATTCAAACAATCTATGAGTTAAAGGAGGATCTTATCTTGTTAAGTGATGAACTAATTACATGCATACATTTGAAATAATTTAAGAGATCATTGAGATTTTTTCATGAAGTCTTTAAACAACATTGAGACTAAAGACAACATCAATTTAATGTTCTTTTACACTTAGAAGTGTTTACTTACAGTTATGGAGGAAGCTATATAAGAAAACCAACAAAAGTTAAACAAAATGTGAAACAGAAAATGAATAATAAAGACACGGTGATCATGTCTCCTCAAAAACATGATCAATGCAAACTTTCAAAATTTTAAGTTTTTTTTGTATTTGAATTGCTTAATTAATATATTTTACAATCAAAAGTTTTCTAAAGTTGTTTAAGGCATGTTAGGCTTAGTCTTATAATGACTTTTATAGCAAGTTTTGATAGTTTTTATTATTATTCCATTAAAGAGTTGAAAAGAGTTATTTTATTTGTGATGAAGAATGTAAGAGAAGAGGGGAATAAAACCTGGAAATCAAGGTTGATGTTCCTGCTAGCTTTCTTCTCTTTGAATGCTTGAGGAAAGGAGTCAAAAATCCAGCAAGGGTGGTGGAAGATGTTTTCTTCAGCTCCGGCCAATAAAGTCCACCAAATTCTTGAATTTCTCCCAAATTCTTTTTGCTATCTGTTTGTCTCTGGAACCAGTCCCCCTGTTTTGATGGAGCAAACGACTATTTATAGAGGTCTTAGAGGGGACAGACGGCTCTTTGGGAACTTAGAGAATTAAATGACATGACTTTTGGAATTCCCAGGCGTCAATAATGAGTTTCAAGACCGACATATGCATTTACGAGGCAACAAACGAATTCCCAGGCACTAATTGATGCATTTTCGAGAGTCCCAGCATTTAAATGTGTGATTAGAGTCGTTTAGATGCATTTCCGAGAAAAACAACGCTTATTTCACTGTGCACTTAAAGGAGGAGTGAAACGGCGCCATTTTGGAGTCTCCAACCGAAGCCTGCAGAGTCGAAGGTCCCATGGTGGCCTCACGGGGTCGAAGGTCGTAGTTGGTGTAGGGCCGAAGACTGAGGTTGCTTTGAAGGGTCGAAGACTAGGGGTGTTTCGAAGATCGAAGGTTGCTGAAGGTTGCCCTGAAGGGTTTGGAGACTGTAGCCTGCCTCGAAGGGTCGAAAGTCATAGGCTGTCTTGCAGGGTCGAAGACTTGGAGGATGCCTCGAAAGTCGCAGGGTCATAGCGGAAGCCGCCTCGAAGGGTCGAAGGTCGTAGCTGGAGCTGCCTCGAAGGGTCGAAGGTTGGAGGTGCCTCGCAGGGTCGAAGGCTGGAGGTTGCTTCAAAGGTCGAAGGCTGGAGATTGCTTCGAAGGTCGAAGGCTGGAAGTTGCTTCGAAGGTCGAAGGCTGGAAGTTGCTTCGAAGGTCGAAGGCTGGAGGTTGCTTCGAAGGTCGAAGGCTGGAGGTTGCTTCGAAGGTCGAAGGCTGGAGGTTGCTTCGAAGGGTCGAAGACTGGAGGTTGCTTCAAAGGTCGAAGGCTGGAGGTTGCTTCAAAGGTCGAAGGCTGGGAGGTGCCTCGCAGGGTCGAACGCTGGGAGGTGCCTCGCAGGGTCGAAGGGTTATAACCGCATTGAAGGGTTGAAGCTGGGTCTACGAGGCACGACTGCGAGACTGCGACTACGAGGCTACGAGGCCATGAGTCTTCACGGCTGCGGGTTTCGAGGCTGTGAGCCTGCGAGCTTCGAGGCTTTGAGTCTGTGCGTGCTGCAGGTGCAGGCTTGGATCTACGAGCTTCCAGGCTACGAGTCTGTGCGTGCTGCGGGTGCAGGCTTGGATCTACGAGCTTCAAGGCTACAAGTCTGTGAGCTTTGAGGCTGTGCGTGCTGCGGGCTTCGAGGTTGCGAGCCTGCGAGCTTCGAGGCTTCGAGTCTGTGCGCTTCGAGGCTGGGCGCTGCGGGCTTCGAGGCTGCGAGCCTGCGAGCTTCGAGGCTTCGAGTTTGTGCGTGCTGCGGGTGCAGGCTTGGATCTACGAGCTTCGAGGCTACGAGTCTGTGAGCTTTGAGGCTGGGCACTGCGGGCTTCGAGGCTGTGAGCCTGCGAGCTTCGAGGCTTCGAGTTTGTGCGTGCTGCGGGCTTCGAGGCTACGAGCTTCGAGGCTTCGAGTCTACGCGTGCTGCGGGTGCAGGCTTGGATCTACGAACTTCGAGGCTACGAGTCTGTGAGCTTCGAGGCTGGGCGCTGCAGGCTTCGAGGTTGCGAGCCTGCGAGCTTCGAGGCTTCGAGTCTGTGCGCTTCAAGGCTGGGCATTGCGGGCTTTGAGTCTGCGAAGCTGAGCTGGACTACGAGGCAGGCTGAGCTACGAGTCTTTGAGGCCGTGACCATGAATTTGCCTGAACCGTCTCTGGGAGGTTTTTGCAATCATACTTTCGGCCGGTTTGACCGAGGGCGTTGACCGTTCTTTCGCAAGTTGGACTTTTCATGCCGAAAGCTATTTTAGTCATAACTTCTTCGTTTTAAATCAGATTTGGGCACGGTTAAGTGCATTGGTTTCCAAATTTCATCCTCTATCCTTTGGTGTTGACCTTGGGGCATTTTAAGATTCCTCAGAAATGACTCTTATTTTTGGATTTCTTTGGCTGTGATCTGGCCCGGTCAAAATGGGGTCCAACATCATCATAATAAATATCATGTCACAAGGTGAAACATGACTTGTAAGATTTTTTTAAAGATTTAATTTATATTTGGACATCATATCATATCAGTGATAGGTTAACTAATTAGATATTGATACTTTCCAGTAATATTCTTTACCTGATGCATTAGAAGTCTTTATAATTTCGTAACTACCTATCAACTTATTTTGTCTAAACATAAAATATATAAGATTGAAATTGTAACATAGAATTTATCACAATATAGTCAAAATAAATAACATGCAATGATAACAATATAGTATTCAACAACATAAGAAAATAAGTTTGATAATGATAACCAAATAACAAAAAAGGGTTATATCCCCATTAATGAAATGGATTATCAAGACAGTTAGAAAACTCTTATTATCCTCTTATCGTTATTCATATATTGTGCTAAAACTTTAAAAATCAAAACAATAAATTAATATTTTAGTATTAATATCGTAATATTTATTTTATTATTTTTAATTGTGACGCATATTTTAAGTAATAAAACCAAGTATATAAATAATTAAATAATTACACAATAAATAAATATTATCATGAGGATTTATCTAATCCATGTGATAACACATTTAAATGATAAAACCAATACTGAATTTAAATAACTTTTGAAAATAAATTTTAAATAACACCACGATGGGGACATTAATTTATCTACAGTGGTGATTGGCCATTTAGGCAGTAATACTGGTCAAAGACCTATACATTAAACAAAACAAAATAAAATAAATGTGTATAATATATGATTCTATCAATAACTTGAAAAATAATTTAATAAAACTTAAGATATTGACTCATGGCAGAACTTTCAAACTTTGAGAATTTCTTCAAAACCATAATACTTGTAAAGACCCGTACTTGAGTAAGGTTAAAAGTTAGCCTCTGAATAGAGTTGGGAATATCTATTCGGCAACGTGACATTTAATGTAAGCGTTTTGACTGTAAGTGGGCTTAGTTTGGAGTTTAGGGTCATGTGAGGGTATTTTAGTATTTTGAATTATTATTATTATAATTATTAAGGTTGATATTATTATTATTATACTTATTATGATATTATTATTATTATAAATTAAAAGGGTATATAAGGGGAAAAGAAAGGGGAATGTATGAAAAAAACCCTGTCTCATTCGTGTGTGTGCAGAATCGTGGTGAGAGAAGAAGTCAAGATTAAGAGCAGCCGCATTTTAGATGTTCGATCCTTTAAGGCTTAAATCAAGGTAGGTGGTTCTTAATCCTACTTATCCTATTAGAGAACTAGGTTTAATATACAATTGTAAACATATATATATATATATGTTTATATATGACTGTTCGATTATCTTGTTGCTATTCAATTATCTTGTTGTTGTTGGGCATACTGTGTTGCGTGTTGGATTCATGATGCATGTCCATGAAATTGTTGACTAGTGCGAGAGGTTTCTGGGTTTTTTTCGAACCAGAGGAGGATGGCTTCAACACGGCTCCCATGAATGCATGAGGTATAGTCGTGGTAGGGGAGAGAAGTTGGGGCCGCGATTGGTGTCGGGGCGGTCACAGCCGCAGGTCAAGGCAGCTGTGACCTGCAACTAATGTTGCTATCGGCTGTATGTCTAGCGATAGGCAACCGATTCTGTTTCTTTTGTCCATTTCTTCTCTAATCGGTAGGGTTTGGATAAAATTAATTGAGGGTCCAGTACCAAACTTTTATGATTTATTAGTAGATTAAAATGTGGTTTGACAATATAAATATTGTTTGTGGCTTGATATTGTTAGTTGACAATATAAATATTATTTATGGCTTGATATTGTTGGTTTGGAAATTTAAATATAATGTAATGTTGTTGTATTGAATAATGAATATTAGAATTACTATTTGTTGGACCATATTTTGTTCGGGTTGGACACATTTCGTCAAATTCAATTTCCTTCTATGCCGCCCTGATTTGTGAAATTTTTGTAGGACGAACGAGTCGTGATCGTTGAGCCGTAAGCCCGATTTCAAGAAATTATTCAAGAAAGGCCTCCAAATGCCAAAGAGTTGGTTCTAGGCGATAGAAAAGCAAATTCGATGATCAACGCTTTCGACCACGCTCGATTCCGAGGTCAATCAAAGAAGATATGGTCAAAATAGCGTTCAGGCTGCTAGCGGGAGTCAAAATGGTAATTGACTTTTCAAACGGCACTCCAGATCAGGTCATGAACCTTATAATCTTATCCTACTCATCGTTCTGAGAATTTTGACATATATATTGTATATATTCGCTTTTGGGGCCTTTTTCAATAAAAATCAAAAATAAAATTGTTTTTCGATAATAAAACAGTCTCGAGCACTCAGTACAGGCTTGCTGTAAAAATGAGATCGTTTGTAACAGTCCAGCCAACCCATAGCACGATATTGTCCACTTTGGGTCACTCATCGGCTCACTAGCTGGGCCCCCTCACGGTTTTATTCTTGGCAGTGCCCACTGGCACCCGCACCCCAAAAAGCTTTATGCCAGGAGAGGTATCCACGGCCACCTAAGTAGCCTGCTTCGTTCTCCTCCCCAGGCGATGTGAGACATTACATCTACCCCCCCTTGGAGAGCCAAGCGTCCTTGCTGGCACACCAACCCGGGCCCTAGCTCTAATATCATTTGTAACAGCCCAGCTCACCCGTAGCACGATATTGTCCGCTTTTGGTCGGTCACTCATCGGCTCACTAGACGGCCCCCCTCACGTTTTTGTTCTTGGCAATGCCCACTGGCACCCCAAAAGGCCTCATGCCAAAAGAGGTATTCACAGCCACCTAAGTAGTCTGCTTCGTTCTCCTCCCCAGCCGATGTGAGACATTACATCGTTTTCAAATAAAATTGACATGGGGTCGCTCATCACGACGCCCCGAGTCCAAAAATGAATTTTTCGAGATGTTTTGAAATCCGATTTGTCTTACCGATCTCAAAAACTAAAAGACATGAGTTAAAAATCCAAAACAAATAATTTTCCCTTTTTCTTTCTTTTTTTCCCGCCCGTCTCAAGGACACGCGTCAGCCATTGATTGGGAATAACACTAAAATAACAAAAACAAAAACCAAAAATAAAATAATAAATAATAAAAATAAAACAAAAAATGACAGCAACATAAATCCATTGCCTTATCTCCTTCCCCCTTCTCTCTTCCACACACGTTGCATCGTCTTCCCTACCATGGCTGCTGCGGACCACCATGCCAAGCCACCATCCCACGCCCAGCCGTAGTGCCAGAAGGCCACCACCCATGCCCGGCCAAACCATACCAAGCCTGCCCACACCACACCTATGCCTACCCGAGCCAAGCTGCCCCACTTGAGCTAAAGTATGGCCACGCCAAACCCATCCACTTACAGAGAACCCATGGGCACCGATCCACCAGTCGGCTCACCACCAAACCCTAGTTCTATCCTATATAAACCCCAATATCAAACTATTCTGGGGGGGCTCTCACCACAAAAAAACCTACTCAGTCACACCACAATCCCTCATCCATCTTCTCCAAAGAGAGTCCCCCGGCCGGAAAATGCGCCACCATTTCACCCCAACCTACTTGATCCCTGCCACCAAAGTAGCTTCCCAAGCATCTAAACCATGATGCAGCACCTTCCCCATGATGCTGTTGCACCAACGAGCTGACGCATCCTACGCCGACCCATCGACGTCGCCCTCCAACGAACAACATCAACCTGGCGCTTCCCCTCTAACGGTGATGCAGCACCGGTCCACGACACTAACAATTCCAACCGCGGCGCGCCTCTGCCTTCTAGTGATGATCCCAACCGTGGAGTGCCTATGCCTTCCTGTGACGGCGCCTTCAATCACGCTTAGAGCTGCCGCCCCTTAATAGTGACCTAACAAAGCCATTGCTCGAAACTGTTACCACACGATCACGTCGCTGTTCTACCACACCTCATTGCTTCACTACCCAGTATCATTCAGAGAACCTAAAAGAAGCCGCTATGGTCCATGAGGCCGAAGAAAGGTGTGGCATGGGTTCCCCCTTGCAGTGCTTTTAAGGATTTTGTTGTGCCTTTGTTTATTGATTGTTTGATTTTCTCTGTTATATTTTGTTTGATTGTTTGGAGTTTATCACGCTATGCTTGTTTGTTCTGGTATGGTCTGTCCCTAATGCTGTTTCTGTATAATTCTGCTTATGCGTCACTCATTTGTCATGTGTTTTTCTTCTCTTTTGTATCTTGTTTTGTCTATACATTGTCAAAATATGTTTTTATTGTTACACTGCCTATATAGTCTTCGTTTGTTTCTCAATCATTTGGTTTCGACTCTTCTCAATATATATATATATATATATATATATATATATATTTGGTTACACCGTATATGCATATATATTTTAGTTTGTTTTTTTGTCAAAATAGATTTTTGATTATTAACATTCTAGTTTATACATGTTATTATAATATGTTTTGGATTGGTTCCATTGATGGCGTTGGTTTTAACCCAATGTATGCCTGGTTTCTGGGTGAAGTCACCTAGTCATGTCATTTGTTGGATTGGTTTACCTGCTCCCATTGTTGAATCACTGTTCTTGTGAGTTTAATGAGTACATCTTGATTCCATTTTCTACATTTGGTTCTCTCCTCTAGCTCTAATCGGCACATGTGTACTGATGACTAGATCGATGATTTGTTTTATCATATATTTAGTGACTGCTTTATTTATTTATTTTTAAAAGTTTTTTCTCCTTGCATGATGTGTTTTACTCTGATTTTGCATCATATATCTCGGCTGGCACTACATATTTACCTCGTCTTGGTTTATTTTTCACTTAATGGAGTCCATTGCAAGGTCCCATTGTGTGTTTAACCCTGATTCGTCTAGTTAGTTTGGTTTCTGTGCACCTATTTTTCCTTTTCTTTTGTAAAGCTTCATAATCTATTCTCTTTATTAATTTATTCGTTTCATTTTTGGCGTTGTTTGTTTTTATTCCACTGGACCCAGGTTTATGTTGGTTTTGGGTTGATGATGTTGTAACCATGGGACGTATGGTCCAATGTTGTTGTAATATGCCAATATAGTGAAAAAGGAAAAGAAAAATGAAAAAGAGAATAAAAAAAAGAGAGAGAGTTGTTTTTCTTTTGTGGATGTCACTTATCACACACAACACTTTAATTTATATTTGTTTAAATCTTCTTTAAAAAAAGGCTTGTTTTTCTTAAAATGTTTTCCCCAAAAATAAATAAGTAAATAAATATTTTTTTAAAGTCAAATCAAAAAGGTTTTTTCCTTTTATTTAAGCAAAATTTTAATTTCTTTAAAGCTTTTTAGAAATTCTTTTAGAATCCTTTGAAACAAAGAACAGAAAGCAAAAAATCAATGTAGTTTTTTCCTTTAGATTTTACTTCAACATTAAACTTTTGAAATTAATTTTTAGGTCATCCCTTTAATCTTTAGGATAATTGGATTTAATTTAATCTTAATAAATAATTTAGAAAAATAAAAAGTGTAGAAATCTTAAGTCTTTAGGAAATAAAATGAATTTAGGTTTAAACAAGCAAAATTAAAGCAAATAATTTAAACACATTAGAAACCTCTAAACTACTAAGATAGGTACTGAAAGGGCGATGTTTATTCCTCGTGTGTAACAAACTCCCGAACCCGGTTTCGGTGGCATAGACCTTTTTTTAGGTGGCCAACTGCACCTCAAAAATAGTTGGTGACGACTCTGTATTTTTTTCATTACTATTTGGGTGAAGGGTGGGAGAACCGCATCCCCAAAAGCAGGTTTCTCTTTAGATGAAATCCGGTGATGACACTATTTTTTGATTATATTTGTGGAATTGGTTGGGTTAACCATTAGTCCCATATTGGGCTACAGTTCCCCTATGTGGCTGGTTAACTTAGGTCCCATATGTGGTTTGTTGTCGTTAAGGACATCGTAAGTCTCACATATGGCTATTTAGGAGAGACTAGAATCCTTGGAGTAGGTTATGGAGATCCTATGGATGGTTGGATTATCCTATACAAACCCTTAATGAAATGGAATGTGAAATGTGTGATATTATATATAGTGATTTAATGTAAGCTTACGGTGGTAGTATAAGACACTTTACTATCACAAGCATACATCAATCATGTAGACTCAAGGTTTCATGTTATAGGATAGTGAGGAGATGGAGATTACCTATTGGGCATTCGTGCTCACCCAACTTTATTATTATTTTGGGTGTAGGATTTACCCTATAGTTTATACTTCATTATTTTTTATTTTATTTCCTGGACTTAGGTCTGTGGCACTTGTATGAACCTTATTGTGTGTTATTTATGTGTGTTGGATAATTATGGAGAATAAATGTATTATTTTACTTCATTAATAAATAATTATTGTATTGTGTTTCATTGAAAAGTATAATTCTACTCCTGTTGTAGTGTTGTACAGTTTTATATTGGTCACCAATCCCTTGACCCCTCAGGCGTGGGCGTGGGGAAGTCACATTCTTCGTTCTAGTTCTTTTAGAATTTGAGGGCGTGACAATACTAAAAAAGGGTGAAAAAGAGAGCATTTGTCTAAATTTTTGGGTAAAATAGCTTATGATTTAGGTGTTTGCTTATAAGATTAACCCAATAATAATTTCATAAATAGAGAGTGACATTTTTAATAATTACAAATTCAAATTAATTAATTAAATGTTTTACTTACATATTACATACTATTTAACTTTTATCAACATATCACATGTCAGCTAATTAGTAGATTCATGTATTGCCTATAAATAACGGATTTTCAGATCGAGTGCATTGGACAAATTAAATATGTAATTTGTAATAAATTTCAAACTATCATTTATTATATCAAAATCTAATTCAAGATCTTAAAGTTTATTAGATGTCCATTTATATGGCTATTCCAATGTCTTTTTTTAAAGAGAGTGACAATTTTAATAATTATGAATTTAACTAAATTAATTACATATTCTCATAAACCTATCACATACTATCTAGCACTCACCTATTTATATCTAACTATCACATGCCACCTAATTAGTAAGTTTATCTACTAGTTATTTTATCATTTTATTTTTACCATTTTGCCTTTTATTGTTTTTATTATTCATCAAAATTTTATCATTTATACCTCGCTAATTTCAACATATTGTCAATTTTATCTAATTAATAATTACATGCAAGAAAATATTATTTTAATATAATTCGTAAGATGATTAATAAAAATAACACAATTGAGCAAAATAAATAACATAACATAACATAATATCAAAAAATAAACTTTTACATTATTAAACTAAAATTTAACCATTTGATCACTTCTTATGGCTTACGTAATATTTCTCAAATCGTATTGGCATATACCTATAAGGTGAACTGAGCTTTTGCGGCAAAGTCACATTGTCTTTCTGTCAACATTGTCATAGTTATATCTCAAAAATCCATCAAAGGGAGTGTTATAGTGAATTATTCGATGGATATGACTTTAGAGAACTATAAGACCTTGACCTTTGACTTTCTCAAGAGGATGAAGAATCTGATATAGGTTGATATTAAAAGAGGATATGATATAAGGTTAGGTAGAACATCGAGAAAGTGAGTTCATTTCATTGTAATCTATTGAGTTCTGTGTTATTATAAAAAAGAGAGGAAAATAGAAAGAGACAATATCATGAAAGTTATAGCCTTATTGTAATAGTTGTAGTTATTATAATGAATTATCCTGGTATAGGTTGGAGCCTCACCATTGTTGTAACATCTCAAGCCACCTATAGTCTGATATTATCTAGTTTAGGGCCCAAACCCAATCCCTAGTTTTGTTTTGTAAGGTTGCATCCCCTAAAAGGTTTCAAGCTAGGAGAGGTATCCACGCCTCCTTAAGAGGGTGCTTCATTTTTACGCTCCAATCAATGTGGGAGAATGTCTAATAAACACTGCCGAGTAGGATCCTCACATCTCCCCTTTAAAGCCTATCACCCTTGAGGGCACACCGACCTGAGCCTTAGCTTTGATACCATTTGTAATACTCCAAGCTACTTTTAGCCCGATAATATCTGGTTCATGACCAAAGCATAATTCCCGATTTTGGTTTTGTAGGGCTGCAACCCCCCAAATACCTCGTAATAGGAGAGGTATACCTGCCTTATTAAGAGGGCGTTTCGTTTCTGTGCTCCAGTTGGTGTGGGACAATGTCCAACAAACACTGCCGAGCAAGATCCTCGCAACTGTGTAATAGGTATTTTTGACTGAACCATGTAAATCCCTGTTTTAGTTCTTGTACTACTTTACTTTATATAATTTGGTAGATATAAGAAACTAGACACCTAAAATCAACAAATTTGACAACTTGCTCTAAAAGCGAACT
Source organism: Taxillus chinensis (assembly GCA_023512835.1). Lineage (NCBI taxonomy): Eukaryota > Viridiplantae > Streptophyta > Magnoliopsida > Santalales > Loranthaceae > Taxillus > Taxillus chinensis. Next base: position 9,093,427 of record CM042084.1, on the reverse strand, counting down.
TAAAGGGATTAAGATTCTTAAAGGTGAAGTTGATTAACCCTGGATTGTTTAGTTATAGCCAACAGATCTAGAGTAATTCTTCTGAATTGGTTGTAGTCATTTATAAAATCACATTATACATTTTTATTTTGGGAAGAATCGGGTTACACAGATTCAACCCTCTACAATCTCTATGTTTTATGACTCTTCTTGAGGCATTTCAAAGCCAATTAAGCTTTATTGTGACAATAGTGGAGTGACGGCTAATTTAAAGGAATTTAGAGGCTATATGAGTGTGAAACATATAGAAAGGAAATATCATCTTATTAGAGACATTGTGAATAGAGGCAATGTAACAGTTCTAAAGATCGTGTCAAAGGACAACTTTGTTGACCCATATACCAAGATATTTCCATTAAATATATTTGATAATCACTTGGATGGATTTAGGATTAGAGACATGATACACTTGCTTTAGGGTAAGTGAGAGATTATTGAGAATAGTGGCCTAAAAGCATGAGATGTAAAAGGATATTTATTATTTGTTTAATAAAAGAGTCTATTAATAATTTTATATGCATATATTTATTAATATTAAATACTATTTGTTAATTATTTGTGTAACCTTAAACATATTATATAAGTGTGATATACAAGAGGATAATGTTTAAGGATAATAATCAAAATTAGCTGTTCATAATGAATTTAATTAAAGTACAATATCTTTAATTTAAATAATATAAATACATGTCATTCACATTTAAAATGGAAAGGTGCTATTAACATTGTTAATATGGAGAGATATTAAATTAATGTATTTTTTATGATGAGATTGTGTGAAACATGGACACAAACATAATATGAATTTCTAATAATGTCCATTAAACATAGAAATTCTAATTAAGTCTACTAATGGTCATATATTGGGTGATCTTAATCCCGAGTTCTAAACAAACTCCTATTTATAGATTTATGTCTTTTGATTTACTTGGTATGAAATTCAAGACCTTGAATATTATTCCTTGTATTTTGGAGACTTAATGAAATATGTAGCAAAGAATGTTATCATATGAGATGAAATCCATTTGAGAAAAAAATGCAAGTAAATAATTCTCTTGAGTATTGATTTAGTACTTGGATTAGTAAGAACACTCTAGTTCATGAATGTGTTTATGAATTATTATCCATAGGGAATCAATGGTACTCAAAGATAAATATGTAATTAAAGAAGTTAACAAATTCTATCCGACTTTACTTATGAATTACTTATGGAGGATTAATCTATATGTAATGACTATATCAAATGGACATTTTATTGTAAGCACTCGTGTTTATGGGTTCTAGGTGTTAGCCTTATGTTAAAGGCCTTAATTTGGTTAGTGGATATCTGTATGGTAGTACACACATTAAATGGAGAATTTTGACTATGTTTGGGTCTGATTTGGGGTATATGGCCTCAGAGGGCAATTTTATCATTTTAGATGGCATTTTTGGTTCATTTAATTAAAATATTTTATTATGAAAAAGTGAGATTTGATTTTAAATAGACCCTTTTGGTAATTTCATTGTATCAAAAGTAATTTCTTAGAGGATAAGTTGCAGTGTCCTGATTGAGATAGAACCTTGAGAATTAGAGATTGCTTATGGGATAAGTAAGACATTTTAGGTTGTGTTTGAGTGCGACTAGAACTCTTACTTTATAAAATCCTAAATTTGTAAGTACTCCTTTTGCTAGCCATTTTTGGCTATCTACTGTGTAATCACCCCAATTTATTGAAGAGGAAAATTATTTGGAACAAGTTCCATATACCATTGCAATTGGAAGTATTATGTATGCCATTGTTTGTACTCATTTAGATATTTCACATGCAGTTAGTGTTATTAGTAGATACATGTATTGCGTAGGTAAATCACATTAGCAAACTGTAAAGTAGATTTTCAGGTACTTGAAAGGGTCTTTAGACACCTATTTGGAGTTTGGGAAAAATCAAAACACGTTGATTGGTTTTGTCGACTTTGATTTTGATGCAAATCTTGATAAATGAATATCTTTGACATGCTATGTATTTTGCATCAGTGGTTGTGCAGTTAGTTGAGTTATAGCTTTATCAACCACAGAGGCAGAATATATGGCAATAACAGAGGCAGCCAAAGAAGTTGTGTGGCTATGAGGTTTATTTGGTGAATTATATATACATTAAGGTGTTACAACAAGTAATTGTGATAGTCAAAGCATTATTCATTTGACTAAAGATTAAGTGTATCATGAGAGGATAAAACACATTGATGTGAAGTTTCATTTTGTTTGGGATATCATTGTTGAAGAACAAGTCTATATTAAGAAAATTCATACAAAGGCCAATCCGGCTAATATACTTATGAATTCTCTTCTTGTTTCTAGGTTCTAGCAATACTTAGACTTGATTAGTATCCGTTGTGGGCATTAACCCATTGGGATTTTGTGGAGAAGGTGGAACATGTTCTTCTTGATGTTGGATTTCCCAAGGTGGAGATTTGTTAGAATGGGAATGTCCCACATCAATTCTATAGTGTTTTTTTGGCTTGATGTGATAACTATAAATAAGGGTATTGAGCTATGAAGTAAAGCATCACAAGAAAAACCTTGTATTGGGTTTATTTGTTATTAAGCTCATTTTGTTTATTTTGGTCCTTTTTTTGTCTAGGCCTAGGAACACTTTCTTATGGCATTTGTATTTATCTCCTTATAGCAAAGTTTTGCTCCTCCTTTGCCTGTGGGCGTAGGTCATTGACCGAACCACGTATTTTTGGTGTCTTTGTTCTTTATCTATTTGGTTTTGTTATTGTGTTTATTAGACTGCTAAGGTTCTTTCCTAACAATATGTATGTATGTATATATGTGTGGAACCTGAATATCTTGTTAATCATTAAATATGCATACGTGTATTTTTAAAAATGTGTGACCCAATAGTTTGTAGCATGGTATATTTTTAAAAGGAAAAAACTTACCTCCAACCTAGGTTGGAGGCAAGTCCTTCAATCCCATGATGTGATAGCATATAATGTTGTCACATGTTCTATGATCATGCACATGGCATGTGATATCTAATCTTGTTAGACTTTTGATAACGAACCCGCTGCCCCAATTTGAAAGAATGAATTGTTAGCAATTTTTTAAATTTGGGCTACCGTTAATTGTGATCTGTTAATTAAAATTAGACTGTGATATAAGACAATGCTGGTAGCCCATATAAGGTTAAATTTGTTATTGGGCTATGCAAATCTCATATATATTTTAATATGGTTTAACAGCTCAGTGCAGGTCTTATATAATAATGAGACCCATTGATGAATAAGGCCCATTAGGTCATTACGTGGCTAAGTCTCTCCCTCTATTCTCTCTCTCTCTCTCTCTCTCTCTCTCCCTCTATTCTCTCTCTCTCTCTCTCTCTCTATATATATATATATATATATATATATATATATATATATATATATATATATGTATATATATATGTGTTGGTGGTATTGAAATTCCCAAATACGCAATGAGAGGAGAGGTGAATCAGTGTATCAATATAATTTGTACTGCTTTCCTTTTTATCCAAGGTGAGAAGGTTCATTGCTTATCATTGCATAGTCTCATATTATCCATATTTTCTTTAATAGCAGACACCTTGGGATTATAGACAACCGACAATGAACTCAAAATCTTCTTTACTACCTCTGAATTTAAAATCATATATCCATGTCCTCTACAAAGATTGATGATATCATGGACCCTGTTGAAGAAGTCTTCCAACTAATCAGATTCTTTTATTTTCAAAGCTTCATATTGTGCTTTGTATACCTGTAACTTTGCCTCTATAACCTTAATGTCACCTTCATGAACATTCCTCAATTTGTTGCAACACTCTTGAATATTCTGTTTCAAATAAGGCAGTCACAATAAAATGTTGTGCCTTAGCATCAGCCTCATAACTCTTTCGATTAGCATCATTCCAGATATCAGGACTCTTTTGACAAGTATACTTGGTAGTTATTGCTTGAGAAACAAAAATACCTTGGGCAATAAGATATTTGTCATGCCTCCGAATTTCAAGGAACTCGGAACTTAGAACATGACTCCCCCATGCCTGCACCCGAAGGGTTAAGGGGTTGGTGACTAGTACTGATTTGGACTACACAACAGGTGCTGTACGAGATATACATGTACAATCATACATCAGGGGTATTCCTGTACATTTTTATATGCCATGAAGCTAAGAAAAATAATTTATTAATAGTAGAGTCATGCTATAAATCCAATACAACTTTCATGGACCCTTGTCCAGATATTCAAATAATAAAACCAATTATGTCTTACAAAATCCATAAACTAAGTTTTGATAAAATGTGAAATAAATAACAATTAACTTCGGACCAGCTTCTAGCGAATAAGTCAATACCTAAAACATGTCAACAAAGTAGGGGTAAACACAAATGCCAAGTTGGTAATCTCTATATCCTCACCATCCTATAACATGAAATCTTAAGTCTACATGATCGGTGTATGCTTGTGCTAGGGTAGTGTCCTATTCTATCACAGAAAGCTTACATTAAAACACAAAATATGACATCATAAACAGGATTTTCCACACATATAATTAATAAACAGGATTTTCCAATAGTCAATAATCAATACAATAGCCCTAAAAACGCTTAAATCACCAAATCACTAGTAATGTACCACAAATGATATATATATATATATATATATTTATATATAAACACATTGATAATATTAGGCTACAAAAAATATTTTTCTTTCTTTTTAATATCAAATTAATAATATCACGTTACAAATAATATTTTCAAAGTTAATCTAATAATATGAAGCTCAAACGTTATATTTAACATGTCCAACTATTAATTCTAAGCCACCAATAATAATTTTAATATCAAACTATTAGTATCAAGCTTCAAATAATATATATATATATATAATATTAAGTGATAAATATTTTTTTCTTATGTCAAACTATTAATATTTAGCTATAAATAATATTTTGATTTACTAATAATGCATAAAGGTTTATTATTTAACTCACAAGATCTTAAACCCCTTTACTTAAAGGAAAACAAAGAAACAAATATAAAGAAAGAAAAGAAATGGAGCATCAGCGAGTGTAGTCCATTGGTGACTAAGCCTATAAAACACAAATTGTAAAACAAAACGAATTTTTAAAAGACCTAGAAGTATATAGTAATCGAAAAGAGTCCCAAAAAACGTCAAAAGTATATAATAATTGAAAGCGGTCAGAATTTAGAAATCGAAGTGGAAAGCGTTTGGGTTAAGCTTGGGTGTTTCTGTATGGTGTAAATAGACAGGTAATGTCACGCCTCAAAATTCAAAAAAAAAAAAAAAACATAAAACTAGGAACGCGACTTCTCCACGCCCATATTCCAAGGGTCGAGGGGTTAGGGACCGATCCAAACCTGTACAATACTACAATAGGGGTAGCAATGTACTTACCAATGAAAACCAATACAAAAGTCAATCTAATAATGAAACATAGTAATACATGTACCTTTTCATAAGTATTCAATACCATAGAACCAACACAATCATACAACTGCCACGGACCCTAGTTTGGGAAATAAATAATAAAATAGTAGACAAGTCCACAGAATAAATTCTACACCAAAGATGTCCCGACCTGCTCCGCTATGGCTCCACCAGCTACTCCCTGTAACCTGTAGGAAGTAAAAATATAGTAGGGTGAGCACGAATGCCTAGTAGGTGATCCCCATCTTCCCCGTCCTATCACATAAAATCCTAAGTCTATATGATCAGTGTATGCTTGTGCCAATGTAGTGTCCTATTTTATCACAGTAAACTTGCATTTAAATACAAAGGAAGATATCACATATTACATCACATCCATTAAGGTTCACACCTGTAATTCAAACATCCACAGGATCTCCGCTACTATCACGAATTCCAATCACTACTAAACAGCCATATGTGGGACTCACGGTGTCCCTAACGACAATCCGCCACATTTGGGAACTGGGTTAACCAGCCACATAGGGGACCCGTAGCCTCTTGTTAGCCCTATGTGAGACCCATGGTTAACCCAACCAGCTCCACCACCAATTCCACACATACAATCAATAATAAGAAATTCCAAATAAACAGTATTCAATACATTAGTCGTACAGGACATTCAAATCAACAAGCCAGTACTAATGTGACAATTCTAATGTCAATAAGTAATAACAGGTCCAAATCCACATTCATATTATCAACTAACAATATCAAGTCCAAACAAAATCTATATGACTAAACCCTACATAAATTTTACTATTAAATTAATAATATCAAATCTCTAGCAACATTTACAAATATATATCTTTATAATTGAACTAAAATATATATAAATATATAATGTGCATATATATATATATGTGTGTGTGTGTGTGTGTGTAAATACAAAAATTATGCCTTTTCTAATTATCATTATTATTATCTAATACCAAGGGGTATTTGGATCGGTCCTAAAGGACCGGCCCATCAAGCCAGCCCGCTTGGGCTGGTGACGGCTAGCGGGGACGATGCTGCCCCCCTCCTTCTTCACCACATCAACGCGCACAGGTGCTCCCTGGATCAACGGTGGCGGCACAGATACACGGTGGCCGCCCCATCTCTCCAACTCTCCAGCATAGCCAGGCATGCAGATCGCGCGGGACGCGTAGATCGCGCGAGACGCACAAGATCCCTCCACGGCGTGCGCGGGGTCACCGTCTCTTTCTTTTGTCTCCTCCGCGTAAGCGCGACAGCTTTCCACCGCTCCTCCTCCATCACCATGGCGCGTGCACGAGAAATGTCACCATCTTCGTCTAACTCCAAGGCGCGGCGCACGAACCAGCGACGCACGAACGAACGCAGTGATATTATATATATATATATATATATCAAAACTAATATACACAGATTCGACCCACTAACTTTTACAGTCCGCGTTCATAAAATAGAATCATCAATAATCAAGAATTAATCATCTAAAATCACCTACCTGGATTAAGCTGGATTAAGCTTGCAAGGATTTGAACATCTGGAATGTAACTCTCTCTCTCTCTCTCTCTCTCTCTCTCTCTCTCTCTCTTTGTTCTTTCAATGAGGCTGCGCACGCACAAAAAGAATGTAGGTTTTCTGCCTAAATTCCGCCTCTATTTATATATATATATATATATATTTATATTAAATAATAACACTAATAATGATAATCATTAATGTTATAAGATTAGTAATAATAATAATAATAAACTCAAAATACTAAAATGTCCTCGCGGAACCCCAGACTCTAAACTAAACCTACGTACGGCTAAAACGCTCACATCAACAATCACATCGCCTTTTAAATTTATCATCCTCAATAATAAATCAACTTACATTGTCACTCAAATACGAGTCCTTACAGGTAATAAATCCCCAAAAGCTGCAATCAACATCAACCTACCATGGCTAATATCATCCGCACTCCCAGTCACTACCGCATGGCCACGACTTTTTTTTATATTCACAAGCTACAACCGTATATTATACAGTCATTGGCAAAAACCCGAAAGCCCACTTGTAATTTCTGTCTATCCCAATTGTTATCTCATATCTCTTGCAACGTAAACCAACGCGCACCAACGTATTTCAATATCAACTGAATAACAAGATAAATCATACAGTCATATATATATAAACGTGTATGTGTGTGTGTGTGTGTGTATATATATATATATATATATATATATATATATATTATATTTCAATATAATTATACGTTAAACCTAGTTATCCGACAGTGATTTTTATCTAATAGGTTAGAGTAGGATAAAGAACCACCTACCTCTTGCCTTCCAAAGGGATTAAACTTGCAAGAACGGTCTAGAATCGGCGAAAAATGATAAAGAATGCGAAGAACACTATGAACTCTTTTCCAACGATTAAAGTTTTTCAAAACAAAGTTATAATGAATAATAAAACCCTATTTTTAATTAAGATTCGTCCTCCTCTTTAATAATTTCTAAAAAGCCTTTCTAAATTTTATTTTTCACTTATTAACCCTCAATTTAATTCCCAAAAATTATTAAATAACCCATGGGGGCTTCTGGACCTCAAATTAGGCCCAAATATAGTCAAAACGATCGTATTAATGGCCATATTTTTAAAATAACATTCTTAACATCAAATATATATTATAAGTTATGCTAACACATATATGGATCCTTACAATATTTTAACATCCTATCTTTCCATCTCTGATAGTTTGTACCATCAAAACTTCGTACACCTATTCTCATACTTATACCAGTAAGATCCATTATGCAAGAATAAAATTAAACACCTCTTGTGCGGATCTAAACCAAGTTGTTAAGCCTATTGTTGGTCCCTTGGAGCCTAGAGGGGGGTGAATAGGCTCTTATCGAAGCTCTTTCGAAATTCTTTGGCACAACACTTATTTGGTCAAGAGATAGAAACAATGCGGAAGATAACCAGATAGTGGAAGTATTTTGTTTTATTATCAGTATGATAAGTATATCAAAATAAAAGCAGTCTAAAGCTTGAAAGCTTTTAGACCTACTTAACAACTCTTTAACACTCTGTTTACAAGTACACACTCATTAGGCTCTTTGATCTCTATAAGCTTTAGTACATGCACACTGTTTTTGTTTACACAGAAGTACATTTTATAAATATACAAGTGTTGCTATTTATAGTGACATCCTCAAGAGACAACCTCGGAACTAGTTGTTCCGGATATTGTGCCCATTTACTGTCTCTTGGAAATCTCTTTGCATTAATAGTTGCGGATGTGGTCTTCAAGATCTTGGGTTTGTAATGTTTAAGATTCTTTGTAAGTTTCCAAGTGCAGTTAGGGTCATGTCCACAAATCCGGATGATCCACGTGTAAGATGTTTTAGGTTCTCAACAAGTTTGTCTTACATCGGGAAATAGCGAGCTGATGACTTTGATTACGAAGAGATAGTTGAAGTAACGTCTTCTTCAATCCGGTGTAAGGTTTCTTACCCCGTGCTTAAATCAAGCTCAGATCCTTACTCCGTAATACTGATTGCTTACTCCGTATCAATTTGGTACTGAAATCCTTATTCCGTGTAGGCGCTTCCTTACTCTGTATGAAAGAGAAGGTCAGAGTGCTTACTCCGCATCTGCGCTTCCTTACTCCGCATCTAGTTTTCTTACTCCGTATGAGTTAAAGGAACGGATGGCTTACTCCGTATCAGCACATCTTTACTCCGCATGAGTGAGTGGTTCAAATTCTTTACTCCGCATCTAGCTTCCTTACTCCGCATCTAATAAAGACTTAAGTCCTTATTCCGTAGAAATACTTCCTTACTCCGCATGTATGAAAGACTCGGATTCCTTACTCCGTGTCTTCTGTACTTTAGTCCGGTTGAGTGGAAGAGTTATCTTTTTAACTCTGCGTTGACTCTCTTATTCCGTGTGACTTTGTAGACTAAGATTGTTACTCTGCATGTTTTAGACTTAGTCCGTTGAAGTATTAAGTGTGGATTTCTTAGTTCGTAGCTTTTAAGTTCTTAGTCCGCACGAATGACCCTTATTCCGTATGAGGCAAGGACTTGGTTATATACCAAGTGTTTGACGACACTCATTCTCACCTAGATCAGGATTATATATCCCGTCGTTAGCTTTGCTCACACGAGTGTAGATCCGGATGAAGGTGATATCTTTTGCAATAACTTAAGATAAAACAACAAAGGTCTCAGATCAAATTACAAAGGGCTTTATTAGCATTATCCAAATTCTGGGCTTGATCCAACACCTATTAAGTTTAACTTGCTGTGATACCAATTGAAATTCCCAAATACGCACTGAGAGGGGGGTGAATCAGTGTATCAAAATAATTTTTATCTTTTCCCCTCTTTAACTAATTCAATTTCTGTGTTTGTATGCCAAATAAAAAGAAACAACAATGACAATGCACACAACAATTACGCGGCTCACCTTATAATGAGTAGAGCTACATTCATGGCGTGACCAGGTCAGCTGATCACAGAATCTCTGCTACCAATTTTTGAATAACACATTGTTATCCAAGGTTCACCACCTTACAGATTTTAGGGTTTACTACCCAATTTCAACAACAACCAAACCTCATTGGTGTCATCACCCATTTTTGACCGGGCTTGATACTAGCTTTATGAAAGGACCTCAACATTGGTTCATTCAATTGATCCTAAAGTCATCCTTGCATAAGGCTCGCACAAACCATGAAAGAAAAGAAAAACACAGAGTTATCATCGAACAGTTTAGAGGTGTGAATAGCCATCTAGAAAAGAGAGGTCTACAGTTCTAGAGAATTAGGTTCGGGAGTCGGTTATGTGTGGGGAAGGAAGAAAGATTCTTGCACCCCCATAGCACCCATTATTAGTACCTAGTCTTGGTCTATGGGTGTTTGTTTGCTTTATTATTTATTCAAAAAGAGTTATTTTTTTGTATTTTTAATTTTATGAGAAAGGGAATTTTAGGATCTAGACCTTAGAAAACAAAAGCAAAAATTTTTAAGTAAATAAAATATGACATTCTAATTTTAGAAAAAGAATGTGGGTTCTAGGCCCATGTAACAGTATTGTGTTTATTTTTAGGAAAATAAAAGTAATTTTCTTTTTTTAAAAATAAAATAAAAACAATTTGAATTCAAATATGAAAATATTGCCACAATTAATATAGGCCCAGGCAGACTAGGATATGAACATCTAGGGCTTAACTCTCATGACTGCCTAGGTCTTATTTTAATTTTTCTAGCAAATGTAGTTTTTGCTTTTCCCTTTTTATTATTAAAAAAAAGGAATGAGAATTAAAAAAGAAACCGTTTCACTTCAAAACATGTGAGAAAAGAAGTTTTAACAGTTCAAATATGAAGAAATTAATGAGAAGAACTTGGGTGATCTTTTTGTAACCAAACTTGGAGATCTTCCCCCAGAAGTTCCCCTAAAAACAAAAAAAAGGTTCGAAAGAAAACAACAGCTTTCTTTCCCCGCTTTATGCCTTCAGTTTCCACGACTCTAGAATGCTCCCTCCTTGGTTTGGAACGTCTCCTTTAGCCTTATTTCTTTCTGCCTGAAGACAAAGAGCAATTCTAGATGCCTTTCCCATTAAAAAAATAAATGTATTTCTTTATGAATTCTCAGAATGCTCTCTCTGATTTTTCCTCTTTAAAGTCCATCTCCAAAAAGCTTTGTTTTCGTTGATAATTCATCGATGCCCCTTTAGAGGTTTATGGATAACCTATTTATAGGGGTTTAATGGAAGTAACCGTTAGTGCATTAATTGAACTCTTTATATTTCCAATGGGTCAATTGTGATGTCCCGAGAGCTTAATATCCCCTATTTTCCAGATCATTTGAAAAAGGGAGTCTCAATAAATGAAAATAAAATAAAATCCCCTGGAATTATTTTAATCGTTTGCCCAAAGTGATTTTAATTATGCTGTATTTAAATGCTTTGGTGGTAAAGGCTGAATGAATTTCCAGATATATAGGTCCTGTTGAGTATTAATGATTATGCAATCCGCACGAATCAACAGTGATGTCCCGAGAAGTTTATCCATTAAAATGACATTTAATTATGGAGGCTCCCTGTCTCTATGTTTAAAAGTGAGTCCCAAGACATTTTAATTTAATCTTCGGAGACTCCTCAATTCCAATGCTTTGAAAAAAGGAGTTTCAAGACACTGGTCGCATTTAATGCACTTGGAAAAGGATTTTCTAGATTTTTCATAAAGTCTCAATGCTTTGGACTCGCTTCTCCGGATCATGGGGATAATTTCCGGGCCATTGGGAGCTTGTTTCGCATCCTTGGAGCTTATTCCGTATTTTCTATGCTTATTCCGAATCATTAGGTGTTTATTATGTATCATTGAGCTTATTTCGGATTTAACCAAGTTTGACCTCCAGATCTGGGCTTATTTTGCATCTTCAAGGCTTATTCTGTATTTGACCAAGTTTGATCTCCAATTTTGACCATGTTGACCTCTAACTTTGGGCTTATTACAAATCATTGGGTCCTTATTCCGTATCATCCTTATTTCGGATCATTGGGCTTACTCAATATTTGACCAAGTTTGACCTCTGGATTTTACCAAGTTTAACCTCCGGATCTAGACTTATTCCGGATCATTGAGTCCTTATTCCGTATCATTCTTACTTTGGATCATTGGGCTTACTCCGGATTTGACCAAGTTTGACCTTCGGATCACTGTGTCCATATTCCATATTATCCTTACTCCAGATCATTAGGTTCTTATTCCGTATCATCTTTACTCTAGATCAGTGAGCTTACTTCGGATTTGATCAAGTTTGACTTCCAGGTCATTGGATGCTTATTTCATATCTTTTGGGTTTATTCCAGATTTGACCAAGTTTGACCATGTTGACCTCCGAATCATTAGGTCCTTATTCGTATCATTCTTATTCCGAATTTGTTCAAGTTTGACCTCCGAAGTTTGCGTTTCTCAAAATATTCTGGATTTGAGCTCAGTGGCCAACTAGCAATTCTACTTAGGCTTCCCTGAGCCTCTCTTGTTCTCACTTGCTGTGTAAGAGATTGTCTCTCTATATATACTGGAACAAAGAGAAACAAAACTGTCAATGTGGAACAAACATGCATATGAAGAACCAAAAATCATCGAAAATGAGGCAGATTTCTGAAGCAACTTAAAAAATTTATAACTTTCTCCACAGAGCTTGGATTAAGGTCAAATTGGTCTTATTTTTTTTCTAAATTTGGTTATCTATCTTATGAAATAAGAAACACTCAAAATGGATCAGCTATATAGGAGAAAAGTGGGAAACACCTTACAGAGGTACATGATAAAGTGAGCATTTTGCCCATCGGTTTCAAAAATTTATAATTAATTTCACATGGTTCGTAATATCCTCAAATTAGTTTCATATGATAGATAAAGATGTTATCTAACTAACTCAATTAAATTTGTTCAATTCTGATAAGTATTGAGCAAGTTATTGGCAAAACAATGCGTTATGCATTGGTTGTCCCACCCAAACTCGATTACTAACTTTAAAAAATTATCACTAGTATAGGGATCATAATAACCTCAAACCAAATGGAAATGATATATAATGATGTTATCTAACCAATTCAAGTAACTCTGTTCGATTTCGACAAGTATTTGGAAAGTTATTGGCAAAACAATACGTTGCGCATCGGCTGTCCAATTCAAATTTGTACAAAAACTTGATATTTTTGCCATAGTTTCTTCATTTATTTTCGGAATCAAGTGTGGCCAAGTGCGTTGTTCTCCAAATTTCATCATCTATCACTTAGTGCTTGCTTTGGGGCATTTTAAGGTCTCCCGAAGTGCTCCTTAGTTTTGTGGTCTTTCATCGAGTACGGTTGTGATCTCACCTGGTCAAGTGGGGTTCAACAATTAGTTCTAGTTTTTATAACAACAATAATAAGAATGAATACAAAGAGAATAATACCAACCAACATATGAGTTTCAACACTAATAATCTAAGATTACTTGTTCTCTGATCATAGTACTTCAATGGACTAGTTCGTGATCTTCTCTTTGAAGTCACAGTCAACAAGCTTATCTTAAGATGATTGTAATCTGTAAAATGCTAAGAGCTCCACCTCTCTTTTCTCTGATATCTAATATCTCTTCCTATCTATCTCTTCTTTCATAGCCTCCACAACCCTGTATATGAGCCATAAACCCTACATCTTCCTCAATCAAATTCTGGCCCTTGATTTCACTTTGTTGATCCAAACCATTGGATTAGCCAACTTAATTAAGATGTTAACCTAGTTGGAGCAACTAAGCCTTAATAATTGATCTCTTTTTATACTTTATCTCAGCCATTGGATCAATCTCATTTAAATGAATTATTCTTAACCATTGGATCAAGCTCGCCTAAATCAATAAATCTCAGTCATTCATCCAGCTATGCTAACTCTTAACAACTCACATTGGGAACAACAAGTATAACCCTAACTCATCCATCGAGTTGAGTCGTCAAGGAGAGAACACGAGAGAGAAGACTAGTTGCACCTGTAGCGTTCGTTTTTGACTTGCTATGGAGAAAACAAGTATTTTACTGTGATATTGATTAACATATATAATTTTGGATTATTATTTTGTTTAACATAAATTTCCATATCCTACGTTGTACGAAGTGGGATGATTCACAAAAATCAATAGCCATCATCCTTACCTGTATCGTTTGGCCTGTCGTGCTTATTCCTGCTTCTGCCATCGATTTGAAAATATGACTATATTGGAGTTTTGTAAGCATGCAAGATCATATTAAATTCTAAACCCAAAGGTAAAAGCTTTAATTTTGTTGAATTTTAGCTCATGAAATTCCTGTTGGTGCTACTAGTAAAATAAAATAAAAGGGTAACACGATCAGAATTTACATTAATGGCTTTAGCGACTCTAGGTGTTATATGAGATTTGGAAACAACTATATATTATGGGTTAAAAATTAATACCATAATGATTTGGGATAATTTGGAGAAAAATAGGAAAAAAGAGTAAAAATAATTACATAACACCGACTAGAGCCAAATGACGCAGGTCACGCACTTTGTAAACACCACGTCATCTTCTGAGGGGGCAGTGATGAAGAGGGCATTATTACAATTGAGGTAGAAGATGGTGCTGTCGCTAGTGATGTTAAAGGGGAGGGAGGCATTCAACTGCACAATCTGAGCTAGGAAGTTGATCGTCATGCATATCTCGCCAGTAAAGTTTGTCGGCGAAATCATTAACTGTTATGCCTACGGTCTCCCCGAATGGACTAGGTAAGAGGATGTGATTGCTTGGTTGGTCTAGCTCATGAATGGATATATATATATATATATATATATATATATATGTATGTATGTATGTATGTATGTATGTATGTTTTTCGATGTATATGGTTTTTCAAATGATACCATTGGGGGGTGTAAAGGGAAGCGTGAGTTATTTTCAAGGTAGTGTCATTTTTAGAATCGGAATGGGTGATGATAGAAGGTCACCTAAGCTACTAGGCAAGATATGGACTTAAAACAAACATGAGACCAACTATGATATCTATGAGACCCACATAAAAGACTTAAAATAAAATAAAGTGACATAACTAAGCTAATAACACAAAACACATTAATTACACAAAACTTTAACAAAAGTAAACATTGACATAAAGTAAAGTCTACTAATAATGACAAACCAAATAATGACGAGAAAAGAAGGAAAACAACTAAAGATTACTTACAAATAATAAACATAAGAAATATAATCTTAAATACAACTATTATATTGTAACATCCACGATTGTAATCGTATTGGTAATCTAGATCCGTATTGGATTTCTTCATATTGGTTCTAGACACCGTATTGATTAACAATATGGAAGTACATGTAAAACATATATATATATATATATACATATATGTAGTCAATCTCCACAATTGAAACCTTATTGGATCTAAACCGTATTGGAGTATAAACTACTGTATTGGTTTAGGATACCATATTGGTTATCAGTATGGAAACATATACATATATTTATATGTTAACACACACACAAACATATATATAAGAGAGAGGGGAGAAGAAGAGATACATACTTATACATATATACAAGTATATATACATATATATAACTTACATATTTACTGGATAAGGATCTGGGGATTAGGGAGGAAGAACAAGAATAACTACTCCATTAATATTTTTGTAAACATGTTATAATTTGTATTTAACTTTTGAAAGAAGAGAAAAAGGGAGGAGAGAGGAGCTTTAAAGAGAAGCTTCCTTCATACACTTGTGGAAGATGCTTCAAAGAGAAGCTATCTTCCTTTGAGAGGAGGGAGAGAACCTAGAGAGAAGGGAGTGCCTCCCTCTCTAAAACCTCAAACCTTAAAACCTATCCTCTAAAAACTTATGAAGGAAGGAGGAGGATGTCTCCTTAAATAGCCGAGGGAGGAGGCTTCTAGAAAAGAATGGGTAAAATTGGAATTTGACTTTTTTAAAAAATAAATGTCATGTGGGCAATGAACAATAAAATGAAACCTTGGGCTTGGGCCTTCATGTCTTGGGCCACTAGGCATGGGCCTTGATGAGCTTGGGAGGACAGGGTGGATCTTAGAGCTGTGGATTTCCCTTTGAGAAACTGTTACTTTAAAAGACATGTTGTCTTTCGTGCTGCGAATGCTTTTGCATAAATTATTTGATGTTATTTGTTTGTAATAATTTGATTCATGGAAATACCTGAGTCGATACACTCAACGAGGCATTCTTTTATTAAATAATTTAATAATATAATGGTGAAAAGTGTTGAATTGACGTTTTTGTAGGGACGCCCTTTTGTCATTTATAGAACATTTATATATTGTGGAAAGAGAAAGATTATTATTGCGAAGAAGAAAATCATAGTGAAGAGATAAAGTAATCATGTAGCTTTTGAATTTAAAAATGTAAATTTGAGAGAGAAAGTAAAAGCGGAATATATTACATTTGTTAATGTAAAAGATAAAATAATTACTCTTTTGGAAAAATATTATGAATTTATTTTTATAATAATATTTTTGGAAATATATTTGAATAGTGGATCCAATGAGAATTATTTGATAAATATAATAAGATTTGAAATAAAAAATTGTAAATTGGAAGCGAATCTTACCACAGATTCGATGTTTGTAATAATCTTTATTGGATGCAGACTTTGGAGTTATGTTAATGGACAAAATCTTACCTCGAGGGCGAATCTTGCTTTGGACTCGTCTTGTGGGAATATCTTTTTTGGATGCTTTTTGTGAAGTGACGTAATAAAAGACATCATTTGATACCTGCTTTGAAAAATGCTTTGACAAGTATATTTGGAATAATGTTCTTTTGTCCATTATGAGGAAAATATATAATATATAATGATGATGAATGTTATCATGATTCGTAGAAAAGATTTGAGCAATTATGATGAATTGGACTCTGTGTTAATCGTAATAGAAAATATGAAAAGTAAAAGCGAGAATATACGCTTATAATAAAGAACAGAATATGATAACATTGTATTTAAGTTTGTTATGAAAAGTTTGTATCGTGCTCATGGTATCATATATATATTGACAAAACTAACATAGAAAAGGAGCATGATTGTTCGTACTAATGGGGTTACAGGCTCGTTATAGAAGTTTGACGGAATTAAATATTACATGGCATGCACATAATCACAGAACACGTGGCAGCATTATATGCTATCATATCGTTAAGTTGAAGGACTTGCCTCCAACCTAGGTTAGAAGTAAATTATATCCTTTTAAAAATATGGGTGTGACTCAATAGTTTACAAAGTAAAAGATCCTAGTTTCCTAAAACAATCAAAATTACTGTTTTAACGTTAATTTTATTTTTTTAAATTAAAATAATGTCATTTAAAATTATTTTGGTGTACTAATTCATTCATTGCCTCGTTGCTCTAGCTTACAAGGCATCCAAAGTGCCGATAAATTCTTTATCGGTCAAAACATGGAGAAAATACCAAATTTACGTTTCTTTGAATTATGGGTCAAAAATCTCATTACATTCTTTGAGTTTACGTTACATCAAGAGTCTTACTAATGCTTGTTTGGGCAACACTATTTTTTTTTTTTTTTTTGGGCACCACTACTCCACACCACTTGTCGGCAAAGCAATCCCTACAAAGCTACTGGCCTATTTCTCGTGTCATGACTCATGAGTATGACTAACCCGTTGACATATATTTAAAAAAAAAATCATGACTGGCAGTTTATTTTGTGAAAAATAATCAGTAAAACGTTTTCCCAAGGTCATTGGAAACTAATTCTGTCAAATTAAACAAATCAACATGCCAGCTAACCAATAAATTTTTAAATTTAAAATTTATAGATAAAATAAGGATTTAATAGGAGTTTTTGTTTTTATATTTTGTTTTATGTATTATGTTAGAGTTCTTGTTAAATATTAATATAAAAATAAATTTTATTTGATAAGGGAAAAAATGCTATTTTTTAAAATTAGATGAAAATAAAAAAATATAATATTATGGATTCAAATAATAAATTAGAGATAAGTAAATAATAAAAAATAAAAAAAATTAAATTTTCTGATAAAATTAAATTTAGATTTAAAAATGAAAAATAATTAGAAATAATTTTTATGAATAACTATGAGGTTCATTTATTTTAAAAAATTTTAATTTTTAAATATTTTTAAATTCATTTAAATTTATTGTTTTTTAAAATAATCAAATGGTATCAAACGTATCCTAAATTTTCCAAATCGACCACAATCTTCTCCTAAATCATAATAGGATAAATAAATAAATAAAGCGTCTAGCGCTAAAATGCTGCGCCTTAATTGGACTACAAGTAAAATTAGTGATTCAACTATAGGTAAAACTTGTGTTCCAATCAATACCTTTCACATGAGCGGGCTATGTTGTATGTACTGCATAGTGAATAGTATTAATTACATACAGGCAGAATTGCACATGTAATCCGGCTTGGGGATTTTTATTCCATTGAATTGATATTAATTAATTGTTTTTTTTTTATACTAACCGAATGGAAGTGGTCCTGCACATGAAATTTTCCTTAAGAATAATTTTTTCAAAACATATAAATTTTATGTTACATATATCAAACTTTTTGAAAATAATTGTAATATTTATGATTTTTTTTATAATTCAACCAAGCACAAAATTGTATTATATTCTCAAATTGTCTAACCATCCAAACAAATAATTTACCGACCAACAATTTCACATTGAAATATACAAAACCACGAATAATTCGAAGAGGAAGGTGAAGGGAAATTTGTTGCCTCCCTGGCTGGTGCTCATTCACATTCATTTTCTTCACCAACCACCCCCTCCCCTATTTATATTTGAAGAGGGAGGTGGAGGGAAAGCAGTGGCCTGTCTGAAAAACCATGGGAGAGACTTGGGTTCTGTTTGTGACTTCAACCTCGCTCTGTTTCTTCTGCGCCGTTGTTATGTTATGGCGGCGTCGCGGGAGTGGAATCCGGCCTGAGCTCCCGTTGGGCAGCCTCGGGTGGCCTCTTATTGGGGAAACCATTGACTTTGTCTCCCTCGCTTACTCTCCCCACCCTGAGAGCTTCATGGACAAACGGCGTCGCCTGTAAGCTCTGTTTTTACTGGTTTCTGTTTGTTTTTTTTTCATATTGCTGTGTTTTGATGTCTCTGTTTTTTTCAAGTCTTTATGTAACCCCTCGTTCCAACTCCTCTAAGCTAAAACCACTGTATTAGTTTCAACATCAAATGGACAGATCCTCAATTCCTTTATTTTGAATGTCTCTATTTTATAATCCTTTCTTGGTTGTTGTTTCTTATTTATAATGTTTTTCAATTCTATGAGTTTGTACAAACCAAAACCAGTGAGCTAGTCTCAACTTCAAACAAAAGTGAGTCTTTAATTTCTCTGTTTTACAGTTATAATCTCAATTTGTATCTTTTGTTTTTGTTTTTTTTTTGTTTTTTTGCAGATATGGGAAGGTGTTCAAATCACACATATTCGGTAGCCGCACCATCGTGTCCACGGACGCAGAAGTGAGTAAATTGGTGCTGCTGAGCGGCGCGGAGGCGTTCGTGCCATCCTACCCCAAGTCCCTGTCGGAGCTGTTGGGGAAGTCCTCAATCCTTCAAACCAATGGCAGCCTCCACAGAAGAGTCCATGGGCTCGTTGGAGCCTTCCTCAAGTCCGCAAATCTCAAGGCTCAGGTCACCCGAGACATGCAGAACTATGTCCAGGAATCCATGAAAAACTGGACTAATGACCGCCCCGTCTACATCCAAGACGAAGCCAAAAAGGTTTGCTTTTGCTTCTCACTCTCTCAATCTTCCAATAATTGACTCAACAGCTACACTATTGCCACTCTGTTTTTGAAGCCATTATTTTAATTACAAATGTCCACTGTATCAGGTTCCTTTGAAACGTCAGTTTCAATTCTTCTATTTTTTGTTGTGAGACAAATTCAACTATTCTCTCTCTCTCTCTCTCTCTCTCTCTCTCTAGTTTTAGGCCTTAGGGGATCAGGAAAGGGTATTACATCTTTGCTGTTTCAACCATGCCTCTGACCGGTTCTGCTATATAATATTTATACCCTTAAACACATTTATCCTTCCGTTCATTCATTTTTTTACTGATATTTCTGAGTGTCAGCTATCAGGTTTCTAAGAAATTTTCCATCTCCTTGTTCAGATTGCATTCCAAGTACTGCTCAAAGTCCTGATTGGCCTTGACCCAGGTCCAGCAATGGAGCTCTTGAGAAAGCAGTTCCAAGAATTCACCTCGGGCTTCATGTCCTTACCTGTGAAAGTACCTGGAAGCCAACTCTATAGATCATTGCAGGCAAGCTGATCAACAGTCCTTCATTTTCTTTGCTCATGAGGAGGTTTAAAAACTCGAGCTTTCGTGTGCTGCAGGCAAAGAAGCAAATGGTCAGTTTTGTGCAAGAAATTGTCGAGGCCAAGAAGGCTAATGGCATCTCAACTGTTCCCCAAGACGTGCTCGATGTACTTCTAAACGATGTCACCAAGCAATTAACGGACAACCACATATCGGATAACATGATCGAGTTCATGATCCCCGGCGAGGATTCAGTGCCGCTTCTTATTACTCTTGCAGTAAAGTACCTCTCAGATTGCCCAACCGCTCTTCAACAATTCATGGTATGTGACATTGAAAAATGGGCTTGTTTGACAAAATATTGAAAAATGGGCTTCCAAATACTGACATCACATCGTTTGTTTATTTTACTCATGTGTCTTTCTTAGAAGGTCTTGCAGGCAGAAAAACATTTAAAAAATATTTAGACAAACCAGTCCGTAGGAACAGCTTTGGGAACACCCGAACCTAGTACCTAGGTATATGTTGCGCATCTCATGCAGAAATATCTTTATTCTCGTTGGATTAAAAAAAAATTATATGGGAATTAACTATACAAATTAACTGTAAATAGATTTTATATATATATATATATATGAAAAAAAGAAAGTTCATTGTTAATTAAGTGTTTTTGCGTGGAGGCTATTTACAGCATGCTGTTTCATCTATTATGGCATAGCTGCTCGCCTGTTTAATTACGTGCTTGCATAAAAGAGCTAGCTGGCATTTTGGTTTTGGGTGCTAAGTGATTTTAGTTCACATGCTTCTTTGTCCTTTGCTTTCCAATGAGATTGGGTATATTACATCTACGCGGTGTTTCTTAATTGACCTTTTATTGAATGAATTTCAGGAGGAAAATATGAAGTTGAAAAATGAAAAAGAACAATTGGGGCAACCACTGTGCACTAGTGATTACTTATCACTGTCATTCACTCAAAATGTGAGTTCTGACTTCACCATTTACAGAGTCAAGATAGGGGAAGTCCGCCACAATCTGAAATTGTGAAAATCAATTTTATTTGTGCAGGTGATTACTGAAACATTGAGGATGGGAAACATTATCGTAGGAGTGATGCGAAGGGCAATGAAGGACGTTGAGATAAAAGGGTATTTGATACCGAAAGGTTGGGTTGTTCTCACATACTTTCGGTCGGTTCACCTCGATGAAAATCTATATGAGGAACCTCACGAGTTCAATCCATGGAGATGGGAAGTAAGAATTTTAGCTTCCTCTTCTTCTTGCAATCTATTTTGCCTAGTAAGAGCTTTTGGCTTATGCAATTGGCGATATGCAGGGCCAAAACGCAAGTGGCGATAACTTCACCCCTTTTGGAGGTGGACTAAGGCTGTGTCCTGGGGTTGACTTGTCTAGGTTGGAGGCTTCAATATTCCTTCACCACTTTGTCACCCAATTCAGGTAAAATGGAATTTGAATTTTCACTTGCATTATGAAAGACTGTCCAACTTGCTTTCTAAAGGGTGCAAATTCATTGTCTGTCACCCCCCACTGGTTTTCTAGGATAGTATCCATAATGGGTAATTTGTATTTCACCCGAGTAGCTATCCAAAGTATAGGTATGAGATCACTAAAGTAAATTCATTATTCAAGGTTTCAATACAAGTTAGGTCCACTGAATTTCTGTGGTAGATTCCTTTTACCTTATCGGTTAACACTTTTGGCCACCAGCAGAAGATTGTCTGCCATATTGAGCACACATAACATCAGGACAGCAAGAGATTTGGACCTTGCATAGCACCTAAGCCTAAAGTTGTGTCTACGTTGCAGACACTGGGATACAAATATAAACAGGCCAAAGTTGGATGGGGCAAGACAACACATGGACACCACTGCCGCCCCCCCCCCCCACAAAAGAAGACTGACCAAAAGAGACTTATGACCTCAAGGGCCCCATGAGATGAGGACGTTGGACTGCACCTGAACCTGAAATAAGGTCCATATTGCAGCCATTAGAGTACAACTATAATTAGAAAAAAAATTACAGAGGGACAAGACAAACGTTTCCTCATCATTAGTTCAGCCCGGTTAACTCATGTTACTGTTAATTAGGTGGCTCTCTTCGAAGTGGTAATTGAAAATGTGCTTGTGTGTTTTTGTGTAGGTGGGTGGCTGAAGAGGACTCAGTAGTCAACTTTCCAACAGTGAGAATGAAGAAGAGGATGCCAGTTTTTGTCAAAAGGAGATGAAATATTGAGACGATCGAGAGCTCCACTGACCTTAAGAACTCAGAAGAGGGCATCTACCGATCTGCGGCAGCCCCATAAAACCTATAAATCCCAAAGCAAAAAGAAAAAAAGAAAGAAGTAACAAGAAAAGCTGTTTTATCCGAGCACACGGGGACAAGGAACATCAAAAGAAGTCAAATACACTTTTTGTAGTGCTCCAGCTTGAGTAGACAATGAATGCAGTAACCCTTTTAACACCTCTTGTTTTGGGACCCAATGACTTGTTTTTCCTTGTTACCTGGTTTGTCTGTACAAAAATCACTACAATGAGAGAAACAAGGTGCAGCGTTGTTGGGCAGTAGTGATTATATATCATACAATGAAGTTGGGTTTTGAGATTCATCATGAGTTTTTGACTAACTACACTAATGGGTGGAAGCTCAAACCACTATATTATGCCCCATTCCATTCAGTACAGCGTCATTGTGAGTGCCTACTTTGTTTTATGATCCACTGTGCATTGATTTTTGGATGCAAATTTAATTTGGATTCAAAGTCAACTTCAGTTTGGAGCCCACGCTCCTCTCCAAATAGCTTAACCCAAGGCTCAGTCATTATTAGAATCAAACTGTCACGAGAAAGCTAATAACTTTACAGGTACTTGATTTCAAATTCATGATGATGATCAACGCATCCTGTGCCTTTGTACAATTCGAGATACTTGTTCAGTAATATAAGGCGGCGCATGTGCCACTATCAAACTCACATTTCAATATTAAATTAAGAAACATTCCATTTTTATTTTATTTTAAGGGTATTTGGTACATAGAATTTGGAATGAATGCATAATTCAGAAATGCTGCATTTCAATATTTGGTATAGACGTTCTAGGGAGCTATGGCCTTGCTACGTGTAATACAATGAGGGCAAGTGTAAATATTTATTTTAAGGTGGACGTTGATCGGCGAGTACGATTTTGGGAGGACTTGTGGTGGGTAGAAATTTCGTTCATCCAAACATTTTATAATATTATGTTAAAGACAACTATTGGTTGTTTAAAGCTTCACAGCGCAAGAGACCGCAGATTCACTCTTGTTTTTGTGCCATGCGTGCTGCTAGATATAATTCTTATTACATTATTTTTGTGTTTTCGGCTGAGGTGGAATAAGTTAAATTTGCATATTTTGTCACTTGAATATAGTGTTTAGAGGTTCGAGCAAAGGCTCAAGCGCATATAATATCAAGAGGCTCAAGCACATGTAGCATGGAGCAAGAGGCTCGAGTGCATATAGTATCGAGCTCCAATCTCGTTTGTGACTCTCACATCAACATTGCTCAAGCCTCAAGCTCGAGTAGGCATCGAGCATGGCTCTCACGTCAATGGCACCACAGATGCTACTCAAGCCTCAAGCTCGAGTAAGCTTTGAGCAGGTGTTTAGCACCTCTCCCAAGCCCAGATGTACGGGTTTATGGTTTTCGTGAAATGTAATTTCCGTTCGAAACTTCAAATGATCATATCTCTGTGCACGATGGACCATTTTGGATCCATTTTTTTTATTTGTAGGTATCAATGAGACGTACAACGTCTAAACATTCGTAAGGAGTTTGCCGCTCTCAGAATTCCAAAAAATACACTCTTTCGCCTTCAATTTCACATTTATGTCAGGATTGTCTCTCCAGCCCAGATGTAATCGAGTCCCCCTCCCCCTTGAGATGAAAGATTTTTGAAAAACAAAAATTTGATTTGAGTGTGTGATGGACTGCTCGATGCTCTACATTTAAACGACAAGTCAAGCATCCAACACTTCTCATCAAAGACAGTCTATGCTCGAGCCAATGCTCGATACGATGCTTGAGCCTCACAGATCAGAAGCGTCGAGCAATCAACCAAGCTCACAACACGCTGAATGTTTTACATTATTTTGTTGACATAACAATTACTACATCAGCCGGTGACACAATAGGAATGCAACGGCGGTTGCAAATAGCATTTTTCTTGTGTTATTAGGGCAACATACATAAGTTAATTGTGGCTGGGGGTATATCAATGATCTCACCATCAAAAATTCTACTTACAACTTACAAGGTGTTTTATATCTAATAGTTGTATATCAAACTGTTTTACAGTCAACAGTTGTAGTGACTAGTCATCTCTTCCTTTTTTCTTCTTTTTGTTGTTTTAAAAAAGAGGTGAAAATAAAAGGCAATTCTTAATGACATAAACAAGTTAGAGTTGAAGCCAGACTGTTGGAACATGGTTAGAAGTCTTATTTAATAATTAAGTTTTGTAAGGCTTAATTGTAACTTCATTGTCATCGAAAAATATTATGATGTTTAATTTAGCATAAGTCTCAATCATGTGAAATATTTGTCATGGTTAATGTTTTTTTTTCCCAAATTTAGCAAGTCAAGTATGTGTAAAACTAACAATGTTCTACTTCTTTAGAATTCTAATGAGGAAAAATATTTGTCATGGTTAATGTTTTTTTTCCTTTGTAATGATATATTCTCATGATTTTGTATCGTACCTGATCGATAACACTATAAAGACCTGTATTTAGGTAGTGCTGAGAGATAGTCATTATAGGTGGCTGAAAACATCTGGACGATATTGTGTTGTCGATGTGAGTATTTTGATAGTATTTGAGCTTGATTCCGGGGTCAGGAACCCGAAAGGCTTATTGGTTGACTTTTGGGGGATTATTAGTTGACCTTGCATTTGAGTAGTCATTTGGGTTGGAAAATATTTAGATAGTAATGTGCTCGTCATTTCGAGCATTTGACTGTATTTGAGCTTAATTTAGAATTCATGACCCCAAGAGGTCAATTATTATTATAGAGTTTGATTAATTAATGAATAAATAAAAAGAAAGGCAATAAATATAAATAGGAGGAAAATAAAAAGAGCTTCCACGTTATGCTATCGCGTTCGTGTGTTTGAGAGCTAGAGAGAGAGGCGATGAGAGAGAGAGCTTGAAGCCTTGGTGATTTTGGGCAATTGGAGCTCGTAGATCGCAAAGAATCATTCCAGGTAGGTGTTCCTAGCGCTATATTCTTGATTATTTCCTTGGATATGCATGATTTAAGTATAATTTCATGAGGTTAGTATAAACCCTAGGAAGTTAGGGAAAACTGAAACTTGAGCATGGAACCTTGAATTCTTAGGTTATTTAGTAGCCTAGTGTGGCTAGAGAATGTTAGAAACTCATGATAGAGATGATAAGGATAAATTAATGCTTAGAAATGAGCATTTAACTAGATGAATATAGTCGACGGATTGTGTTTAGAGAGCTATTTGATATCGCTTGAGGCTTGAGAGTTGAGCCAACATTAAGCAGAGCATCGAGAGGGGTGCTTTGAGTAAAGAGCTTTGAGTAGATTATAAGCATCGAGCAAGCTCAAGATAAGCCTCGAGCAGGGTTCCTCGAGCAAAGGATTTGTGTGTTTTCCGAGCCTAATAACATCGAGCGTCAAGCAGGAGTGTTGAGTGTCAAGCATCGAGAGTTGAGCATCAAACATGGGGCTCGAGCAGTTAGGCAGTGTTGTTTGGGTGTAGTTGTCAGTGATCCAAAAGCTTTATAACCCACATTTGGGGAATAAAATAAATCTTTACGTCTTTTTAAGGGTACTAGATATTGGTGTTTTCTTTACATAACACATTAGATGATGTGAACAGGATTCTGGAACTAGCTCCTCATAATTTTCAAGGGCTTAGGGTGGTTATTTTACTGGTATTCAGTGGTTGAACTGGTATATTTAGTAGTTGAGCTTGTGTTGATAGGTGGCTATGCCTCCCTGGACTAAGGTACCCTTGAGTGGGTGTGACCCTTGTTAGGAGTAGCAAGTTGAGGCCTGAGATGAGCTCTTGGTGAGCTAATATTGTACCATGTTAAGTGAGACAGATATTAGGCTGTTGAGAGACAAGCTGAGGCCTAGGTTAAGCTGTTAAGCTCATGGTGCTAGGGATGAATGCCATGAGTTGAGGATTCTCATGGGGATCGTGGACAAGCTAATTCCTATTGTAGATTAGCTGGGTCCTGATGTTTGTTTATAGGCTGAGTCCTGATGATTGTGCACACTACATATCGCACGAGTACACTGAGCTTGCAGTATAAACTTATCTATTTTGTATAATAGAGTGATGTGGAATTATGGGGTAACCTATTGAGCTTGTAGTTCACCCCTACTTTGTTATTTATCCCTTTGAGGTTTGACCCAAGACTAGTGGAGGACTTTATTCTAAGAGGGCATGCCCCACTACTATGATGCATGATATATTACTATTTTTTGTATTGATTTTATATTATATCCTAGACATGAGTCTGTGGATAGTTGTATTTGTACATTGTTTGTGATGTGATGTATGTGTGACTGTTTGACATATTGTATGCATAATGATGTATGAGAAAATACAAGATTACCATTGATGTATGATTATACAGATCTGCATAATTGAGACATCACCCACAGTATAGGCTCTATTGGTACTTGTCACTAACCCTTTGATCTTTCGAGTGCAGGCAAGGGGAAGTCATATTCCTAGTTTTGGGTTTCTTGGAATTCGGGGGCGTGACAAACATCCTCTACAAAATCTTCTAAACCATTCAAGCATCACCCATACAAAAATACAAGAGCAACACTCAAGTGGGCTGATTAGACAATATATTTTTAAAGCATAATTATGAATAAAATTCAAAAAAAAAGAAATTTTATCATAAGATTATGATAATTTTGTGCTTACTAATGAAATATTAAAAATCCACCATATTAATTGATGATTTTATATTATTTTTGTGTTATAGGTTTAAAAAAGGAATATAGCAGGAAACACTAAAAATCATTATTCAGTAGCTAATTATTTTCTCTACTAATGAGAATTTGAAACCATTAGAGCATGAATTGGTGGTGATAACCCATTGATACCAAAGCTTTGTGATTTCTAGAATATTTACTATATATATATATATCTTATTAATCAGGAAGAGTACATAAATATACAAGAGGATAGGTAAAAATAGATTGTTAAACCTACTTCTATATATATCTATGGAATAAAATATACGTGATATTGAATCAAAAAAAAAGGCAAGAAAAGGAAACTAACTCCTAAAATCAGACCATAATTACAAGGGGAAGACATAATTATTAAAAACAAACTCGTGTATGTTTGTTAGACCAAGCAAAGAATTTAGCTTAATGACGTTGAGTTAAAATAAGGCCTTTGTTAAAATATCTACTACTTGATGTAGAGAGAGAACATAGTTCAAAGAAATTGGGCTGTCATCGATTTTCTCATTATTAAAGTGCCTAACGATCTTAACATGTTTTGTTCATGTTGTTGGATTAAAAATAATTCAGGATGAAAACTATTCCCCAAACTCAAACATGATAAATCATCAAGAATAAAACTTAAATATAAATGTACCTGATTCATAGATGATGGACAAATGATTTGAGCCCTGGAGTTCATCTTCCAAATTAACACGTATTATAACCTTGAAATTTTTGCAAAAATAAAAAATAAAAAATCCTCACTTTGTCAATAGGATGCAAAAGCGATTATGAGATGCATACAACTTGGGGGCCATAACCACATATTTTATTAATTATTTTAATTAACTTTCACTTATTTTTAATTTGACCCATCATCAATTAAAAATTATCCTTTGGTTTATACACATAAGTACTCACTATATTTTGATGCATTAAAGTTCAAAATACATAAAACCTTAACAAATCAATTTAGTTGTGTCACGCCCCAGATTTCTGACCCAAAAAAACCGGTTAGTGAATTCTCATGCTTGTACCCAAAGGGATAATGGGTTAGTGATAACACTAAGGAAGGGACCTTAGCACGGTTTTCATCCCCAAACCATATAACACATATAACACATGGATACAAAAATCTCATTTCAATCCACAGTACAAACACACATGCATACATGTTTTCCCCCTGCGAGGTTACATCATAGTTTTATAATCTAACAAAACAAATAAATACACACAAGGTCTTCACCTTTGGTGAACCTCCTAGCTCTTGTAAGCACCTGGAACAAACAAAGACAAACAGAACAGGAGGGGTGAACAACTATAGCTTAGTATCTCTCTAACCTATCCCAACTTATACTAAAGTGTATACATGTGCTCGTGTCATTGTGTATGTACATTACCAACTCAATCATATATTCACACATTAAAATATAAAGCAAGTCTCCCAAGTAATCCCTTACATTGCCCCTCAAGCACTGTGTTGCCCCCAGGCACAATCTTGCCATTCGGGCACAACGTTGCCTCTCAAGCACAATAACCTCTTAGGTTGTAAACCAATTTCGCCTCCCAGGCCCTCAATAGTAGCCTCTTAGGCTTATCAGGTTAGCCTCATATGCCCACATGACTACTAGGTACCATAATTCACGTAAACATAACATTTCATGTCATTACCACATATATACAAATAATTTACAACATTCATGACATCTCATGTACATTCCAAACATGTTAAAACAAACAAAACATACATGCAAAACAATAAAACAATCTAGACTTCTCAAGTCTTTTCAAACTCATAGGCTCACAACCCTAAATCCCCCTATTACGCTATCCACAAAGCATGAGGATCAAATCCCGAAGAAAACACGAAAAAACGGCTCAAAACAAGCCTTAGTCGACCTAAATATAATTGATCATATCTCACATGACCACTAAATACAATAAATGTACTCTAATACTGTAAGGATTCGTATATGTGTTAACATAACTTATAATCTATATTTGATGTTAAGAAAGTTATTTTGAGAATGTGGCCATTAATACAATTGTTTTAACTATATTTGAGCCTAATTTGAGGTCCAGAAGCCTTCAGAGGTTATTTAGTAATTTTTGAGAGTTAAATTGAGGGTTAATAAATGAAAAATAAAATTTAGGAGGGCCTTTTGGAAATTATTAAAGAGGAGAACGAATTTTAATTAAAAGTAGGGTTTGGGGGTTTTATTATTTATTATAACTTTGTTTTGAGAAACCCTGGCCTCAGAGGAGAGTTCTTAGTGTTCTTCACGTTCTTCATCGTTCTTCGCCGATTCTAGACCGTTATTGCGAGTTTAATCCCTTTGGAAAGCAAGAGCTAGGTGACTTTAGATCCTTTGCTATTGTATTGGATGAACGCACAATGTTAGAGGCATATACATATATCAATTATAAATACATACATATATATATATATATACATGTTTGTCGCGCGATGGGGTTGGTCTTTTTTTTTCTTTTTCTCCGGTCGGTTCTATTTTCTCCTAGGCGTGCTTTGTTTCCCGTCGGGGTCTTCTGACTATTCTTCCAGCAAACACAAGAAGGAGGTGGTTCAGTCGGCGTACAGTTTTAATGTTTATGTTAGTTTTAATTATTAATACAAAGCCCTGCAGGTTCGGTCTCTGTGTAGTTAGTTCAGCCCGCCACTTTCCAACCTCATTATCATTATCTCTGTCAAAATCTAATTTATTTTATTATTATGAGAAAACGTTACCCTGCCTTACCAATATTCGGTCAACCTTGGTATCCAAGCCAGTTGACCAGGTTTTGGAAAACATTACCCAGCCTTACCTTTATTCTATGCACACTAGTTTGCCGCGTCTTCGTACAAGTGGGAGGGGAGGCGGCTGCTGTGCCGCCCCCATGCAACGGTTGTCAGCCCTAACGGGCTGGCAGGGTATGGACGAGTCGGTCCTTTTTGGACCGGTCTATTTCCTATTCCTCCTAGCACTTCAAGGGCTAAACTGTCTTGATTTGGGTTTGGTATTGTAGTGTAAAGAATATAAAAATAGTATTTGGGCTTGATATTAAAGATTAATAATATACAATATTATTTGTAGCTTGGTATCATTTATTGGATATTTAAAAAATTAATTGTAGCTATTAAATTGACATGTAAATTATTGATTATAGAATGATATTATTAATTTGACATGTAAAACATTATTTGTAGCTTGATACTACTAAATTGTCCTTAAGATTAATATTGTGGCTTAATAATAATTGTTTGATGAATAAATAAACATATATATTTGTATATATATGAAATGTGGTATGATAGTGTTGGTTTAGTGATTTAGATGCTTGTAAGGCTGCTGTACTGAGTTTTGACTTGGAAATCCTATTTATTAATTATGTGTGTGAATTACGTGACAAAATTGATGTTTATTAATTATGTAAATGTAGATCAGTTAAAAAGTATACTTATCTACAAGTACTGTTGGGCTTAATAATGTAGTGTAATTAAAATGAATATTGTTGGGCATGATGTTATTAATTTATTATTAGAAATATTACTTGTGGCTTGACATTATCAATTTGATAATATGTATATAACATTTGTTGTACGTCATTACTAGTTGGATGATTTCAATGTTTTGTTAAGTTGTATTGAATACTAGTAAGTTGGAATATTCTGTTTATTGATCGTATGTGTGAAATTGGTGGTGGAGCTGGTTGGGTTAATTGCGGGTCTCACATAGGGCTGGCAAGAGGCCATGGGTCCCCTATGTGGCTGGTTAACCCAGGTCCCATATGTGGTTGGTTGTCATTAGGGACACCACAGGTCCCACATATGGCTATCTGGTAATGATTGGGATTCTTGGAGTTGGTAGCGGGGATCCTGTGAATGGTTGGATTGCCGATGCAAACCTTTGATGGATGAAATGTAATGGATGTGATGTTATATTTGTGATTGAATGTGAGCTTATTGTAATAGAATAGGACATTGCACTGGCACAAGCATACACTGATCATGTAGATTTAGGATTTCATGTTATAGGATGGTGAGGAGATGGAGATCACCTACTGGACACTTGTGCTCACCCCTACTTTGTTGACATGTTTCAAGTATCGACCCATTCGCTAGAGGTTGGTCCAAAGTTGATTGCTATTCATTTCACATTTTGTATAACTCGGTTTATGGATTTTGTATGACATAATTGGTTTTATTATTTGAATATCCGGATGAGGGTCTGTGAAAGTTGTATTGGATTTTTAACATGATTATATCATTAATAAATTATTATTATTTCTCCTTAACTTCATAGCATGTGGGAATGTACAGGTATACCTCGGACAGCACCCGTTGTATAGTCCATAACGGTGCTAGTCACCAACCCCTTGACCCTTCGGGTGCAGGCATGAGGAAGTCACACCCTTAGTTCCGGTCCTTCTGGGATTTGGGGGTGTGACAAATACAAATCATATTAACTAATTTAGATGTATTAATAAAAAACATGTCATAATTAATACAATTGTCATGTACCCATGATTGAAAAATGAATAATGAATACACACCAAAATAAAACAATACAAATAAAGCTCTATTGTACATCAATATAACTATGACTGGTCCACTCAAGCTATGATATTAACAACTATCTCTTGTTAACACTTGAAAAAGGGTATCAATAGGGTGAGCGTAATGCCTAGTAGGTGACCTATAACTTCGCATCACCCCATAGTCCTACGAAAACTTAAAAATACATGCAAAGTATAAATATACAAATGCTAGTGTAATGTTCTAATTCACCAAACATACAAACAAATCAAACAATATAATCAGCAAAATACAACCAAATAGATCATACATATATCAGTAGTGGGACCCTCCCACAAACCAAGCCAACCAATGGTCATTGATAGCTCCTGATAATCAATGTTATGACAACCAATAGCAACAACTAAACCGATATATCATCAATACATAGAGGCAACCAATGCATCTTACCACGATAAACTCTTAATGATCAAATTAGGCAACCAATGCCAACAACTCAATGCCAATGAATTATATAGGGGCAACAATGCCTTTTACCACCAACTCCCAATAATCAAATTAGGCAACCAATGCCTCACAAATCACAAATGAGTAATAAGTAAACAAATGAACGATGCCCTTAAGACTGCATTAATCATAAATATATATTAATCCGACAATATTAGTGGGTCCCTAATAGCAGGGATTTATACTGCTATTACATAGATGTTATTGGATTTGCTTGTCATTTATATGATTTTAATACTCATTTATAGTTGTTTTCTTGTAATAATGTTCTAATAAGTTGATATAGTGCTTTTAGAGTATTTTTGTGGTATTGGCAATCGTTTAAGAAAGTAAAAGAAAGTTTGGGTAAAGTTATAGGAGAATGAATGATAACGTGCATTTATGCTGTTATTCTATTATATATTTAGGGTGCTTAAGGGCATGATTAGAGTCTAATTATACTATATTTCATATATATTTGCTCTAACTCTTAGGAAGATATTGTTGCCTGTATATATGTGTTTTTGAGTTGTTTTGGTTGGTTTTTAGGTGATTTCTTCTCACACATATCAACTAGAACACTTTGTATATTGATGAAAGAACTTGTGACAAAAGATGAGCTCAAAAGGAGGCGTTTTTGATGTGTACGTAACAATGACCTTTGTCACATGTAAGCATATTATTGCATGGGAGCCTTCTACATGATGCAAGGAAGCTTGAGAATGAATTTCAGACCATTTAGAGCTTGCACGTGACATGGCATTGTCACGTGCCTTGTCATATGCAGCAATGTTTTTGCACAAGGACCTCTATTTTTGTATGCTGATGATTTTTGTTTAAAGAACCTAGTCCATATTGTGCTTGGTTTGAGTTATAAAATGGCTGAAAGGTAGAATCGCCGTCATTTATCAAAACTACGCCGTTTTGATAAATGACAACAGCTGGCGGATAGGGCACACATTACACAGCATGCTCCTCTATATAAGGAGGAGGCACAACACGTTTTGGGTATGGAGAGGCAGTACGTCTTGGAGGATCACAGTTGGAGAGGAGGTTCACGTTTTGAAGGTGCAGGCCCTAGAGAGACATCTTTGACGGCCGGGAAGTTTTGGAGTTGAAGTTCTTCTTCTCCTAGTTCTGAGATGATGTTCTTTATTTCTTTATGCTTTTTCACACACATGTGTGAGTAGTTTTCTTTATCTAGGAGAGCAATGTAGCCCCCTATGTTGCTATACTGATTCTATGAATATTGGGTTTGTTTAATTGAGGTTTGCATGTTTTGTGAATCTGTTCTTTATTTTCTATATCTAGGTTGTATACACCTAGGGTTTTTAGCCCTAGTCTGGGGCAGAACTTGGATTCATAGCATATTTGTGATTGGTGTGACCATTATTCTTTCAGAGATATGATAAGTAGGCTTTGTTTGTTGCTATCATAATGACCATTCAGGCATACAACAATTAGAAGGTCTATCAATGACCAATTGCAGTATCTTGGCTCATGTATAGCATGCTATCATTTAGATAATCCCAAGAACTTTAAAATCAGTAGAAACAGCGTAGGGAGGTGAAATTGTGACCCTAGATGTCTTTAGTCCTTGAGTTTTAATTCCAAAAACAATTCTGCTGTCGTTGTTTATTCAGAAAATCAAATAAAAATTAGATCTTTAGTTTTAAAAAGAAATCATTTTTGCCAAGACATTTTATAGAACAAGAGTAGTTGGGTGTTTTGATTTAAGAACTAGAAAACTAGGCTAATCCATGTGGGTTCGACCCCTTGCTTACTGCTATTTTTTAGTGCAAACTAAGGGAATTAAGTATCTTGAAGAGAGGTATTACGACATTAGCTAACTCTTTTAGAGTGGCTAAAAATCTGTCTGTCAATGAACAATGGTGTGCATGAGTATCATGTAACCTTAACACTCCATCAAAGAACACACTATCGTACAACTTGAGTTTGTATCGTGCAAGTACAAATTCTATCGTGCAAACCTTACACTATCGTACAAATTGGAGACACTGTCATGCAAGCAATAACTCCATTGAGCAAAAGAACAACAATATCATGCAAGCACAACCTCTATTATGCACTTTTGAAGTTCCATTGGATAATTTATCATGTAATCCTACTTTCATGCACTCAAATGGGATCTCAGATTTTCTTAAAAGAAAAAAAATCCTATTTTCACATAAGGAAACACCTATTTTATGATTTTTGTTTACCTGCCATATAAAATAAAGAGCTAAAACACTATTGGGAGAAAAAAATATAGATATACACACACTGCGGAGATAGAATATAAAGATCGTTAGGTTTGAAGTGAATACTTTGGGATGAAGCAATAGAGAGACGAAGCATGAAAGGAGGAATAGATTAGCTTCATCGTTGTTCCTTTCTTTTTTCTCTTGTATGTGTGAACATGAATATGTTCGTAATGGAACTTTGTAATGTTAAGGGCTAAATCCTCTTATTTAGGGGGTGATTAGGGATGATAATATTGTTCCGCCCTGACCCACCCCAATTTGACTTGTCCCGACAAGTCATGGAGTTGAGCTCGGGTATCGCCTGTCCCGCTCCAATCCTGTGTTTTATTGTATTTTTATATGAAATTAAGATAAAAAATCTCATCCTGCCCCGACCCGCCCCAAATTGCCCAAACCACTGGTGTGGGACAACACGTTTTCAGGTCGGGTTTGGGTCGGGCAATATCGGTCCCGACTTGACCCAACTTGTTGTTATCCATGTTAGGTTCAGGCCAAGACACAGGCCCACCCACATGTCACAATACTATCCGCTCTGGCTCGCCACATCGGCCCGCACGACTTTAAAACACGTTGTGACATTTATGGGCCTGCTCCACCTTATTAACTCCTTAGCTTCCCCCATTTTCTTCCATGTGGGACAACTTCCCAACAATCTCCCCCTTTGTCACACATCGAACCACATCATAGGACACACCTATGGATTTGAGCTGCCACCATGTGAAACCATCATGGAAATTTTCTTACAGCTCCCCCTCAATCCACATCCTGATTGAGATCATACTAATTCAATCACCTGGTGACAGAGGTTTTGTATACCGCCACACACCACAGAACACGTCGCTCGATCACACCATGCCGAGAAGACTTTCGATATCATGGAATATCTTTCTAGGGGACAACCAGGCTCTGATACCACTTGTTAGGATCAGGTTAAGACATGGGCCCACCCGTATGTCATAATATTGTCCACTTTGGGCTCGCCACATCAGCCCGCACGGCTTTAAAACGCGTTGTAACATTTTTGGGCATGCTCCACCTTATTAAGTCTTTTAGCTTCCCCCATTTTCTTCCATATGGTACAACTTCCCAACAATGACTTGTTAGGGTCGGGTCAACCGTATGTCACAATATTGTCCACTTTGGGCTCGCCATATCGGCCCGCACGGCTTTAAAACGCGTTGTAACATTTCTGGGCATGCTCTACCTTATTAAGTCCTTTGGCTTCCCCCATTTTCTTCCATGTGGGACAACTTTCCAACAA
This sequence comes from Taxillus chinensis, assembly GCA_023512835.1. NCBI lineage: Eukaryota > Viridiplantae > Streptophyta > Magnoliopsida > Santalales > Loranthaceae > Taxillus > Taxillus chinensis. The sequence continues at coordinate 9,057,515 of CM042084.1, read as the reverse complement.
TCTCCCCCTTTGTCACACATCGAACCACATCATAGGACACACCTATGGATCTGAACTGCCACCATGTGAAACCGTTATGGAATTTTCCTTGCAGCTCACCTTCAATTCACATTATGATTGAGATCATACTAGTTCGATCAACTGGTGACAGGGGTTTGTATAATACCGCCGCACACCACGAGACATGCTACTCGATCACACTATATCGAGAAGACTTTCGATATTATGGAATACCTTTCCGGGAGACAACCAGGCTCTGATAACACTTGTTAGGATCGAGCCAAGACGCAGGCCCACCCACATGTCACAATACTGTTTGCTTTGGGCTCGCCACATTGGCCCGCATGACTTTAAAACGCATTGTGACATTTCTGGGCCTGCTCCACCTTATTAACTCCTTGGCTTCCCCCATTTTCTTCCATGTGAGATAACTTCCCAACAATCCCTAGGGGTGATTTATATTGTTGATCCAAGTTATTTTTGATTCTCATTGTTTCCGTGAATGTATTGTGATTATATGCTTGTGTTATTTGTATGATTTAAACTTTTGATGAAAAGGTCATGTATTGAATGATTATGCCTTGAGGGGTAGAACTGAGTTAAGATAAGGTAATTGATTGTATTGATAATCAACCCACTTGATGTTATTCAATCAATTTATCAAATCTCTTATCACAGGAAAAGGGTTTTAGATTGGAGAAGTACATTAACATAAAATTGTAACACACAATCAAAAGAATTAATTAGTGTCACCATAAAGAGAACCCAATTGCATTTGCACTCAATTGGAAGGCGTGTATTGAACAACTATAGGAGTTGTCTACTCTATCAAAATGTTCAAGCTCTTATTAGCACACACAATTGGCTTTATGGTTTTACTCCTAGTGGTAATATTTTTTAAATGTAAAAGCTTATTTTTAATTATAAATATTCTATCGAAATGTTATTCAAATAATATTTATGATTTATAATTTTGTAGGTTGGGAAGATCATGAGAAAAATGAATCAGTAAATTGTTCAAATAGTATCAATATGGAAGGAAGAGGTGTATGCATTATGTGGGAGAGGGAGATCAAGTTTTCATTTTTTGTTATTTTCTATTATACATTTTTTGCTATTTTTAATTTGCTGCTTTTTCTCTACATTTTATGTTGTTTTCTGTTAGTTTTTTCTGCCTATTTTGTTTTGTCATTTTCTGCTAGTTTGTTCTATTGTTTTCTGTCAATTTGTTTTGCTGTTTTATACTATTTTGCCTATTTTTTGCTATTTTCTGCTAGTTTGTTTTGTTATTTTTTGCCTGTTTGTTCTGTTATTTTTTTTTTTTTGCTATCTTCTATCTATTTTTGCTTTATTTTCTAATATTTTCCACCTTGAAAGGTAGAATGTAAAAAATGCAGCAGTTGCTATTGCCACTAGTGATAAGATATCAGGAAAAACCTTAACAATATAACACACGTGATAAGGACAACCACTCCCATCTCCTCTATGATTTTATAACAATCTTGATGTTTATTTTGCTGTTCATTATTATTAGTTTTTTATATATATATTTTTATCTATGTAGGCATAAAAAGTTGTGAAAGTTAATAAAATGGCCAAGTTGAAGAGCAGAAGTAGTAGTCTTTTGCAAGCACTCTATCAAAAATGCAGCTAATTTTTCAAAAAATGATTTGAAGGACCTATCATAACTTATAACTTTTGTATTATTTACTTTTGTTTTGTAAATGTATTGTTGATTATTTGAGACTAAGAATTTAGTTATAATTGTAATATTTTGTAGAAAAATATAATTTATGTATTTTATTTATCATTTTAAAGCTTTTTATTGTAATGATATATTATTTATTTTGTTTAATTAATTGATAAGCCAATAAAAACTAAATGGTTCGTAGACCGATTCGATCCATGCACAAACCGGACCAGACTAGAAAATTATTGCTCCATTAAAACTGTGGGCCTAAATAGACTAATCCATTTAGGCCCCCCACTTACTGGATCTGACTGGACCGGTCTGTTTTAAACTCTTACCATTAAAACACCACCAACTTAGCCTTTAAGAAAACTCTTAATGCAACGAAAATACTAAAAAGGTCCTTAATTAAAATCAATCATGTTTTTCTTTTACCATAGTAAAATATTTTAATTAAATGAAACTAAAACGCCATCTCAAACGATAAAATTGCCCTCCGGGACCCCGAACTCCAAATTAAGCTCGAATAGAGTCAAAATTATCCATTTAACGTGTATATTACTGTATTAATATCCAGTAGCCAATATTAGGGCCTTTAACATACGGTTAATACAAATAACCCACAAACAGAGATCCTCACAAGAGCTTAATGTCATATCATCACATTACTGTTTGATAAAAATGCTTTCTTATTCTTCTTATTCTCAATTATGTGTATATATTACTTATTAAAGTACTATTATAATGACTACTTCTATATCCTTTAATAATAGTTAGCTATTAATGGTTAATTTACCTTCTAACATTTATATTCTAATCAATAATTCACCATATATGACAATCTACAAATATTATGTTACTTATAAAAATCATATCAATCACTTATTTATTTATCCACTACCTTGAATTTTTTTATAGCCTTCCCCCTATGTCAATATATTGGTGATCTAAGGTGAGCATCAGTCAATTTATATAGTATTTTTAAACTGAAGAGAAGATCATCGGTTTAAAAAATAACAAATCAAAACCGATAAATAAAAGTAAAAAACTATTGATTTTCAATTCAATTTATTGATTTTTAATTACCATTGATGTTCAATTAAGAATTACTAAAGTGACAAATGATAACCTAATAATTTTATAGTGTCTTGACTAGATACTATGCAAATAAATATAAAATCAATATGAGTCAATATGTCCACCATTAATACTCGCAATCTATCCATTAATGGTTGTACATATGCATATTATTGTTGCCCAGACCCGATTCATTTGATATCCCACAAGTTATTACTAGTTTGGTCATTGAATTGGCTAAATCGTAAATCAATCATAATATATTATTTTTTTAATTTTAAATCAAATAAATTGAACTAATTTTAAAAGTTATATATTTTTTGTTCACATAGTTTAGTTCAGTTTGATTTATCGGTTCAAATCGATCATCTATGGGTGACACCCTGATACATACAAACCCAAGCTGGTATGTTATGATACTACACCACATCACACCACATCATTGCACGATTTTAAAAATATAATTACATTTCACCTTTGCATTCAACTGAATATTGCGCCTAAACTTCTCATTGGACAATTTGCATCACTAATGACCCGAATATTATGGATAATCATAACCATTTGAATGAAATATGGAAATTCCAACCTAAGCGTGTGTACAACAAGAGAAAGCCTTCAACTAAGTTTATATAAACTTTGTGTTATTTATGTAATATATGCAAATAAATATATGTGAGTGAAAATACTAAATTAATCGGATACCTCAAATGATTTTTCATTGAATTAAATAGGACATTTATTCCATTCGAATAAATTAATATTCTTATGCCTTTTTAAAATTGTATTTTTACTCTCCTTTATTTTTGTGGGGATACCATTATGGGTGCATTTGGTTTGAAAACAAAAATATGGTTCAAAATCAAATTTGATAAATTATGTTTTAATTTTACATAATTAAAATTTGTTTTAAATGTGTGTTTCGCTTTTAGAAAAAAAAAGGTTTTGAAGTATTTAAACCTATGGTTTGACAAAAAAATTTTAAAATTCAATTTTTTTTATATTTAAAAATAGTATACCAAATGTCATGCACGTAATTTTTTATAAAATAAAGTTTTCTAACTAGAGATGCAACTGGATCGGATTTGGATTTGGTACCACTACATTAGAACCCAAGTATGGATCTATGGAGTATCCAGTGAGTTTCAGATAACACAATGAATTTTTTATATCAATATTAATTAATAATTTCATAATTTTTCTAGAGGAAAAAATAATATTATAAATCATAAAAGCTATAAAAATAATATATTTTAATAAAAACAAATTATTAAAAATATCATTTATTTATTTTAGATAAATTTTAATATTCTCAATATTAAAATCAAATAAATTTTACTATTAAAATAAAATATCATATAAGATATACAAAATTTATTAATCAAATTTAAATATTAAAATTAATAAAATTAAAATCCATTATCACAATATAAATATATCATAATTGATTATATATAAAATTATTACTTATAAAAAAAGATTATATATAAAATTATGAACAAACTTGAGATAACTAATAATACAATAAAATGAATTTTAAAGCGAGTCGTATTATAACACAAAACTCGTTCACAAATCAACGAAGCAATTTGACAATTCGCATACCTAAACGACGGCGTTTAAGCCTGTCTGTAATCACAGAAGCAGCTTTTCGCAGCAACACTTTCCCCTCTCTCTCTCTCCATCGATCAATCGTCTACCTCTCTCGGCAAAGACAGGACTGTTCTTCGAATTTGATCTCTCCAGGTTCGTTTTGGGTTCTGTTGTCGCTTTTTATATGCTCAGTTTCACGTTAATCCATAATCGATGGCCTCTGTTTGCGAATCGATTCCCGACGGACAACAACAGATACTCATGTTTGATTAGGTTTCACTGCTGACTCTGTTTTTAAGGTTAAGTTTGTTTGTTAAGGAAACGGCGGAAGATAAAAGACATAATCTGAAATTGAGCTTTGTACTCTCGCTATCTTATATATTATGTTCTGGTTTTTCAATGAAACGAAAAAAGGGGAAGAAATAAAAGGCTGTTGGAGTGATTAGGTACTCAATAGCTTAAGAAATTAGTAGTTTTCTATTTTAGTTTTGTTTATTCAGCCACAAAGGTGATAGTTATAAGCTGGTTGAGCTAATTCTAGTCACATAATGCACATTGATTTGAAAATATGTTAATAATCTTTCATCTGCCTTACTTTTCATGCATGTGTGTTACTTTGCAAGGAACGGTGAGGACATTCATTAATTTGAGTGTTGATTAAATTTGTTTGGAAACAGAAATTACGAATTCTAAGGAATGACCCATAATTATTATTTTTTTATGTAAGTAAAGAAACAATATATTAAAAAAAAAAGGAAAAGGTACAAGCAAATTGGGTAGGGAATAACTTTACCCAAATAAAGAAGCCAAGACAAATATTACAATGATACCGCAAAAGGCCTAATACAAAGCCTAATAATCTTATTTTACCATAGGCAATTTCTGGACATTACTTATTGTGACAAGTTTTGGATTAAAAACTCACCCTAAGTGAGAACAAGCTAAACCAAAACCAAATCATCAGGCCTTAATCCTAATAAAATGTGATCGACTATATGAAAGTTTATAGTTGATCTAATATACAAATTCTTCTCTTTTAAGTGTTCTTATTGGTCACCATTCTTTCTTTTAAGTCTAGCAGTTTCATGTCTTTTGTTATTACCTCCATTCAAATCATTTTTTGTTTCTCTTTCAATTTTTTATCTCGTTTAATGCTAATCTTTTTTACCATCATAATAGGTGCATTCATTGGCCTATGTTCTAAATGACCAAATTAATGTAATTAGTTATCTCTCATCTTATCTGTAGTCGGGGCTAATTACACAACGAATATCTTTATTTTGAATATTGTCTATCATAGTTTTATCACAAATCTATTTTAATATTTGCATCTTAGCAACATTGAGCTTCTGTTTATTTGTTTTTTGTTAACTTAATATTACGTTCCATATAATAAAGAAGGTCTAATAGTCGTCTTATAAAACTTTTATTTTAAACTCAAAGGTATATTATGGTCACACAAAATCCCCGTTGTGCTTCTCTACTTAAGTTACCCGGCTTTAATCCTATGGTGAAAATCGTCATCAATTTTTTTGTTCTGTTGAATTATCGACTCCAGGTATTTAAAACATTATGTGGCTAGTATCTATTAGTCATCAAGTGTAATAACATTTTGCTCGTTATTTTTTTATTTCTTAAATTTATGCTCCATATATTCGGTCTTCGGTATGCTCAAACCTTCATAGATTGTCTCCACAACTCTAATTTTTAATTAACTCCTTTTTTGATTTCATTGATCAAAACAATATCATTAACAAACAACATATGCCATGGTATATCTTCACGAATATTTTTAGTTATCTCGTTCATTATTATTGCAAAGAGGGAGAGTAATCCTTGATGTATCTTGTAATTGAAAACACATCTGCTAATCCACCTCAGTTTAATATTGGTTAAAACCCCCTCATACATATCTTTTATTAAACTTACATATTTGATAGGAATTGTCTTATTTTCTAAAGCCTACCAAAGCATATCTCTAGGTATCCTGATAGGCTTTCTACAAATTTATGAAGATCACGTGTAAATCCATTTTTCTTAAAAGTCTTCTTAATATATAAATCGCTTCTATAGTAGATCTTCTAGGTATGAATCAAAATTAATTTTAATATCATCAACATCTTGAATACAATGGTCATTCAAGAGCTTGTCAAAATATTCCTATTAATATCGATATATTTCACTAAGACCTTGTGATCTTGATCCCCAATACACTTTACAGTACCTCAATCTCTAGTCTTCTCCTCCCTCATTGGAACAAGTTTAAAGATATTTTTTTCTCCTCTTTGGAGTCCAAATATTCATACAAATCTTGATATGTTCTGGCTTAGCCTCCTTCACACCTTTCTTGACCTCTTTCCTCACTAATTTATATTTCTCAAAATTCATTGTATTTATATCTTTGTCGAGATTTTTATAACACATTTATTTATTCTTAATAGTTTTCTTTACTTTCTTATTCCACCATGATGTGTTCTTACTCAATAACCTCATACCTTTAGGTTCATGGAGTTTTTCTTTAGCCATTTATCTAATATAATCTACCATTTTATTTCACATAATGCTAAAATTGACCTCATCTTCTCAATTTGCCTCCTTGATTAATCAGCAAGAAAAGGTATTTGACCATATGATCTTACGACTTAGAACGTATCTTGGTTTTCTCTACACTTTTTAAAGTTGAATATATAATACTAAAATTTTGTGTGTAGTAGCTATATATTTTTCTGGTGTAGCCTTATAGTTTATGCAATAACTTCTTCCTATCCTCCTAGTTAAAAAAATATTATTTGACTAGCATTTTCTTCACTTCTATACTTGATCAAATGAGAGTTTAATTTCTTAAACCAAGTATTTATTATAATCAAGTTATAAGATATAATAAAATTTAAGATTATGTTCTCTGCTTCATTTTTTCCCATAAAAACAAATTCTCCATGAACATTTTCAAACTCACTATGAATATTCCTAACATGTTTATTAAAGTCCTCTCCAATGAAAATCTTTTTCTTATTGGGTATATCTTGCATATCTATATCTAAATCTGTCAAAATTTTTGCTTACTTGCTCGTCCAAACCTATCTGTGGTGCGTAAACACCAATAACATTGAGTGGTGCGTAAACACCAATAACATTGACCGGTTTATCACCTAAAATGAGTTTAATGAATATAATCTTATCGTCTTTTCTTTTAACGTCGACAACTTCATTAACCAAACGACTATCAAGAATAATACCTATCCCGTTCTTATTTCTTTCTCTACTTATATATATCATAATTTGTAATCTCACTCACATAGATGTCTAACTTTCTCATTTATCCATTTAGTCTTTTGAAAGCATATAATTTTAATACCCCTCTTAATCTTAACCTTGTCTAGCTCTATAGACTTATATGTGAGAGATCCTATGTTCTAAGATGCTAAATGTAAATGAAGACTATGATTTTTAACTAAGCCCTCATGCTTGAGCTCATTTGACATCCCATCCCAACATTGATGTGGCATTACGTTCTAGAAACCCTTGTCCATTTATCATTGCTTCCGAGTCTCAAAGATACATGTTACTTTATAGAAAATGTCCTAATAGTTTTTTTTATATTGTGGTTCATACTAAAAGATGTGATGAGTTTTTATGCTAATTGTCACAAATCGTAACCCTTCTCTTCTATCCTGGCTTGGGGCTGGCAGTGCAAGCATAGGTGGAGTTTTCACCCTAAGTGAGAATGTAGTTTTTTGTTTTTTTTAAGTGAAGCCTTCAGTTTTTGTGATTTTGCATGCAGTTTAAGATCCTAAACTGTAATTTCATTTATGCGACGTTTTTAAAGTGAGACTAACTGTAAAAATGTCTCATAGCAATATCAATTTAGTTTTAATTATTTGTCCTGCTTATCTGTTTAGGTAACTTGATATGGCTGGAAGAAATCGTGTTGCTCGTGATGCTTTCAGCAACAGACGCGTGTTCCCTTCCCAGGGGCCTTACCTTCGTCCTCCTCCAATCCGACCACCTCCTCCCCATCCTGCCTTGTTGGAGGAAGAGCTTGAAATGCAACATGTGGAGTTCCGAAGGCTCTTGGATGAAAATAGGAGGCTAGGTGAAGATCGAATTGCCCTTCAGAGGGATTTAGGTATTGCAAAGGAGGAACTTCATCGCATGAATATTGCCATTACTGAGATTCAGTCAGAAAAGGACATGCATTCAAGAGAGCTTATGGAGAAAGCATTAAAACTAGAAGCAGATCTTCATGCAACTGAGCCTTTGAAAAATGAAGCTAAGCAACTCCGTGCAGAAGTTCAAAAGTTGAATACCCTTAAGCAGGATCTTCATGGGCAAACTCAGAGCCTCAAGCAAGACCTTTCAAGGTTGAAATCTGATAATCAGCAGATTCCTCTTTTAAGGTCAGATATTGATGGACTGCACCAGGAGCTTATGCGCGCTAGGTATACCTGTTTGTTTTCTTTTCTTCTTCCATTTACATGTTCCCCATGACTATATGGGGTTTAGTGTGTTTGCTGCTGTGAAGGTTTGGAATTGAACACGATAATTTCTTAATTGCTAAAGCATAGCATTGATTTGTAGGAATGCTGTTGATTATGAAAAGAAAGGACATATGGAGTTGATGGAACAGAGACAGATGATGGAGAAAAATATGGTTTCCATGGCACGGGAGGTTGAAAAGCTGCGTGCAGAACTTTCAAATGCTGATATTAGACAGTGGGGCGCTGGTATGATTTTCTGACTTATTTTGTGCTGGACAAATTATTATTATTATTTATTAATCTGATCATCCAAAGCTCTTCTAAAGCTACAATTCATTGGGTTTGGTCAAGACCTTTATTTTAATTTTGTTGTACTTGTACCCGTTTCCCTATTTGTTGTTGTATATCATTTAGGGTCTCAATCCCCTCCCTTTTTTTTACTTAGCCAATTAAAATGCTTATTTTAGTCATCAGCAGCCATAGGTTTGTAGAAGCAACAGGTAGGCAGCATCATCAGCTCAACTTAGGGTTCCCATTTAGTTAAGGAAAATAAAGTTAGTTAAATTGCTGAATGCTGACTATGATCTATGATTGCCAGCCTCCTTTTACCAAACGCTGATGTGAGGAGAGAGGGAGGAATGATTAATGTGATTTCAATTAATTTTTTAATAGAGTATCTGTTATTGTGCAGAATCAAACTTTGGTCTCATTGGGGAAACACGACTTGCCTCATAGGAGTAGACTAATAATTTATTTTACATTAACAACATGCAAAATCATAATTCTAGATATCATCCTATGCTGCGGTCAAGACGAGCTTTTATTTTTCAAATATTTTATTTTTAATTTTATTATTTTTTCTGTTCATTTTTTTTTAAAAACTAAAATTGTTGTTTGGTGTGTGAAGGTGGGCCATATGGGATGAAATTTTCTAGTACAGATGTGGGTTTTCCTGCTGCTTACGGGGATGGATATGGGGCTCATCTGGTTTGTACCACTATACATAATGAAATTAATATTCGGTTTTCTGCAGTCATTGAATTAAAATCTCTTAATGTACTGTACTGTAATTTTGATGTATCTATGTTATATCTTGGAATCAGGGTTCTTCTGACAAGGAGCCTTTGTATGGTTCAAATTCTGGTTCTTGGGGAGGGCATGAAAAGCCTCGTGCTGCTCGTCGCTGAGATATGGAATAGCAATGCAAAGATGACGCTGGTGTTACTTTCTGTTGTTATTATTCAATATACAAATGAGCTAAAGTGATAGATCCAACCTCGCGCATGCCAAACCACTTGTCTTTTTTCGTAAAATTGTTAAGTCTTATCCTAAACTGATTTTTATCAGATTTCTTTGTTATTTGTGTGAAGTAGTAGAACAGGCCATGATTTCTGTTTTATATTGGTGATTATAGTTATTTCTGCCTCTATATCCAAGGCTACCTTTTTCCTGGTTTATTTATTTTTTTGTGGCACGTTTGTTTTCCTTTATTTAAACTTCATTATGTATGGTTTTATTACCTATTTTCTTCTTGAAAATTACATTGCTCTATTGGGACTGTATGGACAGACAGTCAGGCCCCTGTAAGATTTATTGGCATAAGTGCTTCTATATCCTCCTACCAATCAGTTTCCCTGTAAGATTTATTGGGATAAGTGCTATTGTATCCTCCTACCAATCAGTTTCTGGGAGTGGTCTTGCATGATCTCAAATGGATGAGGAATCGATGACTGTGGGTTGCTGTTTGTGATTTTTTTGGCCATCAGTGGACAACCAGTTAAAAACAGAATTTACTACTGCCATGATTATACTTTTTGTTGACAATGAATAACTCAAATATTAGGTGTCAACTTTTTTCTCCATAGAATACTCAATTTATATGGTTGGAAGTAATTATTTATAATTTTTTTATTAAGATTTATTCTTGGTTTGGGGTTTTCAATTTAGGTGGGCTTATCAAACCCAAATAAGTGCAATGATCACATCCTAGTAAATCATCTAATGCAGTTATTCTTTCTCGTATAACAACCATGGTAATGAGTAGAAAATTTTATTCTTGATAGTGTAGTGATAAGGAAGGACATTCTGCTTAAGATATTGACTACTGGTACTGTAGTGATGCTGACATCCAGCCTTTATTATCACCAACTACTGGCCAGCAGCGTGGGAGATGTTGGATTTACAAGTGGGGTTTCTGTAAGGTTGAGGATGAATGTGTCTCTAGATGTTTCATAATTAAATTGAATTGTTGGAACGTTTCATCAATTCTTTTAATAGGTAGCTAAGAAAGCATCCATTTCTTAGATAAGTAAGCCAGGCTTCTCTTATGTCTAGGTGATTCTATTAGAAGCGGTTTTGTTGCTTGGGTGTGCAACTGTGCAACTCCAATGATCTCTCTGTCTAGGTGATTAAATTGAATCAATTGAAATATCCTCTATACAAAAAAATATACAATTGGTATAAATAGTTCTATGTGGCCAGATGTTGTGAAGTGGGTTGCACTACTGATTGCTTGGGGAGGATTTCGAGAGTGATCACTCAATAGCTGAAGTGGCTTTGTGAGTAGTGATTTGTTGCTCTTTCATTTTAAGCGTTGGCTTATACTTATAGTTTGTTTTAAATTTTCATATATAGTGGAATTGTACCATAGTTGTCAAAAGCGTGTCTTGCCTTGGAAAAGGCCAGCACAGAAGATTAGATTAGGTGCATACATTGGGTGCACTGTAGAGTGCTTTTGGTGTGTTTTTGTTTGTGCTTTAGTGCGTTCTTTTGTGTCTGATCTAATTGAAGCTACAATATTTTTCCTAATTTTTTACAAACAAAACAATAATGTTTTTTGATTTTTTTGAGTGGAAAAAAAGTTCAAATATACGAGAAATCAATCATAATTTCAATAATATTAATAAATATACTTATTAGAATGTTTTTCTAGTATTAATAAATTGTTAAATGTATGTGATGTACATATATATATAAAAGTTATGTATTATGCGTTTTTTTATAAAGCTTATGCTTTTGCATTGCATTTTGTACTAAGTCCCAGTGTCCCTTAGCACTTTGGGTGCACTTGAGCTTTTAGCAATTATGAATTGTACTTAGGTACTATTCATCTTATGATGGTTGCAAGTTTTTCAATAGACGTGACCAAGGCTGTGTTCAAAACTCAAAATTTCAATGCTGCTTCCAATATTGAATCCGGCCTTTTGATAGGGTGTCTTAGGCTTCTCAAGATGAGCGGGCTTAGATGATGAATCTAGTTAGCTTCATTAAAATTGTTTGTTTATTTTGAATCGTGTAAGGGAGCTGTGCCATCAGAAGGGGGAGCTCAAAATTTCAATGCTGCTTCCAATATTGAATCCGGCCTTTTGATAGGGCGTCTTAGGCTTCTCAAGATGAGCGAGCTTAGCTGATGAATCTAGTTAGCTTCATTAAAATTGTTTGTTTATTTTGAATCGTGCAAGGGAGCTGTGCCATCAGAAGGGGCAGTAACTGGTTGTTTATTTCTCATTTAAGTGGAGGGCAAATTGTGAAGTTCGCTATGTTTTTGCTACCGGAGGGTATTCGTGGATTTGGCTCATAGTGAGCTTGGGGCTGCACAAGGTTGGAAAGAGTTAACGTCAGTATGAACATGCAATACTAGATTGATGTGTTTTTCAACATCTGTGATTTTTTAATGTTGCAAGTCTGAAGACCTGGGGACATCAGAATTGAGAATCATGGATTTTTGTTTTCTTTATCAACATCTCGTGATTCATTGCAAATTTTATGATGTTTCATCCAACGAGTAGTTCCACCATATTCACATTGGCCAACCACTCTAGGCATCTTCAATATAAACATGACTTCTACATGTTAAAATGACCTGAAGTATATGAAGACATGAAGCATGGGGGTGTGTCATACAAAGAGGCGAAGTTGACTGAACTTCATGGGCAGGTACCTGTTTTTGCTCTATGGGTTTTTATGCGCCTGGCAATTCATGTTTTCTATACAGAGCAGTATTTGTAACTGATGTGCTTCATACCACCCAATTAATATCCTGTGCATGTCTATTTGTTACTCCTGACTGTAGTTATACATTTAGCTACATACAATAATATAAGATTTAACATCCAAATATAGTTTGAGGATATGTTCTTTTTTCCATACACTAACTATTGCCTTGATTTTGATTTTGGCGGTTAGGCTTTTAGGATATCCAGTTTCACAATAGATATTTTATGGGCCTAATAGTGTGTTGACCTGTGCAACTGGGCGGGATGATGTAGTTTTAAATTGGCTATTATCCTAGCCATGTTACTGAAATATTTTGGAGCCAGTGTGGTGAGCTTTGGAAGTTGGCACATATGAGCATAGCATCCAAAACTTTGCTTCTCAGGCATCAAAGAGTATCAAAACCATATAATTTGTATCATTTTATTATAGCAATTAAGGAACATTATTCAGAAGTTGATGCGTTAAAAGACTGCTTAGTGTCTGTGGTGATTGGTGGCTACATCTTTTTTATTGGGTTCTTGAGGTCTCAATTTTGTAGGACCTTGTAAATGTCTGAGTGGAGACAGTCAAGTGTATATGGTGGAGAGCATTTAGAAACTTTTTTTTGGTTGCAAAATAATACTTATGATGTTGGTGAATTGGTCGAATGAGAGTTGACTTCTTTTCATTATATGGCTGAATAGGTGCGTTTTATTTGAAATATAATAGTTTGACGAGATTCAACATATTCAGCTCTGTTATTTCATGGGTCAATATGTGAGATTACCCTTTTCTAGCTTGCATAGGAGAAAGTTTGTTGTCTAACCATAGACTTACTTCTGTTTCACCACGGATTGTGTAGCTGTAGCCAATCAAGAACCTTTTACTGGTTTAGTATGAAGTTTTCATTGGGGTGAGTACATGGTTAATTTCTTGTAGTTGGCCTGAGCTCGACAATTTCTTCAAATTTTGTTTTCTATTTCTTTTGAGGGTAAATTAGTTATTTGATACTTGTAAGAATAGCAATCCTCGAGAAGTTTCAGAAGAAAACATGAAATGTCTTTAATTTGAAAAGGAACCAAATTATGTCAGATGATTTCACCTGCTTCAATTTGCCACCTTCAGTTATTAGGGTGGGTTTGGCTTGTATTAGCATTGTACATCCTGTAGAATTCCTTGGTAATGTAAAGCTTCTGTTCTGTTGATAGAGAATTCCAGTAGTGGTCTGGGGATCCTTTAAGCTTTAATCCGGGAAGCATTGGAGTTTTTGTGGGATGTTTAGCTGTATTGTTTAGTGTTGTGAGAAACTGATTAATAATATTGCGGGGAGTGGACGCATTGTAGGGTATTTTTATAGGGGTTCGTTTACTTGCAGTAGGTTTTCATGGCGTCTTCTAATGGCAAGAAACTGCTGCTATAACTGGATTTGTAAAAAAAAGTGGGCTAATATGGAAGTTAACTACCTAGTTCATATTTTCTTCTGCAAATTATTTAGAAGTTTCTTGTACATCTGATTTGGTATTGCAAACTTGTGCATTTCTTTCTAAATGTTTTGCTGTTTTATCTCATGCAGATGGGAGGTACTACTGTCATGTTTGGGATATTATGCAAATGCAGAGAAGAATATTTGGTGCATTGTCTCGCTCAGAGTTTAGAATGTTGTAAGAATTTAGCAGTTCTAACGAAATTAAAATGAAGGAAAAGGAGATGGGAGGATGGAGTTCATGATTGAGGGGCAGGAAGACACAATGTGAGGAAGAAAAGAGCTCCAGTAAAGGCGTGTGCTCATATCCCAGTCCTTGTACCATCCGATGGAAAAGAATTTAAGACAGGGTAAACCGATCACTTGCCACTATGGAAGGGTTTTTTTTCCCCCGAAAACTTTGCTCAAGCAGGCCATTGATTATGCATATGTCATCAATCAATTGGATGCTCTCTAATCCCAAAGGACACAAGCACATGCAAGCAAGAACATTTAGTGGTTGAATTGAGCTTGGTGCTGGCTTAGTGTTGCATAGTTTGATCTTGTTTGTGCATACTCAGCAGTTACCAGCAAAATTATAAAACGTCCTTTATTAGGGTGTTCGAGAGAGTAAGAAAAAAGACTTTGAGATGTGGTTTGAAGGAGTGGTGGCAGACGATAGGCAGGGTTTTGGGTCGGATCAATTAGTCTAGTAGACACTAGACAGGGTTGAGGGAATTTCATTTTATTCTTAAAATAAAATTAACAAAAAACAGATCACCTTTTCTTCGATAGGTATTTGGCGTAAGTATCGTGTATGAATTTTTATTCTGCCCTTAATTGGTATGTATGTTTTTTGTTTTTAAAAAATAATATCAATTTAATAGTTAATACGGCATATTCAACCGTAAATGTTTTTATGCCTAATTGTTCGATTTAAATTACTTAAATGCTGTTTTTATTTTATTTTTTGGCCTATTTGAGTATATTGTATTTTTCAAAAGATTTCGTTCATATCAAAAGAAGAAATGAATACTCTATTTTTTAATATTCCATTTTTATACGAATTAGCTATGGTTTTAAAAGTTGAAGTAATATTAATATTAATTATTTACGAAACCAATTAGAATGAGCGTAATTATTAAAATTTAATAATTGGTTCCCCAAGCCGATCAAATTTGGTCACTAGTCGTTATAGGATAATTCAGTCCATTACATTATTTTTCGTTTGTCATATTTATTTGAACTTGTTTTCCCGTTTTTCTTAAGAAATTTTTATTGTTGATTTAAATGTAAATTTATTAATATGTAATAGTTATAAGGCCCCTAGATTTATTCCATTTTTTTAACCACGTAAAGTTTATTTTACTTCGAAAACTAATATATTTAAAAACATTCTAGCTCAATTGAAACTTGAGGGGTGAAAGAGAGGATGTATCTAGTAAGGTAAATTATGTCGATGGTTATTGTACTCTATTAGTGATTTGTAGTTGGTCATTATACTTCAAAATTTTCGATTTAAAATTATTCGTCTTCACTTTTATTTGTAATTAGCTACTTTGTCTCTTTAATTGTTCACTATGTATCAAAAATATTTGAATGTAGTATAAATTAGTATCTTTAGGTTTAGTTTGTAACACTAAATTTATATATATATATATATATATATATATATATATATATATATATATATTCAAATTAATTTTATCCGTTGCGAATTTATACTTTGAACATTCCTTAAAATTTTTATTTGAATTATACCCTAAATTGGGTAAACTCTTACTATAATTCAATAATTTTTTTTGCTGGAGTAATATTCATATAAGAAATTCTACAATAGTAAAGTTAATTTACTTTTTTATATGTTTAAATGATTTTGGAAAATTAGTGACATAAATTGAAAATAAAAGCAGTTATTTGAACAAGTCCCTATTGTCAATGAATGGTCAAAGGGATTGAATGACTAATTTAAAATAAAACTAAAAAACGACTATTTAAATCGAGAATTCAGAGTTTAATGACCACTGAAAATAACAAACAAAATATAATGAGACCAAAGATATAACTCATTCATATTTATTAAGTGTAAAGATTTCATATATTTATTCTATTCTAAATTTTAAAAAAATGGATTATAAGTGAAAGCTTCTTTTATTCGTTTGGTTCAAATTAAATGTTTTTTTTTGTTTCGATAAATTAGATTGAATTTTAAAAATCGCCTATATTTCACCCGTGACATACGTTGATATCATAATTTAAGAACTTCTGATTGTTAAAATAAAATTTATATCATTAGCACTGATTTTTATGTGCAATATATAAAGAATTTTAAAAAACTAGAAATGGAAAGTGATTTCTGAATATTATTCAAAACCACATCTTCATACAAAGAATTACATAATAATTAAATAACATTTTTCTCCAAAAATAATTTGGCCACGGAAACGTGCTATTCCACTAACCATATAACCTTACAAAAAAATTTTAATCTAAAAGATATCATTCGTCAATTTGACCCATTTTAGTTTTTATCATTTTACTATCTAACAAATACAGAAGAGGTTAGAAATCATATCTACGCATAAGTAACACGGTGTTATTAAATGGACGGAAAATATATAACATGCGGCCCCAACCCCAATAACAGTTATTCTTTACATTTCATAGAACAACCAAACTGCTAATAGGGGGAAGTGAGAAAGAAACATCACTGACTCCAAAAGTAAATGGCATTTGCATTCAATTGAATTGTCAATGACAAGCATGGATGAGCCACTTTGAATCTAGAATGTGATTTATAGTGGGACAAGAGGCAACAATCATGATTCATGAATTGAAAATAAAATTGTTTCCTTTCACTCTATAGGCCTTATGCCAATACCATATGCGCAGTATAATATTGGCACCCACAGTTGTTCTTCATATGTAGTAGCCATGACCTCAAATCTAAACATTGCTGTCACAATTCAGCCTGAGATTAAAAATGAAAGTTTTTTCTTTCTTTCTATAGGTCTTATGCCAATACCATTTGTGCAGTGTAATATTGGCTACCAAAGTTGTTCTTCATATTGTAGTAGCCGTGACTTCAAACCTAAGCATTGCCGTCACAATTCAGCCTGAGATTTCACCATGATTTTGATGAACTTGCCTCTGAAACAGAGAATATGGTTTAGCGCAAGTTTTTTTGATAATGCCCTTAAAGTGCTTAAATCTTGAAGCATATGCCATTTTGGCTATAAGAAGCACTCGACCAGCTTAAATACGCCGCACAGCTTAAGTGCCTGGTGCATTTTCTAAGGCACACTCGGAGGTTATACAAATGCCGGTTGACAAACACCAGGGAGGAGGAGCTCAGCAACCATTTATTTATCAACGGCCGGGTATACTTAATGAAAAGGCTCAATGCTGATCAATATGCTATACCACCTTCCAGACTTGCAAATTTTAAGATCCAATGAGACCTTTGTGGCGAGCATAGAAAGTAATTGCTACAAATATAATAGCTGATGCTACTCCGGAGATGATAACCACCTGCCCACATTAGAACTGGTAATCATTAACAAGCTCCATTTAACCCCCCCAAACCGAATATTATAAACCTCTACTTCTTTTATTTGCATACCCATTTAAACACATAGCCATGATTATCATTCCAAGTATATGGGATGTTCATGCCGAATATGGCAGCCACCAAAGAATAAAAAGACATAGCAACTGTTCCAGAGCTTAGAAAGAGCTCCAACTGTACCCATAACAACAAAGACAATATATTTAAATTCATGAAATCATTAATATTAGTTTACGAGGGGAACAAAGGAAACCTGAATCAGCTGATTTCGATGATTATCGAGCTGCAAAAACAAATATATAAGCTTAGATTTGATCGAGAATCACTAGTAATCTAACTAATACCAATTAACATTACCTGAATATTGATATAATCCTCTGTATCATCAATATATTCTCGCAGCTGTAAGTATTCAAAACATGATACAGCATGAGATGAAAATAATGGAAGGCCAGATATATTAACTAGTTTAAGTCAAACTACTTCATGCCGATTTTGATTTTCAGCTCCCGTACAAGAAAATAGCAGTTGCACACAGGAAAGGATATTGGGTAAGAATTGTGATTTTAGTTTCTACTGTTCTGATCGTTTCAAAATCGAGAATAGGACATAAAAAAGAAAGTACTTTAGGACTGGATGACATGAACTACCAAGTCAATTTCGAGTGTTGCATAACCCACTGAAGACCTGAAGAGACTTTTTCAGGGGAAAAGATACTAACCTGGATGAAAAGAATAAAAACATTTGTATTCCACATGGCCCTCCACTAAACCCTGCTAAAAGCTTAAGTTCTATTATCCAGTAAAGATCTCTGTGCCATAGTTTCCAAAGCCTCAAGACAATCCAGCGGTTTGGGGGTCTGGGCTAAGCGAGTGTTGCATAAACAGTGCCTAGGTGGTCACGGCATTTCTAATATATAAGATTTTTTATTACAATAATCACATTTGATAGTACTTCACGGTCATGCTTCACATAGATTATGGATCTTATGATAAATTTCACATATTTTATAATGTTTAACTTTAATATTTAAAAATTAAAACAAGGCAAAAACCTAAATTTATATGTATTTAATATTTTAAATACGTTCAATTTAGTTCCTTACTATCTACGAGTGAGTACAGACAAGTCTAGCAGTCAAGCGTCAATTGCTACAAGGGAGAGAGAGTGCTGCGATCTACGAGTGAGTACAGACAAGTCTAGCAGTCAAGCGTCAATTGCTACAAGGGAGAGAGAGTGCTGCGATTAGCGACTAGAGACTAGCGACAAAGGAAACGAAGAATAAAGAGCTGACAGAGATCATCGACGACAATAGGAGATGTTGGGGTGATAGCGATCATCGAGACTCGAGTTGAGAGGCTGCAGATCATTCATGGCTTCATGCAGACGGATCGATTGAACCCTAGCAAGAGACAGATTGTGGCTTCAATGCAAGAGAGAAGAGAAGCTAGGGTGGACAGTAAGCAATAAACAAGGCACAAACGGCATTGTTTGTGGCTTGTATTTATTTTATAAAAAAACAAAATCGACGCCTAGGTGTCGCCTTGCTCAGGCGAGTACCATGGCATTCACCCAACTCGTTGTACGGGCACCTTTCGTTGCCCAGGCGAGGTGAGGCACTGTCCAAACATCTCGCCAGCACCTTACTAGGCAACACCTAAACAACGCTTTGAAAACTATGCTATGTGCAAACAAAAAAAAATGGATAAAAGGCCCTCAGAGTCCCCAGCAAATAACTACAAATATAACAATGATTAACAATTGGTAGTGCCAATTAGTTTATTAACTTTCATAGCATTCCATCAACAATGTTCAATTTTATTATAAAAAATTGAAATGAGTTATCAATTATTTAAATTATCAAATATTTATAATTATTTGATATATTTAATTTTTTTAAGTCTTCTTTATTATATATATGTAAGTATTATAAACTCTCAAGCAATATAAAAGAATTATTTTTTCCTCTATTATTTTCTATTTGGTATCAAAGCCAAATTCTAACTTAGGAGTTGCTATTACCACCCTTGCAAGAGTCTCTAGATCTCCCCTTTGTGATTGACCTATCCTTTTCTTGAGGCCTCCGTTGTCAACATTTGTCGGAGGACAACATCGCCTCACTTGTCCTAGATCAAGCATATATTCTCAATCCCTTGCTACCACCGTTGTTGCCGCCTTTCAACACTGCCGTCAAAGTTGTCATTGACAACATAGGATAATCCTCAATTGATTTCTCTCTATCGATCAATTTCATCCTAAGCCGTCAATGCTATTCTTCAACTTCTATGCCCTTGGTACTCCCACCACCGCTGTGGCCGTCGGTCATCACGATTGTTGTTGTTGCCAATCACCACCAATGTTACATACTACCATTGTACTTTTGTGCGATATCTTTGAAACCCTAAATTAGAGTTAGTCACACTAATTTTGCATATGCTTGACATTCTTTGGAGCTAGCGAGAAGGTTCAAATGACTACCAAAATAAAAGTCTACCATCTTCGGGTTCTCCTGTCGCTTGAGTGTCTCAAGAGAGTGCTTTTAAATCGGCTTTACTTTCTTATACCAACAACACTTAGGTAATCGATTCCGAAGCCACTAATCATATAACTATTGATTCCTATCTAATTACCTCACCTGTATGTTGACTTGTTAAGTCTGTTCAAGTTTCCAATTGGACTCTTACTGGGGCTGGAAATGTCTTACTTTCACCTAATCTTTCTTTGTCGCCACGTTTACTTGCCTAAAATCTCTCAAATAATCTTTTTTCTATCAGTCAAATTATCAAATATCTTAATTATTCTGTAACCTTTTATTCTACCCATTGTGTTTCAGGATAGTCTCATGAAGATGACGATTGACATTGGTAGAGAGAGGAGGTTTATACTATTGGAGGAAGTGAGAACATTGAAATTTGAGCCTAATCAGGGATTCCAAGTAAGACATGAGACACTTAATAAAAAAAAATACTTTTAGTGTTATCAGTAGAAAAGTGATAGGAATAAATAAATTTCCTTGATAATCATATTGAAGATTACAATCTCATTATAAACAACTCACTCATAATCTAATTTAGGTATAAAATCTAAGAATAACAACAACGCTAATTACATCAATCAAATATTCTAATTTAATTACACAATCAATCAAATATTCTAAATATCCTAAATATTTGACAACTAATGACAACTAATGACAACTTTATCGTTTATGACGTTCCTCTTTTGTTAACTTAGAATGATTATTTTATCGATTATTCAAAAATATTTCTGCTTCTAATTTAGAGCTTGAACAATGCATTTATATTAATAATCATCGTATTCTATTTAAAATCAGTGTCAATCAAAGTCTTACTCTATTTTCTTATGTCTATGCTGGTGTTTTGGGTCCATTTTCTACTTTCACTTTGGGATATAGGTATTTTATGTCTTTTATTGATCGTTATACTAGGATAAGTTGAATATATTTGATAAAATTTAAAATTAATGCCACAAGTCATTTCTCAATTTTATTAGATGATTGTCATACAGTTTTATATCCCGATTCAGGTGTTTCATTCTAGCAACGGTCATGAGTTTGTGAATCAACCTCGGCCTGATTTCTTTAAACAACATGACATCCTCCTTCAAACAAATGTGTTCGTTCACATGCCACAATAGAATGACATAATAGAAAATAAAAACCAACATCTCCTTGAGGTGGCTTGAGATTTGTGATTTATTATAAAAGTTCTTAAATGTTTTTGGGTTGATGTGATCATGACTGCTATTTATCTTATCAATTAAATGCTTGCTCTTATTATAAACTATCAACCCTTTGAGGATATTATCATGCTTTCACAACATCCCTTTAGCTCCTAATATTTGACCTAAGGTTTTTGGTTGTGTGTGCACTGTTCATGTGCACCGACTCTAACGAGATAAACTTATACTCTCAAATATATGTTTTTAAGTTACTCTAATTCTCAAAAGAGCTATAAATATCTCCATCTTCTTACGGGTAAATACTGTCTATGAATGCTCAACTTTACGAGTAGGTATCCTATTTTTATGGAGATATATCTATTGTCCCTCTTTAAGGGGAGCTTCATAAGAAGAAAGAGAAACAATTATGGTTAGATGAAAAAGTGTGGATTTCAGGAGAGAAGGATGATTCAATTATTATAGGTAAGGAGGAATCCTTAGCTCCTAATTTAGGTGAGGAGAGTCTTTAGCTTCACCTAATGCTAATGCTAATCGTATAATAGTTGAACCAAGTAAAAATAAAAGGACAGCTTGGGCATTTGACAAATATTATGCAACACAAAATGCTAATATCGACAATGCTCCTCTCAATGACACTATCAAGTCATCATAAAATTCTTCTAGAATTGATCATACGACATAATTCTCATTGAGATACTTGACTTTTCAACTATAATTTCAAATGCGAATGATATCTTGTCTTCTAAACCATAGGTTTAGACAATCCCGTAGTTGAAGGTATCCTCTTCGTAACCATAAAAAACCTGATAGATTGAAATTCTAAAAATTATCTTCTAATGTTTGTTTATTCTAATTTTAACTTTATCTCTTATCATCACTTGTTTAAATCTTGCCATGTTTTTGTCCTTCAAATGTCTTTTGTGTCTATTTCTAGTCATTTTCAGGAAGCTCTTAAAGATCACAAATGAATGTTTGCTATGGTAGATGAAATGAAAGTCTTTCAGAAAAATTCCACTTGGGATTTTGAATTACTTTGAGATAAGAAAATGGTGGGATGCAAACAGGTGTTTACAATAAAGTATAAATCAGATAGGACGGTTAAAAAATATAAGGCTAGATTAACTGTCAATACTCAGACGTATGAGATCGACTATCAAAAATTGTTTACTCATGTGATTAAGATAAGTACTATTATAGTTATTCTTTCTCTTGCAGCTAACTTAAATTGGCCATTATGACAGTTTGATGCGAAAAATGCTTTCCTTTATGAGAATTTGATGAAAGAGGTGTATATGAATCTTCTTCCAAATAAAAGAAAAAGCAAACTAAAGGTATGCAAGCTAAATAAGGCATTATATAGTCTAAAATAGTCACCGAGAGCTTAATTTGGATGATTGAGCCACTCAATATAAGCGTTTGGTTTTAAGCAAACCTTAGCTGATCATACTCTGTTCTATAAAAGAGTTGGTGATGACATTACTTTGCTTCTTATTTATGTGATGATATGATTGTTACAAGCAATTAATTTATCCAGTCTACGTATTGAGGTAAACCATGGTCTAAGTATTTATTCAAATCAGGTTCTCACGAACAAGAAGAAATATCAAAAGTTAGTAGCGAAATTAACCTGACTCACACTAGACTTGATATTTCATATGCAATTAGTGTTACGAGTCAATTCATACATAATCCGAGTGATCAATATATGAGTACTATAAATTGTATTCTGGCCTATTTAAAGTCTTCTCCCGGCATAGTTATTAAAGGCGCGCCTAGGCGCAAATCCCAGGCGAGCGCAAGGGTTGCACCCGCCTTTCTTCCAGTCGAGGCGACGTCCGTGAAGCCCACCTTAAGTGCGCTTTTTAGCGCTTCATCCCCAGGCGCTAGGCGTCGCGAAGGCGCGACTTGAGGAGACGACGCGATCGTGCGTCAATTATATGATATATTGAAATGAAAAAAAGAAAAAAAGGAAAAGAATCGTGCGATCATGCGTACCAGCAGGCCAGCGGCAACCTTCAGCAAGGGCGAATCAGGTGCGTCGTTCTCTCTTCTCTCTTCTCTCTTCTCCAACTTCCGCTGCAACGTTGACGCATCTCTTGCTATCGACGACGCTAGTATTCCCGACGACAATTCCCAGCGATGATTCCCGATGACGCACTTCTCAAAGTCGATCCCGGCGATGCGTCGCGCTCGCCACCTCTCTGTGACACGTCGTGCTCGCGTCTTCTCTCTTTCTTGTTCACGTCTCCTCTGGATCGTTTTTTTTTTACCGATCGTTTTTTTTTCGTCTATTTTTTTCCCTGCGTCAATGCAAGAGAGACTCTCTTATTTTATTTCTATGCTATTATTTATTTTTACTGCTCCATCTCAATATCTAATAATAATTATTCTATTATTTATTTTTGTAATCCATGAAGATATGTTGAGGGTAATCCATGAAGATATTGTCTGGTGATGATGATGATGTTTCCTTGGTGAGGAGGATGTTTAGATTTATCATTTTGAATATTTATGCTTTAAACTGTTAAGGCTATAATAATTTTACATTTCAATAGTTTACTATAATTTTGAGAGTATTGACTTATTTAAGTTTAAATTGATGTGTTTATTTCATTAGTATATTTTATAATTTTTTTATACAAAGGTGTGCCTCAAGTCCTTCAGGCTCGCACTTTTTTTGCGCCTTGCGCTTAGTCAGGCCCAACCTTTGCGCCTTTAATAACTATGTCTCCCGGTAAATGTATTATGTTTTTTAAGCATAGACACCTATACATTATGGGATATACCAACTATGACTGGACAGAAAGTCTACTTCCACGTATGTGACATTTGTAGGTAGTAATTTGATAACTTTGAGAAATAAAAAACAGAATGTGATTTCTTTGTCTAGGGTAAAAACTAATATCGAATTCTTCACCATGCTACTACAAAACTCATGTAGCTACGTATTCTTTTATGTGACCTTAGTTATAGCCTTCGGAAGCCGATGATGCTTTGTTATGATAACACATTTTCTATTGAGATAGCTAATAATTTAATGCACCAACGCAAATAGCACATGTTAAACTCAACAAAAATTGCATAAAAAATAATTTAAATTCAAGTGTAATAGAAGTTTCCTATATTAAGAGAGTGAATTAACTTGTTGATATGATGACACATATGGTTTCTAGTTTTCCTTTCCATGCATTCTTGTCTAATTTGGGCATGTAATATTTATGTACAACTTGAGGGGTAAAGTTGAAATGAGTTTTTAATTATCCAAATTATCAAATATTTGTAATTATTTTATGCATATTTAGTTTTCTTTTAGATCTTCTCTATTTTGTGTGTGTGTGTGTGTGTGTGTATATATATATATGAGTATTGTAATGTCTCAATAATAAGGAGAATTTTTTTATATTATCTTATTTTATAAACTCTTACCAGACACCTTTCAACCTCGCTCTACTTTAGCCAATATAAAACTGAAAACCCGTTCCCTACCGGTAAGTTGGTAACAGTAGTATGATTATGCATAAATAGTCTGTCTTCAAGACAAAGACTAACATCAAATAACAAAAGAGCAACATCCACAGTTTATAATATAAAGCATACCGTGTTTAATTTATTCAGTGTGCCATCAATTTGCATAAAGTATGCCTGCAGTAATATAAAACATTGTAAGACTTAGGAATGGATAAAAGAGGACAACTGTTTCGTAGCTTAAGTTATAACCTCTAGTAGCATTTCAAGCTCCTCAACATCATTCTCATCGCCACGAACTGTAGCCATACTTGCTCTGCTTGCTCTGGATATCTTGGAGGCAATAGTAGGGGAGGCAGGGAACCAATTGGCAGCACCTGAGCCACTAACGGGAGAGGATGCACCAGCCAACTTTCTTGACAGGTAAAGGTCAGCCATATCATCATCATCATCAAGAAGCTGTTCAAGATCATCCCTTACCTGCAGTAGCTTGTACTTTGTAATGTGGATTTGCATGTCGTGGGTAATTTATTGAATCTGGATTTATTCTATAAGATATATAATTGTTGTGAAAAAGTCATGGATGAATTATGTGTGCGCAAAAGTTGACTCCATATACTAACATCCAAGATAAGATCATCCCTGACCTGCAGTAATTTGTACTTTGTAATGTGGATTTACATGTCGTGGGTAATTTATTGAATCGGGATTTATTCTATAAGATATATAATTGTTGTGAAGAAGTCATGGATGAATTGTGTGCGCAAAAGTTGACTCCATATACTAACATTCAAGATAAGATTTATATGGAACTGAAGTTGTATAAAGAGTGCAAGATTTGTTTGTTGCAGTTCCATGCATAAGGTGAAGGTCTAAAGTGGTACCAGATATTTTACAACTCTTACTTTTTAATAAAATTGTATGGCAGTGTTTGCATGGTTCTGCTCCAAAATTGCAGTGTCTCACTTTTAGAGCATCCGGTTATGAGCGAAATTGCAGTGTCTTTAAACATGAGTTTCAAAATTTGGATAATTAGTAAATTATTTTTCCATTTGCAGAATAAATCTTAATACATTTATTTATTGTCACATATTCATATATTAAAAAAAAAGAGTTGATTCAAGCTCGAATTGATCAATTAGTTTATGTGAAATATAATAGAGATGGCGATGCAACTCTCGCAATACTGTTGATCCAATATCTTTGGATGACATTAATAAAAGTAGCGAATGGCTACTTGATAAGGTTGATATGGCTATGATGATGATATTGTTTTTGAGGATGATGATTTGACTTAAGGAAATGTTAGTATGGCTTCAAGTGCTTGGGAGCATTACGAGTTACGACACAACTCGATCATCATCAAATGTAGTGCTTTCCAAGTCAACATCAACCCAGTTGGAATCTAGTTATAGACTTCCATAACAAGCTGATTATACTTTGGCTCTAGTTAATGAAGATGATGAAGAAGAGAGAACAACTCAAATGGCTAATGTTTCAAAAAATGTTGATTTTTGAGATAGTACCAATGGTTTGTTGGCTCACTCTCATTTGGCTCAGAGAGATGATGAGTGAGAGGTTTTTCATGTTTGAAATATTTCATTTTTCTTATTTAACAAATAAGTTATTGTGGCTTTTCCCTTTATGTTGTTCTAACATTAATTTTCTAGTAGTAGTAAATCACGTGTTTTTATTTATTATGAATTTGATAAATAAATTGCTACTATAGTTTTACGATTTTTATTAATTATTACATCAATAGGAGTATTTGATCTTACAATATGTAAAATTTTTAAAAATATAAGAATATCTCCAATATTCTTAACTAAAACAAAAATTAAACCCAAATTTAACTTAAACACTATAAAATTCTTTTCTGATGATGCAGCTAAGACAAGGTATATTTAGCTTCAGCAAAAATTTAAGTTAAATTTAAATAAAATTATGGCTTCAGCTAATACTATTACATCATACTCTCACCCAAAACCCAAATCTGTCCTTCACGCAAAACACATGCCATTGAGGAAACAGAGTATTTTTATAATAAATTTAAAAAAATTAATTTAAATTATTAAAATTAAATAAGACTATTGGAGTTATTCTTAACAAAAAAATATATTTAGCAAGTTAAATATAGATTTAGTAAAACAAATTTATCTGATATTATTGGCTCTAAGGTATGTATATATACATTTTACACAGTGCGCTTTGTTTCGAAAAAGTGTGCGTCTTACCTTTGCACTTAAGCCCCATAACCCTATGGTGCTTCAAGTGCGCCTATGCTTTTAATAACTATACCCATCGGTTATCACTTATTGGATATAGTCATTTTCAATGGAATAAAAACATGATGAGAGCCTCGATACTTTTCACCCAATAACATTCCACCAGGTTTAAAAAAATTTCACCTAGTGAATACTATCACTGAATGATAATATAATTTAAGTTTTTTGTTTGTAAATCAAATATTAATATAATAGTATTTTATAATAATTTATAATAATAGTTATAAATATTTTATTCTAAAATTAATGATTGTTAAATTATATTTGAATAAATTTATTTTTGTTTTTATATTGAATAATTACTTTTTATATTTAAAATGTTATTTTATAACAAAAACCATATTTTTATATATTTTATGACAAACATCAAACTTAATTTTATACATGAAACATAAATTGTCTTTTGAATTATATGTACATTTTAAACAAAAATTAGGATTTAAAAGTAACTTCAACAAATACTATAAGAAATATATGTGTGTGTGTGTACACATATAATGTACGTATAAATAATATTTAGTATATATATAATAATATATTATTAGGAATTCTCAATGAGGTTCAAGTATTAGTACTCTAATATATTTCACGAGACGTTTAAAGCATTGAAAGTGTTCAAAAACAAGAATTTTACAGTTAAATGTGTTTGTCATAGTCAAATATGAATGAGTTACCTAGTAAAAAGTTGATAAATTTGAACTTATAATACAAATAGTATTGTATAAAAATGTGGGAATACTTATTTTAACAATTATTTAAAGTCTAATTCATAAGAGAAATTAAAATTTTGAATAAAATAAATAATAAATAATAAAGTATCATTTAAAGGGATACTATTGGGTGATAATAAAGATTCACCTAGTTTGCTTCATGCTGCTAGGTGAAAATACTTTTATTCAACTTTCAATAACTTAATGGTCATTACTTAGCGGTGCCATTAGATAATAGCCTTTACCTAGCAAAAATAGCACTATCATCTAGCGGATTACTATTAGGTGAAACCGTAGTTGTCAAAAATGAATCTAAGCATGCACTTAGGCACACATAGGCCCAAGGCGCAGCCAATGCCTCTCACTTTGGAAAAGCCCGACATATAAAATTAGGCATGTGCGCTTTAGTGCACTTTTGGTCCACTTTTGCTTGCACTTTACTATGTTGTCCCTATTCTAATTGAAGCTATAGTTTTTTTAAAATTTTTAGAAGGAAAAAAATAATATTTTGATATTTTTAAGTAAATAAAAATTAAAATATAAAAAAAAACAACTCAAATTTTAATAATATTAGCAATTACACTTATTATAAATCAAATTTTAAATATATGTGATATACATATTAAAGGAGAGAATTGAAAAGAATCTTTAATTAATTAGTTATCATATATCTTGTAATCAATTAATTAATTGTCATATATTTTGTAATTAAGTAGTTTCCTAAATAAATTTATTTCTTCAATTAGGTCATCATAATTATTTATTTATATGTGTATGTAATCCTTTATTTGATATCAATAATAAGAAAATTTTATTTTTTCTCTCTCATTTTATACTAAGAATGTCCATATTAGGAAGTGTCAGGATTAAGAAGCAAATTCAGACAATAATAGAACAATATTTGAAGGTTCAATGATGGTCAGTTTTGTAACTCATGATCTAATGGTTAACTAGCATTCCTCGAGGATTTTCAACACCTGATATGTGATCTCTTCACTAACCGACAGGAATAAATAGTAAAGTGATGACATGGCACATTCTGATTTGATTTTAGGCAACCAGCTATGAACTTATAGTAAGCTTTAGTTGCCTATTTGATTAAAGATTCTCTTACTGCAATTAAGAAGCTACAACAGGTCAATTGCGTGAATAGAAAATTTCTAAATCAAGAAGGCAACACACCAGACTTGTATAAATAGAAGAGTGTACATTGTAATTAATTCTAAAGTTGCTAACAATTGAGTTGTTAGGGTTTGCAATTTTGCACAGTTTCCTTTCACAATTAGGTTGTGTGTTTTGCTATTATTTAGAATAGTCGTTTCATAGTAAACAAAACATAACAAAGATTGTTGTAAAATTTTACAACTCTCGTGTTAATAAATAATTTTTAACATAAATACTTTGCTTGTCTTCAGCATTACATTCATAAGTATGAGGTAAAACAGATCCTTGCAGTGATTGATGGCTTTGTAAGGTGTGGAAAAATCATCACTTGGCAATAGGTCAAAGATACAGATGAGCTTGATAAATTAAATTCAAAATTTTGATATGTATCATACTTCATCATCAAATACAGCTACAAACATTTTGGATCATGCTTTCTTGTTATATGAAATTGACTAAGATTCGGTGCAAACGACGAAGAAACATCATAGAATGTAGATTTACCAAAAGAATGTCCCTATCTATGATTTCTATTTAATGCATGTCAATATGAAAAGCAAAGACCAACTTATGTAGAAAAAAATGCACATGCTCATAAAGTGTAGATATGATGATCCTATATAAAAACTACAGGTAAGAAGATGCAACATATCGGCTTTACTCTAAAACCAAAACTAACGTTACCTACCTTTTGGACACGAGCAGTAAGCCTCGTCATTGCACTCTTCAATTTACGAACCCGATCTAGGTTGCGGCTACTGATCTATGTATATATATAGCATCAGTAGTCAACAAGACTAAGACAACTAGTAACATTAAGTGAAATTAACAAAGGATTGACACAATTAATATATGAAAGAAATATCCTAAAAGACAAAGATGTGAATTTTTTCTGTGGTGAGAGAATTCAATCAACTGAAAATAGCAGGGCCATGTAAACAAGATTTCTTGGGGAAAAATTATAAAATAACACGAACCATAACTCTAGTATGCAACCATATTTAGTACATCCCTGTTGTGCACATTAGCCAAATGAATGATATGTATACTTGAACAAAAGGAAAACTTCTAAAAATTAATTTCTCCAAAAAACTCCCAAGAAAATAAAGTTGTAAACATTTTTCAACATAGCAATTTCTAGACTGATATGATCCAGAAGCATCCAAATGGAGAGATTTTTTATGCAGACACTACATTTCAAAAAAAATATATGAAGTTGATAAAGCTTGTGACATTGAAACAGTGAAAGAAACAAGTAAAAGTAAGCCACCTTTGAAGTAAGCTCATCTAAAGCTGGATAGGCAGCAGTCTCCAGTTCTGTTGTCCGTGCAGCAAGGAAACTGCAGATAGCTTCCAAAGCTACCTCCAAGGCTCGAAATTCAAATGGGGATTCTATATAGAATAGTGCAGATCAATTTGGTATCAAAAGGATATCAAAATAAAGAACAATGACCAATATTGAAATTAAAATCCCTTAATAGAGAGAGAGTATTACTATAATAAATTTGTTTTCTTTCAATCACTATAAAATTGTAACTTACCATCTTCATCATCAGCTTCTGCGTCATTTTGGGCACCTAAGCACTCCTTTGCATCCCCAGGACTTTCACATTTGCCATTTGCAGGAGGCAATCTTCTTTGCAGTTCCTCAACAACAGGGATAACATTTACATCCAATGGGTCTCGAAGAAATATCTATTAAAAAAATAAAAACAGATACCTGTCAGGAAATTTACTCCACTTTCATTTATAAATTATTCAATTAAAAATATGATTTTTCATTGTATTAATCAAATGTATGCACTATATTGTGTTTTCAATGCTTATGTTTTTTCAATTGTAATTTTTATAACTTGTGTATACAAAATGTTTGAAGGTTGCTTTGGGAAAGATTATCTCTCTTTCTTAGAGTGCATTTGTATAAGGCCAGCAGATTCTTGACTCGGTCTTCATTACTAATGAGTGCCCTGATTGTAGACTAAGCTAATCTCCTTGGTGTTCTTTGTAAATGGAATGTGGAGAAAACTCATGATCATATTAATTGGAACTTTCTCCTGTATTTACTCGAGAGGGATGGGTTCCCAAAAAAAATGTCAAAAGTGGATTTCTTTTTGTATCTCTTATGTTTGCTTTTCTATGTTGGTTAATGGTAGTCCATGTGGCTTCTTCCCGATCTCTAGAGGTCTTGGTCTTCATCAAGGGAATCTTTTGTCACATTTATAGCTTGTCATTACTATGGAGGCTTTCAATCGCCTGGCCGATCAGGCTCTTTCTGCTGGAACATTGGTAGTGTGGACAAAGCTCTGTTAATTATTTCTCATTTATTATTTGCTGATGATCCGGATCAGAATTCTATTTTACGCGTGTGTTCTATCCTTATTTGATTTGATGTTGCTTCTAAGTTGAGGGTCAATTTGGGTGTGTCGGACTTGGTTCCAGTAGGAGAAGTGCCTTGCTTAGCGAAGCTTGCTAATATCTTAGGATGCAAAATCACGGTATTGCCTTTAAAGTATTTGGGTTTACCCTTGGGGGCAACTTTTAAAGCTACTTCTATTTGGAATTCAATAATTCAAAAGATGAAGTGCCAGTTGGTGGAATGGCAGCAACTTTACCTCTCTAAAGGGGTTAGGTGACCCTTATTAAGAGTACTCTTTCCAACCTTCCCACTTACTTTTGATCTCTCTTTCCTCTCCCCATAGTAACCGTCAGAATTGAGCAAATTCAGCATAACTTCCTTTGGGAAACTATTGCGGAGGTGGCTAAGTATCACTTGATCAAGTGGGATTTGGTGTGTCATCACCTTATTCATGGTGGCTTGACTACTAAGAATCTGCAGTGAATAAAGCCCTTCTAGGTAGATGGCTGTGCTAGTTTAGCGTGGAAAGGGATGCTTTTTAGAGAAAGTTCGTTGTGGTGAAATATAATATACTCCCATGTGGGTGGATTTCCAAAGTCCATGGTTAGGAATGTGAGCTGGGAATGGATAGTGGGGGACCCGAACTCACCCAGATGGGTTCAGGTTGGGGCAAGACATGACCAAACAGTGCAATGAATTAAGTTAGGGCAGAAAGGATACTTTAAGCTAAAACTATTTTTTTTATAAGTAAGACAAATTTATTAGATGAAAATCGCACACAAGGAGTGCACTAATTACAAAAACTACAACACTAAGATAACAACCAGCTCAAAAGGAATAACCATTTACAACATCCTAAATAGAAGATAAATGAAAATCGCTCAAAGCATACAATCAATCACCCAAATAACATAAAAAAAATACAAGATAGCATAGCAGCTGGCCTCTCCCGATCATCAAACACACACATGTTCCTCTCCCATCAAAGACTCCAAAGAATGCAATGAAGGACAGCCCCCCACACCGCCTAGTCAACAAGCAAACAATACACGAAGAGACAAAGGCATTACCCACAGGAGGCTAAATAGGCCCAGAACCATATCCCACAGCCCCCTAACATAAGGACAACAAAGGAAAAGATGACCCGCTGACTCCGACAAAGCCTTGCACATGTAACACCTTTTAACAAAAATGAAACCCCTACATCTCAAATGATCGACAGTCAAAATCTTACCTAAGACAGCAATCCAAGCAAAGAAAGCTACCCGAAACGGCACCTGCGCCTTCTAAACACTCTGCCAAAGAAAGATCTCCGTCCGGGCAAGCGTGAGCATGAAATAAAAACTCTGGACGTGGTACCTGCACTCCTAATTGAGGCACCAACACAACCTATCCGCATCAAGTCTCACAAGAGGAACTGAATACAATATGTCAAAAAAAGAGGACAAAGCTTTCAATCTCCAATCCTGCGCAGCACGCAAAAACAATACTTCCTACTACATGTGAGTACCCCAAAGATAATGAACATTTGTCACAAAAGCATCAGGAGAGCATGCAAGCCGAAACAGCTCAAGATATATAAGCTTAAGGGGAGAATCACTGCACCACACATCATGCCAGAAACGAATAAAAGCATCATCCCCCAACTCGAACACCACAAACCGAGAGAAAGAGTCCCACCCTGTGCGGATAATTTCCACAATCCCGTGCCATGAGAACCACGAGGCATCAATGAGATCCATCCCCCACCCGCCACCCCATACTCATAACCTCCTACCACAGAACCTCCCACTCCACCCCAAAATGCCATAACCATTTCCCTAAAAGAGCAGTATTAAAACAGCATAAAGGCACTCATTCGCAATGAAAACTGAATCCAAAATCTGCTGATCAAGCACAAAGGCACTCTGAGCGGGAGAAATCAGTTTCCCCAAAACAACCTTCAACCGATTAGCTAGGACATTAGCAATAATTTTATACATGCTCCCCACAAAACTAATAGGTCAAAAATCTTTCAGATCCTCCGCCCCCGGTTTCTTTGGGAGGAGAGCCACAAAAGTAGCATTAAGGCTCCTCTCAAAATGGCAATGCTCCTGAAACTCCGCACACACACCCATGACATCACACCGCAAAATAGCCCAACAATGCTGAAATAATGCCAAGGGAAACCCACCTAGACCAAGGGCCTTATCCCCCTTACATCCCCGAACCACGGACAACACCACCTCCTCCTCAAACGAACGATCAAGCCGCCTGTCATCCTCCTTAAAAAGGACATCAAATGAAAGCTCATCAAGAAGAGGACGGGAGCAATCCTCCTCTCGAAAAAGAGACTCGTAAAACTCAATGTGCAGCCTGTTAATAGTGTTGGCATTCCTATGAGAGTTATCCATGCAATGAAAGAACTTGGAGTTCTTATCCCCCTCACGAAACCACAGGGATCGAGATTTTTGTCGCCAAAATATCGCATCCATCAGAAGCAGCTGCTCAAGCGATGAGGCCAAGATAACCTTGTAACCCCTCTCCTCCTCCGATAAAAGCCGAATCAAGGCCACCTCATCGAGAGCTCTCAAATCCGCAAGTGTACTTTTGAACACTGACCTGTCCAAAAACAGTCAACAATTTCAACTTCAAGGCAAACACGTGACTCGGAGTTCCCTCCACACGATAGGACTCCCACCATGACTACACCTGGTCTACAAAATCGTCTGCTAATAGCAACATGTTCTCAAACCGAAACAAACGACGGCACAGTGGCGAAGGACCACACTCCAGGAGAACCAGAAAGTGATTAGAACCCCACCTACTGAGCCGCGACTGACGAAGATGCACATACCGCCCAGCCCAATCCAAAGAAACCAAAAACCGATCAAACTAAGAAAAGGATGACTACTTGCGATTATGAGATCACGTAAAAACCCCACTAACCACCAAAAGATCCACCAAGCCCAAGACAGCAATAAACTCAGAAAACCCAAGCATCGAAGGAGTAAACCCCGTCATCGGATTTACTATTTTTAAAAACAATCTTATTTTTAAAAATAATATCATCGTACCAAATGAGCCCTAAGGTGGCTTTTTTTGTTTGGACTACTACCTTAGGGAAAAGCTTAACCATGAATAATTTACGGTGGTGTGGTATGTGTCTTGTGAGTTGGTGCTGCATTTGCAAGATGAATGGGGAATCCATTGATCA
Source organism: Taxillus chinensis (assembly GCA_023512835.1). Classification (NCBI taxonomy): domain Eukaryota; kingdom Viridiplantae; phylum Streptophyta; class Magnoliopsida; order Santalales; family Loranthaceae; genus Taxillus; species Taxillus chinensis. Next base: position 9,022,794 of record CM042084.1, on the reverse strand, counting down.
TCTTTTTCTCTACTGCCATATTGCCCAGATGCTTTGAGATCTGATTTTTGGGTTGTATGGCCTTCACTGAGTAACGCCTCAGAGTGTTCGTGACTTCTTTTTTTGCTAGTACAGGAGTGTAGGCCGGCGATCTGTGATTTGGAGGGCAATTCCTCATTACATTTTATAGTGCCTTTGGCATGAAAGGAATGCATGACTGTTTGAGTACTACGAGCTCAGTGTGGACTCGCTTAAGTCTCATTTCCTTAGTTCTCTTCTTGATTAGATATCCATTATTGAAGTCTTTAAATTGTCTTTGGTGCCTAAGCTCTTTAATTTTTGTTCCTTTTAAGCTAATTGTTTTACCTTTTTTTTTTTGTTAGCTTCATACTACTAACTTTCTTGTCTCTCTTTCTTTCAATTTTAGACATCGTACATGAGTATAAACAGCTTAGAGATCAATCAAGAGCAAAGAATATGCGACAACTAGTGGCTCATAAGAAAGATCCAGGCAAAACACAATAAGTTAAACAAGAACATGTAACCCTTAAGAAACCAATATACAGTCTCATCAATCTTCCAATGGAAAGAGATTAAAATAGCATCACAGAATAAAAAAAAATCACGTAAACATTATCTTGTGCAATGTACTCTTTATACCAAAGCTAAAAATTTCTTCATCCACGTTTACTTCAAGAAAATCTTCAATCTAAAGAAATCGGATCACATAAAGCCCAATCTGGAGACTTCTCCTATCCATATTGTACCAAGCAATCAACGTATTAATTGAGTGCATAAATGGAGTGAGGTGTTCAACCAGATCAAGTGTGAAACAGATGACTTGAACTTGTGTGAAGGTGCAACCAGATATTTGAATGTGTATAATATTGTGAGCTTTCTTATTTGAAATAATATAATGTTCCTTAATTTTCCTGATAAAGATCAATTCTCCATATATTTGCGGATCAACTTCCATGGAGCAAAGCAAACATATATTATTTTACTCTATTTGTTCTATTTAATTTGTGCTTTGTTTTCCAGGACCTTTTCCTTTCCTGTTCTGGGTAACGCATAGGCCTTTTTGATTCTATTTATTTGCCTTTTTGTTTCTTATTTCATAGAGTTGTCATATTTGCTCTTTCTTTCCTTTATGTATACAAGGATTGTAATCCTATAAATAGGGATAAGATGCACGATATAAACACAAAACTGCTATTGAAATATTTTCAAAGTTGATTGTGATCATTTTCCCTCTCTCCCTCCTGCAGCAGGGAAATCCTAGTGATAGTGATTCTTCTGAATCACCCTTGCCTTAAGCTCATTGTTTCTATATTGTTCTTTATAATTTAAAGCTCATCCTACATCGTATTATCAGAGCCCAACCTTAAGAATTTCACCTTTCAACGAGAGATCATCACTGCCATTTCTAGCTGATATGTTGGCGACTCAAATCAGCGCATAATATAAAACAGATTCATGTGAAACGCGGTTGTAGTCATCAGTGTATGTTGGTTCTTTTTGCCACTGCCACACCTTGTTGCAAACTACTTCTCCGGTGCCTCAAGCCAATTGTTGTTTGTGAGTTGGGTTACATAAGGGGAGTAATCTTTCCCTTAATTTTTTCTTTTTTTAATACCTTTTGCCCATAGCCTCCTCAACCATTCGCATACCCTTACCTTTAACCTATTAATTTAATTTTCCATTCTATAAAAGTAAATCTTCCTATTCGATTATATTTTCAACTACATTCACACCAACACCAATTAATGCCTGGCTTCATGAACAATTAAGGATAATATATATCCCCTCTCACTTGGTTGTCGATCATTTATGTGTAATAACATTTTTGAGGACTCGAGTGGTCCATTCTTTAAAAATTGCATATTATTCCATTAGTACTCGATCAATATGATTGGCTTTTGAGAATAACCCTAGAGAATGAATATAGGATGCAACTTGCTAGGAGGGTAACCTCTTTATTCAAGTCGCAATTCTTAGCAGGGACAATCTTTTCCCACCTTCCAAATGTCTTCTAGCGCTAGCAACTTTGTGCAAGTCTTTTGATTGCCCCTGCAGCATATGGCCATGAGTCACAATGATGGAGGAAACTCAGGATGAAAAGGAACTCCTAGAGGAAGGGATTAAGGGTGAGCATGACTCACGAGATGAAAAAGTTGATAACCACCTAAAGAGCTGCATATTATGAGGTGCATCTTCACCAGTGACACAAGGGAGGATGATTGAAGAGAACCACTATAGCAAGGTGGGGGTGCCTCTTTTGAGGTAATCATTGATGGAGGAAGTTGCCTAAATGTGGTTGCTAAGACCGCTTTACCACAGCTAAAGCTTAAGGTAGAATCACATCCCCATCCTTACAGTGTTGCTTAGGTCAACAAAACATTAATTCCCATGTCCAAACGGTGTCTTGTCCAAATGAATTTTCAGGACTTAGAAGAGCAAATATGGTGCAATGTCCTTTCCATAGATGTCACACATATCCTTCTCGGGCGACCAAGGTCGAATGACGATAAGGTGATTCATTATGGGAGAACCAACACATATCTTTACACATGGTGGGCAAAAGGTGTCATTAGTGCCTGTGAGACTCTAGTACCCTCCAAGTGTTAACCAAAAGAGACTAGCTTGCCAAACCAACAAACCGAGTCCTTACAAATGTTCTAATAAAGAATTTAAGGTTGTGTATGCCTTAGCAGTTAAAGAGGTAAAAGATGTTAATGGGGAGCAAGCTATAGAAATCTCTAATGATGTTAGGCAAATCCTACGTAAGTTTGTCGATGTTATACCCATAGACTTACCTTTTTTTTATAAGTAAGATTAATTTATTATTAAAAAATCATACACAAGTGCCCAAAATACGAAATTATAATACTAGGATAACAACTGGTTCAAAAGAAAAGGTCATTAACAACATCCCAAATGGAAGAAAAACAAAAACCACCCGACGCAGACAACCAATCGCCCAAATAACAGAACGAAATATAATAAAGCTCAGGAGCTGGCCTCTCTCGATCATCAAACACACGTGTGTTCCTCTCTCGTTAAATACTCCAAAAATGCAACAAGGGACAGCTCGCCACACCGTCGAACGTCGCCCCACACCGCCCAGCCAACAAGCAAACAACACGCGAAAAGACAAAAGCATCGCCCACGGCAGGCCAAAGAGACCCAAATTATATCCCATAGTCCCCTGGCATAAGGACAGTGAAGGAAAAGATGATCCGCTGATTCTGGAGAAGTTTTGCACATATAACACCTACTAACAAGAATGAACCCCCGGCGCCTCAAATGATTAGCAGTCAAAATCCTCCCAAAATGCTACCCGGGATGGCACCCGCGTCTTCCAAATACTCCTCCAAGAAAAGCGTTCAGTCTGGGCAAGCGCGAGCATGGAATAAAAACTCTGAACGAGGTACCCACGCTCCCGATTAGGGCACCAACACAACTTATCTGCGTCAAGTTGCGCAGGGAGAACCGAATACAATATGTCAAAAAAAAAAGTTTTAATTCTCAATTCTGCGCAGCGCGCGAAAATAATACCTCCTGCTACATGTGAGAACCTCAAAAACAATGAACATCCACCACAAAAGCAGCCGAAGAGCGCACAAGCCAAAACAGCTCAAGATGCACAAGCTTAAGGGGAGTCTTATCGTATCACACGGCATGCCAGAAATGGATAGAAGCACCATCCCCTAACACGAACACCACAAACCGAGAAAAGGAGTCACACCCTGTGTGGATGAATTTCCACAATCCCGTGCCATGAGAACTGCGAGACATCAATAAGATCCATCTCCCACCCGTTATCCCATACTTAACGACAATAACCTCCCGTCACAGAGCCCCCTGCTCCACCTCAAAACGCCATAACAATTTCCCCAGAAGAGCAGTATTGAAATGGCACAAATTCTTAATGGCCAAGCCACCATAAGAAAGAGAACGACACACAATCTCCCAACTAACCAAAGAAACCTTTGGCACGCTAACCTCGGATCCCCAAAGAAAATTCCTTTGGATCCGCACGAGATGAGAAGCTACAGTCGTAGGAAAAGGAAACAAGAAAGATAGTAGGCCAGCAAGATAGAGAGGATGCTCCTAATCAAAGTGAACCAACCCTCCTTTAAGAGGTAAATGCGCTTCCAGAACTTACCTAATAGGTCATCACTTAAGGGATATTTGCCATGCCATTGGGCTTGTTCTTGGGGCCTCTTTACCTAACCTACCTCATTTTTTATTTTTTTAATAAGTACCTAATGTACCTCATTTATAAGATACACCTGTATGAGAAAACATAAATGAGCTGGAAAGTAGGCGAGTTGTTGCAAAAAGGTTTTGTGAGAAAACATAAAGTAGTCTGTGTGGTAATCAAGCCTTCACCCCAAGGCCAATGGGAGTCTCAGAATGTGTTGTGACAATCAAGCCATGAAAAAAATCATGGTCAAGTATAGGTTACCTAGACTTGATCATAAGGTAAACGTGATGAATGAGGCTTGTATTTTTACTAAAATACAATCCAAAGTGGATACCACCAAATCTGCGTATAGAAATGTGATCAGTGGAAAAACCCTTCAAGATAAGGGATGGCCGTTATGAATAGTTCATCTTACCTTTTGGCTTAACCAATGCACCCAACACATTTGAATAAGGTGTTTTGTCTTTTCATAGACAAGTTTAGAGTGGTTTATTTTGATTACATCCTTGTCTATAGTTTTGAGAAACTTTATATTAACTTAAAGAAATATTTTTTCATGCAAGAGTTAGTCTTTCACTTGGGTTTATAATTTCATCAATATAGCTCTGCAGATATTAAGAAAGTTAAAGTTGTCCATGAGTGGCCTAAACCTTATAATTCATGAGGTGTTTTCATGGGCTAGCAACATTTTATAGGAGGTTATTTGGGGATTTAGTATTATTAAGGCTCTATTACAGATTGCTTTAAAAAATGAGAGTTCATTTGGTCTAACTCAACCGCTAAGTCCATTGTAGATATCAAGGATAGGGTGTCATGAGCAACAGACCTTGCGCTACCCAACTTTGGTAAGGTTTTTGAGTTGGCATGTGATCCCTTGGGCTTAGGGATAAGAGTGCTTAGTCAGGAGAGTCATCCCATTACATTCTTCAATGAAAAGTTATATGAGGCACGACAAATGTACTCTGGTTGACGCCATCATTCAAGCACAGCGACATTGGCACCATTACTTGTTACATAGGGAATTTGTTCTTTATTCTCATTACCAAATGTTCTAATACGTTAACTCCCCCCAAAAGCTAAGTCATCGACATACAAAATGGGCATAGTTTATCCAGTAATATTCTGTTGTCAATGCATTGAGTGGGGTACCGTCCTTGTGAATTCCATGAGAGTAAACATTGTGGGATTTGAGCGCATTATCCCTAAGTACAGTACTTGTCAGGATTTTGCAAGTATTTGCACTACCTTGAAAGATCCTCGATTCCAACCATCTGGTGACTTCTGGATTCATGATGGGTTCCTATTCAAGGGCACAAGTTTATGCACTCCTAGCACATCATTGCAAGAGTACTTGTTATGGGAGTTACATGCAAGAGGTTTAGTCACACTTTGGCCGAGATAAGACCATAGCGATTGTTGAAGATAGGTTCTTTTGGCTTAGCCTTAAGCGGGATGTAGCTCCTATTGTGTTGGAATGTTGAGCTTGTCAGACTGCTAAGGGTCAAAAGCAAAACAAAAGTTTAAACACACCGATTCCAGTCCCTCCTGCAACTTGGAAGGATCTTAGTACAAACTTTGTTTTAGGGTTACCAAAGACAAAGGAAACATGATTCATTTTTTATTGTGGTCGACTATTTTACAAAAATGGCACATTTTATTCCTTGCAACAAAACAGATAATGCTTCGATTGTTTCTTTGATTTTCTTTAATGAGGCTGTGCGATTGCATGGTTTGTTGCTTCTAATCAGGATATGAAATTATAAGTTATTGTTGGTGGACCCTTCGGAAGAAACATAGCACCACCCTTCATTTTTCCACTACCTATCATTCCCAAACTAACAATAGGTTGTTAATAGGAGTCTCGGAGATTTGATTTAGTGTCTCTTAGGTGAACATGTGTCTAGTTGGGATAGGGTGCTCCCTATGGCTATCTTTGCTTATAATAGTTCAGTTAACTGTTTTACTAGCTTGATCCCTTTCTTGGCCTACACTAGCTACCAACCTTGTAAACCCAATTTGGTTCCCCTTCCCTCCGCATACAAGTCTAGTGAGACAACCAAATCTCCTGCACACCACATTCATGATTTGCATGCTGAGATAAGGAAAAAAAAATTAATTTGAGCAATGAAAATTATGTATGTTGCAAATATTCATCGCAAGTATCAAGAGTTTCGAGAAAATAATAGAGTGATGTTGGGACACTATGTCAAGAGATTGCCTCCTGACACTTGGAAGAAAGTGCATGCTAAGCAGATAGATCCCTTTTGGGTATAAAAGAAGGTTAGTGCTAATGCATACGAATTAAATCTCTAAGAGATATGGGCATTGGACTTGTATTCAATGTGGAAGATTTGATCCCATACCACAGGCGTCCTGATGGTTCTTATTCTTCATTGCCTTCTTTCTCCCCAACTATGCCTCCATGACTCACCCACCTGACCACCACATGTTAGTCCTATTGAACCTGCCCTTGTTGTCCCATGCCCTATGCCCCCACTTTTCCCTTTGGTCTCAACCCAACAAGTAGCAGAGGTAATACAAGATATTATGCATGAGCAAGTTGTTCAACCTAGCAGGCTGGTTATCAATAGTTTCTAGTTAAGTGGTGCACTTGGCCATCGGATGATTGTACCTAGATTGGCGTTGAAGAGTTTCATTGGCTAAACCCTGAGCTCTTTTGTCGCACGCTCCACTTTCCTAGTGGAGGAGAGATGATAGGGATCAGCTCTCCAATCTCCATATTTGGCAGATCATCGTCATAGAGCAAAGCAAGCATTTATTATTTTACTTTATTTCTTTCCTTTTGTTTTGTTTTCCCAGACCTTTTTGTTTCCTATTCTGGGTAACGCATCAGTCTTTTCAATTCTACTTATTTGTCTTTTTGTTTCCTACTCCAGAGTGTTATAATATTTGCTTTCTGTATTCAAGAATTCTAACCCTATAAATCCTGCATCACTTCCACTATCAAATCACAACAGCCACAAATGTGCTCTTGTTCAACATAGAAACTAGCACAAATGATGTGATTATGAAACAAATAGAGCAGCCATGAATGCAAAAACAACTTATACAACATAAGAGTGAATGCAAAAACATTTCAACTAGAAAAAAAAATACCTCTTCGGCGGTGATAATTGCTTTGATGTGCTGAAAAAACAGTCCCCGCAAACAAACAAAAAAACAAACAAGAAATTAACAAAAGCCCAAGAAATTGACACGGACAAATCGAGCCATAAGAAAGAAGACACGTGCAGGCAACGAATCATCGAAAATCTAAAAACCTCCAAGTTCAAAACAATGGCCTTCTCGCGACCCAGAATTGTGGAAGGATACGACAGGAGCGGGTCGAGGATCCGAAGGTCGCGAGCGTGAATCTGAACGCGGTGCATAATCGCGTACTTGTCGGCGTCCAGCATGGTGCTCTGTCCCGCGCTGTTCATCAGAATCCAACTCCGAGACGACGCCACCTTCTTCTTCATCGCCGCCTGTGGATCCGCCGGAAGAATGTACCCCTCCCGACCCATCTTAGGCTATTCCGAGGTTTCACATTAAAAACAGTTTTGAGACCCTGGGATTTGATTGACGGTGTTCGCGGCCCCCGTGGGTTTCCGTCGCCGGAGCGGGTGAGGCGTTTCGGAACTGTCGGGCATGTTAGCTTTCATTCGGTTTTGTATAATATTTTTACTTTTTCTGGTATTTGGACAAAAGAATTCAAACTTAAACTTTAAAATATACCATTATTTAAAAAAATATGGTAGCAGTTTTTGATATAAAAAATTAAAAATAATAAAATATTATTTTTATTTTATAATATTTTAAAAATAAAAATAAATTGTATTATTTTTATTTTTTAGTTTTTTATTTAAAAATAATTATTATATTTTAAAAATAAATATTCAAACATACCCTAATGCATTCAGTTATCATTTAAAAAAAATATTTCGAGTATTTGTCATAGCCCTTAAAAAAGATCATGAGTGTATGAGTGTATGCAATCTAAAAGCATTAGCTGCAAAAATCCTATAAGTATTTGGTTCTTTTTATTTAGAAAAAAAACTTAAAATATCTTAAAATTATTCTCACAACAGTAATTTTATGTTTAACTTTCTCTATAAAATTTATCCAGTATTTTCTAATATATTGGGAAGTAATGTTTACTTCTTTATAATTATTAAATTATATAAAAAATCCACCTCTTATATTTACATTTACCATAACTTTTATTTTTTATTTCATATTAAATTATAAAAAAAATATTATTAAATAAAAATAATATAAAATATTATTTAAATAATATAAAAATACTTTATAAAATCTATTATGGTATAGATTTATATAAAAAGATTTTAAGTTATAAATTTAAAATTAAAAATTAGAAATAATATTTAAAAAAACTAGTGCAACTACTATGCACATATTAATCACATCGATCAAATTTTGAATTAAAAAACAATGACTTTTGTTTTCAACAATGATAAAAAATAATTTGACCTCCAACTAAAACACCACCGGTTACCCCACGGACATAGAGCTTAGTGCAAAACGAGTTGTGGCTATTTATGGGATAATTCCATGCTACTACCAGTACGTGTGTCAGAGCTAGCTTGACAATCTCATAAATAAATTTATATTAAAAGAACATCGGTAACAACTTGATAGAATAACATGGTCTTTTACTTCCACCATCTATACGTGAAGTTATTTTATTTGTAATAACAGTATTCGTGTTGTACTATTGTTCTACCATACATATCATTGACTATTTTATATGAGGAAAGGTTTCTAGCGCTCTAAACTTGGTTTTTATAGCTTGTTTGGGGTGGGCACTATGAAAGATGAGTCCAAACATGGCCAAATGTTGAGATTAAATATCCCATAATTTCATCTATTAGTAGAATTAAACTTTGGTAGCATTAGTAAATTGTATTATCTCTCACCTTAGCAACAATAGCATCGCTACGGTAATGACATTATATTTGTCTGATGATGTTAAATACAATGTCCCTGATAGGAATGAATCAATGTTACACGATCATGTAGAAAATAAGTACAAAGTTAAATTATCATTTACACGATCTTCACGTGTATTAATTGAACTATGTTTTTGTTGTTAAGAGCATTTCCAATACATCTTAACTAAAATAATTAATTAAAATTTAATTTAATTCGGTATCAATTTATCTAATGATATTTTAATAGCGCATCATTTTTTTTCATTAAATTGTATTTTCTTTTCCAATTTATCCTTACACATCTTCTTCAAATTATAATTTTCCCAATCGTTGTCGAGTCCTTAAAGGCATCGAACATTGAACTCGATGCATTCCCACTCTCCATCGAAGAAGAACCTCCTTCAATCACTTCCCTGTTGGCATTAGACCTTCCCTCCCTCTCCTCTCAACACCTTATTTATCGTGGTCGTAACCTCAATGCTCTCAAACCAACCCGACTATAGCAATTAGGGATTACAGACAAGTTAGGTATTGCCAAATCATACACAACCTCAATCAAACCTCCATGGCCACACCTTTGGCGTCGTCTTTATCAAAGACAAATCAACTTTTAGATGTAATTCATGACAAGGCCCGCTAGTCTTGGGGAAGTCGGACAACAAGCACCAATCAAGGGTTAAGATAGATCTGAACATACCACTAGAACTCATTCATGAACTCAGATTTGAGCGCAGTCAAATGTGTTGATCCTCAAAATTGACTTTCTATCATGTGGGACTGTCTCTTTGGCATTTGAAAGCCCTTTTAAATAAGCCATTGAAGTTGAGCCCTTTGAATCAACAATAACGTCTTTTATTTATCTATATAAAGTGATTAGTAGATAGAAAAAAAGTATAAAGTTAGAAATGAATATGTATATCCAACCCAGACATCATGGAATCCAACACACCTCATCAACACCAATTTGTTTTTCCAAAAAAATAGCAACAGAGGTTGATGAAGAGAGGACAAAGTCAAAGGAAACTTAGCTTGCGCACTGTGTAGAGTGTGTTGGGTTAGACAAGGGTATGTTGAGATAAAATGGTAGAATGCAAAGGGCAAAATATAATACAACAAGTTAGCTATAAGGCAAATTTTATTTAAATTTAGATAAATTTATTGGATTACCTTTGAATATACCTGATGTTTTAAAGGTAGTTTTCAAATAAAATTAATGATAACTTTTGTCATAGTTAATGTATTGGATATATGTATAAGTAAACAAACTTTTGTTTAAGTTGTTATATCTATGGAAAAGTAATAAATGTTTTTAATCTATAAGTCCAAAAGTGAGTAAAAATTTGTTGAAAGAAAATTTATATTTTCATGAGTAACCAATTAAATCTTAACCTTCAATTTTTATTAAATCACAAGTCTTGTCCCACTTTTAAAAAATTAAAAGACAAATGTTTTTTTGTTTGGTAGTATGCTTTTCATTACTACCAATTCAATGGAATTGATGACATGATTGTCAAGATTCATATTTGAGTCAGATCAACAAAAAGATTCCAGTCAATGTTTTTTTTCTACTTTGTTTCTCCCTATTAAGAATAAATTACAACGAGGCTTGTGCCTTTGGCAACATAGGTGATACACATGAATTTCTAACACTTGTGGTAGGGTCTCCTATAGGAATAACGATAACTTCATAGAGGAGTGATGAAACAGTGGCAAATCTTGATTAGCTGACAATATTATACAAGAATACCCTTTTTTTTCAAACTAAGATGAAATCATAGTGCTAATAAGGTGTTGTAAGTGGAGAGAGAGAAAGAGAAAAGGAAATTCTATGAATTTTATCGATAACCATAACTTCATATTTATAGAAGTAAGAGTATTGACATTAGCTTCATCAAGGGCAATTTAAAATACAAATATTTGATGAAATCTAATAAATACACCACATTGGTCTTATCAACCTTTAAATGACTATCTTTGACCTACAATAATTTGTGTATGTTCGCCAAATTTGGAGAGGCACTGCAGCTTTATCAAACGTCTCTCTCGCATTGCTGACACCACGCATGCCTCTCTCTCATGCATCATGTCTCTCTTTCACACCTCTGAATCGGGCATTGTCCATTGTTGATGAACCCATAATCGCCCTGCCATCCGTCGCTCGGCTATCGTCGCCTAGTTGTTTGTTGCCCTGCCTATCCATTGCTTGGCTGTTGTCCATCCGTCACCCAACCTGTCGGCTATCCGTCACTCAGCCTCCTCATTGTCATCGAGTTGTCGGAGCATAGTAAAGAGATGAAAAAGGGAGAGTGGTGTTGGATATGATGGAGAGGGGGGAGTGGTGCAATTTAATGTGTAAATATAACTAGAAATACCATATAGTTATTTAAAATGAGTAATTTTTATTAAATTTTAAAGATAACTTTAACGAATCTAAGAGATATTAATTGTAGGGGTTAGCATTGGTCGGTTCAGTTGGTTTATTTAGTATTTTTAAACTGGACTAAAGACCTTCGGTTTGGAAAAATAATAAATCGAAACTAACTAATAAAAGTAAAAAACCATCAATTTTCAGTTCAGTTCGATTCATCGATTTTTGACTATCATTAATGCTTAATCAAGAACCACTAAAGTGATAAATAACAAACTAATAATTTTATAAAATGCATAATACTATAAAAATATATATTATATCCATAAAAGTTAATCTGTTCACCATTAATATTTTAATCTGTTGACTAATACCTGTATAAATGCATTAACGTTGATTTTCTGATATAATTTCAAAAAAAATTTGAATTCACGGGAAATAAAAAGATATAAATAAAGTCCTCAAATATATATTATATTATTGACTAACTGTACAATTAGACTATATTAATATTTTAAAATTTAAACCAAATACACCAAGCTAATTTTAACAATCATATTTCGATTTATATAATTTGATTCACTTATATTCGATGGATTCGGTCGAATCGATTTTTGATCGCTCCAAATTAATTGCCTTTCACTTATGAAACCCATAATAAAATAATGTTTTTATCACCTTAAATTTTCCTAAGATTACAACATTTCTGCAAGCAGACGTTCTAGCACGCCGTCAGCAGACATGTCCACATTCTTCACGTCACTCACTCCCCTCATGTCGTCAAGAGCGGCGTCATAATATTCGCTCTCTTTCCCTTCACCGGCGCTCTCGTGTCCGGAAACCACGCGCCACCGCCTGCAAGCTCTGCCACCGCACCCTTCGCCGTCACCATCACCGGATACGCCACCAGGTGAACGCCTTCCATGTCCACCACTTGTTCGCCGCTGTAGATCCCCCACATTTGGTCTCCGATCGACCTCATCCCCTCCACGCAGTCTAAGGTTGCGGGCTCGCGGAATCGATCCTCGGATCGGCCAGTGTGTTCGAACCACAATGACAGTCGGTACGCGCGAATTTCTCCTTCGCTCATTGAATTTCTGCCTCCTAATATAGGTTGTTGGTAGCATCCGATCGTGATCTCCGTGTCTCGTTGCCCGTCCATGGATCGTTGGTTCACATTTGCGGAACCGATCATCAGGTACAGATCGTCCACTGTCATATTGAATAGGAATAAGAACATGCTCACCAATACACGATTGATCATGTGTTTTGTTTACAAATTTTCCAGTTTTGATTCGTGAATGTGTGTGTTTTGTGAACAATACATGATTCGGCATAGGTTTTGTTTTGAATTCTAACTTAATTTGAACATATATGGTGATGCTGGAAGTGAATGTGTGAGCTTTGTGAATACACGACTAATCCATTTAGGTTTTGTTCTGAAATCTAACTTAATTTTGCACAAATATGATGGTGATGAGTTTTTGTGAAAATTGATATCCTGAGGGATTAATTTTTCCTAATCAGTAAATACACAAATGATCATCGGTTTTATTCTATGATATCACTCAATTTTCACAAGTATTAGTCATAAATGTGAGTGTGTGCTTTGTTTTGGAAGTTTTATTCAAATTTCTTTAATATAATAGCCATGTTTCATGAGCGTGTGAGCTTTTGGAGAAATAGAAGAATTTAAGTATATACAGACCTATCATGAGCTTGGAGTGGACATAGACCATGAACCTCCTGTGCTCTTGGGCATTCCAATATTGTGTGCCTTGGGAAGGTGAACATGGAGGAACAAACTCTCCCATGCACTTCTCTTCACGGTTTGCAAGGCAGAAGAAGTTTAAATAGTCTCTTGGATGCCCTGACTCGCCTGTCTGTTGTATTGCTTCTCCAATCAGCTTGTACATCATTGCCATCGTTTCTCTAGTCCAATGTAGTATGTCCTGAACTTGTTCACTTCCAGGAATCCCTTCTGGCCACATTGGTATTATTATATATGCTGCAAATCTCTGCTTTGCCTTGATCTTACTTGCTATCTTTAGTGCAAGCTCTACTGGGATCAAGTTTATACACCCACAGTGTTGGTCTTTATCCCATAAATGGCACCCCCCAATGAAATATTGGTTCTCAATATATATAAACCTCTCTGCACGCCGAATTGCTCCGATGTAGGCTTCGTGGATGCTTTGCTCAATGTTTAAATTCTTCGGCAAATTCCTTGCTGATGCATGGTCGATAGATCGAAAAACTTGAGCTGTCCACCCCTTTTCAGCAGAGATACTTGTAGGAGAAGTCTGGTTGAGGAGATTCTTTATAGTGTCAGTGGGTACCAATTCGGATGGATTACATTGTTTAGTCCATCTTTGCTCAAAATTTGTTAGGATATCCTCAGCAACTTCTCCAATGATACAAGCATGAACATCATGCCATGGCTCTCTAGGTCCTCCCTTGTGAATGCCAGCTCCAGAAAGGCTTGGCTGATAGAAATCACAAGAATGGGTTGTGTTGAGTGTTTGAAACAAGGAGTGCTGCTCTGTATCGTAGCGACCACCACAAAGATCCAATCCACCAAGAAAACTCATGATTTCTCTACCAAATGAAGAGCTTGGTGCTTTAATGTCCACAGTCACGGTCTTTTGATGGTGAGCAAAGAATGTGGGGAATTTGTGATGTATTCTTGGGCATAATTTGCATATTACCTTAGTATGTCTGAAGTACCCAAAAGCACCTTCATCACCTGTCCTCATCACTCCTTGGTTTTTGATCATGTGGAGGGATGTTCTGTCGTCCCAGATCATGATTCTCACAGCCACACCTTCCTCTGCTTTCCTCTTCAACAGCTCACCAAGCGCTACTCCTTGAGCATGTGGAATTTCACTTTGAGAGTCTCGGACCTGTTCAATAGCATTGATATAAGAACAGTGAAATTTTGAAAATATGATGCTAACGTTTCAGATGGAAGTGCAAGAGATATTTACCAACACCGTCTTTGGATTCAAAGACCACCCAGCAATGTAAATCAAATGTTGGGCACCTTCAATTGCCTTGTATACATCCTCCCACAATTTTCTTGGAGCCCCAAAATCAAAACTTGGTGGTTGGAAAGCAGGCTGATGGTGAGCATCTTGATAAAGTGTAACACTGCAGTTGGTTCGTTGTGGGAAAGTAGCATTCTTTAGCCCCTGGAATTCACCGGTTGCAAGTATTTTTCCCCAACTCAGTTCAGATTCTGCTGGTTTAAACCATAACATGAACTGGAGTTTTAGTTCTGGTATTTGTTTGCCATTTTGTGCATAAAGTGGGAAGAAGCCATTAATCAAAGTCGCTTCATTTAAGATCTGATTGGCCTGGATGTGGATTTTCCCCAAGATGAAACACTCTGTCTTCATTGTGATGGTAATGGTGGAATCACTTGGATGGGCACAGGGAATCTGAAAGGTTTGGTTCCAAACTCGGTCACATTCATGGCTTGTCTTTGCTACTGTATAGCGACCTATTTTTATGGTCACATATGTGGGCTTTCCAATAGCAAATATACACTACAAACAGAATTCAATCAGGGTGGGTTAGGTTGGGTTTTGAATATGTAGGTCAGGATCTCCCTCTGGTATTTGGTTGTAAATAAATAAATTTACTTTGAGAACTATTTAGTGTTTGCCCAATCTATCAAAGCTAGTCATTGATTATACTGTATTTGAATTTACTCTCTTATAACATGCTGTATTTGAATACACGTCATTTAATTTAGCCTGTTTTTATTCTGCATTATGCTTTACCGAAAATGTGTGATAACATGATAAGTATCATTCAAAATTCATTAGCCATTATGAATGGTTCCGCATCTATCCATTTTAGGTACTCTTTCATTCAAGAAATTAGCCACAGAAAAATAGGATAGAGATGCTGCTGCTGATATCAGTTGGTTGATGTTGTTTTTTCAAAAAAAATTGGAAAAATCGATGGTACCGTACTTGCAGCCAATTTCATGTTTGGATCGTTGCTACATCTTGATCCTCAGGGAAAGTTTCATTATTATGCTACACAAACAAAACAGTTGTTACGAATTATGCCTTTATTTATCACTTACTTTAAAGGGGAAGCATGGTGTATAAGTTGTGGCATGGAATATGGTAGCTTCAAGCGTTCCATGGAGGAGCTTCTGTTCATCCTCCATCAATGTGTTGCAGCCCTTGCTTGAAATCAATCCTTGTTGGCATAGGTGTGATTGTATCATAATTTTGGTTCATTCATATATGAAGGTTAGGAGGGAGGTCAGGATTGTAAACGAAGTCAGCAATGAAGACTTGGTCTGCAATATTCCACAAGTTATTTAGTATGCTGCAATGGACCTCTGATGCCTAGACTTAGGGCAACCTGCAAATTCACACTTTGAGCCTCCTGTCTAAAAATTAAGTTTCCTAGGATCGGAAAACAAATTTTCTTGATTAAATAATGGAAGTCACCACCGCGATCGCATCTAGGGGTGTAACTTTAAATCGCCGAAACTATCAATTTATCAAACCATTGAAACCCAACAAAAATCGATTTGGTTTAAGATTTCAAGACCGTTTTAAATCAAATCGAACCGAATAATATTGTTATTTACTTATTTACTATTTTTATTTTATGTTTTATGATTTATTTATTTAAAATTATTTGTTAATACTTAATATATTATATTTGTTAATTATATTATCAAATTTTGAAATTTATAATTATAAATTTAACATATATTAGTATTGATATGCTTATATATTATTTATTTTTTTAATTTTATATTATTTTAATTTTAAAAACTCAAAAATTGATGAACTAAACTGATTCAAACCGATTCAAATGAATAATAATTCAAATCGATGGCTTAAATCGAACCAAATCAAACTGAATCGGTTTGATCTGATTTGGTTTGATCTAAGTAATAAGTTTGATTTGGTTTGATTTTATTTGAAATATATTAAATTAATTTAAAAAATAACTTAAAACAATTCAAATCGAACCGACCCCTAGCATCTACCGTTAGTGTCCGTGTAGGCAGGTCTTAACGATGCTCCTGGAATGCCGGTTTAGAGTAAATAAAAGACGATGGAATAGGCCGCGAAGTCTGCATAGACATTCTGGTTTTGATTAGAAGCTAATCAAGGCCCGAGAGAGACGCAACCAGCAGTCCACACGCACAGGCACTCGCATAAATATGGCATAGATAATATGTGCGTGTGACCGTGTCATTTGTTGCTTTGTTCCGTCTAGGGTATGCATGCGGTATTGCCTTTATCATGTTTTAAAAGTATACTATATTAAGAGCGATTAATTTGCTTGGTTTGGCTCATGTTAATGATGAAAGTTGATATTAATTGTCAAATACTTTAATATGGTAGTAACCTAATTGTTTTGTCCATTTAGTAGCATATCGAGGAAAAAAATTAAGATAATTGAATTTTATGTTACATTATTGTCTAATAAACTAAGAGTTTGTTTGTAAGCGAAAATGAACAGAGGATAATAAAATTAGCACGAAAAGGAGAGTGATCGGTCTTATATATATTTTTTAAAAATGAAAAAGAAAGTTATTTTTGGTGACACTAAAAATATGAGAATTAATATATCCCATAAAAACTTGAAGACAAAATGAAATGACGAATTTAGATTCGGTGGTGAGCAAGATTAACTTATTATCATGGTGATCTAACTTATTTTGGACTCATGTTGATGTTTATTTTAAAAATCATCTGTTAGATTGAATATCTCATATAGTATATATCATGCATATAAAATTTTAAGATGATGTAACCGTTACTTTTTGTGCAAATTCAATTAGAAAAAAATTATAATTTTAATAAATTAAAAATTATTTATTTATCTTCATATTTTTTCTAATTAAATTTATACAAAAATTAATCGTTAGATCGTCTTGAAATTCTACAGTCATAATATATACCATATGAGTATTCAATCTAACAGTTGATTTTTAAAACAGATATCGACAAAGTTCAAAATAAGTCAGATCATTACGGTGGTAAGTTGACTTTACTTCCCAGCGAACTCAAACTCCAAAATGACACTATGTTGACTTAAAATTACATTTGCTACAACATAATGCTAACATTTGACCAACAAGAAAAAGAACAAAGAAATAGAAAAAAGCATTATAGAATTATTTAAAATTATATTTAAAAAAACTTTTACGTGTCACATTTTAAGAACATTATATATCTTTTACATTGCTTAGAGCTTTTTTTTAATAATATTAGATAAATGTTCTTAGTTAAATTTATATTTAATTTGCTAGATATATCTTAGGTAAAAATACACCAATAGTCTTAATTAATTTTAATTATTTAAACTATTTTTTTTAAATTTTATTTTCAAAATACTTTCTCTCTTCTTATGTATTTGACGCAAAGAGAATAATATTGTAGCATTAACTAAAAGCTATAATTTTAATTAAATTTAGGCTTAATTTCTTATTGCAAATAAATATAACTTATATTATAACTGCACAATTGGAATGAAATTTGATAGAATTTAAGTTAAATTTTATTTTAATTTTTACTTTAGCTAAGACCATTGAAAATAACTCTAAACATTTATTATTTAGCTTAAATTTAATCAGAGAAAATTCATTTTTACTAAATTTAGTTAATTTTTTTTACGATTGTAAATAACAAAATCAATAAATTTATTGGTTATCTTAAAAAAATATTAATTTTATTATTTTAAAATTATATATCTTCAAGATCTATAAATTTTTTTATTTTATTGTTTTTACAAAACAATTATTTTTTATTTTAAAATAATATTTATCTAAGCAAATAACTGATCAAATTTGACAAGTTATTTAACTAAAAATTAAATTTATTGTAACAATGGAAGAGCCACGGCAGAAGTGTTTTCTACCTTCTAGCTATTTTCATCCGCTATTATAATTCTCATGTAAACTGCCCAACAAGAAAGAAAATATTAGGCACCTATGTTTATGAAACAAAACCAAAATTACTGATTAATCACACTATAAGCTGAGAACCTACCGTCTCATTGGTGTGTTTCAAGATCAAACGCATGGTACGGTCAAATTTACATTTGAATAGTTGATATAAAAATGTCATAGCAAAGATACAAGAAGCGGAAGGAGATGGAGGTTCAACAGATTCAGGCCACCAGCCGCTATCAATACAATAAGATTATTCACACTGAAAGAGAGAAAATACTTGCAAATAAAAAAGAAATAAAGGACCAATAAACTGCACGCGCAAGGAACCGAACAGAACTCCAAACAATGGCCCTCGAAGTCTCAAACCAACTCCACTTTTCACGACGCTGTGACCCCTTACTGCTGAGTATCCAAAGAGTACTCTTTTATTGTTGATTTTATGTGGACTATCTTTCCCTGGTTTAACCAAGATCCGTATTTAACAGTACTATAACACTGTCATCTGCTTCAGTGTTGCATTTTCATCATTCCCACTTGATTTATAAAAGACCACTCCCCACTCCTATACAAAAAAAAAAAAAAAAAAAAGAGGCAAAACCCCACATGGCTTTCAACATGGAGGGGAAAAATATTTGTGAGCAAAAAAATAGCAATTCCAACTTGACGCTCATTGTAGTCATGGTTTTTCCCTCCAGAAACCTGTTTGTAACGGTTCAAGGTTGAGCTTCTCAACCAAACTGTTCGTCGAAAGTGGTGCACTAGTATGATCTTGCTGCACCTGCTTCTGAAGCCAAATCCGTCCACTGTCACTGCCAATATCGAATCTTTTGGCCAACGTGCGATTAGATTCTATAACCATGTCGCCTTCTAGTATTCGCAGCACCTTACAAAACCAAGTAAGCAGAAGCATGACCTTCTCTTTGTTTTCCATGTTATTTATATACAGTTAAATATGGCAAGGGAGGGCAACTATCTAAGCAGATGGAATTGTATCCACTACAGTTTACAGAAGCTGCAATATCGAACTCTAACTATGGTGTATTCCTGCTGAATTCAATACCGCAATGCTTCAAGAACATTCAGTTTTACTGAAGTTTTTAAATGGCAACTACAATAATTATAACAAGTCTGCTCACCTTTGACATTCGAGGCCTCAAATGAGGGTCCCGTCGTATACACAAGGATGCAGCATGCAACATGCTACAAACCTCTTGTTCAGAATAGAGATCTTCCAACCTTGGGTCAATTAGTTCATGGATTGCACAATCTTCAAGAAATGGACGCGCCTGTTTGACATTCCAAAGCATAAGCCACGAAAAAGATTATATAAGCCATATGGATTTTTTTCTTTTTCTTTTTTCTTTTTAATTCAGAAAGCTATATCATGGCTGACCAAAACAACCAATGTAACATTAACTAAGAAGCTTGCAAGTCTCATCATTCAGCACAGCATTATGTATTTCATTAACGACTCAGAAAGGTCAATTCCCACGGCTCTTTTTGGAATGATGTCATAAAAAACCAGTCAATTACTTACCCATTCAGTAAGGCACTGCTGGCCTCTATGTTGGTCAAGGTCAACAGCTTTACGTCCTGTAACAAGCTCCAACAATACCACACCAAATGAATAAACATCAGCTTTTTCAGTGATTTGGCCACTTTGAGTATACTCTGGGGCCAAATACCTGCATCAAAGAGAAAGTATTTATGTGATTGTGATATCGAATGGATGTTAGCTCAAGTCAAACCCAAAGACTTGAAAGTTCAAAATGGATAGTGGATTCAAATTTTACCCGAAGGTTCCAATTACTCTTGTTTCAACACTTGACTCTCCATCAGGCTGCCACCTCGCCAAACCAAAATCTCCAACCTTGAAAGTAAAAGCTTGGAGTGAAATTTTAAAAATTCAGAATACCTTTATTTGAGTTTTTTTTTTGGGTGAGGGGGGGATTGTTTTTGAGAAAGAGTCATATTTTGACTAGAAGAAACATAACTTGTTAAATTTTCAACTCCAAAATTTAGGAATGGTAAAATAAAAATATAGTGAGGTAAGATAAATTTTTCTGAATAGATTATGTGTTCGGTACAGCAACAACACATCCTTTCAGATGTTATTATTTCTGATCAATTCTTCATCTTTCTTTCTTTTCCTCACCAAAAACTATGATTTTATCCAAATATCTATACTGCACTGAAAATCAGTCCACTCAATTGATTCTGAATAAAAATATAGCAATTTTCAATAGTTATCACTGACATTTGCACTCCATTCAAGTTACTCATAAGCTTTGTATAATAACAAGATCTAATCATCAAAAAAATGTTAATGTTTGATTTGAAAGACTCTTATTAAAAAAACTGTCCTATTATATGTTTTTTCTAATGTGAATACTGAAATATTAACCCATGCATGCCAAGCAATTATATGGTCAGTTATGGATACCAAGTTTCTGATGATACACGCGAAACTAACAAATTTATGACAGCAATGTAATGTAAACCAAAAATAAAAAAGACTCTTAGAACAATGTCACAACATAAATATACCAGCTGCACAAATTTTGTAAATTTAAATCTTTAGAGTAAAGGAATTTTAAGGCATGTTCATACCAGTGGTTCAAAATCATGGGTGATAAGGATGTTATTTGGCCGCATGTCACGGTGTACAATGCAACCCACTCTGCATTCTTCGTGAAGGTACCGAAGACCTCGAGCAGCTCCAACAGCAATTTTTTGTCTCGCAGACCATTCCAAAGTGTCCCTATTACGCCCTGAAAATACCATGTGATAAATTGACATTCAAGAATAGAAATTAAGAAAATAAAAATGATTATATGTAAGCTTTTCAATCCAAAAACCTTTAATTAAAGTTGAGTTTAAAGTCCAGAAAAAGTTTCAATTTTGATTAATTCACGCAATGAATGCACCGAAGGTTCAAAGCTGATTAAATGTTAAAATATTATTTCCTGAAAATATTTTTTTTTGGCTGACCAAAGGCAAGGTTCACAGAACAAAAAAGTGGCATTGACCTCCTTAATCCCACTGAAACGGTATGAGGCACACATTGCAAGAAACAAGAAGAGTAAGAAGCCAGTCAAGGAAATTATGACACATTTCAAGCTTATTAATTTATTTCAATTTAAAAAGCACATATTTAGTGGAAGCATTATCACAAAACTTTAAGTTTTACCCCAGAGGTGAGAATCCAGAGACCCATTGCATATATATTCATACACCAGCAATCTTCTACTGTCCTCAATACAGTACCCAATCAACATAACAACATTGCGGTGCTGAGCACAGCTAAGAACCTCCACTTCTGAGCAAAATTCAACATCCCCTTGGGAACCAGCTAATTTATGTTGCTTCACCGCCACTGCTTGGCCATCAGGTAGAACTCCTCGATGGACAGATCCAAACCCACCCTCTGCCAAGAAATTTGCCGTTGAAAACCCACCTGTAGCAAGTTCCAGATCAGCATAGCTGAACCACCTTGGAGGTTTTCCAAAAACAGGTGCCTTGTGTTGACATATGGAACACAGTGGAGGCGGCCCAAGCGGGGGGTTTCTAGATAGTGCAACTGCTCCTCTAACATTTCCATTTACATCAGAATCAGGCTTATTCAAATCTTCATGGTCAAGTTTAGAGAATTTCTCAAGCAAAGCTTTGCCTCTGGAACTACTTGTAGCCCTGGTATTATATCTCAGTGAGCTTTTATCAAACTGTTGCAGTGAGGGTTGATGATATGAATTTAGAGTTTCAGCCATCCGAGGCTGGAACCCAAACCGTGTAGAAGGAAAAGAATATTCACTCTCTGCCTCTGAACTGGAGTCATAGATTTCATACCTCCCTTTTCTGGGTAAGGACCCCAGTTTCTTTTCCTCTGCATTTATTTTAGAGATGACTAATGGTGAAGTACTGGGATCTGAACTTGATTTTGATGAAGTTCCAGCTTCAGTTGTGGTAAACGATGTTTCAATATCTGGACTGCTTGTTGGAGTTACAACTGGACCTCGAGTGGACTTCAAAGAGTCACGCTTGCTTTCAGGATGCTTTTCTGAAGATATTTCAACCTCAGTGAGAGAGGTACTTCCAGGTTCAGGTTCCCTTTCAGGAGATCCTACCAAGTTTAAACGGAGAACTATTGGTTGAGAATGCTTCATAACCACAATGTTGCATTGAAGCTCCTCTATACAGCCTTTTTCCTCTTGTCTGAGCTGCCTGTTTAAGAGGTCCACAAAAAATGACTTTGTGCCATAAAATCAAAGCATAAAAGAAAAAGGACCTATAGCAAGAAATCCATCTTAAACAGATTGATTGAGTTATGATAATTTTGTACTGTACAAAACCATTCAGTCACTCGTACAAACAGAACTCCTTCAGGTTGTGTGTTTGTGTGTTTTTTTTTTCGGTGAAATACAAATGATATATTACTTGTCCATGACAACCCAGTTAGCTTGAATTTTCTTTGCCTCCACAGCCACCGCACCACAAGGAGATCCCGAAACAATTTTTATCTTCACATTTATCTGTTAACAAATAATCAGGTCAAGATATAAGCATGGACAATCAAAGATCATGGCTGGGCGTTGATAATGTGAACAGAAAGCAAAGTGGCACATGCCTTGTTTGGATCGTAAACTTCATGAAGTTGCAGAATCATCTGAGAAAATGACTCCGCAATATCAGATTTATGCTCAGAGGTTGCACCAGAGTAAGACTTCCGGTAGCCGCTAGCACAGTCCCCAGCAAATCTGGGGAAGAAGCTCCATTTCCATCCTGAGTGGGAGCAGATGAAAAATCAATGGCTAAAATCACAGTAAGGACCATGAAATCCTCGATGCTCATTATCTGCCCATTCCAAACACAGTTAACATTGAATCTTTCTCCCTGAATTTTGAAACATAGGAAGGTTACAGAGACCAACATTTTCTTCTTCAAAAATAATTTGATAAATCGGATATAAAGACTCCAACATCTCAAGCATTGGCGGCTAAAAAAAATAATCCATAAAGCAAAAATGAAATGTGAAATATGAAAGATGAACCTTGACTATTCAAGAAACAAAAGAAACCAAAAGGGAAGGAGAGGGGGGAGGTATTAATGCAGCAGAATCAATCAAATTTTTGTACCAGAGCTTTGGGAGGGAACAACGACGAGCAGAGTAATGCAATCCCCTGGCTGAACAACGTGAGTCAAAGCCCACACCAGAGCCGTCTTGGGGATTTCCTTGGAGGCCTTCACGGCGACCACCACCTTGGCCGCCTCCATCCCGCCCTTCTCTTCTCGACTCATCAACCCCACTATCAGTTCTTCAACCAAGCCCGAAAACCCAATATGCTGAAATTTCGACCCTTAACAGCTCCCGATTCTTCAACCCCTCCTTCACGTTCACATCACCCACCACTCCTGGGTTTCTAAATCGCGGAAGTTCACCTCCGAAATGGAGTAAACGAATTAAAAACCCAAACCCACTATCCCCTGTTTGATGGCAGAAAATCTATCTCCCGGATCAAACTCGAAGGTTCGGAGAATTTGGGTGCTAATGGTAGCTATCCTTCACGAGATCTGTGGAGAAGAACTTGCTCTTCCTTGACAGATGTTCAAACAAGGGAACTAAATAGGCACGGCACGGACAACCCCCCCAAACGTCGGTTTCTCGAGTCGAGGTTCAAAATCACAGTCTCGGAGGTTGGAAAAATACGATGGTGAGGCATAAGTCAATGTCTTTCTCTCTCTCTCTCTCTCTCTCTCTCTCTCTCTCTCTCTCTCTCTCTCTCTCTCTCTCTTTCTCTCACTGTATACATTTTTCCATCCCTGTCAATGGAATATAGGACAAGCTGAATCATAGATTCTGCTACAGAAGCGCGCACAGCTCCAACACCTCCATGCCCGACAGTAACACCCTACGTGTGTTTGGAAACACAGTGCGCGAATCAAATCAAATCAAATCAAATGCCTCTCCGTTTACAAAAACGCGCGGAACGAAAATGACCCCTCCACCGTCTTTCAAGCTCGAATCCTCCAAACTTCAACGCCTACACCACAAAAAACAAAAAAACAAAAAACAAAAAACAAAAAACAAAAAAACCGAACCGCGTCAGTCGTTCTTCAAATCGAATCCGTGGTTGGAAAACACCAAGTAAGGAGACAAATACAACGCCCTAAAACCTTAAGGATTGATTGAAACTTTTAAGTGATCCGTGCTCTAATTCCTGTGCCTCCTCCAACCTTCAAGTCTGAAGAATCCAAAATTGAAATCACAAAACCAAATCCGTCACTCAACTGAAAAAAAAAGGGTAGCAGAATCAGAGAACCTGAACCGCCTCGTTCTTCGAAGCTTCAGATCGAATCAACAGTTACGCAAAATGGCAGCACAAACTCAAGTCCACTGAAGCGAACCGAACCGAAGGAGAGAGAGAGAGAGAGAGAGAGAGAGAGAGAGAGAGAGAGAGAGAGAGAGAGAGAGTTGTGGAAAATGCAATGAAGTCGACGTCGCGCCTAACCGCATACACTGTGGGACGGTTGTTGGGAGCTGTTACAGTAGCTCTGCTTTCACATCCCAACGGCAGGCCAGCGATGAATACGGCGGCGATGGCGGTTAGCCGAAGCGGCGACGACCCATATGAGAATGTGGATTTATTCTTTTTTTGTTTTTAAATTAAGCGAGAGCCGAGAGGGGAGGGACCAGGGAGAGACGACGCAGGAATCGTTTCTTCAGTTTTTGTTTTTGTTTCTGCTGCTTCTTCTATCTTGCCGGGTACTACATTATGTTAGATTACCCCTGATCTTGATTTAAACTACGGAACTGACATTACGTATTAAATACTAAATTCACTTGTATAATTATTAATAGAGAACCCTATTAATAAAAAAAACTAAACTAAACTTTGAAAATCCATCGGCCGAATCAACAACGACCAAACTCGAAAGTAAGTGAAATTAAATAGTTTGACTTGGGTTTTAATAGTAACATTTTAACATTCTATGTTTATAATTATTAAAAATAATAATTAAATTATTCTTGTGTGTTTTTTTAAAATTATGAACATGTAAAAATTTAAAAATAAGATTCAACCATTTATATTATAGTTTGATCCTAAACAGTCAGATTACAGTTATATTTATAGTTTATTATAGTATTTTTTTCTTTAGTATTTGATATAATATTATTTCAATGAGTTGATGTGAATTCCAAATTAATAAAAATGAAGACAGAAATTATTATTTTAATAAAAATAAAAATATTTTTAAAATTAATTTTATAATAAATCTCCAAAAAACATTTAAAAAATAAAAAAATAGTATTTGAAATTACATCACGTAAATATAAAACATTTTGACACATTTTTAACAGATATAATAAAGAATGCAGCTCAAACCATACAATGTATTTGGTACATTTCAAATTAACAATTACAAAACTTTTAGGTTCAAGATAATAATTAATCCCCAAATGTGAAAGTGAAGTAAAAGCCCAATCGATAGCTAAATGGTGGGTTCAGCAAACTTTTAGGCATTTATACTTTTAAGTTGACTTCGGTCTCCAAATTAATGTCATTATAATAATGACTCACCCTTTCCTATCTTTATCGGTTCAACAAATAAATTTTTGACCAAATTATTTTGTTAAAGCAATTTGGATCACAATGGGACTAGTTAAAGCTAAGATTAAGCTAATTAAAATTTAGCTAAAAAACAGAAAATAAATTTATAATAGATTAGCTAATATTAACTTTTAATTAAATGTTTCATTAAATTTGGCTAGTAAATTTTTGTTAGTCAAATATCATTTTATTATTTATTTATATTTTATTTGCTCTTTTTATTCCATCTCCGACACCCAACGCAAGCACTCTCAACACCACATGTTCTCTGTCGTCAAATAACACTGCATCAGAACTAAAAACATCGGACTGCTATATAGCATTGGCCTGATCTCCAAATCTTTGATCTTCCTAATTCCTGACCACCTTGGGCAAGGAGACGACCAATTCCGAGTAGAGGTGACCATCATCGCGTGCGTGCACCGCCTTAAGAAGGGGTGCTGCATCCTCGTCTACGATTACATTCCCAATGGGTCTCTTGAGAAGTTCTCTTCCGTCCTATTCAAGTCGGCTCCGAATCAGCCAGACCAACTCTAGACTGGATCGCGGTCGAGTCAACATGTGTGATCGCATACCTACATGACGAGTGCAGGATTGAGAGTGGGTGCTCTACAATATTCGATCTCTGCGATCGGCGGTGGAGGTGAAGCAAGAATGATGAGAAAAGAAAATTATTTTTCTT
Source organism: Taxillus chinensis (assembly GCA_023512835.1). NCBI lineage: Eukaryota > Viridiplantae > Streptophyta > Magnoliopsida > Santalales > Loranthaceae > Taxillus > Taxillus chinensis. The sequence continues at coordinate 8,996,059 of CM042084.1, read as the reverse complement.
TTGACTCATAAATAAATTTAGTAATATAAGCTATCCATTTTTAAAAAAATAATATTTTATTTAAAATAATTAAAACTTGTTAAGCCTAATCCTAAATTAACTATTAATATATTCAAAATTAAATTTTAATTTAAATCATTTGTATTTTATATTAAAATAATAATAATATATTTATATTTACTATTAGCTTTAAAACAAATCATGCAATATTTATTAATATTAATATTATTTTTCTATTATTTATATGTGAAATTATAAGTACATATATTAATTATAAGTATATGAAATAAAAATAATTTATTTTAATGGTTGAAGAGGCCTGTTGGTGAGAGGGAGGTCTTAGGTCTAAAATTTTCTAATAGTATTTTGTCAGGAATTTTACTAATTGCTCACGGGACATGTGACAGGATTGAAATAGAGTGTAGGATTCTTGAAACGGAATAAACTTTTCTTATGAAAATGTAGCAACCCAAAATTCGCCTTGACCATTACCCTCCATAATGTGAATGCTCTTTAATAACACGTATCTTTGGGATGCATAGTTTTAAATCCACACTTAGGGGTGTGCATTTACCTGCCCAACCCGCTCTATCCGCACGAGCCAACCTGAACCTACCCGCTATCCGCGAATAAAAATTATGTTATGGTGAGTTGGGTCGGTTGGTGAGTGAGAATGCTTAAATCTGCTATTAACCCAACTCGCCACACTTTATTATAAAAATAGAGTAAATTTTATTATTTATCTATTAGACATTAGTTCATTACCGTCTTTCTCATTGTGAGAAGTGAGAGTTATGCAGCGTAATGCCTATAATTATGAGTTTGTGATATTGTAATCCATAAATCTCGTATCTTTCCTAATTTGTAATTACAAATATATAATAAATAAAATAATATATTTTTTATTATAATTATTTTATATTTTATGCGTTCAAATTTTTTAATGTATGTCGTTTAATTATGTACTGATAAATGGCGATTGGCACCCGCTCAACCAGCCATATCCGCCGGTTAGTACCCGCTAAAAATTTAATAAACCCACCGATTATTAAGATTAACGGATTGATTGATGATTTAGTTTTTCACCCAACCACACCCGACCCGTGCACACCCTTATCCATACCTCCAAGCACGTGCCTTCGAAGTGGGCATTATTTAAAAACACCTTGAACATTATTTTATATATTAAGTCACCCGTGTGTATTCAAAGCAATTAAAATTAGTTAGTATAATATTCAATAACTTTTATTCTATTGTCAAATTTCACTTAACATTTAATATATAATACAAACTAAATGCAAGAGTGTAAAATGAATAAGTTCTGGTTCATTATGGAGCGGAATTAGACAGACTGATTTATTTAGATTTATATTTTTAATGAACTAGAAATTAATTAGTCTGGACCGGTCTGCGAATTGATCCATATTTTTTTATTTAAAATAAATATTATAAGTTTATTTTTATTAAATATTTTTTAAAATTTTAATTTTAAAATTATATTTAAAAGTTTATATTTGTAAACTTTATTTTTAAAATTTATAGATTTAGGCTTTAAGTACAAATATACTATGTAGGATAATTCATAATTTTATTTTTATTTTAAAAAAAATCATCAGTGGATTAGTTCGCATCCGTACGGATTTAGTCCATACAAAATCCCACTATTGAAATAGATTAGAATTTTTCTAGTTCAGTTTGCTCCGATCGGAACAAACCGCGGACTAATTCGCGTACCAATAGGCCATTTTACGTCCTTAAACCAGAATAGATGTATATATATCTATCCTATATCTAAGTGTGGCAAAGGTATATAACAGCCAATATTAACTTTCAGTTTATGATTTCTCAAGTAGGGCAGATCGGTTCCAACCTCTTAAATTTATCCTCTATCTGAATTATTTAAAATATTTACTAGGTAACAAGTATGTATACTTATTATACGAACAATATCTATACAATTACAATATAACGTACATATATTATAATATATATATAAATTAAACCATATCTTTATTTATTTATTTTTATAATTTGTATCTAATAAATCCAAATGGAGTAAAAGGTTGAGTCACTAAACCATTCGATACAAACCATAAAAGTTAATTAGTCGATAAAATAGCAAAATAATCGTGTAAAATGTGATCATGCCATTTTTAGGATCCCTTCACTAATTCATGTCTTCATGTACACCACCTATCATAATTCGTAAACTAGGATTATCTTCTAAATGACTGTATATTGTAATTATGGTCATTTTTAATGCACACATGGAAGTGTTCAGGCAATAGAATATGAAATGATAAAATATATAGTGGTCTCGGAAAAATAAAAACATTAATATTATTATATTAGAGGGAAGTTCGTTTAATTATTTATTGCTTTTGTAATATTTATATATAATTCGTGGAATGGATTTCTAATTAAGTTCAGTTAGTTAAACGACAAAAACTGAGAAGAAATAAAGAAAAAAAGAGTTAATGTGGTAGGGAATTATTATTATTATTATTTTTTAAATTATAATAATAACCCCTCTCAAGTCCGAATTTGTGGGTAAGCAAGCTCAATTTACCATTGACCATCGTGGTAATCTGGATAATTTTGATGCTAAATTAATATTTGTTTTAGAAATTAATCGTTATTGAATATTTATGTATTTTGTTAAATTAAAATAAGATAATTTAATTTAGATTTTTTTCCATTAAATTTGCTCACAAATTAACCGTTAGATTACTTTAAAATTTCACAGTCATGATACATATTATACGAATATTTAATCTAACAGTTTCTTTCCAAAACAAATATCAACTTAGTACCAAAATTATTCAAATTACTACTATTGTGAGCTGAGCTTGTTTACCAACAAATTCATACTCCAAAACTTCCTACACCCTTGCTGGTCCCGGAGAGCTTAGAGTGGGGTGAATAGGCTCTTTGAAAACTCTTTCTCACTCTTTTGGCACAACACTTAATCTGGTTAATAGAATGAATCAATGCGGAAGACAACTAGATAATAGAAGTATTTTGTATTATTATCAAAAGATAATTACAATAAAATGAGCAAAAGATAAAATTGTTTGCACAAGCTTAGATTTACTGAAAGAATATTTCTCTTTGGTTTATAGTAGCACTCTTTTACAATTACATACACACTAGCCAAAAGCTCTATTAATCACACACAAAGCACTCTCTTAGCACACTTGTACAAATGTACAAAGTTCTATGTTTATAAGCATCCCTTGGAGACATTCTTAGAACTGACCATCTTGGATGTTATGCTTCATCAATGATCTTCTTGGAAAGTCTCTCTATTTTAATGTTACGGATGTAGAGCTCAAGATATTGGAAATAAGAATGAATTAAATCCATTTTGTATAGTTCCAATTTCATTGAAGATTGTTTCATGCATCCGTGCGTTTGAAAAAGACGTTTGTCGCACCCGCACTTCAAATAAAATTTAAACTAAGTATAGCATAGGGCTAACATAGATCGTTTACTAACCGGAGGACTTATAAAATTAAATTCAACTTATTTTTCAAGAAAAATAAAGAAAAGCTAAGTTAGAAAATTGGGAGCTTTTGTGTGAATTAAAATAAAATAAAATATGTAAATAAAACTAATTAACTAAAGACGTAGATGATTTAACCTCTCACTTCAATTATTATTTATCATTATCTTCTAAAAATATAATAATATATTTAAGGCCTCATAATTCAATTAAACTAAGACTCAATGATTATAATTAAATTATGAATTCACACTAGAAATCAGACTTGAACTCGTACCAATCCTAGAAACGATTATGTTTTGCATTCGGAAGACTAAATCGAACACTATGAATAATAATCTTCACATCTCAAAATTAATTAACTGCAACCGCGAATTAATTACAATTAAAAATCATGCTTTAAACAATCCACAATTAACTACAACCGCAAATTAATTGTAAAAAATTTAAAACAGATAGAGGAACGAATTGCAAACCATAACACTTAAATAAATTATTAAATTGAAGAATCAAGATTCAAAATAACAATGAGCCAATTCAAGTCTTCATGTGATTCTTGTGGCCAAGGAAATAGTGTGCCATCATCTGCATGCGACATAGAGGCAACAATAGTAATAGGAGGTGGACAACTGTCCTCCAAGAATTCATAGGAAGGAGACTCAGTTGTGTGCTCGAACTTTGGAGTGATTGGTTGCAGCCTCTCATCATCAGAAAATTCAAAATATGTCTCTTCTTCTTCTTCAGATAATACGAATATGGCAGTGGGCACTAGAATGTTGCCACTTTCTCCCAAAGTATAAGGAAGATACTCAAGTGGTGGCTCTATCTCATCCTCTTGAGGCTCCATTGGGGTAGCTTGGGCAAACACACCCTCCTCTTTATTTTGAATTTTGAGCTCATGGAAGGTGGCTTTCATTTGGTGTAGCCAAGTTTGTATCTCGTGTATCTCCTCACTTTGCTGCTCCAATTGGCATTGAATGGTAGCAAATTGTTATTGCTCTTGCAGTTGTTGGATAAGGTCATCAGTAGAAGGAGTTGCTTGTTGTTGCTGACATGGCCACTCTTTATGCCAATGTGGAGGCTCTTGCGGATAGTTGAAATTTGGATGGTCCTTCTACTCTTGGTAATAAGTTGGTGCAATGGGAGATTGCTGCTGATATGGCTGGTATGGAGAAACTCCCATTGGTATCGGTTGAGTTGCTTCCAAAGTTGAGAGCATCTGTTGTAGCATTGTAGACACCTCATCAAGTTTGTGAAGAAAGGAGGTCTCATATTCATCGAACAGCTGAAATTGTGATGCCTCTATCTGTTGTTCCCACCATGGAATAGGTATACTTTGTTCACCAAATCCTTGAAAGTTCATCTTGCCCCCTTTAAAAACCTTTAAAAAACAAAAAAAGGATTTTTTTTTTGGAAAAGGAACTTAAAAAAAAAATTTTTCAAAAAAGAAATTAAACAAAAAAATTATTAGAAAAAAAAAACAAAATAGGAAATTGTTAGAAAAAGGAAACCTACAAAATAGGAAACTGTTAAAAAAAAGAAACAAAAACAAATAACAAACTATTAGAAAAAGGAAAATAAAATAAAAATAATAAACCTGCAAAACAAAATAGGAAACTAGTAAAAACAGATTAAGAAATTGACAAAAATAAAAGAGAAAACCTGCACAAAAAATAAAAATTGTTAGAAACCTTAAAAAAATAGAAATAAAAAAATAAAGAACTGTTAAAAGAGGAAACCTACAAAAAATAGAAACAAAAATAAAGAAAATTAAATCAAAATTTTAGCCTCCCCGACAACGACACCAATTTGAAAAAGACGTTTGTCGCACACGCACTTCAAATAAAATTTAAACTAAGTATAGCATAGGGCTAACATAGGTTGTTCACTAACCGGAAGACTTATAAAATTTAATTCAACTTATTTTTCAAGAAAAATAAAGAAAAGCTAAGTTAGAAAATTGGGGAGGTTTTGTGTGAATTAAAATAAAATTAAATATATAAATAAAACTAATTAACCAAAGACGTAGATGATTTAACCTCTCACTTCAATTATTATTTATCATTATCTTCTAAAAATACAATAACATATTTAAGGCCCCATAATTCAATTAAACCAAGACTCCATGATTATAACTAAATTATGAATTCACACTAGAAATCAGACTTGAATTCGTACCAATCCTAGAAACGATTATATTTTTCATTCGGAAGACCAAATCGAACATTATGAATAATAATCTTCACATCTCAAAATTAATTAACCGCAACCGCGAATTAATTATAATTAAAAATCATGCTTTAAACAATCCACAATTAACTACAACCGCAAATTAATTGTAAAGAATTTAAAACAGATAGAGGAACGAATTGCAAACTATAACACCTAAATAAATTATTAAATTGAAGAATCAAGATTCAAAGTAACAATCGAAGTTTGAAGTTAAATCAAATACAAATTAATTCATAGAAAATAAAATACATGAATAGTCCTACATTGTCGCGCCGAAGCAGTACAGCGTGGATCTCTTGGGCGTTGATGCGTGATGGAAGAATGGTGAAGGTTGGGCTCATGTAGCTGACCGGATGGGTGATGGGCAACGGCGCTGGGCAGATGATAGAATGGATGGTTCGCGTGGGTCTCTTATATATACCCATGAAATTCCCTTTTTTTTTTTCCTTTATTACATTAACATGTAGCCTACTCATTAAATTCCCTATCTCCACTTAAATCTTCTCTCCACGCAGCAAGGTACCATCAACTCTTTCCTTTTATCTCTTCCTCTTAAATGTTGGCCCACATCATGAATTTCATTCTTTCTATTTAAGTTTCCCCATGTAGCATACTTCATGGTTTCCTATTTTCCACCCTGTACAAAAGACCTTCATGGATGCTATTTTAAATTGTTGCTCTATTAACCAATAAACAATATATAATATAATAAATAATCAATCTACTAAAATTAAGCCCAAAGAATTAATATTAAAATTAGAATAATTAATTTAATATTAAAAATTACCAAAATTAATATTAAATCTAATAAAGTGATTAAAACAGTAAATAGGAGAAAACATTATAAAAATGCATCAATTTAATAAAATATTAAATTAAAGCCCATAAATTACATGCAAATTTAATGACAAATTTCGCAATTATCAGTATTCTACATGTAAGATGACTTAAATGTCTTCAACGGATTTCTTCTTACATCGGGACACAGCGAGTTGATGAGTTTGAATGCGCTGCAGTGATAAGGTAAGTAGTTGGAGTAGTATTGTCTTACTCCGTTGTAAGGTTCCTTACTCTGTGTTGATGAAGTGCTCGGATTCTTACTCCATATCAGTTCAGTACTCGGATCCTTATTCCATTGCAAGGTTCCTTACTTCGCGTTAGCGAAGTGCTCAGATGTCTTATTCCGCGTCAAGATTTCTTACTCCGTGTTACTTGAATGTTCGGTTCCCTTATTTCGTATCAGCGCTTCCTTACTCCGTGTTAGTGTTTCTTTACTCTATGCGAGTGAAGTGCTTAGATCCTAGCTTATTCCACTTTAAGGTTCCTTATTCCGTGTCAGCGCTTTCTTACTCCGTGTGAGTGTAAAGTTCGGATTCTTTACTTCGTGTAAATATGAGGCTCAGATTCCTTATTCACACAAGTGCTCTCTTACTTCGCGCAAGTTGTAGACTAGTTTTCTTACTTCGTATCTTTGTGCCCTTAGTTTGTTTGAGTGAAAGATGCAGATTCCTTATTCCATATTAATAGCCCTTAGTCCTCACTAGTGTTTCTTACTCCGTATCTTGTGTTGACTTAGTTATTTACCAAGTCGATTGTTGACACTCTCATTGGTCCGGATCAACATTATATATCCTGTTTTTAACTTAATGCTAACGAGTGACGATCCAGTTAAAGCTTATCTTCTGCAACAAGTTAGAATATACATTGAAAGATCTCAAACCAAATTATATAAGGTTTTATCTGCATCGTCCAAATTCGGGGTTCAATCCAACAACCCTTTCCACAATTTTTAGTCTTTTATCACTAAAACTTTCTATCCTATGAGTGCGTGTTTTAACTTTACCACCATACTATTTGGTAAACATAGAGAAATATTTTGAAAATTAGAATTTAATGATAAAAATAAACATGCCCAATTCCCAACTCAAAATGGGCATTGTGCACTGAAATATGCTTGCTATCAAAGTTGAAAACTATCCATGAGCTCCAACTTCAACTTCCTTGCCCCGTAACCTTGGCCTCCCATCACAGTACGACATCTTCTTTGTCTCCTCCTACTGACCACACAATAAGGTCTTTGTTTCATTATATCTATTCTTAAATCTGGTTTTGATTTTAAAAAATAAAAGTTGACCCACAAAATATAATTGATACACTTATTTTTAAAATAAAATATTATTTTATTTAAATAAGGTATTTATTTTAAAAAATATTTTTAATTATTGTTTATTTTTAATTTAAAATCAAATTTTATGTGAGATATTATTATTTATTTATTTTCTTTTATTATCTGTTGTTCCTATTATATTACTCTGTTTGTCCTTTTTTTATATAATTTTTGTGGGATTTTATTTTAAAATATACTATTTTTAATATATATTTTCTACACCATAAAATTTACTTTTAAAATTTAAATTTAAATTTAAATTTTAATAAATATTTAAATCATGAAATTAAAATAAAAAATAAATACACGTAATAAATAATGAATGAATAACTGTTTATCATAGATTTTAAAGTTGTACTTTGAAAAAATTGTATTAATTGTTAGAATTTTTTTCTTCATTATGAGTTGTCTAGAATTTCACTTCACACCTGTATGTAAATTCAATAAATTATTTACATTTTTATTATTTATTTATAATCAAATTAGTGTCAGTTTGGAGGTAACAAAATAAAACACAAGAGAAATTAAACAAGTATATTTTAATGTTTACTTTTTTTTAGAACAGGAAAATTAGACATATGATATTATATTTTAAAATTAAATTATTTTTAAAAATAATAAGCCCATAAATTTAAAATTATTTATGATCATAATCTTGTTTCATTAAAGTAGTAGAAAAGATTGCAATTTTCCAGTTGAATTTAAACATTCAGTTACACTTGTTGGCAAGTCAAACACTTCTGGTAGTGTACAAAAGTTTTCACATGAAATTTTTATTTTTTATTTTTTTTGTTTTCTTTAGATGACTTATTGTTATAACTTATAAGATTTCCTCATATTACATATTACAGTTGGAATGGTATAATTATATTAGTCCATCGGCGGAGAAAACAAAGTCATTGAGAATAACCTTGTTGTATGTGAAAATCAATGACCTGAGACTGAGCATGCATGGCACCGAGAATGGCTTGTTGCGTTGCATAATAGGTGCATAGTAAATTAGACAGGAATGGCATGTTACGTGACGACAACATACACATAGATGTAAATAGTGCATAGATAAATATTGGCATGTCATAGACGCCAATAAATAATGCCCTGTGTTGGGCGGCGAGCAGTTAATGTGTTCAATTGTGCTGTTTAGTCAAGGTTGGATGCTACATGTTATTATTGTGCCAATAATTAATCTCTAACCCCACCCCTATTGATTCATGTCACCGTTTGGACCAATTAATTGAGCCAACATATACTCTAGTGTCTAGTGTCTAGTGTCACGACCCGAGCTTACCTTGACCATCTCTCCACCTACCTCAACCCCGAGATTACCTTGACCATCTCTCCACCAACACCTTAACTGATCTTTGGCTCCATTTCAGCCTTGCCCACACCGCCTCCATTCCTGACACCGATCTCCGGGTGTTTTACACTCGCCATACTCAATCCCTGGTGTCACGGGGTCAGATTTCCTGCGCCTCTCAACCCCTTGCGGCACTTAGCTTCTCTATCCACGGTCCGCTAAGTTTAGCCTTTGAGGGTTGAAGCGCACGTAGACTGGTTTCGCCCTGCCACTGGGCTCATCAGGAGAACGGCTCCAGTTCCCGACCAGTTTGTGTAAGGATGGCCAAATCCCTTCTTCAACGTCAAGTCCTCGACTAGCGGCGTGCTCCCCGCATTCAACCGGGTCGGCACGTCTGAACTCCGAAGGGGTTCCATCCGTTCTCCTCCACGAACTGCCTGGAACCTTCTCGCTGCGCACCATCTACGCTTCAACCAACCCCTCTCCTTTACGTAGCACGAATCCATTCCTGAATCGTGCCACTAAGAAACATCCCGCCAGCACCACGCTGCTCGGGTCGTGACATTCTCCTCCACCCAATCCTCGCAACGTCCTCGTTGCGCTTGTCGACATCGCTTCCCCGCAGGCGATGGCATCGTTACCTCGACGCCCTCCCACTCGCCCAATGTCAACAGCTTGGACATCGCTTCCCGCAGGTTGCAACACCTTTACCAAGATGCTCACCCCACTCGCCCAATGTCCAAAGGATAGGAGGCTTCCAAGATCGCTCCGACGCGCTCCTTCGTACTCCCTTGCCCAACTCTGTATCACACTCTAGGATACTCCAACTCTATGGACGCAAGGCGTGCAAGACACTATCGGTCGACTCACCTCTGTGAGCTCCCACCTTGGGATCACGCTACTCGCGAGAGTGCTCGGCGAGTCTTCAGGATACGGGCCGGTTCGGCTCTGATACCACTTGTCACGGGGTCAGATTTCCTGCGCCTCTCAACCCCTTGCGGCACTTAGCTTCTCTATCCACGGTCCGCTAAGTTTAGCCTTTGAGGGTTGAAGCGCACGTAGACTGGTTTCGCCCTGCCACTGGGCTCATCAGGAGAACGGCTCCAGTTCCCGACCAGTTTGTGTAAGGATGGCCAAATCCCTTCTTCAACGTCAAGTCCTCGACTAGCGGCGTGCTCCCCGCATTCAACCGGGTCGGCACGTCTGAACTCCGAAGGGGTTCCATCCGTTCTCCTCCACGAACTGCCTGGAACCTTCTCACTGCGCACCATCTACGCTTCAACCAACCCCTCTCCTTTACGTAGCACGAATCCATTCCTGAATCGTGCCACTAAGAAACGTCCCGCCAGCACCACGCTGCTCGGGTCGTGACACTAGTGACAGTGAGTGAATCCTTCCATGCCATGGCTTCAGTACCAACTCGTGCTCATTCACTGTATTGTTAACATGACAATACTATTCACCATGCCCCTATTCAATTGGATGGTGCCATAATAAAACAAACCCACTTGTGTAAATGTCCGATGTTACCTTAGCTTTTTTTTTATTTCTTTTTTTGATTTGGATCTCAGCAGTCTTTGTAAGAAATTGTCGGGAACAAGTCCTTAATGCTAACTATTATCTTAAAATGGATGACTAAAACCCAAAAAAAGGTAACATTCATATTAGATTAGATATGCCCTTACTTTTTAAATAACTTGTAATTGAGATCAAATGAACCAAATTTGAATTTTGTTATTAGTTGTTTATTTACATATATATGATGATTTGATAGTTCAGCTATATGAGCTTTATCTTTTTATGTGATGTCATGTATGGATCACTACATATTAACGTAGTGACAGGGAAAACAATTCAAACCAAATAAGCCTCTCTCTCACATTCAAGGTGTTTAATCATATATGTGTTTGAGAATGGTATTATTTCCTAAGAAGCACAAACACACACAACGTATGTTGATTGAAAACGGAGAACCGAGTGTCATGAGACAACAATTATGTTAATTTCCCATTAACCAGTAATCACCACAGTTCATAGAGAGAGAAGGGGGAAAAGGAAAATGATGACGTTTTGCCACCACACACCAACGTGATTCATGAGTCATGTAGATTGTTTTTTTTTTTGAAACATTGATGAACTATGTAGATCGTGTGTGTGGGGGTTGTAAATAAAAATTTATAAATATAATCTCAAACCAATTTTTTGAAGTTGATTTTCATTTTAAAATTACTTAAATTAGTCGAAAACCTACAACCAGCCCACAATTTTTATTATTACATAGAAGTTTTTTATGTATAACATTATATTTTACGATCAATAATAATTAATGAATTTATAATAGGAAAAATTATTTTAATATTTATTTTACTTCATAGAGTTTTTATTATTTATTGCATGTAAAATTACCTTTTAAAATTCACGTATAAACTTGATGAGATCTATCGAGTGGATTACTCCGCGCTTAAATTAGGTCGGTGGTCTTTTCAAGTTTGAGTTTTTAAAATAATTAAAAATATACCATAGTTTACTTTTTTACTATACACTTTTAATTTTCTACTTTATCCATTTATTTTTAATATTTTACTAAAAGATTATTTGTTAAATATTTTTTTATTCATTAAAAATAAAAAAGAGGAGAATAATTGAAAAAAAAGAAATGAAATGAAATATAATTATTTAAGGATAGTGATTGAAGAGTAAAATATTAAATTTCAAAGAATACTACTTGTACATTTTTTTATTATAATGAAAAGATAAAAAATAAGGTGACGATGGGTTTTTTTGTTAAATTTGATCATCAAACTTTAAAAAAAAATCAAAAATATTGTAGCATTACTTTTACCTATACAATTATATGATTAGTTTTAATTTTCGATTGTCTTTATTTATTAAATTATTATGATTATGTTTTATTGTTCTATTTTTCAAGCAATTAATGTGAAATACATTAGTAAAAAATAACAAGATAAATGTTCAAATGGGATAAGAACAGATGGAAACACTGGTTGAACTGAGATAGTTAAAATCAAGTTAAATTGTTAGAATGTATTGGTGATATTGGTTTATTAAACCAGCAATAGTGATTTGAAATTTAAATTAAATTTGTCATATTTTAGTGTGACGCATGGCTAGATTTTATGTTAATCAAAGTATTATTTATTTAATTTAATAACAGATGATGTGTATGATAAGATAGCATAATATATGACTTATTCAATTAGTATAGTGTCATGGGGTTAGAGTTTTATTCATGCAGCATTTAGTTACCATGATGGATGCTCCAAACAAGCTTAATCATTCGGATCACCTATAAACTGATTTCGTCTTGTCTTGAACTCATCAGGAAAATGGCTCAAATTTTCGATCAGTTTGGGTAAAGATGTCAAAATCTCCTTTTTATCGTTTAGTTCACAACTAGCAGCATGTTCCCGCATTTAATCGAGTCGACACGTCTAAACCATGAAAGGTTCTCGTCAAAGTATTATTTATATAGAAAAACAAAAAATAATTTAAATATATAAATTTAAAAAAATTAATTGAGTGTTTGCTGTTAATGCTCGTAACTAACATCCATATTTAACAGTACTATAATAGTCATTGGCTTCAATGTTGCATTTTCATCATTCCCACTTGATTTATAAAAGACCACTCCCCACTCCTATACCAAAAAAAAAAGAGGCAAAACCCCACATGGCTTTCAACATGGAGGGGAAAATATTTGTGAACAAAAAAAATAGCAATTCCAACATGACGTTCATTGTAGTCATGGTTTTTCCCTCCAGAAACCTGTTTGTAACGGTTCAAGGTTGAGCTTCTCAACCAAACTGTCCGTTGAAAGTGGTGCACTAGTATGATCTTGCTGCACCTGTTTCTGAAGCCAAATCCGTCCACTGTCGCTGCCAATATCGAATCCTTTGGCCAACATGCGATTAGATTCTATAACCATGTCGCCTTCTAGTATTCGCAGCACCTTACAAAACCAAGTAAGCAGAAGCATGACCTTCTCTTTGTTTTCCAGGTTATTTATATACAGTAAAATATGGCAAGGGAGGGCAACTATCTAAGCAGATGGAATTGGATCCACTACAGTTTACAGAGGCTGCAATATCGAATTCTAATTATGGTGTATTCCTGCTGAATTCAATACCGCAATGCTTTAAGAACATTCAGTTTTACTGAAGTTTTTAAATGGCAACTACAATAATTATATCAAGTCTGCTCACCTTTGACATTCGAGGCCTCAAATGAGGGTCCCGTCGTATGCACAAGGATGCAGCATGCAACATGCAACAAACCTCTTGTTCAGAATAAAGATCTTCCAACCTTGGGTCAATTAGTTCATGGATTGCACAATCTTCAAGAAATGGACGCGCCTGTTTGACATTCCAAAGCATAAGCCACGGAAAAGATTATCATGGCTGACAAAAACAACCAATGTAACATTAACTAAGCAGCTTGCAAGTCTCATCATTTAGCAGAGCATTATGTATTTCATTAACTACTCAGAAATGTCAATTCCCACAGCTCTTTTTGGAATGATGTCATAAAAAACAGTCAATTACTTACCCATTCAGTAAGGCACTGCTGGCCTCTATGTTGGTCAAGGTCAACAGCTTTACGTCCTGTAACAAGCTCCAACAACACCACACCAAATGAATAAACATCAGCTTTTTCAGTGATTTGGCCACTTTGAGTATACTCTGGGGCCAAATACCTGCATCAAAGAGAAAGTATTTATGTGATTGTGATATCGAATGGATGTTAGCTCAAGTCAAACCCAAAGACCTGAAAGTTCAAAATGGATAATGGATTCAAAATTTACCCGAAGGTTCCAATTACTCTTGTTTCAACACTTGACTCTCCATCAGGCTGCCACCTCGCCAAACCAAAATCTCCAACCTTGAAAGTAAAAGCTTGGAGTGAAATTTTTAAAATTCAGAATACCTTTGAGTTTTTTTTTTTTTTTTTTTTTTTTGGGGGGGGGGGGGGTGTGTGTGTGTGTGTGTGTGTCTGTGGTGAGATTGTTTTTGAGAAAGAGACATTTCGAAGTGAGGTAAGATAAATTTTTCCGAATAGATTTTAATCTGTTATGTGTTCGTACATAGGGCAACAACACATCCTTTCAGATGTTATTATTTCCAATCAATTTTTCATCTTTTTTTTTTTCTCACCAAAAACTATGATTTTATTTAAATATCTATACTGCACTGGAAATCAGTCCACTCAATTGATTCTGAATAAAAATATAGCAAATTTCAATAGTTATCACTGACATTTACACTCCATTCAAGCTACTCATAAAGATCTAACCAGCAAAAAGATGTTAGTGTTTGATTTGAAAGACTCTTATTAAACAAACCGTCCTACTTATGTTTTTTTAATATGAATACTTAATTATTAACCCATGCATGCCAAACAGATATATGGTTAGTTAGCAGGTTTTTAATGATACACATGAAACTAACAAATTTATGATAGTATTGTAATGCAAACCAAAAAAATAAAAAAGACTCTTAGAACAATGTCACAACATAAATATACCAACTGCACAAATTTTGTAAATTTAAATCTTTAGAGTAAAGGAATTTTAAGGCATGTTCATACCAGTGGTTCAAAATCATGGGTGATAAGGATGTTATTTGGCCGCATGTCACGGTGTACAATGCAGCCCACTCTGCATTCTTCGTGAAGGTACCGAAGACCTCGAGCAGCTCCAACAGCTATTTTTTGTCTCGCAGACCATTCCAAAGTGTCCCTATTACGCCCTGAAAATACCATATGATAAATTGACATTCAAGAATAGAAATTAAGAAAATAAAAATGATTATATGTAAGCTTTTCAATCCAAAAACCTTTAATTAAAGTTGAGTTTAAAGTCCAGAAAAAGTTTCAATTTTGATTAATTCACGCAATGAATGCACCGAAGGTTCAAAGCTGATTAAATGTTAAAATATTATTTCCTGAAAATATTTTTTTTTTGGCTGACCAAAGGCAAGGTTCACAGAACAAAAAAGTGGCATTGACCTCCTTAATCCCACTGAAACGGTATGAGGCACACATTGCAAGAAACAAGAAGAGTAAGAAGCCAGTCAAGGAAATTATGACACATTTCAAGCTTATTAATTTATTTCAATTTAAAAAGCACATATTTAGTGGAAGCATTATCATAAAACTTTAAGTTTTACCCCAGAGGTGAGAATCCAGGGACCCATTGCATATATATTCATACACCAGCAATCTTCTACTGTCCTCAATACAGTACCCAATCAACATAACAACATTGCGGTGCTGAGCACAGCTAAGAACCTCCACTTCTGAGCAAAATTCAACATCCCCTTGGGAACCAGCTAATTTATGTTGCTTCACCGCCACTGCTTGGCCATCAGGTAGAACTCCTCGATGGACAGATCCAAACCCACCCTCTGCCAAGAAATTTGCCGTTGAAAACCCACCTGTAGCAAGTTCCAGATCAGCATAGCTGAACCACCTTGGAGGTTTTCCAAAAACAGGTGCCTTGTGTTGACATATGGAACACAGTGGAGGCGGCCCAAGCGGGGGGTTTCTAGATAGTGCAACTGCTCCTCTAACATTTCCATTTACATCAGAATCAGGCTTATTCAAATCTTCATGGTCAAGTTTAGAGAATTTCTCAAGCAAAGCTTTGCCTCTGGAACTACTTATAGCCCTGGTATTATATCTCAGTGAGCTTTTATCAAACTGTTGCAGTGAGGGTTGATGATATGAATTTAGAGTTTCAGCCATCCGAGGCTGGAACCCAAACCGTGTAGAAGGAAAAGAATATTCACTCTCTGCCTCTGAACTGGAGTCATAGATTTCATACCTCCCTTTTCTGGGTAAGGACCCCAGTTTCTTGTCCTCTGCATTTATTTTAGAGATGACTAATGGTGAAGTACTGGGGTCTGAACTTGATTTTGATGAAGTTCCAGCTTCAGTTGTGGTAAACGATGTTTCAATATCTGGACTGCTTGTTGGAGTTACAACTGGACCTCGAGTGGACTTCAAAGAGTCACGCTTGCTTTCAGGATGCTTTTCTGAAGATATTTCAACCTCAGTGAGAGAGGTACTTCCAGGTTCAGGTTCCCTTTTAGGAGATCCTACCAAGTTTAAACGGAGAACTTTTGGTTGAGAATGCTTCATAACCACAATGTTGCATTGAAGCTCCTCCATACAGCCTTTTTCCTCCTGTCTGAGCTGCCTGTTTAAGAGGTCCACAAAAAATGACTTTGTGCCATAAAAACAAAGCATAAAAGAAAAAAGACCTATAGCAAGAAATCCATCTTAAACAGATTGATTGAGTTATGATAATTTTGTACTGTACAAAACCATTCAGTCACTCGTACAAACAGAACTCCTTCAGGTTGTGTGTGTGTGTGTGTTTTTTTTTGTTGAAATATAAATGATATATTACTTGTCCATGACAACCCAGTTAGCTTGAATTTTCTTTGCCTCCACAGCCACCGCACCACAAGGAGATCCCGAAACAATTTTTGTCTTCACATTTATCTGTTAACAAATAATCAGGTCAAGATATAAGCATGGACAATCAAAGATCATGGCTGGACGTCGATAATGTGAACAGAAAGCAAAGTGGCACATGCCTTGTTTGGATCGTAAACTTCATGAAGTTGCAGAATCATCTGAGAAAATGACTCCGCAATATCAGATTTATGCTCAGAGGTTGCACCAGAGTAAGGCTTCCTGTAGCCGCTAGCACAGTCCCCAGCAAATCTGGGGAAGAAGTTCCATTTCCATCCTGAGTGGGAGCAGATGAAAAATCAATGGCTAAAATCACAGTAAGGACCATGAAATCCTCGATGCTCATTATCTGCCCATTCCAAACACAGTTAACATTGAATCTTTCTTCCTGAATTTTGAAACATAGGAAGGTTACAGAGACCAACATTTTCTTCTTCAAAAATAATTTGATAAATCGGATATAAAGAATCCAACATCTCAGGCATTGGCGGCTTAAAAACAAAAATGAAATGTGAAATATGAAAGATGAACCTGGACTATTCAAGAAACAAAAGCAACCAAAGGTGGGGGGGGGGGGGGGGGGTTGGATTTAATGCAGCAGAATCAGAATCAATCAAATTTTTGTACCAGAGCCTTGTGAGGGAACAACGACGAGCAGAGTAATGCAATCCCCTGGCTGAACAACGTGAGTCAAAGCCCACACCAGAGCCGTCTTGGGGATTTCCTTGGAGGCCTTCACGGCGACCACCACCTTGGCCGCCTCCATCCCGCCCTTCTCTCCTCGACTCATCAACCCCACCAGCTATACGAGTTTTATCTTTTTATGCATGTGATGTCGTGTATGGATCACTACATATTAACG
Organism: Taxillus chinensis; assembly: GCA_023512835.1. Lineage (NCBI taxonomy): Eukaryota > Viridiplantae > Streptophyta > Magnoliopsida > Santalales > Loranthaceae > Taxillus > Taxillus chinensis. The sequence continues at coordinate 8,978,499 of CM042084.1, read as the reverse complement.
CGGTGACAGGGAAGACAATTCAAACCAAATAAGCCTCTCTCTCACATTCAAGGTGTTCAATCATATTGGTGTTTGAGAATGGTATTGTTTCCCAAGAAGCACAAACACACACAACGTATGTTGATTGAAAACGGACAACCGAGTGTCATGAGACAGCAATTATGTGGATTTCCACTAACCAGTAACCACCACAGTTCACACAGAGAGAGAAGGGGGGAAAAGGAAAACGATGGCGTTTTGCCACCGCACACCAACGTGATTCATGCGTTTTTTTTTGTGTTTTTTGAAACATTGATGAACTATTTAACGGATCTTTCACCAGGCCGTTTGGAGCCTTCGGCGCTTAGCCCCTAACGGCGTTTGGTCTCGTTTTCACCGTCCAAGTTGTTGGATTCCGGGCACCCGGAGCCGGAGTTTCTATTGGGTCAGGTAAATAATAATGAGCTCCACCCATTACTCATCCTCGATTTCTCGCTGTAAATTAAATTATAAATACCAGCCCAAACCAATTTTTTGAAGTTGATTTTCGTTTTAAAATTCTTTATTATTACATAGAAGTTTTTGTTATGTATAGAATTATATTTTACAATGAAAAATTATTCTAATATTTATTTTACTAAATAGAATTTTTATTATTTATTGCATGTAAAATTATCTTTTAAAATTCGCATATGAACTTGATGAGATCTATGGAGTGGATTACTCCCGGCTTAAATTTGATAGTCTTTTTTAGTTTTAAATTTTTAAAATAATTAAAAATATACCACAGTTTACTTTTTTGGTATATACTTTTAATTTTTTCTACTTTATCCATTTATTTTTAATATTTTACTAAAAGATTATTTGTTAAATATTTTTTATTCATTAAAAATAAAAAATAAAAAAATAATTAAAAAGAAAAAAAGAAATAACATAAAATATAATTATTTAAAGGATAGAGATTGAAGGGTAAAATATTAAATTTTAAAAAATACTACTTACGTATGATGTAAAATTTTTGTACCAGAGCTTTGTGAGGGAACAACGACGAGCAGAGTAATGCAATCCCCTGGCTGAACAACGTGAGTCAAAGCCCAAACCAGAGCCGTCTTGGGGATTTCCTTAGAGGCCTTCACGGCGACCACCAACTTGGACGCCTCCATCCCGCGCTTCTCTTCTCGGCTCATCAACCCCACTATCAGTTCTTCAACCAAGCCCGAAAACCCAATATGCTGAAATTTCGACCCTTAGCAGCTCCCGATTCTTCCACCCCTCCTTCATGCTCACATCACCCACCACTCCTGGGTCTCTAAATCGCGGAAGCTCACCTCCCAAATGGAGTAACCTGAGCCGACTGGTTCCTCGCAGCTTCAAATCGAATCGACAGTTACGCAAAATGGCAGCACAAACTCAAGTCCACTGAAGTGAACCGAACCAAAGGAGAGAGAGAGAGAGAGAGATAAAGAGAGAGAGAGAGAGAGATTGTGGAAAATGCAATGAAGTCGACGTCGCGCCTAACCGCACACACTGTGGGACGGTTGTTGGGAGCTGTTACAGTAGCTCTGCTTTCACATCCCAACGGCAGGCCAGCGATGAATACGGCGGCGATGGCGGTTAGCCGAAGCGGCGACGACCCATATGAGCCGAGAGGGGAGGGACCAGGGAGAGACGACGCAGGAATCGCTTCTTCAGTTTTTGTTTTTGTTTTTGTTTCTGCTGCTTCTTCTATCTTGCCGGGCACTACATTATGTTAGATTACCCCTTGTGTTGATTTAAACTACGGAACTGACATTACGTATTAAATACTAAATTCACTTGTATAATTATTGATAGAGAACCCTATTAATAAAAAAAACTAAACTAAGCTTTGAAAATCCATCGGCCGAATCAACAACAACCAAACTCGAAAGTAAGTGAAATTAAATAGTTTGACTTGGGTTTTAAAAGTAATATTTTAATATTCTATGTTTATAATTATTAAAAATAATAATTAAATTATTCTTGTGTGCTTTTTAAAAAATTATGAACATGTAAATTTTTAAAATTAAGATTCAACCATTTATATTATATTTATATTATAGTTTGATCCTAAACAGTTCAGATTACAGTTATATTTATTATAGTCTTTTTTTCTTTAGTTTTTGATATAATATTATTTCAATGAGATGATGTGAATTCCAAATTAATAAAAATGAAGACAGAGAAATATTATTTTAATAAAAATAAAAAACTTTTTAAAATTAATTTAAAAAATAAATCTCCAAAAACATTTTAAAAATAAAAAATAGTATTTGAAATCACATCACGTAAATATAAAACATTTGGACACATTTTTAACAGATATAATAAAGAATGCTCGCATTCCAGCTCAAACCATACAATGTATTTGGTACATCTCAAATTAACAATTACAAAACTTTTAGGTTCAAGATAATAATTAATCCCCAAATGTGAAAGTGAAGTAAAAGCCCAATCGATAGCTAAATGGTGGGTTCAACAAACTTTTAAGCATTTATACTTTTAAGTTGACTTAGGTTTCCAAATTAATAACGTTATTATAATAATGACTTACCCTTTCCTATCTTTATCGGTTCAACAATTAAATTCTTGACCAAATTATTTTGTTAGAGCAATTTGGATCACAGGGAAACTAGTTAAAGCTAAGATTTAGCTAATTAAAATTTAACTAAAAAATAGAAAATAGATTTATAATAGATTAGCTAATATTAACTTTTAATTAAATGTTTCATTAAATTTGACTAGTAAATTTTTATTAGTCAAATATTATTTTATTATTTATTTATATTTTATTTGCTCTTTTTATTTCATGTCTCACACCCAACGCAAACACTCTCAATACCACAGTTCTCTGCCGTTAAATAACACTGCACCAGAACTAGAATCATCGGACTGCTATAGCATTGGCCCGATCTCCAAATCTTTGAGTTTCTTAATTCCCGACCACCATGCACGAAGGAGACCACCAGTTCCAAGTAGAGTGAGTGTCATCACGCGCATGCACCACCTCAACCTGGTGTACCTTTGGGGCTATGTGCTAAGAAGGGGCACTGCATCCTCGTCTATGATTGCATTTCCAATGGGTCTCTTGAGATGTTCTCTTTCGTCCTATTCGGGTTGGCTCTGAATTAGCCAAACTGACTTTAGATTAGAGCATGCAATACTGGATCGCGGTCAAGTCAGCTTGTGTGATCGCATACCTACACGATGAGTGCTAGGACAAGACAAGAACGGGATAAAATTATTATCCCTCTCTTTCAAGCAACCCCGCCCCCCCCCCCAAAAAAAAAAAAAAAAGTAAGCAAGCAATTTTGGTAACCGTTAATATTTGAAACCTGGTAAGCAAGCAATTTTGGTACTGAATTAATATTTGTTTCAAAAAGTAACCGTTAGATTGAATATTTACATATCATGTCTGTTAAATTGAAATAAGTTAATTTTAATTTATATTAATTTACAATTTTTCTAATTAAATTTTCTCACAAATTAACCGTTAGATCACCATAAAAGTTTAGTCATGATACATACTATATGAATATTCAATCTAATGGTTAATTTCTAAAACATATATCAACTTAATATTAAAATTATTCAGATTACTACTATAGTAAGCTAAACTTACTTACCAGCAAATCCAAACTTTAAAACTTCGTGCACCATTCCCACACTTTTTAGTCTTCTATCACTAAAACTTTCTACCCTATAAGTGCCTGTTTCAACTTTGCCATCATATTATTTGGTGAACATAGAGAAATATTTTGGAAATCAGAATTTAATGATAAAAATAAACATGCCCAATTGCCAACTCAAAATGGGCATTGTGCACTGAAATTTGCCTGCTATCAAAATTGAAAACTATCTATGAGCTCCAACTTCAACTTCCCTAACCCATAACTTTCGCCTCCCATCCCAGTACGACATTTGCCTTGTCTCCTCCTATTGACCACACAATAAGGTCTCCGTTTCATTATATCTATTCTCAAATCATGTTTTTATTTTAAAAAATGAAAGTTGACCCACAAAATATATTTGATACACTTATTTTTTTAAAATAAAATATTATTTTATTTAACTTTTAATTTAAATAAAATATTATTTTAAAAATATTTTAAATTATTTTTATTTAAAATTTAAAATCAAATTTTATGTGATATATTATTTATTTATTTATTTTATTATTTGTTGTTCCTATTTTATTACTCTGTTTGTCATATTTTTATTTTTATTTTTTATGACAATTTTTGTGGGATTTTATTTTAAAATATACTTTTTTTAATATATATTTTTTACATGATAAAATTTAATTTTAAATTTTAATTTAATAAATATTTAAATCATGAAATTAAAATAAAAAATTAAAACACATAAAAATAATAAATAAATAATTGTTTATCATAGATTTTAAAGTTGTATTAATTGTTAGAATTTCTTTCTTTCATTTTGAGTTGCCTAGGATTTCACTTCGCACCTGTATGTAAATTCAATAAATTGTTTAATATTTTTATTTATTTATTTATAATCAAATTGGTGCCAGTTTGGAGGTAACAAAATAAAAAACAAGAGAAATTAAACAAGTATATTTTAATGTTTACTTTTTATGTAGGATAGAAAAATTGGACATATGATATCATTTTTAAAAATAATAAACCCATAAATTTAAAATTATTTATGATCATAATATAGTTTCATTCGAGTACTTGAAAAGATTGCAATTTGCCAATTGAATTCAAATATTCAAACACTTCCGATAGTGTACAAAAGTTTTCACATGATTTTTTTTTTTTTTTCTTTGGATGACTTATTATTATAACTTATAAGATTTCCTCATATTACATATTACAAATGGAATGATATAATTATATTAGTCCATCGACAGAGAAAACAAAGTCATTAAGAATAACCTTGTCGTATGTGAAAATCAATGCCCTGAGGCTGAGCATGCATGGCATTAGGAATGGCTTGTTGCATTGTGTAACAGGTGCATACTAAATTAGACAAGAATGGCATGTTGCATGACAGCAACACGCACATAGATGTAAATAATGCACATATAAATATTGGTATGCCATAGACGCCGACAAGTAACGCCCTGTGTTGGGCGGCAAGCAGTTAATGTGTTCAGTTGTGCCGTTTAGTTGAGGTTGAACGCTACATGTTATTATTATGCCAATAATTATTCTCTAACCCTATCCTTGTTGAGTCATGTCGCCGTTTGGACCAATTAATTGAGCCAACATATACTTTAGTGTCCAATGACAGTGGGTGAGTCCTTCCATGCCATGGCTTCAACACTAACTTGTGCTTATTCACTATATTGTCAACATGATGGTACTATTCACCATGCCCCTATTCAATTGGATGGTGCCATAATAAAACAAACCCACTTGTGTAAATGTCCAATGCTGCCTTACCTTTTCTTTTCTTTTTTGGATTTGGATCTCAACGGCTTTGTATGAAATTGTCAGGAACAAGTCCCTAATGTCAACCATTGTCTTAAAATGGATGACTACCCCCCCCCCCCCCCCCCCCCCCCCCCCCCCCCCCCCCCCCAAAAAAAAAAAAAAAAAAAGAAAAAAAAAAAAAAAAGAAACATTCGTATTAGATTTGATATGCCCTTACATTTTAAATAATTTGTAATTGAGATCAAATGAACCAAATTCGAATTTTGTTATTTGTTGTTTAATTGCATATATATATATATATATATATGATGATTTGACAGTTCAGTTATATGAGTTTTATCTTTTTATGTGATGTTCTGTATGGATCACTAAATATTAATACGGTGACAAGGAAGACAATTCAAACCAAATAAGCCTCTCTCTCACATTCAAGGTGTTCAATCATATTGGTGTTGGAGAATGGTATTGTTTCCCAAGAAGCACAAACACACGCAACTTATGTTGATTGAAAATGGACAACCGAGTGTCATGAGACAACAATTATGCCAATTTCCCACTAACCAGTAACCACCACAGTTCACAGAGAGAGAAGAGGGGAAAGGAAAACAATGACGTTTTGCCACTGCACACCAACGTGATTTATGAGTCATGTAGATCGTTTTTTTTTTGAAACATTGATGAACTATTTAACGGATCTTCACTAGCTCGTTTGGAGCCTTCAACGCTTAGCCGCTAACAGCGTTTGGTCTCATTTTCATCGTCCAAGTTGTTGGATTCCAGGCACCCGAAGTCAGAATATCTATTGGGTTGGGTAAATACTAATGAGTTTCACCCATTACTCATCCTCGATTCCTCACTGTAAATTAATTGTGAGTAAACCTTGATAATTCATTTCAAATTAAATGATTAAAATTTGAAGATTAATTTGACAATTTGGTGTGTGGGGGTCGTAAATAAAAATTTATAAATACCAACCCAAACCAATTTTTTGAAGTTGGTTTTCAATTTAAAATTATGTAAAACGGTGGAAAACCTAGAACCAGTTAGCCCAAATTTTTTATTATTACATAGAATTATATTTTACTATCAATAATAATTAATGAATTTATATTAGGAAAAATTATTTTAATATTTATTTTATGTCATAGAGCATTTATTATTTATTGCATGTAAAATTACTTTTTAAAATTTGCGTATAAACTTGATGAGATCTATCAAGTGGATTACTTTGGGCTTAAATCAGGTCGGTGGTCTTTTCAAGTTTGAGTTTTTTAAATAATTAAAAATATACCACATTTACTTTTTTAGTATATACTTTTAATTCTTTCTATTTTATCTATTTATTTTTAACATTTTACTAAAATATTATTTGTTAAATATTTTTTATTCATTAAAAACAAAAAAGGAAAATAATTAAAAATAAAAAAGAAATGAAATGAAATATAATTATTTAAAGGGTAGAGATTGAAGAGTAAAATATTAAATTTCAAAGAATACTACTTACATATGATATAAATTTTTTGATTATAACGAAAAGATAAAAAGTAAGGTTACAGAGGATTTTTTGTTAAATTTGATCATCAAACTTTAAAAAAATGAAAATACTGAAGCATTACTTTTACCTATACAATATATGATTAGTTTTAATTTTCTATTGTCTTTATTTTTTAAATTATTGTGATTATCTTTTATTGTTCTATATTTTAGGCAATTAATGTGAAATATATTAGTAAAAAATAGCAAGATAAATGTTCAAATGAGATAAGAACAGATGGAAAGCGGTTGAACTGAGATAGTTAAAATCAGGTTAAATTGTTAGATTTTATGTTAATCAAAGTATTATTTATTTAATTTAATAACAGATTATGTATATGATAATTCAATGACGATAACATAATATATAACTTATTTAATTAGCATAGTTTCACGGGGTCACGGTTATATTCATGAGGCATTTAGTTACCATAATGGATGCTCTAAGCAAGCTTAATCATTCAAAGCACGTGACAATTGGTTTCACCTCGCCTTGAACTCCTTAGGAGAATAAATTCAATTCTCGACCAGTTTGTGTATAGATGTTGAAATCCCCTCTTTATCGTCTAGTTCACGACTAGAAGCATGCTTCCTGGATTTAATCGGGTTGGCATGTCTGAACTTTGAAGGGGTTCCCATCGATCTCCAGCATGAACTGTCTCAAAGCCTTCGCATCCGCACTAGCTATGCTTTCCACCTTGCCTCTCTTATGAGTAGTACGAATGTAAATTTGCCTCACACTATTGGGAGATGTCCTGACTGCTTCGAGACGTGACATCTTCTCCCACTTGATTCCCATAACGTCCTCATTGCATCATCAATTGGGTTCGGAAGAACCAAGATCGTCCAACACGTTCCTTATGACTCCCTTTTGCTAACTCTATATCACTTCTTGGGCAGTCTAGCGAGAGTGAACACATTGCATGCAAGACTTTCCTTTGGTCGACCCAATTTTTATGGGCTCCCTCCCTATTTGGATAATGAGGACCACGCCTATCGCGAGAGTGTCTTCTAGCAAGAGACTTTGGGACACGGCCTAGTACCATTCTAATACCACTTTGTCACTTACTCACTTTGGTGGATATGTCAAGTAAGTCTAACCATTTGGGACACACATAGATTGATTTTGCACTACTTTGGGCTTATTAGGATAATAACTCTAGTTCTCGACCAGATTGTGTAAGGATGTCCAAATGCCCTTTTTATCGTCAAGTTCACAACTAGCGGTGTGCTCCCCACATTTAATCGGGTCAACACATATGAACTATTAAGGGGCTCCCATCAATCTCCTACACGCATTGTCTCAGAGCCTTCCCATCTGCACTAGTTACGTTTTTTACACAGCTCCTCCTCTAAGTAGTATGAACGCATATCTACCCTACACCACTGGAAGACGTCCCAAATGCACCAGTGATAATAGGCTATTAGTAGAAAACAAAGTAGAACAAGGTGGAATTGTAGGAATGAATAATTTCCCTTGATACATATTGAAGGTTGCAACCATATATATATACACACATACACATACACAACTCACCTTTAGCCTAATTTAAGTATAATTCTAAGAATAGTAACATAGTTAATTATATAATCTATCAAATATTCTAATTATATCTGACACTTCATTATTCTAACTCTCCCTCTCAAGTTAATGCATAGATATCACACATGTCTAACTTTGACAAAGATGTGTGGAATGAAACACCAGAAACTCCATGAGTCATTATATCAGCAAGTTGATTTGCACTCTTAATATAGGAAACCTCCACTCATCCAGAGTTGAGATTGTCTTTGATATAATTACGATCAAGCTCAATGTGCTTCGTCTGATCATGTTGAACTAGATTATTAACTATCTCGATGGTAGCTGTGTTATCACAAAAGAGCATTACTGGCTTTCGAGGGCCATAATTAAGGTCTTGTAAAAGAATACATAGCCATGTTAACTCTTAAGTAGCATGATGAAGAGCACGATATTCAGCTTCTGCATTAGACAAAGAAATCACATTCTGTTTCTTGCTCCACCAAATTATTAAATTACCACCCACAAATGATATATACTTTAAGGTAGACTTTTTGTCTAATTTAGATCTAGCAAATTCAGATTCGGTGTGTCCCATAATGTCTAGGTGTCCATGCTTGGAAAACAGAATACCTTTATCTCGAGAAGACTTCAAATAAGCCAAAATACGGTTCACAAAACCCATATATTGATTACTCGGATTATGCATAAATTAACTCACAGCACTAACAAACTGCATATGAAATATTAGGTCTAGTATGAGTTAGATAAATCAATTTTTCTACTAACCTCTGATATCTCTCTTTGTTCATTGAAACCTGATCAGGATAGATAGTTAGACCATGATTCATCTCAATATGAGTGTCAGCAGGCACGCAAGTCGAGTTACCAGTTTTAGCTAGGAGATCTAGAACATACTTCCGTTGAAAAAGAAAAATTTCCTATTTGGATTGGTGTACTTCAATGCCAAAGAAATATTTTAATGCCAAAGATGGATAGTGCAGCTTGTTGCGGCGTGTTTGAAGTAGGTGATCTTATCCTTTTTTACCTATCCTTGGGTGTAATATTGTTTGTGGTTGACTAGCGGCATGCTTTCCGCACTCAAGCGAGTCAGCACGTTTGAACCCCAAAGGGGCTCCATCCATTCTCTGACACAAACTATCTGAAACCTTCCGCTGCCCACCATCTACGCTTCAACCAGCCCCTCTCCTACAAATAGCACTTCTTCAAATTCGAAAAGTGCCACTGAGAGACGTTCCAAATTCTCGGGGCATGATATTTTCATCCACCCAATCCTTACACTACCCTTGTTATCGTTGTTAACATCGCTTCCCCATAGGTTGCGGCATCTTCACCTTGACGCCCTCTGCTCACCTAATGTCAATTGGTTAAACATCATTTCCCTGCATGTTGTAACACTTTCACTAAGATGTTCCTCGCTCACCCAACGTCCAATGGATAGGAGGCTGCCAAGATCGTTTGATGTGTTCTTTCACCCACCTTACCCAACTTTATATCACACTATAGGATACTCCACCTTTGCGGACGCAAATACGTGTAAGACACTACCAGTTGACTCACCTCTGTGAGCTCCTACCTTGGGATGAAGCTGCTCGCGAGAGTGCTTAACGAGTCTTCAGGATACGGGCCTGATTGGCTCTAATATCACTTATTATAGGGCCAGATTTTCTATACCTCTCAACCCGTTGTGGCACTTAGCTTTCCTTGACTTGATCCACTAAGTTTAACCTTTGAAGGTTGAAGTGCACGTAGACTAGTTTTACCCTGCCATCGGGCTTGTAAGGAGAATGGCTCTATGACGGCTCAGTCTCCCCCATAGCAGATATTGCCCATTTTGGACCTTCAGCTCCCACGGATTTGTTCTTAGTAGAGCTCACTAACTCAGAATTACCACGGGTCTTGCCCCTAAAACGTGTCTGCCAAGTGAAGTTTATGTCCCTAACTATATAGTGAGTTTTGTTTCCCTCTCTAATCCATGTGGGATCTCACATCCACCCCCCTTGGGGCCCAGCATCCTTGCTAGCATATGACCTAGGTTAGGCTCTAATACCATCTGTGACAGCCTAGTCTCCCCTATAGTACATATTGTTCACTTTAAAACCTTCGGCCCGGATGGATTTGTTCTTAGAAGGCCTCACCAACTTGGAATTACCTTGAGTCTTGACCCTAAAACGTGTTTGTCAGGAGAGGTTTTTGTCCCTACCTATGTAGTAAGCTTTGCTCTCCTCCTTGATCCATGTGGAATTTCATAGGCTCTAGTTCTTGACCAATTTGTGTAAGGATGGTCAAATCCCTTCTACAACGTCAAGTCTTTAACAAGTGGTGTGCTCTCCACACTCAAGTGGGTTGGCACATCTGAACTCCAAAGAAGTTTCATCCATTCTCCGACATGAACTATCTGGAGCCTTCCACTATAAATTGTCTATGCTTCAACCACCTCTCTTATACAAGTAGCACTTCTTCCAATTCAGAAAGTGCCACCAAGAGATATTTTGAATTCTCGAGACATGACAATAGCCTGTGGTGCTTTGACATGGGAAGAGAGAGAGAGAGGTGGACCATGGTAATTTTAACTAGTAAAAACACTACCATCTTGTCAATATTTTTTTATGTATATCATTTGTCATCACCGGATTTCGTCCGGGAGGGAAACCGCTTTTGGGGTGCGGTTCTCCCCAACCATCATTCGAATGGTGATGAGAAAACGGAGTCGCCACCAATCGTTTTCGGGGTGCGGTTAGCCACCTAAAGGAAAATTGATCTAATGCTACTGGGGGATGGGCTCGGGAGTTTATTACACGTGGGGAAGGACTAACACCCCCACGATGCCCTTTCGGTACCTATCTTAAGATTTGGAGGTTTCTAACTTGTTTTGACTATTTGCCTGAAGTTAACTAGTCTAAGGTGATGCGAAATTTACATGTAGCCTTAAAAGTCTATCCTAAGTCATTTGTTGAAGTGAAATTTAAATCCAATTTGTCCTAAACATTTAAAGGAAGTCCTAACAATTTGATTTTTTTTACTTTTATTTCTAAGTTATTTATTGAAGTTAAATAGAACATCCAATTAATCCTATGGTTTTGTTAACATCTAAGTTATCTAAAGAAGTCTAAGGAAAAGCAAATGATATTGTGTAAAGGTATGTTAAAAAAAACCCAGGCTTAAGTTTGTATTGAAAAGCTCAAGTTTAAAAACCTAAGTGCTTTTTTTTTTACTTATTTTTATTTATTTTTGAAAACATTTCATAACAGAAAAACCCTTTTTATTTTATTTAGAAAACATTTTTGAGATTTTTTTTGTTTTTTGTTGTTTTTTTTAACATTTCACAAGTTAAAGACTTTTTTATTTAGAAAACTTTTTTTCTTTGGAGAAGATGTTTTTTTTCTTTTGCTTGGAAAACCTTTTTTGTTTAAAAACATTTCATAAGTAAAAGGTTCTCTTTTTTTTTTTAGAAAATTGTTTTGTCTTGTTTGTTTTTTTTGTTTTTTTTAAAGATGCTAAACAAGTGCCTAAAAACAAACACAATTTGTGTGTGGTGGTGTGACATTACATAATAAACTCACTCTCACTTTTTTTTGGTTTTTTTGTTTGTTTTGGTCTTTATCTCTTTTTCTTTTCTCTTTTTTTTTTACTCTCTTTCACTATGCAATTGGTTTACAACATTACAAGTGATTTGGACAAAAGCCCATAATGATAAAATCAGCCCAAATCTAACATTTTTCCTAGGGCCCAAAGCTAACACATGTTCTCACGCCAACAGGGATTAACACATATTCCAAAAACTAATAAACAAATAAATAAAGAGAAACGAAACTAATATAAATGAACAGGTCCATCCAGACTATACAGTCGCACTAGGCCAACTCCATTGACAGAGCAGAGAGTAAAGTGGAATAACCCTCGTGTCAAATAGGGTGCCAAGACGTGGACTAGAGCCGCCACTCATCCCACCAAACAGCCATCACAGGTCACGCGTAAATAACAATAAAAATAAAAAAACGTAAGAGGGGGAAAAACAAAACAGCCCAAGCAATCAACTAAACCGGAAAGAAAGGGAAAATAAGCCCAGTACTCCAGCAAGCAATGGGAAAATAAGCAAAAGAGAAAACAACACACAAGTGAACTAAATATAAAATCAAGGGGAAAATGATTAGTTCTTCCTTCTCATTCATTTTTTTTTGTTTCAAGAAGCAAAAGCAAAGGGGTGGGTTAAACCCAAAACCCTGAGGAGTTTCTTTGTTTGAAAACCAAAGAAAATCGAAAACAAAACACAAACCAAGACCAACGTGTGCACACTCTTTTGCAAACCAGACCATAGTGAACAAAACACAAAGCCAATCACCAAAATCAGTCACACGTTTGATATAAAGTAAATAAGGCACAAAGCGGACCAAATATTTCAAGCACAATGTCTGTTTAACTACAAACCAAGCCAAACTAATAAGTAAAAACAACACGACGCGTTTGTTTAATCACAAACCGAACCTGCCCAGAGAGACGCAAACTAGACCAGACTAACACGTCTCCAAACTTTCCACAACAAAACTAGCAGGAAAAGGCACACAAACCCGAGAAAGAAAACAAAAACAAAAAAATAAAAAAACTCAGAGGGACTAGCATCAAAGCATCGAAATTTAACAAAAACAAAACAAACAGAAAAGAAAATATACACGACATGGTTGCGTCTTCGATCGCAGTGTCCCTTTGTGATCCTCCAAGCAACGGTTGGACACTTTTGGATTCCGTAACAGTGAAAGGACGGGTTGTACGAGTGGATGGCCCGGCAGAGACAACGATGGCCTAGTGTGGTAATGCCCAAAGGAGCTGGGACTGCAGTCAACGCCGGCGACCGACTTGGAATACGATTAAGGCTTTGGTGTTGGGTTGCCGGCTATACTCCATATTGGTGGTGGCCGTCAGGAAGGTCTGCCGAGGTGAGCGAGGGCTCTCTAGGTATAGCTATGGTGGAGGTAAGGTGCCATTTTCGAATCGGGAGAAAGAGGGAACCGGTCGATTGGGGAAAAGAGATGATGATGGAGGCTTCGTTCTGGGTTTTCGAAGCCGAGAGATTGAGGGTTGGGGTTTTATAGGCGAGGAGCTAGGGTTTGAGACGGGGAGTGAAGAGGTGGCGCTGAATCGGCCATGGGTTACCAGCGAGGTTGGATCCGAGAGAGGGGAGGCAACCATGGTTTGGTTCGAAGGTTGGGAGGACCGAGTGAGCTGGCGCGGAGCTGGTCGTCCACCTGGTGGTCCTCCGGTGAGGTGATTTGGCTGGCGCGGGGTGGTCCTCCGGGATCACGGCGGCCTGGGCGCGGCTTTGGCGAAGAAGACGAACGAGGAAGGAGAGAGGAGAGAAACGGACGAGGAGGGTAGGTGAAGGTGATAAGGGAGATGCGATTTGTGTGGTTGCGTTTTTTGTATTTTGTATTTTGTATTTTGTATTTGTTTTTTATTTTGATTTGTTTATTTTATTTTAACCAATCAGGGGCTGACACATGGCCTAGAGGGCGGGAAAAGAAAAAGAAAAAGAAAAGTCTTTTGTTTTTGGGCTTTTAACTGATGTCTTTTGGTTTTTAGGATCGGCAAAACAAATCGGACTTTAAAACATTTCAAAAAATTTGTTTTTAGACTCGAGGCGTCGTGACGAGCGACCCTGTGTCAATTTTATTTGAAAATGATATCGTTTTTGTGGCAAGCCTATACTGAGATTATTTATTACCGAAAAACGCATTATTTTTTGTCGAAAAAGCCCCAGAAGCGAATATATACAATATATATGTCAAAATTCTCAGGACAGCGAGTAGAATAGGAAAATGAGGTTCATGACCTATCTCGGAGTGCCTTTTGGAAAATTAATTACCACTTTCACCCTCATTGGCGGCCTAAATGTCATTTTAACCAATCCTCTTTCGTTTGACCTCGAAATCGAACGTGGTAAATAGCGTTGATCCTCGAATTTGATTTTCTATCGCCCAGGCCCGGCTCGTTGGCATTTGGAGACCTTTGGAATAATTTTTTGAAATTGGGCATTTGTGACTCATGGGTCACGACTCCATCGCTCTACAAAATTTCAACAAATCGAGGTGGCATGGAAGAAAATTGCGTTTGATAAAATTTGTCGAACCCGGACAAATTTGTGTACAAACGGTGCACAAAGATAGGACAGACTTGTTTTGGACTGCTTACCTGGCTTACCTGTGGCCAAGGGATGGTTCTGCTGGGAATCGGGGTACTTTCTGGAACTTAAGATTTCCTAAAATAAAAACCTAGAAGCTTAGTGGATTGGGAATTAAAAAGGCATGAGGTAATAGAAAATGGAAAACCTAAAGGGTTGGTTTGGATTTGAAAAGACATAAAATTAAGAGATTAGAGTTGACAGAAACATAAAAGGCTAGAACTCGAGAGATTTCGCAGAGGCAGGAGGATTACTTGCCTATGACGCGTTGCGAAGGATGGAGGATTACCGCCTACGATGCAAAGATACTGAAAATTAAAAGCCTAGAAGCTTAAGAATGTAAAAGGCTAGAACCTAACAGGAATTGAAAAGCGAGTGATAAATGAACACACCAGTATCATGAAGGAATGATAGAGGGAACAATCCAATATCACACCAGTATCACGAACAGGAATTGAGAAGGCATCTAGAGCCTAATAGGAATTGGAAAACGAGTGATAAAGGAACACACCAGTATCACGAACAGGAATTGAAAAGGAATCTAGGGCCTAACAAGAATTGGAAAGCGAGTGATAAAGGAACACACCAGTATCAAGAACAGGAATTGAAAAGCGAGTGATAAAGGAACACACCAGTATCATGAAGGAATGATAGAGGAAATAATCCAATAGCATAAATGCAAATGATAAAGGAATACACCAGTATCACGGAGGAATGATAGAGGAAACAATCCAATATCATATATGCAAGTGATAAAGGAACACACCAGTATCGTGGAGGAATGATAGAGGAGACAATCCAATATCATAAAAAATGAGTTTTAGGGCTTGACTTCTTGAAAAGTGATTTGGGCTTATGAGACTTTGAAGAGAAGCTTGGGAAAACTTGGTTAAAGGCTTGCAGGGCCTATGCAAGTGCTTGAAATGTATGGAACTTCGGAGAGTTACTCATGAAACCTATACAAGAGAAATGCACATGATACATATATGTTTGCAGGATATTTGATGATACACATGAAGTTTTTTTTGTTTTTGTTTTTGTTTTTGTTTTTTGTTTTTTGTTTTTTGTTTTTGTTTTTTTTTTTTTTTTGTTTTTTTGTGGGGGAGCTTAACTCACTAGAGACCCAATGCTGTTGGTGATCAGCTTCGCCTTGCTGGGGAAAATATCCTGACGTTGTTGAGGGGCTATTGAATGATGCCAATCATGCTGGGGAACTCTTCCTTCTTTGGCTGGGAAGTTTGATTGACTTAGCGTCATTGAGTTGAAGAGCTTGACCTGAGTGCTATCTTTCCAGATGACAGAGCATCTCTGTTGAGTAATATCACGAGAGATCTTGCTGGGGATAAACAGTTTATGTACAAAATATTTTTGAATTTCAAAACGAGTTTTCAAAGATGATTTAAAACAAATTTCAAAACATGATTATGCAATGTAATGAAAGCTTGTCGTCCTCTCACGGCAGTGGTATAAGCCTCTAGGGGCATGTTCCACGAAGTTGACTTGCACTTGATTAGCTTGGACTAGGTAATGGTTCTTGATGGCCTGAGGGTCCAACCTGCAGATTTTGGGGGTACTTGCTTAATGGTTTTGGGGTTAGAGGTATTGGTACTCTGGAGTTTTGAAGGTTTCCGGGACTGGATTGGATGGTCTTGGAGATTGAAAATGTTAATACTCAATGGCTTTGAGGGTTTTTCTTGTTTATGGATTGGGGATCTTGGTATTCGCTGGCTTTGAGGGTCATGCTGAGGTTAGGAGTATTGACGCTCCATGATTTTGAAGGTTCTGGAGATTAAGGTCGGATAATAGCTTTGAAGCTTTGAGGTTTTTATCTTCATGGTTTGGAAATGTTGGAACTTGATGGTTTTGAGGCTGAGGGTTTTTTTTTTTTTTGCTTTGAGATTGAAGCTGAAGGTCTCACAGCTTTGGGAGTTACCTTAAGAGGTTACTGTTTGGAGCTTGGCCTTGATCCGGTGGCTCAAAGGATTTTATCTCTGGAAGTTATTGTGTGTAGCTTTGCATTGGTCTGGTGCATTTGAACATTTGCTGCTTTTACGGCTTTGCATTTTACTCGCAACACCCTTTCGGGTTTTCACTACGCCCGCCGTATATGGATTCTATTGTCCTTCTGCCTTGTAGATGGCTTTGTGTTTTACCCCTGATGCCCTTTCGGGTTTTCACCAAGTCCGCCCTTTTGCATCGAACGTTTTTACTTTCATTTGATTACTTGAAAAATAACTTTGATCATTCAATCAGAGATGACTTTTCTAGGACCGTAATAAAGGCTTGGGGTTAAAGGGTTTATCAAGAAAGGAATATAATAGGCTTAAACCTATTCTAGGTTGAATATGATCCATAGTTCAGGCTGAACTCTCTAGAAGCTGATTCTTTTGACTCTTTTGGATCTCTCTTTCTCTTTTTTTTTTCTCTTTTTTTTTTTACGAGGGATGGACTAAGTTGCCCCAGCGTAGCGCTCTATCTCTGTCATGAGACTCACGATACTAATTTTTGTCTTGAAAATTGCCCTAAAGGTTGATTTATTCCTTCCTGAACTGCCCCAGTATGGGTTCAAAATGCCTTTATTGATTTTTTTTTTAGTTTTTTCCTTTTTTATTTTTTTTCTCTCTTTTTTTGACGAGAGATGGACTAAATTGCCCCAGTTTGACATGAGCTGTCCCAATGAGGGACCCTATAAGGCGCTAGCTACCCCAACATATGTACTGAACTACCGCTCTTAAGGGATTTAACTTTAAGGAACTGCCCAGTGTGGGGTGAACTATGGATCGGGTAATTTAAAAGGAAATTTCATTATAGGCTCAAAGGGGGTAGCAAGGGCATTATTACGAGGTAGCATAAAAGATGGCCTCTCCTCACTTTAAACAATCAAATGTCTTTTTCAAGTAGTTCAAAGAAGAGTTATATTTATTTTCTTGACAGAAGGAACTTTACCTGATAGTCAGACAAATTCTTTGACAATGTCCCTCCCAATGGGAATAAAGCTCCCCAAAATTGCTTTTCTTGAACTTCTCGATCTTTTGCGCTAAGCTCTTAGAGTGATAGGTTGCTTGGACCCTTCTCAAGCTTAGGTTATCAGTTTAGTCTCCCTCGTTTCACATGCCCCGGCTAGGCCTTCATACACATACCATGAGAATGGACAAGTTATGGTTAAATAATGCATACACATGTTATGAAATGTTAAAAACCATTTAAAAACATTTATTATCAAAGGGAGGTATCAAACATTTTATTTTTAGGCATAAGATAGGAAGCTTTCCATAGTTTCATAAAACATGGTTTCACCAAAGAGGGGAATTATTAAAAGCTACGAGTCTCCACCGTATTACTCGAGCATTGGCGATCCATCGTTTGAAAAAGTCAAACGGTTTGTTCTTCTCAAAGCCTGAACTGCTCTCTTAAATGTCATACATCTCTCGATATTATGACCAATTCCTCCAGAATGATACTCACATTGGGCTCCCGGGTCGTACCATGCTGGGTATGGAAGTCTTATCTCTTTCGGCGGTATGGGAGCTAACAAACCCACTCCCAGTAATTTGGGGTACAACTCGGCATACGTGATTGGGATTGGCTCAATTTCTCTTCTTCTTGGCTTTCTTTGATTCGTAACATGAGCCACCAATCGTGGTACTTCATAGCTAGTCTTTTAATCACCTGAATAAGCATTTTCCTCTTCAGCCACATGTGATAGGTTTTTGGATTTTTCTGCCTTATCCCCACAAATCTTCCCTAGCTTAATACCACTTTCTATTCTTTCTCCCAAGGCTACTAGGTCAGCAAAACTGATGGTCACATTCCCTACTAGCTTTTCATAATAAGTCCCTTTCAAGGTATTAATGAATAATGTGGTAAGCTCCCTTTCTGTCAACGGTGGTTGGACCTCCATTGCTACCTCCCTCCAGCGCCTCGCATAGTCTTTAAAGTTTTCACTTGGCCTCTTTTCCATTTCTTGTAATGTTAGCCTATCAGGGACTAGCTCGGAAACATACTTGTATTGGTTAAAAAAAGCAGTTGCAAGAGTCTGCCACGTCTCGACGCGACTTTTATCGAGTTGAAAGTACCATCAAAGGGGTCCTCCAATTAGACTCTCTTGGAAACAGTGTACCAAAAGTTTGTCGTTCCCAACATGAGCGGCCATCTTCGTACAATACATGGTCAAATGAAACTTTGGACTTTGGGTACCATTAAACTTCTCAAACTAGGGCATCTTGAATTTTGGAGGGAAGAATATACCAGGAACCAAACATAGCTCATTAGGGCTAATCAGGTCATAAGCTTCAGTCTTTTCAACTACTTTCAATCTCTCTTCAAGTCGCACTATTGCAGGAGATTCAATATCTTCCTTAGGTGCTAGGGATTTTGGTACCTCTGCCTCATGCCCCACAATTGGTGGGATAGCTTGATGTGCGGGAGTAGGGTCATGAACTTGTGCTTCCATTTGTGTGAGATTTGGTGGTTGCAATACTTCTTGACCTTGCTGTTGATTTGTGATCCCTTCTCCCGGGTTCCTGACTAATCTTGTCATTGTTTCTGCCAAATGATTCATTTGCTCTTGTAAATCTCGAAGATTTCTGTATGCTTCTTGCTGGATTTGTTCCAAGCTGATCAATCTCGCTGTTGTATGCTCTGCCATGGTTCAAAATTGCCGCCCACTTCCAATTGGTTCTGATGAATCAGCAAAACGGTAAGCTCCCCACTTTATTATCTCGTTTTTTGTTTTACATGGATGCTTGCATGAATCTACATGATTTGTTGATTTTGTTTGGGTTTTCTAGTTTTCCTTGGTTTTTTGATTTTTTTTTGGGCTGCATGCGTGCATGGATCTACATGACATGATTAATGATGATGATTTTTGACTTTCCTATTTTTTTTGGATTTTTGAATTTTTTATTTATTTATTCATGCATGCATGGATGACATGGTTTGTTGATGTTTTTTTTTTTGTTGGTTTGGCATGCGTGCATGCATGAGTCTACATGATGTGATGAAAACATGACACGAGCCCTAAATGTTGGTAGCATGAGGATGTAAATATGTGCTAGTAAATGTGAACAGCATGAATGAAGATGTGCCCGACGTGGGCATCTATGGACTAAATGAGGACTAATGTCGCCTAAACCTAAACTAAATGGTGGATTCCTGAATGAACACCTAACCCTACAGTATTGAGGCGGTCTATGTGACCGAAAGAATACATGAGAAAGGGAATGAAACATTAATCTTAGGGAATGAATGTCAAGGTTATATATCTTAGAGTGAATAAAAGAATGAGGCATGATAACAAAAACAAAAACAGAGCAAAACAAAGTTAGTGGAAACAATGAATAAGACAACAGTCAATAAAATAACAACATAACTATATAAAAGACTGTAACAAAACAACATGATTTGATGTGGATGAACCTATCCTTTAAAAGAAAGGCTAAAATGGGCAAACAATATGTGGGTCGGTGTGCCCCTAATGGGCCATGATTTCTCACCCTATCTTATTTGTTGGTCCTCAAACTTCCTCTCTAGAGGGCTCCGTACACCATGGGATTTACCGGAGGGGGGCCTTAAAAGGACGTGCCTTAAAAGGACCTCAAGCCTGAGTGAAGAGTCCGGGGTCCCTTTACGGATAATGATCAACGCTCGGGGCACCCTAATAAACCTCGCTAACTTAGACTGTGATAGAAACCCGGGTATAAGGTTTATGCATGAATGCAACGATTTAGGGAAAGCGGTAAAACACAACTGTCATGGCATCAAAGCGCATAAATCAAAACTATCATACAACGGCGATTAAGCGCAGTAAATAAATCAATTAAATAAAGAATAAAGAATGAAAGAATAAAAATAAGTTAAAACAAATAATAAACCTCATAATCTTAATCATAGGCCTAACTCTCTAATTATCCCCAGCAGAATCGCCAGCTGTCATCACCAAATTTCGTCCGGGAGGGAAACCGCTTTTGGGGTGCGGTTCCCCTCCAACCATCATTCGAATGGTGATGAGAAAACGGAGTCGCCACCAACCATTTTTGGGGTGCGGTTGGCCACCTAAAGGAAAATTGATCTAATGCCACTGGGGGATGGGCTCGGGAGTTTATTACGCGTGGGGAAGGACTAACACCCCCACAATGCCCTTTCGGTACCTATCTTAAGATTTGGAGGTTTCTAACTTGTTTTGACTATTTGCCTGAAGTTAACTAGTCTAAGGTGATGTGAAATTTACATGTGGCCTTAAAAGTCTATCCTAAGTCATTTGTTGAAGTGAAATTTAAATTCAATTTGTCCTAAACATTTAAAGGGAGTCCTAACAATTTGATTTTTTTTATTTTTATTTCTAAGTTATTTATTGAAGTTAAATAGAACATCCAATTAATCCTATGGTTTTGTTAACATCTAAGTTATCTAAAAAGGTCTAAGGAAAGGCAAATGATATTGTGTAAAGGTATGTTAAAAAAAAAAACCCAGGCTTAAGTTTGTATTGAAAAGCTCAAGTTTAAAAACCTAAGTGCTTTTTTTTTTTACTTTTTTTTATTTATTTTTGAAAACATTTCATAACAAAAAAAACCCTTTTTATTTTATTTAGAAAACGTTTTTGAGATTTTTTTTTTGTTTTTTGTTGTTTTTTTTTAACATTTCACAAGTTAAAGACTTTTTTTTATTTAGAAAACTTTTTTTCTTTGGAGAAGATGTTTTTTTCTTTTGCTTGGAAAACCTTTTTTGTTTAAAAACATTTCATAAGTAAAAGGTTCTCTTAAAATGTTATTTTTTTAGAAAATTGTTTTATCTTGTTTGTTTTTTTTGTTTTTTTTTAAAGATGCTAAACAAGTGCCTAAAAACAAACACAAGTTGTGTGTGGTGGTGTGACATTACATAGTAAACTCACTCTCACTTTTTTTTTTGGTTTTTTTTTGTTTGTTTTGGTCTTTATCTCTTTTTCTTTTCTCTTTTTTTCACTCGTCTTTCACTATGCAATTGGTTTACAACATTACAAGTGATTTGGACAAAAGCCCATAATGATAAATCAGCCCAAATCTAACATTTTTCCTAGGGCCCAAAGCTAACACATGTTCTCACGCCAACAGGGATTAACACATATTCCTAAAACTAATAAATAAATAAATAAAATAGAAACGAAACTAATATAAATGACAGGTCCATCCAGACTATACAGCCACACTAGGCCAACTCCATTGATAGAGCAGAGAGTAGAGTAGAATAACCCTCGTGTCAAATAGGGTGCTAAGACGTGGACTAGAGCCGCCACTCATCCCACCAAACAGCCATCACAGGTCACGCGTAAATAACAATAAAAATAAAAAAACGTAAGAGGGGGAAAAAACAAAACAGCCCAAGCAATCAACTAAACCGGAAAGAAAGGGAAAATAAGCCTAGTACTCCAACAAGCAAGGGGAAAATAAGCAAAAGAGAAAACAACACACAGGTGAACTAAATATAAAATCAAGGGGAAAATGATTAGTTCTTCCTTCTCATTCATTTTTTTTGTTTCAAAAAGCAGAAGCAAAGGGGTGGGTTAAACTCAAAACCCTGAGGCGTTTCTTTGTTTGAAAACCAGAGAAAATCGAAAACAAAACACAAACCAAGACCAACGTGTGCACACTCTTTTGCAAACTAGACCACAGTGAACAAAACACAAAGCCAATCACCAAAATCAGTCACACGTTTGATATAAAGTAAATAAGGCACAAAGCAGACCAAACATTTCAAGCACAATGTCTGTTTAGCTACAAACCAAGCCAAACTAATCAGCAAAAACAACACGACGCATTTGTTTAGTCACAAACCGAACCTGCCCAGAGAGACGCGAACTAGACCAGACTAACACGTCTCCAAACTTTCCACAACAAAACTAGCAGCAAAAAGCACACAAACCCGAGAAAGAAAACAAAAAAAAAAAACAAAACTCAGAGGGGCAAGCATCAAAGCATCGAAATTTAACAAAAATAAAACAAACAGAAAAGAAAATATACACGACATGGTTGCGTCTTCGATCCCAGTGTCCCTTCTTGATCCTCCAAGCAACGGTTGGATGCTTTTGGATTCCGTAACAGTGAAAGGACGGGTTGTACGAGTGGATGGCCCGGCAAAGACGACGATGGCCTGGTGTGGTAACGCCCAAAGGAGCTGGGACTATAGTCAACGCTGGCGACCGACTTGGAATACGATTAAGTCTTTCGTGTTGGGTTGCCGGCTATACTCCATATTGGTGGTGGCCATGAGGAAGGTCTTCCGAGTTGAGCGAGGTCTCTCTAGGTATAGCGACGGTGGAGGTAAGGTGCCATTTTCGGATCGGGAGAAAGAGGGAACCGGTCGATTGGGGAAAAGAGATGATGATGGAGGCTTCGTTCTGGGTTTTCGGAGCCGAGAGAGATGGGCTATTTTGATGGGCGGTGCGTTTGGATTTTTCAGGGAGGAAGTCAGAGAGAGAAGAGGAGACTATGAGTGTAATGACCCGTGTTTGTGGTATGTACGAAGTTAACCACAGATGCCTTGTGAGTGGAAATTGTTGGGTTTTAGGGAGTTTCCTTCCGACACACTTTAGCTAAAACACCTTGGATGTAAGGACCCGTGTTTTGAGTTAGTCAGTCTTGCCTTCTGAATGGAAACTTTCTAGATTTTGACCTAGTAAATGGGCTCAGATGAATTGGCGTGCAGACCAAAAGATTCTTAGAATGATGTCTTCTATCTACCACAGAAGTTTCAGGCCAAACGGACGTGCACGCGAATTGGACCCATTTGGCATGCAAGGTTTTTATTGCATGGATGTCTTTTACATGACGCAAGGAGGCTTGGGGTAAAGTTTGAGTGCATTTGGAGCTGCACGCCAATTGGGGAATTGGCGTTCAAATTGGCGTGCAAACATATTTTTGCATTGTTACCTTGGTTTTGTCATTTTAATGAATTTTCCCCAAAGGACCTTGTTGGAATTGTGGATATTTTGGCGTGTATGGATGCGGGAAGGTTGTAGCTTGTTCCATCAAAACTACGTCGTTTTGATGTTGGGTTTCACTTAATCAAAACTATGTCATTTTGATAGTGGGAGGTCTATATAAGGATGAGGAGCCCTCTTGTTTTAGGTTTAGGGCTCTCTTCTTCAGCCACCGCAGCCGTCGCAGAGAGAGGGAGAGAGAGAGGAGAGTTCTGGCCATCTCTGTTGTGGTGTTCCTCGAGGGCGGACGACGTTCGGCATGGTAGCAGGATCGTTGCTGTGGTGATACATTTTCTTACAGGTAGGGGTTCTATCTTTCCTGGTCTGTTCTGGGGTTAGGCCCTGTGTGGATGTTTTGTAAGGTATCTATTGTTAATGCTATAATATTTATATGTAAATTCATATAGGTGTGATCTCCTATATGAATGTTGGCCTTCAATGGCATTTTTGGTGTGATCATGATGTTGGGTGGGCAGTGCATGTTAAGTGTTTAATAAAATGCTTGTGTGAATATGTTTGTGTGAATATGCCCAGTATGTGTTTGATAATATGCCAGTAAGGCTAGAATTGTGGGTTGGTAAAGGTATGCATGCCAAGTGTTTGTTTTTATGCCTGAGTGGCTGGGTTTGTAAATTTGTGAATGTGTACCTACTAAGTGTTTGGTTTTAAGCCTGAGTGGTTATGTGTACTGTTCTTGGAACCCGGTGGCTGTGGAAGCCCGAGACTGTTCTTGGAACCCGGTGGTCGTGGAAGCCCGGGAATGCTTATGTACCAGCTTGTGTATGATTGTATTTCTTGCCATGGCCCGTTATTATATCTGGTGAAATAATTGTATCACGACACAGCACTTGTACACATGGCATCTAGATATTAGGAGCATGGGATGGGTTGGGGAGACATGATCCCTATTGAGCTGTGGTTGCTCACCCCTCCTACCATGTTGTTTTCTTTACAGGAACCCACAGGCGTTAGGTGGGAACACCAAGGTGGAAGTCCTGCTTGTGGCTTGTTTATTATTATTTGAGTTATCTTGTTTTTGTGTAAGCTTTATAACCCCAGGTGGGGAGATATTGTAATGTGGAGTTTAATGTAATAAAAGCATGTTTCGGACACATTTGTTATGTTTGGACTCAATAAATATAAGATTGGTCTCCGAATATAAAGTATGAAGTGTATGTTGTATTCTAACCCCTTTATCCAACTTGGGTAAAGGGAGGGTCCGTTCTGGTCTCCTCGGGTTGGAAATCCGGGGCATGACAATATGGTATCGAGCATGGTCTAGTTGGCCTAGGGTAGTGGGCGGATCTGGTTATCTTGAGTCCTTTGGAGGAACCTGGAGGGACGTACCTGATCAACACGGTCCTGTTGGAGCCTCTAAGGTGTACTTGGGGTAGTCCAGGACTGAGGTAGGATTTGCATGCATTGGCATTAGGCACTAGTTGCATTGGTTGTTGTATGTGAAGGTGTGGATACTTGTTAAAATTGTGATTGTGATAAAAGAAAAATGTGACTCATGTGATAAGGTGTGAACTGTGCAACTCTGATTTTACTTGAAGTACCTTGAGCATAACTACAAGGAAAGGTCCTTGTTTATTTGAACTGTGTGCAATGTTGATTGGTGCAACGTGTATGTGTGATGCCATGTACTACTTGACTTGATGGTGGGGTAGAGGTAGTAAAACTCGATAATTGACGAACGTGTTCTGACGTTTATGCTTCTTACTTCTTGTAGTAAGAATGCCACCGAGGAGAGTGACGCGTGCGTCCGGGGCAATGGCTGATGAGTCATCTGCCCATGAGGGCCCGGGTGCGGGGCAGTCCGTTGGAGGACATGCACAGTTGCTGGCGCAGCTGCGAGAAGGCATCCGGTTGGAAGTCCAAGGCCTGAGGGAGGGTATCCGGCAAGAAGTCCGGGAGGAGGTGCGCCGTGAGATGGCGGCACAGCAGGTGGTGCCACCCCCACCGCCACCACCAGCGGGGGAGCTACCCCGAGAGCGTGAGGGTTCTCCGCGTGATATACCGATTCGTGCAGAGGATGACGTGGTGACACGGTTCCGAAAGGAACAACCTCCATGATTTAAAGGGGAGGAGGACCCAGTGTTAGCTGAACACTGGCTGAGGCAGATCGAGCATGTGTTTTCCTTTCTCCTACCCCGGGAGGAGGATAAGGTGAGACTGGCAATTCAGCAGCTGGAGGGGAATGCTCTGGAGTTGTGGTTGAGTGTCGCGGGGAGCCGTGCGGTGCAGTTCATGTTTTAGGAGGAGTTTCTACAGCTCTTCCATGATGAGTTCTTCCCGAAATCTTTGAGATGGTAGAAGAGAGAAGAATTTGGCACCCTGAAGCAAGGATCAAAGACGGTGCCCGCGTATGAGCGGGAGTTCCGGAGCCTGAGTAGGTTTGCCCCCGAGACTGTGGCAAAGGAGGACCTGAAGGCCCACAAGTTCACCTTGGGTCTTAGGCCAGCTCTTAGGCAGAGGGTGGCGATTCTGCGTTTGAGGACCTATGCTGAGGTTGTGGAGACAGCACGAATAGCTGAGAGGGAGCTGGAGGATGGGAGGCAGGTCCATCAGGGTCGCCAGTTGCAAGGTGGGTCTGAATGCGATTCTGGGTCCAAGAGGCCTAAGACTGAGGAGAGAGATAGTAGTTCCTTCCGCAGCAGGGGACAAACATTGGTGAACTCAGGGAGGTCTAGCTTTGGCGGTGGCAGACAGGGAGGTCCGATAGGAGGTCTCCCCAGCGGTTGTCATTGCTGTGGGGAGCAAGGGCACTTTAGGAGGGAGTGTCCAAAGAAGGACTGGAAATGCCATAGTTGTGGACGAGAGGGCCATCTGAGCCGGGTTTGCCGGAGTGGCAACAGGGGAGTTGGAGGCATGACATCCAGCACAAGGAGTGATGCGTGAGCAGCACCCAGAGTTGTTCGAGGACGAACAATCTTAAGGGTGGGAGGTTGCTGTAGTCATGTGTAGTGATGTGTTTTCTTCTGTAGTGATGTGTTTTCTTGTGGTCCATGATTTGGTGTATTTGTATTTCTACTTGTAAACTGGTATTTTTATTGAAATGTGTTTTGCGATTGCAAAATGTGTTTGAGATGTCCTGTTATGTTGTGTGACCCATTTGGGTGTTGTGGCTCGCCGTGTGGCAAATGGGTAGCTTGTGTTTGTTTTTCTTGTATGTTATTTCTTTTCGAGAACGAAAAGTCTTAAGGGGGAGAGGATGTAATGACCCATGTTTGTGGTATGTACGAAGTTAACCACAGATGCCTTGTGAGTGGAAATTGTTGGGTTTTAGGGAGTTTCCTTCCGACACACTTTAGCTAAAACACCTTGGATGTAAGGACCCGTGTTTTGAGTTAGTCAGTCTTGCCTTCTGAATGGAAACTTTCTAGATTTTGACCTAGTAAATGGGCTCAGATGAATTGGCGTGCAGACCAAAAGATTCTTAGAATGATGTCTTCTATCTACCACAGAAGTTTCAGGCCAAACGGACGTGCACGCGAATTGGACCCATTTGGCATGCAAGGTTTTTATTGCATGGATGTCTTTTACATGACGCAAGGAGGCTTGGGGTAAAGTTTGAGTGCATTTGGAGCTGCACGCCAATTGGGGAATTGGCGTTCAAATTGGCGTGCAAACATATTTTTGCATTGTTACCTTGGTTTTGTCATTTTAATGAATTTTCCCCAAAGGACCTTGTTGGAATTGTGGATATTTTGGCGTGTATGGATGCGGGAAGGTTGTAGCTTGTTCCATCAAAACTACGTCGTTTTGATGTTGGGTTTCACTTAATCAAAACTATGTCATTTTGATAGTGGGAGGTCTATATAAGGATGAGGAGCCCTCTTGTTTTAGGTTTAGGGTTCTCTTCTTCAGCCACCGCAGCCGTCGCAGAGAGAGGGAGAGAGAGAGGAGAGTTCTGGCCATCTCTGCTGTGGTGTTCCTCGAGGGCGGACGACGTTCGGCATGGTAGCAGGATCGTTGCTGTGGTGATACATTTTCTTACGGTAGGGGGTTCTATCTTTCCTGGTCTGTTCTGGGGTTAGGCCCTGTGTGGATGTTTTGTAAGGTATCTATTGTTAATGCTATAATATTTATATGTAAATTCATATAGGTGTGATCTCCTATATGAATGTTGGCCTTCAATGGCATTTTTGGTGTGATCATGATGTTGGGTGGGCAGTGCATGTTAAGTGTTTAATAAAATGCTTGTGTGAATATGTTTGTGTGAATATGCCCAGTATGTGTTTGATAATATGCCAGTAAGGCTAGAATTGTGGGTTGGTAAAGGTATGCATGCCAAGTGTTTGTTTTTATGCCTGAGTGGCTGGGTTTGTAAATTTGTGAATGTGTACCTACTAAGTGTTTGGTTTTAAGCCTGAGTGGTTATGTGTACTGTTCTTGGAACCCGGTGGCTGTGGAAGCCCGAGACTGTTCTTGGAACCCGGTGGCTGTGGAAGCCCGGGAATGCTTATGTACCAGCCTGTGTATGATTGTATTTGCTGCCATGGCCCGTTATTATATCTGGTGAAATAATTGTATCACGACACAGCACTTGTACACATGGCATCTAGATATTAGGAGCATGGGATGGGTTGGGGAGACATGATCCCTATTGAGCTGTGGTTGCTCACCCCTCCTACCATGTTGTTTTCTTTACAGGAACCCACAGGCGTTAGGTGGGAACACCAAGGTGGAAGTCCTGCTTGTGGCTTGTTTATTATTATTTGAGTTATGCTGTTTTTGTGTAAGCTTTATAACCCCAGTGGGGAGATATTGTAATGTGGAGTTTAATGTAATAAAAGCATGTTTCGGACACATTTGTTATGTTTGGACTCAATAAATATAAGATTGGTCTCTGAATATAAAGTATGAAGTGTATGTTGTATTCTAACCCCTTTATCCAACTTGGGTAAAGGGAGGGTCCGTTCTGGTCTCCTCGGGTTGGAAATCCGGGGCATGACAATATGGTATCAGAGCATGGTCTAGTTGGCCTAGGGTAGTGGGCGGATCTGGTTATCTTGAGTCCTTTGGAGGAACCTGGAGGGACGTACCTGATCAACACGGTCCTGTTGGAGCCTCTAAGGTGTACTTGGGGTAGTCCAGACCTGAGGTAGGATTTGCATGCATTGGCATTAGGCACTAGTTGCATTGGTTGTTGTATGTGAAGGTGTGGATACTTGTTAAAATTGTGATTGTGATAAAAGAAAAATGTGACTCATGTGATAAGGTGTGAACTGTGCAACTCTGATTTTACTTGAAGTACCTTGAGCATAACTACAAGGAAAGGTCCTTGTTTATTTGAACTGTGTGCAATGTTGATTGGTGCAACGTGTATGTGTGATGCCATGTACTACTTGACTTGATGGTGGGGTAGAGGTAGTAAAACTCGATAATTGACGAACGTGTTCTGACGTTTATGCTTCTTACTTCTTGTAGTAAGAATGCCACCGAGGAGAGTGACGCGTGCGTCCGGGGCAATGGCTGATGAGTCATCTGCCCATGAGGGCCCGGGTGCGGGGCAGTCCGTTGGAGGACATGCACTGTTGCTGGCGCAGCTGCGAGAAGGCATCCGGTTGGAAGTCCAAGGCCTGAGGGAGGGTATCCGGCAAGAAGTCCGGGAGGAGGTGCGCCGTGAGATGGCGGCACAGCAGGTGGTGCCACCCCCACCGCCACCACCAGCGGGGGAGCTACCCCGAGAGCGTGAGGGTTCTCCGCGTGATATACCGATTCGTGCAGAGGATGACGTGGTGACACGGTTCCGAAAGGAACAACCTCCATGATTTAAAGGGGAGGAGGACCCAGGTGTTAGCCGAACACCGGGCCGAGGCAGATCGAGCATGTGTTTTCCTTTCTCCTACCCCCGGGAGGAGGATAAGGTGAGACTGGCAATTCAGCAGCTGGAGGGGAATGCTCTGGAGTTGTGGTTGAGTGTCGCGGGGAGCCGTGCGGTGCAGTTCATGTTTTAGGAGGAGTTTCTACAGCTCTTCCATGATGAGTTCTTCCCGAAATCTTTGAGATGGTAGAAGAGAGAAGAATTTGGCACCCTGAAGCAAGGATCAAAGACGGTGCCCGCGTATGAGCGGGAGTTCCGGAGCCTGAGTAGGTTTGCCCCCGAGACTGTGGCAAAGGAGGACCTGAAGGCCCACAAGTTCACCTTGGGTCTTAGGCCAGCTCTTAGGCAGAGGGTGGCGATTCTGCGTTTGAGGACCTATGCTGAGGTTGTGGAGACAGCACGAATAGCTGAGAGGGAGCTGGAGGATGGGAGGCAGGTCCATCAGGGTCGCCAGTTGCAAGGTGGGTCTGAATGCGATTCTGGGTCCAAGAGGCCTAAGACTGAGGAGAGAGATAGTAGTTCCTTCCGCAGCAGGGGACAAACATTGGTGAACTCAGGGAGGTCTAGCTTTGGCGGTGGCAGACAGGGAGGTCCGATAGGAGGTCTCCCCAGCGGTTGTCATTGCTGTGGGGAGCAAGGGCACTTTAGGAGGGAGTGTCCAAAGAAGGACTGGAAATGCCATAGTTGTGGACGAGAGGGCCATCTGAGCCGGGTTTGCCGGAGTGGCAACAGGGGAGTTGGAGGCATGACATCCAGCACAAGGAGTGATGCCAGTTTCCGTGCACCAGCAGAGAGACCAGTTCGTCAGTGGCAGGCTAGTCGGGCAAGATCCAACCAGACCCGACCCCAGGGGAGGCCGGAGCGGCAGCAAACTGAAGCTGGAGGCAGCCTTGGCGGGAAGCGCCCAGTGAGTGAGCCGACCAGTGGCACGGGCCAAGGGAGGGTGTTTGCGCTGGAGGCGACGTACCCGGAGGAGGCTGAGCTACCACCTCCACCAGCGGAGGGTGGGGCAGGACCATCGGTGGTTAGAGGTACCCTCTTAATCTCTCGTACGCTTGTTTCTGCACTTTTTGATACGGGTGCATCTTGTTCGTTTGTCGCTGAACTTTTGATTGAGGGATTGGGGTTAGCATGTATTGAGGCAGAGAGACTGATTGAGGGATTGGGGTTAGCATGTATTGAGGCAGAGAGACCCCTAGCAGTAGAGTCTCCGGTGGGAGGCATGCTTGAGGTGCGGCGTGTTTTCCGTGACTATGTGTTAACCATAGGAGATGTGGAGCTAAGTTTTGACTTGCATGTAATGCCCTTGCGTACATTTGATCTGATCTTGGGTATGGATTGGCTTATGGCTTTCCAAGCCAAGATAGATTGTTACCGGCGGCGTGTATCCTTTGTGACACCCGCAGGGACCTCTTGCACCCTGCAGGGGGAGTGGGACTGTGAGGCAAGTCGGGCTGGGCCAGTGTTAGACCAGTGGGGTGCCATTACCCACAGGTTGGCAGCTCTGACCTTTGCTAAGGAGGGGAAAGTGGAGAAGAGGGTGTGGCCAGCTGTTGTTGACCAATTTCAGGATGTCTTTCCTGACCAGTTGAGGAGTTTACCTCCTAAGAGGAGTGTAGAGTTCACCATTGAGTTGGTACCGGGGACTGGTCCAATCTTCCAAGTAGCATATCGTATGGGGCCAGCCGAGCTGAGGGAGCTTCAACGGCAGATAGAGGAGTTGGTGGACCAGGGGTATATTAGACCGAGTACCTCACCTTGGGGTGCTCCGGTGCTCTTTGCAAAGAAGGCAGATGGCACGCTACGCCTTTGCATCGCCTGTGAAGAACAAGTATCCGTTGCCTCGGATTGATGACCTGTTTGACCAGTTGAGTGGAGCCCGGTGGTTTTCCAAGATAGATCTACAGTCGGGGTATCACCAGTTAAGGGTTAGGGAGGAGGACATCCCTAAGACGGCTTTTCGGTGCAGGTATGGGCACTATGAGTGGGTAGTGATGCCTTTCGGGCTCACTAATGCACCAGCAGTGTTCATGCATTTGATAAACCAAGTCTTTGCCCCATACTTAGACTCGTTCGTGGTGGTGTTTATAGACGATATCTTGGTATATTCTAAGACCGAGAGGGAGCATGTGGAACATCTGGCAACAGTGTTGCAAACCTTGAGGGATCAGCGGTTGTTTGCTAAGTTTAGTAAATGTGAGTTTTGGATGCAGGAGGTCCATTTTCTTGGCCACGTAGTGTCAGCTGAAGGGGTTAGAGTGGACCCAGCCAAGATTGAGGCGGTGTCATCATGGGAGAGGCCAACCAATGTCTTCGAAATTCGCAGTTTCCTTGGCTTGGCAGGGTACTACCATCGTTTCGTGGAGGGATTCTCCCGTTTGGCAGCTCCTATGACAGCGTTGACTCGGAAGGAAGTGAAGTTTGAGTGGACTGACAAGTGTTAGCAGGTGTTTGATGCTCTCAAAACCCGTTTGACCACTGCACCGGTGTTGAGGTTACCTCGGGAGGATATCCCATATGAGGTATATTGTGATGCGTCCAGGGTTGGTTTGGGGTGTGTGCTTATGCAGGAGCACAGTGTGGTAGCCTATGGGTCGAGGCAGCTGAAGCCTCATGAGCAGAATTACCCTACCCATGATCTTGAGTTGGCGGCTGTCATCTTTGCCTTGAAGAGTTGGCAACATTACCTTTTGGGGGAAAAGTTTGTAGTGTTTTCTGATCACAAGAGCCTTCAGTACATCTTCACTCAGAAGGACTTGAATTTGACGCAGAGGAGATGGGTTGAGTATTTGCAGACCTTTGACTTGTCACGCCCCGGATTTCCAACCCGAGGAAACCGGCACGTGACTCCCCTTTTACCCACACGGAGGGCAAAGGGGTTAGGATACAAACCAAGAATATTACATTTTAAACATCCACAACACATTCAAGGAAAAAAAAGTTCATCAAAGCAATTCACAAACCAAACCAATCTTTATTACAACAAAGTCCTCTTTTCAATTCATCCCCACTGGGGTTACATCAGTTCTCATAAAAACAACATAAATGGTAGACAGTAAAGTAAATAAGGTCTTCCACCTTGGGGTCCCACCTAACGCCTGTATGTTCCTGAAAGAAAACACAACATAGAGGGAGGGGTGAGCAACCACAGCTCAGTAGGGATCATGTCTCCCCAACCCATCCCATGCTCCTAGCGTGTACATGAGTGTGTACAGGTGCAGTGTAGTGACAATTAAATGTAAACAAGTAGTATTCCACATTCATAAGGCACACACCTATCCACAGCCATACAGGCTTAGCCACATAGGCTAACAAATCCACAGCTACTCAGGCTTAGCCACACGGGCTAACATATCCACAGCCTCTCAGGCTTAGCCACACAGGCTAACATATCCACGGCCATATAAGCTTAGCCACACAGGCTAACATTTCCAGTCCCGGGCTTCCACAGCCACCGGGTTCCACAAGCACAGCATACAAGGTCACACAGGCATTAAACTAAACACGTAGCATACACACTTTCAAAGGCATAATACCAAACACTTAGTTCGCACAGCCCATCAGGCATAAAATCAAACACATACTAGGCATATTCACACAGACATATCCACAAAGGCATTTTATCAAACACTTTATATGCACACCATCCAATACCAGAATACACCAAAAACTGCCATTGAAGGCCAACATCCATATAGGAGATCACACCTATATGGATTACATATGTATATATAACAGATATAACCCATAATCTGCCCTAGAACCCTAGGACAGAGGAGGATTTAGGAAGAACAGAACCCTACCTCAAGTAAAACGCAACAACACAACAATGTCCCAATCCCACGTCGAACGCCGTCCACCCACGAAGCACCGACCACCCACGCAAGACGCCCGGCAGCAATCAGGAGCTCTACTTCCCTCTCTCTCTCTCTCTCTCTCTCTCTGCGACGGCTGGTGGAGCAATAAACCCTAACCCTAAAACAGAGGGGCTTCTCCTCCTTATATAGACAACACAACATCAAAACGACGTAGTTTTGATTAAGTGAATCCCAGGATCAAAACGACGTAGTTTTGATCACACAAGTTAGCACCTTTCCGCACCCATATAGGCCAAAATACTCAGAATTTCAATATGGTCCTTTGGAGAAAGATCATTAGAATGTCAAAACCAAGGGAACCATGCAAAAATATGGCTGCACGCCAATTTGCACGTGAATTCCCCAATTCACGTGCAACTCCAAATGCACTCCAAATGCGCTCAAACTTCACCCCTAGCCTCCTTGCATCATGTAGAAGACAACCACACTTGCACGTGAATTGGACCCATATCACGTGCACCTCACATACACGTCGGTTGGCCTGAAACTTCGTGGTAGATAGAGGACATCATTCTAAGCATCTTTCCTTTTGCACGTGAATTCATTGGAGTCCATTTACTAGGTCAAAATCTAGAAAAACTAGAAAAACTCTACTCAGAAGGCAAAACTGTGACTAACTCAAGGTACGGGTCCTTACATCCTCTCCCCCTTTAGACTTTTCGTCCTCGAAAAGAAATAACATATAAGGAAAACAAACACAAGCTACCCATTTGCCACCCGGCAAGCCACCACACCCAAATGGGTCATACACCGCACACAGCACAACAACACATAACAAAGTACCACCATAATCCATAACCACAATAATGCATATAACACATGTCCGCATGTCACGAATACACATCTCAAAACATATCACAAATAAGAACACATGTCTGTAAAAGACAATACAAATACACCAAATCGTACACAACTAATACAAGAAAACACATCACTATCCCTTGGCCAACAGCCACCTCCCACGCTTAAGATTGTTCGTCCTCGAACAAGTCTGGGTGCTGCTCACGCATCACGGACTCACGTTCCCATGTCTCCTCCTCAATGCCACGGTGCTGCCACAACACGCGAACCAAAGGAATAGCACGACCACGCAAAAGCTTCTCGCGCCGATCTAGGATACGGATAAGGGCCTCAACAACGGACATGTCATCCTCAATATCTAATGTCCCCCAATCGATGACATGAGTGAGGTCAGGGTGATACTTCCTCAACTGGGACACGTGAAACACGTTGTGCACTCGACTCAGCCGCGGTGGTAACGCTAACCGGTAGGCCACAGGCCCTACACGATCCAGAATCTCAAAAGGACCAATAAACCGCGGAGATAGCTTGGAACCTCGCCCAAACCGTCGATGTCCACGACGTGGGGAAACACGAAGAAACACATGATCACCAACAGAAAACTCCAAAGGTCGCCGCCGCTGATCCGCATAAGATTTCTGCCGAATCTGAGCTGATAACAACCGCTGTCGAATCAACTTAACCTTCTCGGTAACCTCTTGAACCAACTGCGGTCCCAAGAGAGCTGTCTCCCCCACCTCGGTCCAACACAAAGGTGATCGACACGGCCGCCCATACAACGCCTCAAAAGGAGCCATCCCAATGGATGCCTGATAACGGTTATTGTAGGCAAACTCCACCAAAGGAAGGTGAGTTGCCCATGAACCCCCAAAATCTAACACACAGGCCCGTAACATGTCCTCCAACGTCTGATTCGTCCTCTCTGTCTGACCGTCAGTCTCAGGGTGAAAGGCTGTACTCAAATGAAGCTTGGTCCCCATAGCCTCCGCAAACCTGCGCCCAAAAACGGGAGGTGAACCTCGAATCCCGGTCGAGACAACCGATGATGGTACTCCATGCGGTCTCACAATCTCGTTCATGTACACCCGACTCAAGGTCCCAATGGAGTCCCGCTCGCGAACGGCCAGGAAATGGGCCGACTTTGTGAGTCGATCCACAATCACCCAAATCATATCTTTTCTCCCCATGGTGGGTGGAAGACCAGTCACAAAATCCATCGCTATGTGGTCCCACTTCCACTCCGCTATGGGCAATGGCTGTAACATTCTCGCCGGCCGCTGATGCTCAGCCTTCACCTGCTGACACGTGAGGCACCGCAAAACAAAGGCAGCCACATCGCGTTTCATCCCAGGCCACCAAAAATGTCCCCGAAGCGCATGGTACATCTTCGTACCCCCCTGGATGCACAAAGCTCTAGACTGGTGAAACTCTCTCATCACCTCATCCCCGAGGGAAGAAGCCACTACCAACCTCCCCCAAATGACAACTCATGCTCAGGACCCTCTGTCCGGCCTCCTCGATAGCTCACCGGCCTCAATACGAGCACGGAGAACCTCACACTCGATGTCACCCACTGTTCCTCCCGGACGCGCCGGTACAACTCAGGCACAACCACCAAAGGACTCAGGACTGTCCCACCATCACGAACAATAGGCTGCAGCTGCAACATCGCCAACTGCTCCATCAGCTTCCACTCTCTCACGGCCACCTCAGCTTTCCCTTTTCTGCTCAACGCGTCAGCCACAATATTACCCTTGCCCGGGGTATAGGCAAGAGTAAAATCAAAGGTCTGCAAATACTCCACCCATCTCCTTTGCCTCAAATTCAAGTTCTTCTGAGTAAAAATGTACTGAAGGCTCTTGTGATCTGAGAACACCACAAACTTTTCCCCCAAGAGGTAGTGCTGCCAACTCTTCAGGGCGAAGATGACAGCCGCTAACTCAAGGTCATGAGTAGGATAATTCTGCTCATGAGGCTTCAATGCCTTGACCCATAAGCTACCACATTGTGCTCTTGCATAAGCACACACCCCAAACCAACCCTGGACGCATCACAGTACACTTCATACAGAATATCCTCCCTAGGCAACCTCAACACAGGTGCAGTGGTCAAACGGGTTTTGAGAGTCTCAAACACCTGCTGACACTTGTCAGTCCAATCAAACTTCACACCCTTCCGAGTCAACGCTGTCATCGGAGCTGCCAAACGGGAGAACCCCTCGACAAAACGACGATAGTACCCCGCCAAGCCAAGAAAACTACGGATCTCAAAAACGTTGGTTGGCCTCGCCCACGATGCCACGGCCTCAATCTTGGCCGGGTCCACCCTAACTCCCTCACTTGACACCACATGGCCAAGAAAGTGAACCTCCTGCAGCCCAAAACTCACACTTGCTAAACTTAGCAAACAATGCTGGTCCCTCAAGGTTTGCAACACCGTTGCCAAGTGCTCCACATGCTCCTTCTCGGTCTTGGAATACACCAAGATATCGTCGATAAACACCACCACGAACGAGTCTAAGTATGGGGCAAAGACTTGGTTCATCAAATGCATAAATCTGCCGGCGCATTAGTGAGCCCAAAAGGCATCACTATCCACTCGTAGTGCCCATACCTGCACCGAAAGGCCGTTTTAGGGATGTCTCCCTCCCTAACCCTCAACCGATGATACCCCGACCGTAAATCTATTTTGGAAAACCACCGGGCCCCACTCAACCGGTCAAACAGGTCATCTATCCGAGGCAACGGGTACTTGTTCTTCACGATCACCGAATTCGCCTTCCTGTAGTCGATGCAGAGACGAAGCGTGCCATCGGCCTTCTTAGCAAAGAGCACCGGAGCACCCCAAGGTGAGGTACTCGGTCTGATATACCCTTGGCCCACCAACTCCTCGATTTGCCTCTGCCGCCTCCCTCGGCTCGGGCTGCCCCATACGATATGCTACTTGGGAAATCGGACCCGTCCCCGGCACCAACTCAATGGTGAACTCCACACTCCTCTTAGGTGGCAAACTCCTCAACTCCTCAGGAAAAACATCCCGAAATTGGTCCACAACAGCGGGCCACACCCTCTTTTCCACCTTACCCACCTCAAGAAAGGTCAGGGCTGCCAACCTGTGGGTAATGGCACCCCACCGGTCCATCACCGGCCCGGCCCGACTCGCCTCACGGTCCCCACTCCCCCTGCAGGGGTGCAAGAGGTCCCTGCAGGTGTCACGAAGGATACACGCCGCCGGTAACAGCCTATCTTGGCTTGGAAAGCCATAAGCCAATCCATACCCAAGATCAGGTCAAAAGTACGCATGGGCATCACATGCAAGTCAAAACTCAGCTCCACCTCGCCTATGGTTAACACACAGTCACGACACACACGTCGTACCTCAATCATGCCTCCCACCGGAGACTCCACAACTAGGGGCCTCACGGCCTCCACACAAGCTAACCCCAAGCCATCAATAAGAAGCTCGGCAGCGAAGGAACACGATGCACCCGTATCAAAAAGAACAGAAGCTAACGTGCGAGAAATCAAGAGGGTACCTCTAACCACCGATGGTCCTGCTCCACCTTCAGCTGGTGGGGGTGGTAGCTCAGCCTCCTCCTGGTACGTCACCTCCAGCGTAAACACCCTTCCTTGGCCCGTGCCACTGGTCAGCTCACTCACTGGACGCTTCCCGCTAAGGTTGCCTCCAGCCTCAGTCTGCTGCCGCTCCGGCCTCCCTTGGGGTCGGGTCTAACTCGATCCTGCCTGACTAACCTGCCACTGACGAGCTGGTCTCTCCGCTGGTGTACGAAAACTGGCGTCACTCCTCATGCTGGATGTCATGCCTCCAACTCCCTTGTTGCTACTCCGGCAAACCCGGCTCAAATGACCTTCTCGTCCACAGCTATTGCATCGCCAGTTCTTCTTGGGACACTCCCTCTTGAAGTGGCCTTGCTCCCCACAAAGAATGACAACCGCTGGGGAGTCCTCCTGCTGGACCTTCCTATCTGCTACCGCCAAAGCTAGACCTCCCTGGGGGCACTGATGGTTGTCCCCGGCTGCGAAAGGAACTGCTATCTCTTTCCTCAGTCTTGGGCCGCTTAGACCCGGAATCACGCTCCAACCCACCCTGCAACGGGCGACCCTGATGGGTCTGCCTCCCATCATCTAGCTCCCTCTCGGCTACACGGGCCATCTCCACAACCTCAGCATAGGTCCTCAAGCGTAGAATTGCCACCCTCTGCCTAAGGGCTGGCCTGAGACCCAATGTGAACTTGTGGGCCTTCAGGTCCTCCCTTGCCACAGTCTCAGGAGCAAATCTACTCAAGCTCTGGAACTCCCGCTCATACTCAGGTACCGTCCTAGATCCCTGCTTCAAACTGCCGAATTCTTCCCTCTTCTGCCATCTCACTGATTCCGGGAAGAACTCATCATGGAAGAGTTGCAAGAACTCCTCCCAAAGCATGAGTTGCACTGCACGGCTCCCCGCAACACTCGTCCACCACTCCAAAGCATCCCTCTCCAGCTGCCGAATTGCCAGTCGCACCTTATCCTCCTCCCGGGGCAGGAGAAAGGAGAACACATGCTCTATCTGCCTCAACCACTGTTCAGCTACCACGGGTTCACCTTCCCCCTTGAATCGCGGAGGTTGTTCCTTCCGGAACCGTGTCACCACGTCATCCTCTCGCACGAGTCGGTACACCACCCGGCCGAACTCTCACGCTCACGAGGCGGCTCTCCTACCTGGTGGTGGTGGTGGTGGCACCACCGCTGTGTCGCCATCTCACGGCGCACCTCCTCCCGAACGTCCTGCCGGAGTCCCTCCCGTAGCTCTTGTACCTCCAGCCGGATGCCTTCTCGTAGCTGTGCCAGCAACAATGCATGCCCTCCAACGGACGGTCCCGCACCCGGACCCTCTTGGGCAGATGACTCATCAGCCACTGCCCCAGACGCATGTGTCACTCTCCTCGGAGGCATTCTTACTACACGAAGTAAGAAGCACAACGTCAAAACAATTTTATAATCTATTGCGTCACTACCTCTACCCCACTGATCAATTCCACTATCACATAACATTGCACACATACATCGTGTCAATCACATTGCACGATTCAAGACACATTGCCACACAAATCGAGTTGCACATTTCACTTAATCATATGATCTTATCCACGATTCAAGACACATTCACAAGAAATGCAACTAGTGCCCTAATGCCAATGCATGCAAATCCTACCACAAGACTGGACTACCCTAAGTACACCTTGGAGGCTCAACGAGGACCATGTTGATCAGGCATGTCCCTCCAGGCTCCTCCAAAGGACTTAGGATAACCAGGTCCGCCCACTACCCTAGGCCAACTAGACCATGCTCTGATACCATATTGTCACGCCCCGGATTTCCAACCCGAGGAAACCAGCACGTGACTCCCCTTTTACCCACACGGAGGGCAAAGGGGTTAGGATACAAACCAAGAATATTACATTTTAAACATCCACAACACATTCAAGGAAAAAAAAGTTCATCAAAGCAATTCACAAACCAAACCAGTCTTTATTACAACAAAGTCCTCTTTTCAATTCATCCCCACTGGGGTTACATCAGTTCTCATAAAAACAACATAAATGGTAGACAGTAAAGTAAATAAGGTCTTCCACCTTGGGGTCCCACCTAACGCCTGTATGTTCCTGAAAGAAAACACAACATAGAGGGAGGGGTGAGCAACCACAGGCTCAAGAGGGATCATGTCTCCCCAACCCATCCCATGCTCCTAGCGTGTACATGAGTATGTACGGGTGCGGTGTAGTGACAATTAAATGTAAACAAGTAGTATTCCACATTCACAAGGCACACACCTATCCACGACCATACAGGCTTAGCCACATAGGCTAACAAATCCACACCACTCAGGCTTAGCCACACGGGCTAACATATCCACAACCTCTCAGGCTTAGCCACACGAAGCTAACATATCCACGGCCATATAGGCTTAGCCACACAAAGCTAACATTTCCAGTCCCGGGCTTCCACAGCCACCGGGTTCCACAAGCACAGCATACAAGGTCACACAGGCATTAAACTAAACACGTAGCATACACACTTTCAAAGGCATAATACCAAACACTTAGTTCGCACAGCCCATCAGGCATAAAATCAAACACATACTAGGCATATTCACACAGACATATCCACACAGGCATTTTATCAAACACTTTATATGCACACCATCCAACACCAGAATACACCAAAAACTGCCATTGAAGGCCAATATCCATATAGGAGATCACACCTATATGGATTACATATGTATATATAACAGATATAACCCATAATCTGCCCTAGAACCCTAGGACAGAGGAGGATTTAGGAAGAACAGAACCCTACCTCAAGTAAAACGCAACAACACAGCAATGTCCCGATCCCACGTCGAACGCCGTCCACCCACGAAGCACCGACCACCCACGCAAGACGCCCGGCAGCAATCAGGAGCTCTCCTTCCCTCTCTCTCTCTCTCTGCGACGGCTGGTGGAGCAATAAACCCTAACCCTAAAACAGAGGGCCTTCTCCTCCTTATATAGACAACACAACATCAAAACGACGTAGTTTTGATTAAGTGAATCCCAGGATCAAAACGACGTAGTTTTGATCACACAAGTTAGCACCTTTCCGCACCCATATAGGCCAAAATACTCAGAATTTCAACATGGTCCTTTGGAGAAAAATCATTAGAATGTCAAAACCAAGGGAACCATGCAAAAATATGGCTGCACGCCAATTTGCACGTGAATTCCCCAATTCACGTGCAACTCCAAATGCACTCCAAATGCGCTCAAACTTCACCCCTAGCCTCCTTGCATCATGTAGAAGACAACCACACTTGCACGTGAATTGGACCCATATCACGTGCACCTCACATACACGTCGTTTGGCCTGAAACTTCTGTGGTAGATAGAGGACATCATTCTAAGCATCTTTCCTTTTGCACGTGAATTCATTGGAGTCCATTTACTAGGTCAAAATCTAGAAAAACTAGAAAAACTCTACTCAGAAGGCAAAACTGTGACTTTACTTAAGGGAAATGTTGGAGTCCATTTGCACGTGAACTCAAGGTACGGGTCCTTACATGACTTTACTCTCGCCTATACCACAGGCAAGGGTAATGTTGTAGCTGACGCGTTGAGCAGGAAAGGGAAAGCTGAGGTGGCCGTGAGAGAGTGGAAACTGATGGAGCAGTTGGCGATGTTGCAGCTGCAGCCTGTTGTTCGTGATGGTGGGACAGTCCTGAGTCCTTTGGTGGTTGTGCCTGAGTTATACCAGCGCGTCCGGGAGGGACAGTTGGGTGACATTGAGTGTGAAGTTCTCCATGCCCGTATTGAGGCTGGTGAGCTATCTGGGGACTGGACAGAGGGTCCTGAGCATGAGTTGTCTTTTCAGGGGCGGTTAGTAGTGGCTTCTTCTCTCAAGGATGAGGTGATACGGGAGTTTCACCAGTCAAGAGTTGTTGTGTATCCGGGGGGTACGAAGATGTACCATGCACTTCGGGGACATTTTTGGTGGCCTGGGATGAAACGCGATGTGGCTGCCTTTGTTTCGCGGTGCCTCACGTGTCAGCAGGTGAAGGCAGAACATCAGCGGCCGGCGGGCATGTTACAACCATTGCCCATAGCGGAGTGGAAGTGGGACCACATAGCGATGGATTTCATGACTGGTCTTCCACCCACCACAGGGAGGAAGGATATGATTTGGGTGATTGTGGATCGACTCACAAAGTCGGCCCATTTCCTTGCTGTTCGCGAACGGGACTCCATTGGGACCTTGAGTCAGCTATACATGAACGAGATTGTGAGACTGCATGGCGTACCATCATCGGTTGTCTCTGACCGGGATTCGAGGTTCACTTCCCGTCTTTGGGCAGGTTTGCAGGAGGCTATGGGGACCAAGCTTCACTTGAGTACAGCCTTTCACCCTGAAACTGACGGTCAGACTGAGAGGACAAATCAGACCATGGAGGACATGTTGAGGGCTTGTGTGCTAGATTTCGGGGGTTCGTGGGCAACTCACCTTCCTTTGGTGGAGTTTGCCTACAATAACAGTTATCAGGCATCCATTGGAATGGCCCCTTTTGAAGCATTGTATGGGAGGCCGTGCCGCTCACCCTTGTGTTGGACTGAGGTAGGAGAGGCAGCTCTTTTAGGACCACAGTTGGTTCAAGAGGCTACTGAGAAGGTCAAGTTGATTCGTCAGCGCTTGTTATCAGCCCAGAGTCGACAGAAATCTTATACAGATCAACGGCGGCGACCTTTGGAGTTTTCTGTGGGCGATCATGTATTTCTCCGTGTCTCTCCACGACGTGGATATC
Organism: Taxillus chinensis; assembly: GCA_023512835.1. Lineage (NCBI taxonomy): Eukaryota > Viridiplantae > Streptophyta > Magnoliopsida > Santalales > Loranthaceae > Taxillus > Taxillus chinensis. The sequence goes on along the minus strand of CM042084.1, from coordinate 8,936,050 downwards.
GGCGCTTTGGGAGAGGTTCCAAACTCTCTCCCCGGTTCATTGGTCCATTTGAGGTTATAGCTCGTGTGGGGCCTATAGCTTACCGGTTAGCATTGCCCCCGCGATTGAGTCGGGTGCACAATGTGTTCCACGTGTCCCAGTTGAGGAAGTATCATCCTGATCCCACTCATGTGATCGATTGGGGGACATTGGACATTGAGGATGACATGTCCGTTGTTGAGGCCCCTATCCGTATCGTCAATCGGCGGGAGAAGCTTTTGCGTGGTCGTGCTATTCCTTTGGTTCGCGTGTTGTGGCAGCACCGTGGCATTAAGGAGGAGACATGGGAACGTGAGTCCGTGATGCGTGAGCAGCACCCAGAGTTGTTCGAGGACGAACAATCTTAAGGGTGGGAGGTTGCTGTAGTCATGTGTAGTGATGTGTTTTCTTCTGTAGTGATGTGTTTTCTTGTGGTCCATGATTTGGTGTATTTGTATTTCTACTTGTAAACTGGTATTTTTATTGAAATGTGTTTTGCGATTGCAAAATGTGTTTGAGATGTCCTGTTATGTTGTGTGACCCATTTGGGTGTTGTGGCTCGCCGTGTGGCAAATGGGTAGCTTGTGTTTGTTTTTCTTGTATGTTATTTCTTTTCGAGAACGAAAAGTCTTAAGGGGGAGAGGATGTAATGACCCATGTTTGTGGTATGTACGAAGTTAACCACAGATGCCTTGTGAGTGGAAATTGTTGGGTTTTAGGGAGTTTCCTTCCCACACACTTTAGCTAAAACACCTTGGATGTAAGGACCCGTGTTTTGAGTTAGTCAGTATTGCCTTCTGAATGGAAACTTTCTAGATTTTGACCTAGTAGATGAGCTCAAATGATTTGGCGTGCAGACAAAAAGATTCTTAGAATGATGTCTTCTATCTACCACAGAAGTTTCAGGCCAAACAGACGTGCACGCGAATTGGACCCATTTGGCGTGCAAGGTTTTTCTTGCATGGATGTCTTTTACATGATGCAAGGAGGCTTGGGGTAAAGTTTGAGTGCATTTGGAGCTGCACGCCAATTGGGGAATTGGCGTTCAAATTGGCGTGCAAACATGTTTTTGCATGGTTACCTTGGTTTTGTCATTCTAATGATTTTTCCCCAAATGACCATGTTGGAATTGTGGATATTTTGGCATGTATGGATGCGGGAAGGTTGTAGCTTGTTCCATCAAAACTACGTCGTTTTGATGCTGGGTTTCACTTAATCAAAACTACGTCGTTTTGATAGTGGGAGGTCTATATAAGGATGAGAAGCCCTCTTGTTTTAGGTTTAGGGTTCTCTTCTTCAGCCACCGCAGCCGTCGCAGAGAGAGGGAGAGAGAGAGAGAGGAGAGTTCTGGCCATCTCTGCTGTGGTGTTCCTCGAGGGCGGACGACGTTCGGCGTGGGAGCAAGATCGTTGCTGTGGTGATACATTTTCTTACAGGTAGGGGTTCTGTCTTTCCTGGTCTGTTCTGGGGTTAGGCCCTGTGTGGATGTTTTGTAAGGTTTCTATTGTTAATGCTATAATATTTATATGTAAATTCATATAGGTGTGATCTCCTATATGAATGTTGGCCTCCAATGGCATTTTTGGTGTGATCATGATGTTGGGTGGGCAGTACATGTTAAGTGTTCAATAAAATGCTTGTGTGAATATGTCTGTGTGAATATGCCCAGTATGTGTTTGATAATATGCCAGTAAGGCTAGAATTGTGGGTTGGTAAAGGTGTGCATGCCAAGTGTTTGTTTTTATGTCTGAGTGGCTGGGTTTGTACATTTGTGAATGTGTACCTACTAAGTGTTTGGTTTTAAGCCTGAGTGGTTATGTGTACTGTTCTTGGAACCCGGTGGCTGTGGAAGCCCGAGAATGCTTATGTACTAGCCTGTGTATGATTGTATTTGCTGCTATGGCCCGTTATTATATCTGGTGAAATAATTGTATCACGACACAGCACTTGTACACATGGCATCTAGATATTAGGAGCATGGGATGGGTTGGGGAGACATGATCCCTACTGAGCTGTGGTTGCTCACCCCTCCTACCATGTTGTTTTCTTTACAGGAACCCACAGGCGTTAGGTGGGAACACCAAGGTGGAAGTCCTGCTTGTGGCTTGTTTATTATTATTTGAGTTATGCTGTTTTTGTGTAAGCTTTGTAACCCCAGTGGGGAGATATTGTAATGTGGAGTTTAATGTAATAAAAGCATGTTTCGGACACATTTGTTATGTTTGGACTCAATAAATATAAGATTGGTCTCTGAATATAAAGTGTGAAGTGTATGTTGTATTCTAACTCCTTTATCCAACTTGGGTAAAGAGAGGGTCATGTTCCGGTCTCCCCGGGTTGGAAATCCGGGGCGTGATAATGAGCGATTGAGGGTTGGGGTTTTATAGGCGAGGAGCTAGGGTTTGAGACGGGGAGTGAAGAGGTGGCGCTGAATCGGCCATGGGTTACCAGCGAGGTTGGATCCGAGAGAGGGGAGGCAACCATGGTTTGGTTCGAAGGTTGGGAGGACCGAGTGAGCTGGCGCGGAGCTGGTCGTCCGCCTGGTGGTCCTCCGGCGAGGTGATTTGGCTAGCGCGGGGTGGTCCTCCGGGATCACGGTAGCCTGGGCGCGGCTTTGGCGAAGAAGACGAACGAGGAAGGAGAGAGGAGAGAAACGGACGAGGAGGGTAGGTGAAGGTGATAAGGGAGATGCGATTTGTATGGCTGCGTTTTTTTTTTTTTTGTATTTTGTATTTGTTTATTTTATTTTAACTAATCAAGGGCTGACACATGGCCTCGAGGACGGGAAAAGAAAAAGAAAAAAGAAAAGTCTTTTGTTTTTGGGCTTTTAACTTATGTCTTTTGGTTTTTAGGATCGGCAAGACAAATCGGACTTTAAAACATTTCGAAAAATTTGTTTTTGGACTCGAGGTGTCGTGACGAGCGACCCCGTGTCAATTTTATTTGAAAATGATATCATTTTTACGGCAAGCCTGTACTGAGATTATTTATTACCGAAAAACGTATTATTTTTAAATTTTTTTGTCGGAAAAGCCCCGGGAGCGAATATATATAATATATATGTCAAAATTCTCAGGACAGCGAGTAGAATAGGAAAATGAGGTTCATAACCTGTCTCGGAGTGCCTTTTGGAAAATTAATTATCGTTTTGACACTTGTTGGCGGCCCGAATGTTGTTTTGACCATACCTCTTTCGTTTGACCTCGGAATCGAACGTGGTTAAAAGCGTTGATCTTCGAATTTGATTTTCTATCGCGCAGGCCCAGCTCTTTGGCATTTGGAGACCTTTGGAATAATTTTTTGAAATTGGGCATTTGTGGCTCATGGGTCACGACTCCATCACTATACAAAATTTCAACAAATCGAGGTGGCATGGAAGAAAATTGTGTTTGATAAAATTTGTCCAACCCCGACAAATTAGGGTCCAACATCATTTTATGCATATATATATATAGTATGAAATTAATGCAGACATTGATGAGATATGGGCAATTAAACATGGGATACCTAGGTGAATAACTTATTTTATGAACCATTATTATAGTTATGCCCATGGCACAACACATGGTACTCTTACCTTGGACATCTAATTACTCAAAGTCGGCCTGCTCCAATGTAACTCTTATAACAATTATTATGAGAATTAAAGCAGAACAAAGAAAAACTAACGAGAAAGAAAGCATGACACAAAATTTTAAATAACTCGGTCACAAGATCGTGCTTAAATCCAGGAGTTATAGATATTTGATTATGGTTTTGGAGAAAGAAGATGGCTTAGAGCACTAGTAGCAGATTCCCTATAGAAGTCTATTTTCCTATATTTAGGGGAAAAAGTTAAAAAGGCATACAATCATTTTCTCATCAAATGCCCTATATTTAATTTTCTCTATAGAGTTTGTACAGTGTTTCTCAATATATTGGGAAGTACTATTCACTCCTTATAATTATTAAAATATATCTACAAATTTCTCTCACCTCTCTCTTTCATGTTTCTTATAACATTAACTTTTATTTCATATTAAATTATAAAAAATATTATTAAATAAAATAAGTAGTATAAAATTTTTTTTAATAATATAAAGTTTAATTTAAGAAAGAAAAATGCTATTTGCAACTACGGATGCGTCCTCACCGTGCAACCGACTGGCGTGAAAATTGTCATATCAGCAAAAATACTTAAAACTTAATGCGCAGCGCACCAAATTTGAGATAGAGAGAAAGAGAACAGGGGAGGGAGGGAGGAGCCTCGAGCCGTGGATCTGGACGAGAGGAAGTAGTAATATAACATAAAATCAGGTTTTGGAGGCGATAGAGGGCTTTTTTTGAAAATTTAAGAGCGAAAAATCCCTTACGAGCATTTTAGTGCCGTAGCTCTTGTCGATACCTACAAATCAAAAAAATAGGCCTAAATTAGACCATTGTGTAAAGACTCGTATTTGGGTAGTTTTGTGAGATAGCCATTCTTTAAGAATACAACTATCTGGACGGTAGTGTAGTCGTCGATGTGAGCATTTTGACTGTACTTGGGCCCGATTCCGAGTCGGGGCCCTGTTTGACCCGATTGTTGACTTTTCGGGGTTTATTGGTTGACTTTAGGTTTGGGCAGTCATTTGAGTGTGATAATATCTGCTTAGTGTTGTGCTCGTCATTTCGAGCGTTTTGACAGTAATTGGGCTCAATTTGGAGTTCATGACCTCAGGAGGTCAATTATTGCTAGGAAGCCAATTATTGGCGGCAGTATAAATAATTAAGAAACTGTCTTATCCCTTTAATTTTCTTGGTGCGTGCGTGTTTGAGCAAGAGAGAGAGAGAGGGGGGGAGGGAGAGAGAGAGAAGGTGAAGAGCTTCCTTAGGTGATTTGGGGCGATTGAAGTTCATGGATCGCAAATAATCTTTCCATGTAGGTGTCCTTGAACCTCTTATCTCGATTCTGTCTTTGAATATGCATGAATTTATCATGATTTATGAATTTGAGCATTAACCCTAGGTTTTATGGAAAACCCAATTTTTGGGTTAGATCTAATGATTTAGCATAAGATTTATGGGTAAGAATTGATTTATATCAGTTTGAGTATGTAATTTTGTACTCTGTTTAGTAAAACGCATGTTTGTGAGTACCTGGGGGTTGCTGGGTTGATTCTAGATGAAAAATAGGCCAAAACGATGATGAACAGTACCCTGGGCGAACTGCAGGGTCAAAGTTCGTAGTCAGCAGCTTAGTAGTCCGGATCAGTAGTCCAGATCAGTAGTACGGATCAGTTAGTCCGGATCAGTAGTCCAAATCAGCAGCAGTGATCCGTAGCATCAATCCGTAGCATCCATTCTGCAGCATCAATCCGCAGCTAATGATCCGCAGCAGTGCAACTGCACTGCACTGGACATTTACATTATAAACCATTATGCCTCTCCACATTTAAGTAGTATACTTAAGTTACAATGTAAATAACGAAATACCCCCCATTTGGATTGAAAGAAAAATAAATTCTCACTCCTTCAAAATGTGAAAATTGGGATTTAGTGTAAAATCTCGGAAAAATTCAGTTTTTCGTAGAGGTGAATTTTTGGAAAGTGGGGTTAAACATCTCAGAAAAATCCCCAAAAATCAGATTATCTTAGTTATGATATGGAGATCCAATGCCGAGACTTTTTATTGCAAGAAAATAGCTGCTATGGGTATCTCCTTCCTTAGTCAAGGAATGAGGATCGACTTGTGAAGACTGGCTACAGTTCTAAAGGGAGTGTTGTATACCTTAAGACCATATTGGTGTTGGTATGTTGGTTTGAGGGATTGGGGCTTAGGCTCTATGACTTGTTGGGTTCTCACCGTGATGCACCGATGATGCTATGTGGTTGACGTGGCAGGCATATGCGACGATGGCAGGCCTGTGTGGCGACTGTGGCCGGGCATATTGCGCTGTGGACAGGCTAAAGCTTAAGTGAGCCGTTATGCTCATGGAGCTAGGGCTGAGTGCCCTGGGCTGGGATCCCGTGGAGGATCGTGGACAAGCTGTCCTGTGTGGGCAGGCTGGGTCCTGATGTTTGTTTGCTGGTTGAGTCCTGATGATTGTGCACACTACACAGTGCACGAGTACACAGAGCATGTAGCATAGACTTGTATGTTTGCATGATGTGGAGTATTGGGGTCACTTAATGAGCTTGTCGCTCACTCCTAGTTGTTATTTCCCCTTTTCAAGTGTGACCCGAGACTAGTGAAGGACTTTCTTCCAGGAGGACGTGCCCACTACTTTGATGTATGAGTACTGTATTTTGTATTATATTTTGTGTTGTATCTCGGACATGGGTCCGTGGACAGTTGTATTTGCATATTGTTTGTGATGTGATGTCTGTATAACTGTTTAACTTTTGTATGCATGATGATGTATGGGAAAGTACAGGATTACCCTTGATGTATGACTGTACAATATTGCATATTTGAGACAGCACCCGCGGTGTAGTCTCTATTGGTGCTAGTTACCAACCCCTTGACCTTTCGAGTGTAAGCAAGGGGAAGTCATGTCCCTGGTTCCGGGTTCCCTGGAATTCGGAGGCGTGACACATTGTACGTAAAGTTATGGCCGTTTGAAGTTTTCATCGGAAATTATAGTCGACAAAACCCAAAAACCCGTAGATCTGAGCGTGAGAAAGATGACCGATGTCTGCTCGAGCCCTTGCTCGATGCCTGCTCAGGGCTTGCTTGACTCCTGCTCGAGCCCATGCTCGAGGCTCGAGCATGCCTCAAGCATAGGCTCAACCAGATATGCTCGAGCGCATATGCTCGAGCCTTTGCTAGAGGCGTACTCGAGCCTCGTCTTGAGCATTGGTTCGAGCATGCCTCGAGCATATATGATGGAGTCTATGCTTAAACCTATGCTCGAGGCGAGCCTAGAGCGATGATTTGGAAACGCACTGAATCGTGAAAAAAATGTTAAGGTAGCTTATTCCACGTCAGCCGGAGACGCAAAATATGCTGTAACGCTAGTTGTACCTAGTACTACTCTTTAGGAAATCTATTGTGACGTATATTTATATAGAAAAATAAAAAGTAATTTAAAACTATAAATTTAAAATAATTTATTTATAATATAACAATAATAGAAAATAAAATTTACTCTTGCCTCTTATACCAAAGACTGGCTAGTGGCTATTAGCGCGCCCGACACAAAAATAGACTCCAACCCGAAGAGTACGCAAGCTTTTAATAAAACAATAATAGAGATCGTACCGTCCAGCGTAGCACACCAGATAATCGAAAGAGCACGCCTTCCATATAAGACATAGGCCTTCCCAAGCCCTAGAGTTTTTTTTTTTTTTTTTTTGAAAAGGCCAATAGTCCCATGTCAAAACAACCATTGTGATTTCAGTGTCTCAGATCTCAGTGACTACTCTAGGGTCGAGTGATGGAGTGGCTCGTGGCTACATAAAACGAGTTCATTAAATGCAGCAGGGCCGTGCGTGTCTCCAAGGCTAGAACAAGATGGGGACACTTGAAGTTAATTTCAAATGCAACTTACGAATCTATTTTCCTATGGGCTGCGTGACTTTGATTGGGTTTTGGGAATTGCTACATTTGATTTTTCTTTTCTTTCACCTGTTGTTGTTGTTATTGTTGTTTTTTCACATATTATTTTATTCTGTTAATTAAGGTTTTAAAATTATAGCTTGGCGCAATTTTACCACCACTCAAACCCACTACATGCCCTCACCTCTCTAGTCTCTCCCATGACTCCATCGTTGCATGTCACCGAGGAGGCTGCTGGAGCCTGGAGGAGGTGGCTTTGATGCAGGATGATAGTCTTGAAGAACATTTAAATGTTGCAGTGGCTGGGGGAGTTTGTTGGAAAGTGGAGTGGAATGGAATGGTGGCATGTTGGGAATACATTTTTGGTACGTCCTCACCTGGACTCCCTAAACCTAATCAACTCTCTTTTCATATTATAATACAACAATAATTTAACCTCATTCCCACAGTTAAGCTACTGTACACGCGTTTTTAAGATATATATATATATATAGTGTGGGAGCTCAGAAATGATATCTTATTTATTGTACATGTAATAAGTAGACAAAACACGCATCCCTGATTCCTCCTGTATCAAATCCGCCGACTCCTGGTGTCCGAGGGTGTGTAGGCTTTGTATGGTTAAAAGAGCAGTGAAATTGACTCTACTCAGCAGGTTCCGGGAATTTATTTGCTTATTATTGTTGCTATGGTGTATTCTTTCGCGGACTAAATTTCAATTTGGGATATTTTATGGTACGCTTAAAATCACTTAAATTAGCATAATCAATATATTAATGCAAAAAGTAGAAAATTATATCCATCAGGGCATAGAGAAACTATAAAGCTATTACGTTGCCGATACACCATGGGCCATGGCAATCAATATACTGGTGATGAACACAAATAGAGGGTGACCCCACATTAATTAATGATGGCCGATTGTATTTGGGGTGCGTGGCTGTTATATATGAGCGTATGAGAAGTGGGTATAATCAGCTTTCCCGTCATGAAATTATAACCGTAATTTATTCATATTTTTTTTTTCATCATTCAATGATTAAGCATTTATGATATTACGTTACTTACATTACTCATAAGAGTAATGCTATTGTGTGTGAATAAACTATAAAGGAACATTATCATTAAAAAACATTTAAATCCAACGGTAGAAAATATCTTATAAGACTTTTCTTATATATAATGTTATGTACAAAAACGTTATGAAGTTAATTTATATAAATAAATATTTTTATTTCGTTCAGATTGATATTAATTTTATTTTTAAAATATTTCTAATACTAATTGAACTATAAAAAAATATTCTTACACAAAAAACTTGTATAATTTACATGTAAATAAAAAATTCTGTTTCTAATTCACTTTCACCCTCATAATAAAGGTATTAATTATCAGTATGATATATATATATATATATATATATATATATATATATATATATATATAGTGTTGATATATGTAAAATTAACACAATAAGCACAAGCACAATCACAACCAACGGTCTAAATCGCACTTGAATGCATTGTTGTACATTTAGTGCTTAAGTAAGAAAAACAAATATTCCTTAAAAAGATTGCAAGAGAGGCTCAATCTGCTTTGGCATTAATGCAAACAAATAGTTTTTTTTTTTAAACCGTTGTTTTAGCAGCTCACATGGGCTTTTGATTAAATGAGGCCCCGTAGAAAACAGCCCAACAGTACATGTGCTATGCATGTGACGACTTTCTGCACAAATGCACAGCTAGTGTGCACTCTGGGCCCACATACTAGATCCGAATGAACTCTGAGACAGTGGGCCCAGATACTTGAGGGGCCCATATCGATTAATGTTGTTATAAGTAGCCCATTTATGATAGGGGCCGCGTCAGGCGACCACAAAATACAGCCCAACTTTTCGTTGTATATATGGGAATAAATATTTCCAGGCAGATGATTTACGGTCGGATGATGATTTGGCATCTGGTGTGTTTTGAAAGAAGTCATCACACGCCTGTGTCATGTAATCATCCGATTATGAATTACTGACAAAATATCAACCCTCTATTTTTTTAGTATGATATCTTTCTCATAAATAATAACGACCTAAAAGAAATTAAGTCATTATTACGAAATTATATTGTACTTTTAAAAGAAATTAAAAGAAATTATTTTTATTCGAAACAAAAATTATTACGAAATAAGAATGTGCGTGTTTGATAAATAATAATTTTAAAAGTATTGTAAAATCAGTAAATTATAAAAGTAGATGATAAATATTTAATAAATATAAAAGAAATTTATTGTGATGATTTAAAAAATAAAAATATATTAGTTTTTTAATTTTAAACTTATATTTTTCACTTTTAATTTAAAATAAAATTAATATTAATATTTTATAAAATTTAAAATTATTTCATTAGAAAACAACTCCTTATGCTTTTAACCATAAAAAACATAAACTTTTCTTATATGTGCTTTTTTAAATTTACCAAATAAATTTTTGTTGCTTTTATAAAATAAACAAAAAACCATTTTTGAAAATCAATACCTAACTGATTCAATAATTATTAATGTATTAGCCATTTAAATATAGATTTTTTTGTCTTCTGTTTTTTATATAAAAAAAACGTCAATGCATACATAATTTTATTGTATATAATAATTTTTTTCATAATTTTAAAAAACTAATACTATTTTTAAAATATTCTTTATTGTTATATAAGCAATGATGGTACTTTAAATAATGTACGACCCAATAACAAACATTGAACCCGAGTGTATTTTCAATTATGTAATAAACTTGTGAACCATGAGTCCAATTGTACCCACACAAATATGAACGTAATAAAAATTAGTTGTGTTAAAATTATTCATGTGAATCATTTAAACAAACAAAATACCGATTGACAAAAAAGAGATGTAAAAGGTTAAAAGCTAATTAAGTCCACAATGTTTATTATTATTATTTAATCACATGTTTCTTCTTTGATTTTTATTTTGTTTGGGATACAAGCGCAGCCCAACCAGTTGCATTCAATTCGAAATAATTGATGGGCCAGCCTTGAAGACGTACAACAAAACACACACATGTATATTATTTATTTATTGTACGTTCCACTGTAGCGTGTGACATTTCCCATTAATTTAAGTTTGTGACTGATGATGGAAAATGAAAATCGATAGAACAAAAATGGGAACCAAATTTAACAGGCTTCTTCTTCTCTTTCTCTTTGTCTTTTGTTTTGTTTTGTTTTTGTTTTTCTTTTGCCAGAAAAATTTTAGAGACACAGACGTTACCAATAAGGCCTTACATTTTCGGGCCAATTGGGCAAGGCCAGGAGGCTGGGTTCTGTGGGCCTTTAGTGTACAAATATGTCTTTGCTGCTGTCTTTTATATGACAAGTTTGATTAGTTTTCCTAATCTAGACCGAGGGCAACCCAGACAAGGTCTGAATGAACAGCAACACAGGTGCGATTGGACATCAGACAAGACTTCAATCTGAAGCCTAGGTCCCTCCCAGTATTCGAGTCTTACGCCACTGGTAAACCCATGGGTGTTTGATCGAGGTCCGCTAATACCTATACTCGGAGCTGGCTCGGATGGTAGCCAAGGCAGTGGGGTTTGGACCCTCAAACTTTAGCTAAAAAATAGAAATTCCATTTTTTGACAAAAAAAATAAAGTCACATTCACTCGGTTTGCCTATAGAAAACGCACAATCACTTTTAAAGAGAGAGAGATATTTGGGAGATAATGGCTCAAATTTAAAATTTGTCTTGAGCCATCCAAATCTTGAGATTGGTGTTGTCTATATTATGGGAAATTTTCCTGGAGGTGGAGAGTAAGAGAATGTTTGTTTTATTTGTTTTTATTTTCTTCTTAAAATAAAATGCGATAATTATTTTCAAGTATAAAAAATAAAAATAATAATAAAATAATAAAATATTATTTTTACATAAAAGTCCTAAAAAATAAAAACAATCAGTTTCATATTTTTTGTACTTAAAAAAATTATAATATTTTAAAAACAAAAACAGAAAATAAGTAAAACAACACATGCCCTAAGTATTTTATTAGAATGAGTGCTTTGATCATGCTAGAGTACTTGAAAAAATCAAATCCGAGACTTATTGGCTCATCGTATCCGTGTTTTACACGTCTTATTTTTTTTCCTAGCTTATTTGTCAATCTAAAAATAAAATTAATAGTAAAAATATTATATAATATGAGGAAAATCATGATTTAAAAACATGCAATACATATATATATATATATATATATATATATATATATATTGACAAGTTTCCTTAGTTTTTCTAATATAGACCGAGGGCAACAAACATTAAGAAAATAGTGTGGTCTCTTCGTTATTCATTTATAAGCAAGGTCTGAACAATACGGTTGTTTGGAGTAAAACATGATGAGTAAAGCAAACCAAAACTAAAATTAACTTTTAATTATTTTTAATAATTAATAGTTTTACAAAAGTCTTAAGTTTAGATTATATATCAACATAAATTGCTACAATTGTAAATCCAATATTTGGTTTATAAAGATCGGCATTTGAGATAGCTCATCAATTAATATTTAATTGATTTTGAGAATATTGTAATGTTGATATGATTAACAATACGTTATGTTGATTATCATTGGAATTAATATGGAATGTGGAGTCTCGAAGGGTTTTTTAGTAACTTTTAGTATATTAATGAGCTAATATAAGAAAATAATGATTCAAACTAAATAATAATTAGAAGGAATAGAGGGGCCATGTTGGTACATTGGTTCATATACGCTCAAGAGCAGGAAACGCTAGAAAAGAGAAAAAAAGTAAAGGATAAGTATTGAAGGATTCCTGTAGGTCCAAGATGGTTAGATAACTCTAGTGAGTTCTAGGTTGATGCTCTTATCCCCTTTTACCTATTTCTTGATCCTTTCAAGCATAGGATATGTTGGATGTTGTTTTCATATGAAAACCCTAAGAATTCATATCAAGGTAAACCCTGAACTAGAGACTTCACCAATTTCTATTCTCCTCACCTCTTCGGCTAAAATTAAATCTCCAATATATCAATAAAGTTTAATTTTGTTTTCACGGAAAAATTACTTACTTTCATTTTCATGGCTTCCCAACCATTTAATAATGATGCCAACGAGATCAATGCCCTGATCTCATTATCAAAATCAATTTCCACAAAGGACAATTGATTTGTGATTATATTAAATTCATTTAAATGTTGGTTACAAACATACCTTTAACCATTTTCAGATTGAATTTTTTTCATCGAATGTACCTTATTTTTGGTTGATAACTTCTCATACATTCCAGACAATGCTGCCATTTAGACTTTTGTGGTTCTTTCCTTAGTTATATTGTGTGCAACCTATCTTGACATGGTTAATTGACTCATGCTCAAAACCTATTTGTCAAGTAGTATCCAATTTATGTTTACCATGCTTTCAGGCTTCACGCTTACTAACAAAAGATGTAATTGCTTTCCATAGAGATAATCTTCTATCTACATTCTCTAAAAGCCCAAATCTATTCCATCAAACTTCTCAATTAGAGATCCCTTTCTTTATTCTCCAAACATCGCTAGCTCCCATTCAAACATGGCTCTAATACTGCTTGATAAGAAAATATAGTAAAGAAAAAGTGTCACGCCCCGGATTTCCAACCCGTGGAAACTGGTTCGTGACTCCCCTTTACCCACCCGGTGGGCAAGGGGTTGGGATAAATAATTCCACACAGGACATCACACACATCCACAATAGATATTCACAAAAACAAAATCATATCTTTATTAATTTCAAACCACAATAAATGTTTACAAACCAAACAACATGTCTTTATTACAATCAAAAATCTTTTACAATCTTTTCCCCACTGGGTTACATCATTTTTCCACTAGGATTACAAAGGTCCTACCAAAATATCATAACAAAAAATAACATTTAAACAAAACAACAAGCAGAACTATCTTCCACCTTAGTGTCCCCAATTAACGCCTCTAGGAGCTTGAAAAGAAAACAAAACACAGTAGGAGAAGTGAGCAACCACAGCTCAGTAGGGATCATCTCTCCCCAACTCATCCCATGCTCCTAACATCTACATGCGGACGTGCACAAGTGCAGTGTCGTGGCAATAGTAAATGAACAAGTATGCTCAACATTTAAGAACATGTCAACACAGACAAGTCACAGGGGCAAGTACAATCACAGCCACAGCCACACAGGCTCCACATCTACAGCCACACAGCCTCCATATCTACAGCCACACAGCCTCCACATCCACAACCACATAGGCTCCACAACCACACAGGATCCACAAATGTAGCCACATAGGCTCCACAGCCACACAGGCTCACAAACACAGCCACACATGCCACCATAACCACATAGCACACATAGTCACATTCACAGCACATCAGATATACACATGTATCCAACAATCCACACACAATCCATAATTATCATGTCCACATAGATATCATATCAAACACAATCCATAATTATCAACGTAACTACCCTGGAAACTCTAAGGTTCCCCCACGCGGTCCTACCGCAGGACTAACTCTAACGATCTCACCATGGAACAAATAGCACAAACGCCCCAATGGCCCCTAAGGCTCCCTGCTACGGGAACGAACCCGAAATCCCCCGACCCTGGACTCAACATCATATCCAAACAAAATATGCCATTGAAGGCCAACATCCATATAGGAGGTCACACCTATATGGATACACACACACACACACACACATATATATATATATATATTAACAATAACAATCTACGATTCATCTACCACAGGGCCTAATCGCGGAATGGATACCAAAAGAGACAGAACCCCTACCTCAGGAAGATCCCTCTTGCTCTTGCTCCCACGCTAGACGTCATCCACCCACGCGAGTCACCCTAGCAGCAATGAGCAGGAACTCTCTCTTTCCCTCTACAACGGTTGTGGCGGCTGACAATAAAATCACTAAGCCTTAAGCAAAGAGAGCTCCACCTCCTTATATAGACCTCACTTATTAAAATGACGTAGTTTTGATAAGTGAACCCCATCATCAAAATGACGTAGTTTTAATAAATAAAACTCAGCATCAAAACGACGTGGTTTTGATAAATGAGACATGTTACAACCTTTCCGCATCCACCCAGGACAAAATAACCATAATTCGAACATGGCCCTTTGGGAAAAGATTACTAGCATAACAAAATCAAGGTGACGGTGCAAAAATATGGCCGCATGTGACAAAAACCATTGTCACGTGTAAGCTCCAATTGTCCTAGGATTTTGCCACAAGCTTAAGAATTAAGTTAGGAAGGCTCCTATGCAAAAACATCATTGCACGTGACAAAGTCATTGTCACGTGCAACCTTTATATGCTCCCTCTTGAGCTCATCTTTTGCCTCATGCTTGCTCATCTATATACAAAGTGATCTAGCCAATGTGTGTGGAAAGAAAACTCCCAAAAACCTGACAATTATCACTCAAAAGGCATAACTGTAACTAACTTCTTACATTCCAAAACACGGGTCATTACAAAAAGAAACAAAATCAATGAGAAAAATAAACATGACACAGATTTTATGTTGTTTAATAATATGCTTATGTCTATGAAGTTGCAAATTCTTATTTAATTTATTGTTTCTTTTAAAGATTGTATAATGTAAACTTGGTCTTAATCATTTTTTTTCCAATCAGGCAAGAAAGCCATGTTTATAACCAAACATATGGTTTCAATAACAATTTTGTCTCTTTACTATAGAGATTCCAATTGCAACAAGTTATTGGTCCATCTATCCAAACTCAGAAACTGACTCATCCATTTGTCCCTCATGCAAAGTTATGGCCTTTGTTGTGATAGGATTTTTGGCCCACTACAGTGAGTAAATGAGTCTCAACTATGTTGTGATAGGAGGTTCAATTTGGTCTAGCAAGTAGATGTGTCTCGACTAGAGGATCGTTCATGGAGGAATCTCAGCCCTATAGGAGTATCGGCCATGCTAGTGACTCATCCATGCCATACCCTTGTCCATGTTGGGAGTTTTGTCCATGTGATAAGTCTTGACCTCTAAAATAGAATCCAAACCACAACAAATCTTAATATACATCATCACATTAAATTAGTCTTTGAATTCATAAAAATAATAATTTAATTAATATGAAAAAGAAAAAGGAAAGGGAAGGGAGTGAGAAAATAAAACATTAAAATAAAATAAAATAAGCCAAAGAATCAGTATAACTCAAAACTTCACAGTTTGACCTTTGCTAAGACTAATGCAACGAAAGTTCTTACACATTCATTAATTTTTATATTGACATTAACTAATTCCATATCACTCGTCACGTAAATCTATCACCTAAAATTTTCATAATAGTTCCACATCACTCGTCACATAAAATCTCGTTGAAGGTATTAGTGAATTCTTTTGGTCCATTATTAGGACTCGAAAATTAATGACATCTATCACCTTCTCTCTTTTTTTGGCCTTTTTAAAAAAACAATAAATGCATGCGTACTAGAGTAATTATTTTTAAATAAGCATAAGGATGCAAGCTAAGTGAAAATTGTTATTTATAAAGGTGAAAAATCATTTGAACTTTGTAAGTATTTTTATTTTATTTTTTATAGAAATTTGATTCACATTTTATCTGATGTATCAAATATAAGAAAATTAAAATATAAACTCTTTTGACGAATTACAAATATGAAAATAAATAATACCTGAAATTTTGGTAATTTATTCATTTCACACATCAAATATTATTTTTTTTCTTCAAAATTTTTGGTTTTATAGGAACACCATTTTCAGGGAATATAGCCATAGTGCGACATGTTTTGTGTTTGTACGTGTAGAGAAAATCTTATTTACAACAATACTAACACACTCTCTTATATATGTCATGTAACGAATAACTTGTCATTGTTTGATATATCATGTTGTCAAACAGACTCTTTTCTTGTCGAACACTTAAACTTTTCAAGCAAGATATCGAACACTCAACTTATCACGCAATCAATATATCGAGTAAGATATTGATTGAACACCCAGCTTGTCAAGACTATCTTTTTTTCAAACACTCAAACTTGTAATATTTGAACTCTACTTAATATTTTTTTTCATTACTTGACATTTAAGATATCAAACATTCAATTAATCACACAATTAGCTTATTGGGTATCGGCAATTGGGAGGAAGAATAAGGAACTAATGTTCCAATAACGTGACGATGACACATATATCTGGATGGCACTTTAAGTTGTAAGATCCTACTAAAAATATATATATTTTTAATTTTTGACTTTAAATATATGAGTCGGAGTTGGCTGCGGCGGGCGAGAAAAGCACACCTTGCGGCTTTTTAATTTTTTATTATGTTATTGTATTTTGTTTTAAAAATTGACAGTTAAATTATATATTCATATAATTCATGTCATAACTGTAAAATTTTATAGTGATCTAACGGTTGAATTTTACCTAAATATAATTAGAACAAATAAAAAAATTAAAAAAATATGACATAAATTATATAAATATATAATCTAATGATCCATTTTTAAAATAAATTATAATAACATAAAAAATAAAAAATAAAAAAAGGGCCGCAGCTAACTCAACTCCAAATATATGCCACAATCTCAACGCTAAATTTAAATTAAAAAAGGAGTTGTAGAAACCGAAAGCACGCATACGTGCATGGTCCAGGCTTGAGGGAACGTGGAGAAGTTTTTTCAACACTACATAGAACTCATATCACGTTGTATAAAGTGGGAACACATTGGCCTTTTATTTATTTATATATCAAACCGTCTGACATACCACACACCCTACAGGCTACAACAACCAAGCAATAACGCCTGCTTTAGTTCTCCAGTCACATGAAAAGCCAGGCGCTCTCTACTTCTACAGCACATCGAAAAGCTTTTGCTCCGTCTTTCACGTGCATTAGTATTAAGCCTCTAAAAATGCCTATTTTTTATAATTTTGTTAACCACAATAATACTGCGATTACTGCTCACCATAAGCGTGGCAGCCAATGTAGTAGCTAGTAAGTAACACGTGATCAGATTAATTAGGAACAAAAATTGATGACCAAGGGTTATACAAAGATATTCATTAATTTTGTGGCACGTACAATATGCTAATGCCTTGCAAATTAATTAATAAATAAAAATGCAAACACGAACATGTAAATTTGAGTAAATAAAAATTGATCACTCACCTCCCTTACCCGTTGACCAACAAGTAAACTTGAGTTATCCTCACAGCGGGTCTAATTGATTTCGAGTTAGAGAATTGATCCAGGCATCACATGTTACGTGCTTCGAAGTACGTATAGTACAGGAAATAAAACTTGAACCCAATTGAAACATTGTCGAATGGTATATTACTATCTTTAATTAAACTTTTGTACGTATAACTGCAGTTTTTAATAAGCTGAATTCGATACTGATATTTACTTTTTCAGTACTATATTGATTTTTGGTTTTCCTATATGCCATCAATATTTGTTTGAAGATGTTATTAATGTATTAAAGAATCTTTAACTCTCTTCCCTAAAGGACTTTTTAACTTAATATATAAACTCAATTATGTATTTTAGTTATTCCAATAATCATTATAAATGCTTCCTAAATTAAATAATTTTTAAAGTTACTCTTTAGAGCACTAGCATTAGACTCACCAATATTTTTGAAATTATATTTATGTGACTTAATATTAATCACATATAGCTATAAAATATTATTGAATTACTTACTTTAGCTAAAAACTTTAGCCGATTTTGACTTTTACTTCATTAATTTCTTAAATTTGAATAATCAATGGAGTGAATATCATAATTTGTTAAAATTTTTAGCTAAATGCATATTTCTAAAATACTTTATTATTATATATGATTAATATTTAATCACATAGATACAATTTAGAAAAATATTTGATAAATCAATGTCATTATTTTATCTTACATAAACAAAGTCTTGTCATTCTCTAAATTAAATTTATTAATATTTTAATACAGTAAATTATTAATCAGTCATATCAAAAAATAATTATTATAAAAATTTAAAAATAATAAAATATCATATAATTAATAAAAATAGAGAATTTGAAATAGTTATTAAAAATAGTTAAATAAAATATATTATCTAAAATAAGAGAAAAATATGAGAAGGGATTGAACTTATATATATGCGTAGGGCAGGGTGGATCAGGCAATGAAACTATCATGACGTCATTGTCTGTCCACAAGTTACTTTATTATAACAATGACTCGCCTTTATAATTTTAGCTCTATTCGCTTGTAAAAGACCAAATTAGAAATCAAATTAATTGGTAAAAAATATTAAAAATTATACTTAAAGTCTCCTTTTTCTACAACAGACATTAAAAATATAAAAAAAAAAAAGACTGCACCTACCTCAATTTACACTAATTAGTTTTAAGTAAACACAATCCGAACCTTTTAAAAATAAAAATAAAAATTGTGTGCCTCTAAAGAGGGAGGGGGGTTGCATATTGAAGTTCATGTTCGTAAGACATTTCGTCAAACACGCATACGTACGTAAACTGTGGCCATGGACGCTCTCACGGCGGCGGAGCGGTCCGGGCTAGAGGAGATAATTCGGTCCTACCACACCTTCGACAAGGTCCCCAACACGTGTACGTCCCTGATCACCCAGCATATCGCCGCCCCCGCCTCGGCCGTGTGGCTTTTCGTCCGCGACTTCTTCAACCCCCATCGCTACAAGCACTTCGTCAAGAACTGCCGACCGGTCTCCGGCGACGGAGGCGTGGGAAGCGTCCGGGAGGTCACCGTCGTGTCAGGGCTGCCCGCTTCCACCAGCACCGAGCGACTAGAGATCCTCGACGACGCGAGGCGCGTGAAAAGCTTCAGCGTGGTCGGCGGCGAGCACCGCCTCAACAACTACCACTCCGTCACGTCCGTCAACGGGTTCAGGGGGGACGACGGGAGGGAATACGCCGTCGTTCTGGAGTCGTATATCGTCGAGATACCCGAGGGGAACACGGGCGAGGATGCCAAGATGTTCGCCGACACGGTCGTGAAGCTCAACCTCCAAAAGCTCGGGGAGGTGGCGGTGGCTCGTTGGCGGGATCAGGGCGGCGGCGATTGAGATGGTCGTGGGAGCCAAAGGCGGCGTTGGTTATGGGGTTAGGTACTTGTTTTTATTTTAATGAATTGAGTCGCCTTTTTGGTTTTGTAAAATATTTATGGGGGTGATTAGTTGCGTTGGGACGTTGCGTTGCGTTTGCATGCACAGCCATACAAATATATATTATGGAACTGTATGTGTTCTCTACACGAAAATAAGGATGCCTCTGGCTTGACTAAACTTGAAACAATAATTTGAAACCGCTCGTTTTATAATTTATTTTAGTAATTTTTGGTTAAATGATATTGAGTAATTAGTTAATGTTAATTAGCACTTCTATGGATTTATGTTATCAAGCCTATCCCATTATCCGGGTTATTGTATGTGCTCGGCTACAATTTTGAAAACTCAAGGCCCAGAAAAAGGAAAGGGAGGGATCAGTGTGCGACCATTCGATCCATGACATAAATCCATAGAAACAGCTGACACATAGCTAAAACTCATTCACAGCATATCATAAAACAAATTTGTCGTTGTACGTGTTGGTTCAACTTTCATTCAAACTTGGCTTCATTTCCACTTGCTGTACGTCCTGTGCCCAAATTCCTTTTGGATACAATGAATTCCCAAGCCCGTCTTTTAAAAAAAAAGCATGCAAAAAAGACCAATTTAAAACATGAGTTTTGTCTTTCCTTAGCCGTTGAAAATGTAACATAGAAAACTAATTTGAATTCGGAATAACTAATATATATGATTTGCTAATTAAAGTAATACAATTGTAAATTGCGTTTCAAATTCATGAATCAAAAATGAAATTTTGTGACACTCATAACAAAGCCAAATCAAACCAGCACTGTATACACAAGGCTGGTCGTTCAGGTGTGGCAAAAGCCTTAGCCATGTGGTGACGAGGTTTTTTTTCTTTTCGTAAGTGGTGTTCGAGTTCATTCACTGTTCCTAAGTTTTTATCCGCAAACACTTAGATCAGTTGGACGAAGTAGCTAGCAGCCCGATGCAGCACCTGCACCAATTATTTATGTAACTCGCCTGTTAAGGCACCTTACGGCATTTTTCCCGGTCCAACAGTGATAGGCACAATCGATGTTGCGGCATGTTCGATTAACGTGTAATAAGTCTAGGGAAAGTCCTGATATTTGGGGGGCTCAAAGCGATTATTAAGTTGAGAGTACTTATTTGTCAAATGGTCAAAATCGCCGAGTCAAACATATCGCCGGTTGCTAGAGGTTTATATTGAGGCAAGGGTAGTCGCCGGAAACCTAGATGTTACGGATTGTCATCGCCAGAGCAACGGGCCAGTTGCACTGAAGTAGGGCAATGGGAGCTGGGAGGAGGATTTGTGGGCCTACGGTAGGGCAGTGAGCGGAAGGGCGACTCCATGAAGCATGTTTTCGGTGTTGGCAATTGGCTGAAGCGTAACGGAGATGGAAGTGATTGCATCGCATTAGGCGTAAAGGTTGGAGCATATGCTACGTTAGAGGTAGATGAATGTTGTGTGTTGTCTTCCGGGTTATGTCAATAAATATAATATAAGGCCTAACCAGATGGGGGCCCTAATTTTAATATATTAAAATATACTTGCGCCATCAAATTTTAATTTAATTAAAAAAAATATAATTTATAAAAGCACCTAAATTTAGTTAACCATTCATAAATTAAAAATCTCAAATCATTATTAACCAATCATTCATAATTTAATTTATACAATAACAAATTAAAAATTATAATTAAATAAGCAGACAAATTAATTGTATTTTTTAAATTAAAAGTATAATATATTATGTATTTGGCATCATTGGGTATATAGTATGTTTGGTCAGTGTTTTTGATTTTTTATTTTCAAAATTCGTTTTCAAAAAATATATTGGAAACTGTTTTGGATATAGTTTTTTTTTGTTTGGTAGTATTTTTCAGTAAAATTGAAAATAGATATAACATCACTGGAGGACATCGCCAAATTGGGCAGGGGGGGTCGCATCGTGGCCAGACTGGGCAAGGAGAGCGGCGCGCTATCGCCGGACTAGTAGGGGAAGCGTTGCGCCGTCACCAAACTGGCAGGGAGGAGCCATTGCAACACAGATTTGGAGTTGACGAGGGGAGGACACTATTGCCAGACTGTGCAGGGGAGGTCAAGCTGTGGCCAGACTGTGCAGGAGTTGGGGGCATCGCAACACAGATCTGGGGTCGTTAGGGGCGGGTCACCGGACTGATAAGAGGGCCATCGCCATCGCCAGACTAGCAGGGAGGAGCCATCGCAACGCAGATCTGGAGTTGACGGGGGGAGGGCGCTGTCGCCAGACTGTGTAGGGGAGGTCGAGCTATCGCCGGACTGTGCAGGGGCTACGGGCATTGCAACACAGATCTGGAGTCGTCATGGGTGGGTCACCAGACTGATAAGAGGGCCGTCGCCGTCGCCAACGGTGGGGTTTGTCGCCGGATTAAGGCCGGCAAACAGAAAACACATATTGAAAACACTCGAAAGATGTTTTCATTTTCTTATATTTGAAAACACTCAGTTTTTAAAAATAAAAATTAAAAATAACAACCAAATAAGAAAAGGGAGGTATTTTCCGTTTTTAAATGCAAAAAAACAGTTTCATGATACAGCAACCAAACACACTCATTAATTTGACAATTACATCAATTTTTTGGCATGACTAGATGTGTATAATTGGGGGCCCTAATTTTTTAGTCATATTTGGGGGCCCAAGACATAGGCCCCACTTGCCTGGCCTTAGGGCCGGCCTTGAATAAGTCACATTAGTATTTTTTTCACCATTTGGTGCGCTCCCGGATCATCGCTCGAGTCCCTACTCGAGCCTCAAGCTCAAGCAGGCGTTAATCAAAGGCTCGAGCATATGCGCTTGGAGCCACCATGCTCGAGGCGTGCTTGAGCTCTGCTTGAAGCGTGCTCTAGCCTGAGACTTGAGCATCGAGCACGCCTCGACTAGGAATCGATCATCTCTCCCACGGCCAGATCTACAGGTTTCTGGGTTTCATCAACTATAATTTCAGATGAAAACTTCAAACAATCATAACTTTGCGTACAGTGATCCGATTTAGGCCCATCTTTTTTTATTTGTAGGCATGAACGAGAGCTACATGTCACGGGGTCAGGGTTTGTCACCCGTGCGGCACTCGGTCACCCTGGTGGATGCGCCGAGTAAGCCATACCGATCGGGGCACACGTAGACTGGTTTCGCCCGCCTTGGGCTCATCAGGAGAACGGCTCCAGTTCCCGACCAGTTTGTGTAGGGATGGCCAAGTCCCCTCTTCAACGTCAAGTCCGAGACTAGCGGCGTACTCCCCGCATTTAACCGGGTCGGTACGTCTGAACTCCGAAGGGGCTCCATCGATCTCCCGCACGAACTGCCGTGGAGCCTATCCCGTCCGCACCAGCTACGCTTTCCGCTCTGCCCCTCCGCAAGTAGCGCGCACCTGCGCCACTTGGGAGACGCCCGCCAGCACCTCACTATTCGGGGCGTGACATACAGCTCCCAAACCACCAAAGAGGGTTTGCCACTCTCGGATTTCCAAAAAAC
This sequence comes from Taxillus chinensis, assembly GCA_023512835.1. Lineage (NCBI taxonomy): Eukaryota > Viridiplantae > Streptophyta > Magnoliopsida > Santalales > Loranthaceae > Taxillus > Taxillus chinensis. Next base: position 8,912,849 of record CM042084.1, on the reverse strand, counting down.
ACACTCTTTCGCCTCTAAATCTAGATTTTATGTCATGTTCTACCTTCTCCTGTCTGGATGCACCATTCGAGGCCCCTCCTTATCTCCCTTGCTCTCTCTTTCTCTATATCAGATGTGGTGCGTTACGCGTTAAGTTTTAAGTAATTTTATTGACATGACAATTGCCACATCGGTCGGGGACGCAATGCCGGTTGCAAATATCATTTTTCATATTCCACTACCTCAGACCCATTACAAAGCAACTTTGTCTTCAACTCATTTAAAGATAATTCCCTAAAGTTATTAAGGAAATTACAACTCTGTCTCCAACTCATTAAGTGAATTGAACCTCCAACATTTAGGAAATTACCTTAGATTTGAATATGGGTTGAAAGCATCACCTTGTAGGGTTGTTCTATAGTGATCCTGATATTAAACTAGTAGAATCTCAAACCAAAAAAGATGTTCTAATGTGTCTTTACAGGTTGGTTATGCTCGAACTGGACTGTTAGGCTAATGAATCGGTACACATGATAATCATTCATTGCCTAGCCAGGCATCGTGCTATATATATATATATACACGTGCAACAAGGACATACTATAATACTAGCTCCTAGGTTATGTGTGGCCAGGATGTATCTTGGGCAATAACATTCTGCCCTTCCCAAAAATCAAAATCAAAATCAAACTCTTTCCTCTCTCTTCCCTCCTAGCTCTTTTTCAAATTGAGAGTCTTAGTAGTCCTTGCTCTCCAAATCGTTTTTATTGAAGTACCAACGGTCTCGATATCTCAAACAGCTTTTACCCCTCTGCTTTTGCCTCCTAATTCTCTGATAACCTTAAATTGAGCAATGAATTCTCTGGTAATTTTTGACAAGCTAGTGGGTCGGTAATAGTTTCTCAGAGTTTGCTTTGTTTTACAGAGCCATTTGTCTCATTGGATAGGCCACGATTCTAGGCGTACGTGTCTTTCCTCTGAACAGGAGTAAGCAACTCGAACTGTAGTTCTCAGATGGACTATCATGTCTGTCTCTGTTTCTTCGTTTCTTGTGTTATTAGTTTTGCAAATAGTATTCTCCACATTTAATTATGGCATCTCTTTGTTTTTTTATACTCTTTATTTTCTGCTGTGTTTGTAAGAATGACTTTTATTTATTATAATAGTATCTCTCTCATAAGACAAAATCCAACACTGTTATGTATATTTTCTTAACATGTAATTTTTTTAAATGTAAAGAGTTATTATGTACATTTAACTCTAACACTATTCTTTAATTTACTTATATTTTTATTAAAATATTAATAAAACTCTCTTATGGTGCTACGCAACCTCCTTTGCCCCCTGCCGCTGTGCGATCTCCCTCCTTCCCCCCGTTGCTGCCTACTTGCCGCGCAACCTCCACTCTCCCACAACGCTGTGTGCGACTTCCCCTGTCCCTCGCTGCTGCGTGATCCCCCACCCCCTCCCTCTCGCGTTGCCCTCCTTGCCGCCTATGTTGCACGGACATGCGACACGACACGACACGTGATACATGCTTCTTCAAAGTATCGACATTTCGATACGTTTCGATACATTAATTAATATATATTTTTTAATAAATAATAAATAATTAAATTTATAATTAAACACATAATTATTAATGAAAAACATCATACATAAAAAATAAATATTGTTGTCTCAAGTTTTAACAATTGAATGACAAAAAACATAATTGAAAAGCATCATACATTAATTATTAATAGAGAATGGAGACCATAGACTTATCACCATTCACCATTAATATCATCCCTAAAAATCATAGTCTCTATGTCCGGTTCATCAAGTGAAAGATTTGCAACTTCAAGCACTCCAACATCGTCAAATGAATCAAATGCATCACCACCAACATTCCACATTCTTGCCTCTCCTTGTTCATATTGTGGGGTCTTTTTTGATAGAAGACGAAGATTATTATGAATGAAAATTAAGTCTTTCGCATGTTTTGGTGATATCTTGTTTCTTCTAATTGAGTGCACAAAGTTGTAAGTGCACCAATTTCTTTCGGCACATGATGATGAAGAAGGTTGTACAACTAGCCTCAAGGCTATCTTTTGAAGTAATGGTGCACTTGAACCATAAAGAAGCCACCAAGACTTAGAATCCATACTCCACCTATTTTGTATGGAATCAAAGTCTCTAAAACGCCCACTCTTGTCAACAAAAATTACATACTCCAAATTGACTTTAGTGCGCTCTTCCAAGTTGGGAAAATATTTCCTTAAACATTTCATTCTTCCTTGATTAATGTCATCATCTTTGTGTGGAGGCACTCTAGCGGGATCTTCATTAAGCCATTCATCACTATAGTATCTTGTTTAAGAGAAAAAAAATGTTAAATACATTAATTAAAATAAATTATACATTAAAAAATATTAAATCATAAATGTTACCTAGGATTCAAGGCATGTGCCAAGTAATGTAATGGAGTGCTATTCTTGGTCCAACGATCCACTAGAATTTGATACACCACTTCCTAAAAGGTTTATTCTTCATCTAGTCTTTTCCCTTCATGAACATATATGACTTTCTTCACATTTTTAATCATTCCATCCCACATATCATATATCAAGTGTAGGCAAGGCTTGTTGGTATCACAAAATCAGAGCATGTCATAAATTGGAGTTGTGAACGAAAGAATATAATCAACTTGTTCCCACCACTCATCCTCCAAGATTTTATCTTTAACCAACCTAGCCTTTACTACATCATCATCCTTGTAAACACTCCATTTATCACTAATGACCATGGCTTGAAGACCACTTTTAATGAGCTTACACCTCCTAAGCATGACAATCACTGAAGCAAAACATGTTTCAGCAATAGCAAGTAACTTTAAATTAACAAATTCATTAAACATTGCTAATCTCATCGAATAATTCATAATAAAGTTCTTGATGAAAACAACATCTTCAACAATCTTTGAAATCCAATAACATGCATCATAAGTAACCTGATTATTCTCTACATTTTTTAGTGCGAAGCAAGATTAAGAGTGTGTATCACACAAGGTGTCCAAATGATAGATGAAAACTCTAGCTCAATAAGCTGCTTTGTACCCTTGCAATTTGAAGCATTATCTGTAATTACTTGAATAATATTCTTATGTCTAACTTCATTTATTACCTCTTTCATTAAATTTGCAATAAAGAATTTATCTTTGACATCCCCCGAGCAATTAACTGCTTTTAAGAACATAGCATCACCATCACACATTGCAATAAAATTAATAAGATGTCTCCTTTGTGAGTCACTCCATCCATCACTCACAATACTCACACCTTTGTCTTTCTAGCTCGACCGAATTGTTGATAACAACTCATCAATATTATCCTTCTCTTTTTGCAAAAGAGTGGTCCTCAACTTATTATATCCAGGTGGTACATAACCCACAAGATTATGATTAGCAGTATAAGAAATACAACTTTGAAAATATGGATTTCTTGCTAGGTTAAATGGCAATCCACAGAATAAAACATCCTAGCAATCTCATAATCCAATTGGTCTCTCTCACACAAGTTGAATGCAGTTTCAATAGCACTCTTACCTAAAATTTTTCTTTTCATCGAATCAATTGAGGAACCAGAACTAGGAGGTAAGGGAACATTCCTTGGTGCATTTTCACTTTCTTTTTGCATCACTTGTTGTTCTAAATTCTGCATCTCCAATAAAGAATTTTTTGTTACTTTTTTGCATGCTCTAATTCCTTGTTTAGGAATCTTCAATAAATGAGCTCTCACCCTAGTGTATGAACTCTTATTTTCTTGTTTACAAAACTTGCATCTCCAATGCAAATTTTCCCCTTCTTTTTTGGTACCATCTAATCTTTCAACAAATTTCCACAAATGTTTTTTTAATCATAATTTTCGGATGGAGTTGAATCATTATTATTAGTAGTACTATTACTACCAATAATATTTGAAGAGGCCATTCTACAAAATAAACACAATTAAAAAATAAAATTCAAATAAAATATATATTTACTCAATGCTCAATGTTACAAATAAGCAAATAAATCAATATATAATATAATATATTACTATTTTACTATCAAATTATATATATATATATATCATTGATTTATACGTATGAATAAGCAAATAATAATTATATAAATTTTATGCATCAAAACACATATGTCATGGCAATAATGGTGAAAAAGACTAATAAGTGAAGATAATTGATAAACAAAAAATATGACATTGACATCACATTAGTCATTCACACCACCCGTCCGCAAGCAAGCAACAAAACAAAAACAAAGTCAAATAAAGGAAAAAAAATAATACATTAAAACAGCAAAAGTGACAAGTGGGCACTGGGCAGTACGAACTTGATCGAACTCTGGCAGGCCGTCGTTGCATTGCGTCAAGGCGATCTGGACTGGAAGAGTTGCAGCGGGCTAGCGGCAAACCAACAGCCGGCAGGCAGGGCCAAGGAGTTGGGCAGGAGAGTTGGAGATCTCGAGACATTGGAGGTTCGATGACGATGAGATCAGCACAACGCTAGGGATTTTAGGTATTTATGTTAATTTTTTTAAAATAAAATGCATGGCCTAGCGTCGTAACGTGTTAGAATCGCGTATCGATTGCGTCTGCAACTGGGAAAAGTCGTGACACGTTGACCAGCATGTCGCAGACGTGTCAATTACGTGTCAGGAGTATGTCCGTGTTAGACTCGTGTGCGACACCAGTTCGTTGGGGAAAATAGCGTATCGGTGCATCATAGCTTGCCGCTATGTAACTCCCCACTATGATGATCTACCTCCCTTTCTTCTGCGTGACCTCTCCTCCCCCGTTGCCGCTTAACCCGTGGAGCAGCTTGACCCACGTTGCCACTCCAAGAAGCCACTGAGGGTCTACAATCCCTTGTTGGCGGGGATAGGGGCGGCAGAGATGAGGGGATGGGGGGACCTAGATAGGGCGACGAGATAGGGGATTGGGAGGCTACGCCTAGGAGAACAAGAGCTAAGAGGAGGAGGAGAGAAAAAAATAATAAAATAAAATATAAATAATAAATAGTAACTCTTCATCTGTGAAGAGTTACTATAGAAATTTTCAAATCTAAAGAGTCATGTGAAAAATCTATTGAAGCAAAAATTTTAAGTTTTACTGTCTACATGTAAATAATATAAAGTGAGTTGGAGTTTCTCTAATATATGGCTTCTGTATTAATGTTGAATTAAAAAAAGGAGTGAAACGTTAATTCAAGATTCCCATCTCTCTCTCCTTCCTGCATTTTTGGTTTGAAAAGCAACAAAAACAGGGAGAAGAAAATTATCCAAAGCAACAAATGAACAAACACATTTGTAGCTTCTCAAAACAATATATGTTTTGATATCCTCATGAAGACCACTATTTCGGTTTTAGTTTCCCTAGTGCTATCGTACCCATTTATGACCACCTCATATTATATGTCCTAATCTAGGTTTCAATTATCCAATAAAAATATCATATTAATCCTTAATGGGTTCACCCTAAGGTTTTCTAGACCTCATAACAAGTTAAAAATCAACAAAATCGAACAAACCCAAAATCATAGCCAAGTTTAACCCTAATCACGGTGAGGGTCCACGAGCCATGCCCGTAGTAATTCATTCCCTGCCTGTGGTAATTGGCTATGGTGGGGTACCAAGGGCACCGCCACGTGCACCAATACATGCATGTCATTCATCTTTGTCGCCAAACATTTCTAAACTGTGGTCTTCCAAACCCTAGCTAGCTTACCGTTAATCTTAAAAGTAAGGTCTTTAAGCTTCATATCAATCAAGCTCTCATGAATATATAGTAAGGTATCAAATGCTAACATATAGTTATCCCATTTAAATTTGTAGTTCTCTAAACTATATCTCAATTGAATGCAAAGCATGTTTTTTCTTGGTACAATCTCCTATCCAAAATAACTCTCTATATGTTGTAAAGCCCTAGGAGAGATGAAGAAGGATAGAAGCACATACTTTTAGTCTCTGGAAATTGGCTAGATTGTGAAGAACAATAGCAAAAAACACTTAAGAACACCTTAGAAATGTGAAACTATGCCCTTTTGTCTCACTCTTCTTTTCAAAAATGTCCATAAATCCTCAATTAACAAGAGTTTGAGTCCTCATAGGACTTTAAGAAGTCCCTCCATCCTCAAATTCATAACCCCTCTTTTCTAGTTTTTGAATACTCAAATTTTAAGATTTCTTGAATAGTAAATAACTCTTTTAATAACAAAAAAGTACTAAATAGCCCTCCAATTAATTAATCCCATTTTCCTTTTAATAATAAATAATAACATATCCATTTAATCATAAAATATCATCAAAATCACAAAATATTCATTTAAGGCTCTAAACTCCAAATCGGACCCTAATACAGTCAAAATAATCGTACTAACAACCACATTAACATTCAAGTATTAACAACATTATTTAACTACTATCTCTTGTGCTTACTAAACTACAGATCTTTACATCTTCCTCATCGTGGAACTTTACGTACTTGAAAAGATAGCTAACCAAATAGTCTCACTTAACATCATAATAACAACAACTACCAACCATGACATGCAAGACAAGAGATAAAATTGGTTAACTAAATCAAATTCAACCATTTATCCAAAAACATTCCAGTAATAAAACTCCAAAGCATTCAAACATCAAACAAAATTCAAAACATTTAAACATCAAACAGCATTACAACCTCAAGGTACACCTCAAATAGTATAGATGTCTTCACACTAAGCATACATAAAGCAATAGGTAATTTCCCATAAATACTTAATATAAAAAGAATTTTTATTTCTCCTAGTCCTTGCATAACCAAATCTCATCTTTAAAACTATCTAAGAAAAGGTTCAACATAGCATATAATACTTTATTTTTATTTCTTCTAATCCATACATATAATAATTTCTTTAGTCCTTATTGGATAAGCCCTTGATTAGAATTAGAATATACTCTAATTATTGGTCAACTAGTCAATTCAAAGTTCTTTGATCAATTGAAAGTTCTATAGTTTTAAAGATAAATAAAAAATGATTTACCTTCTCGCCAATACTTTTCTATAATCATTGACCTTGATTTTCAACTTTAAATTTCCTGCATTCCATTGAGCAATAAGAACAAAGTAAAATATGGTTAAACACACAAGGTATAGAAAATGAAAAAAATGGTTTACCTTTGCCTTTTCTTTTTGGACAAACTTGAATGTTATGATCGTGAACACACTTCAAACAAAATTTATATAAACTTAGGGGCTTCTCAATTGCTTTTTTCTTGCTTCCTTTGAGTAATATCCCACTCTCTTTAGTATTTGCAATGTAAAGTGAGTGAGCAATAACATCTTAGAGCAAATTTTTTCTTTACATTCTCATTTTCTTTATTATCAAAAATTGTTGTTGACTTGATAACTTTTTGAGTTTGAGAACTACTAAACACATCATTTGATTTTTTTTGCCATAATGTTAATAAAGTAAGCATTATTTGCAATTTCTACCATGTTTGTCTTTTTTCTTCCCAGAATTTCCCAAGTTTACCATTGAACTATCATACACAATATCATTTGCTACATATATGATCCATCTCTTCACAACATAATTAGGTGATAGTTATCGGACCAGGCCAAGATCCTCCTTGCAACCTAACAATAGAAGATCAATAAATCCATTATTCAATACCACCAAAATGTGCTTACAATGAATGCTTTAAGTTTCAAAATGTTTAGAGTATGTTTGATTGGAGTATTTTCTATTTTTATTTTTAAAATGTGATAATTATTTTCGGGTACTGAAAACAACAAATAATGTTTTCATTTTTGGAATATTCTAAATTGAAAATAAACTTTTATTATTTTTAATTTTTAATTTTTTATATCGGAAAACATTTATCAGTTTTTGAAAAGAAAAATAGAAAATATTCCAACTAAATACATTCACACTCACAATTTTATAGTTGTTACCCATGTTAAATATAACTTTCAATGAGATATTATGTGTATCAAATTTCCTCACCACATATATGACATGTTTCATATATATTGAATTATAGTAGCAAACTTAAACCTATAATGAAATTGTTTTGGAACAATTTTGAACATAGGTCCTATGTAAATCTTTATTAATTAAGTTTCAACTAAAAGGTTAGTTTAATGTATTAACAGTGTAAAGATTATTATATCCACATGCCAATTGGTTATGCCTTTAGTTCTTGATAACTCTACCAGACTATCCTTGAGTGGTTTTAATATTTATCGTGAACACATTCTAATCCTTATGTCATGTTTATTACACAGCAAATAAATCGATAGGAATACAATCATTAAATAAATAAGATTTTTTTAAGTAAATAAGAATGAGATTCAAATATTTTAATTTTTTATTCGGTATAAGCATCAATGTAAAAACATTCCCTTTTAGAAAATAACAAACTCAAATTACTTTAAACCCCATAGCCACACTGTCGTCGTCCGACTCTGCGGGGGCTGTGCGCGAATTACACCGTCATGACGCCCAACAAGTTCGACAACATGTACTGCATGAACCTGCAGAGGGGCCTGGGTCTGCTGGCGTCCGACTATGCCATCGCAGGTGACAAGAGGACCAAGCCGAACGTGGACTTGTTCGCTGCCAACAAGACCGCCTTCTTCGAGGCGTTCAATTGGGTCGTTGATTGGGTGTCCAACAACGACTACGCAGTCAGAGGCTTGGCCATCTACGTCGGAGGTGCGTCTCTCGTGGCCGTTCTATTCAACCGCGCGGTTGCGGGTAAAGCACCCGGTGCCGATGCTAGTAGGTAACCCTATCTCAACACTCCTCTCTCTCTCTCTCTCTCTCATTGATTTTTTCGAATTCATCCTGAAATTTTAATAATATCCTGCAATTATATATTGGGGTCGGTCTGAGATTGAGATTGTATGCAGGAACGAGTGTAAACCTTACATGTGCTTGAATCAATATATTTCATGGGAGTATATTATTCCTAAATGAAATGTGAAAAAGAAATGATATTTGATTTTTTTTCTATAGTATCAGGCATGTCATTAGTTCTTACATTAAGCATAGCTAAGCTATGATAGCTTCGTGACCATAACTTGGTGTATCACTAACTAATTTGGTAACCATAAGTACTATAGCTTCGTAGCAACAACTTGCTAACTTGTTGTATCAATACATGATCTTGAAATTTAATTTTCCGTTAATTAAATATTGTAGAGGATAGAAATTTTCATTAATTTCTTTTAGTAAAGTTGGATTTCAATATCTTATGCGACGTAAATTCATCTCTTAAATATAAAATTTATGTTAATCATGTATTTTCGAAGCAATAAAAAAAAGTAAGCTGGATGAATTACAACCGGATTCATGTTGTAATGCAATCAAAACCGTTGCGTATTTTTTCAAACAATATGACATGACATATCAGTCCTATTATGACTATCAATTCATATTCTTCCGGTTGAATATCAATGCTATTCTCGAACCCTCAAAATCATCGTGTGGTCAATATATGCAGTGATAACCAGAATCTCCACTCTTTCAGCTGTCAAATATAAAATGGGATTGAAAGTCACAACTCATAATTGAAGGCAGCCAAACAATCAACACAGGCATCCGTCGAGAGTCACTCGTATTCGACCCTGACTTACTTATGAGCTTCTCGCTCGTTCTAGCTCTAACTCTAGCTCTAGAGGAGCACCCGGACAGGCATCCCCTGAGGCAGCGGGTGAACCTCATGCGGCGGCGCAGGAAAATTGCAGGCAACCAACGACGACGACGAGGGCGAGCTTGAGGCGACGACAGCGCCGTCGATGACGCGAAGCAGGACACGCCCCAGGTCTTCGCCGTCGCTCCACTCGTGGATGGCCGCCTTAACGGAGTTGGGGTTCTGGCGGATGAGATCCCACAGCGGGTAGCTCTTCCTCGGCATCACAGAGTCTCCGTCAGTGAGTTTGAGGGTCGGGCAGTAATCGCCACTCCCGTCTCCCAAGTACACCATCTTCTTCTTCTTCTTCTTCCCCTCTACCGTCAGCGCCGCCTCTTGAATCCTCTTAATCACCATTCCCTGCATGACGGGTTATTTATCAGGATGTTTGTTTGTTTGTTTCAAATATATGTTTTAGTTGTTGGGAGCAGATGATTTTGGAGTACCATCAATGATTAGGATTTTTGTTGTTTTTATTTTTATGGTTTTTAATTGATCATCTGAAACCAGGGAAGTTGTCGGCTGCGCGCTATATATGTTGTTGCTTATTGTATAGTCCAATATAAACAAAACCCCACCGGTAGTTTTAATGACACGTTACACTGCTGGTGTCAAGTGGTGGGGTGACTCAAAATTCTTTTTCTTATCGCTACTGCATATTATTAGGTGACAACATTCTAGAGCTAGCTGTGTAGATAACACGAGGTGGGGAGCTGCCGCGTATTATTTAATTAACTTTCTTGAAATTGAATAAACTATTGTGAATCTTCTAGAACAATATCATATGGATCGAGTTGACTCTGTCTTTGAACGCTTACGTTCGTGATTCATCACCAAATCATCTTCGGAAGTGTCACAATATGATGATGCGACTCTAATTCCCAAAACAGAGTTTTAAAATATTTACCTTGCACATGTTTGGGGGGCAGAGGCTGCATCCATGAGGCGACGATGCAAAGTCATGGAAAGGAGAGATCCTAAGCTTCCCTTCGCCGTCGACGAAGCTCGGATTCGTGTTGATCTCGGAGAAGCAACCGCTAATCTCGTGATGCTTCAAGATCGTCTCAATGAAGAACATGTTGGCATCGCTCACTATCTTCAAATCACACCTAATTAAGACACCAAAACCAATCCATATATATATATATATATATCACAATCAATCCCCTATCCTTTTTAAAAGAAAAAAATAGAGCATTGTGTCCGTCTACTTTATGATTATTATTGGTACAACAGGAGGAGAGCCACGGGACAGAACAACAGAGCACTCTGTTTTGGGGCAGGGGAAGAAAGAAGAAAACCTCACCCTAAAGCGTGGGCAGATTTGATGGCTTGGATGATCCGAGGATGGATTGGGGTGCGCTCGAGGGTCTCTACAACGTCGTCGATGGATTTCCCCTGTTTATGAATCTCTGTCATCATCTTGTCCTGCCAAATTTTCAATAATTTTTATAATAATAATACCCAAAACAAACAAACGGTATGTTTTAGGGAGATTAGGTATGCAAAGATTGAGGATGATTGAGACATATACCATGAGAGTGTTCCAAGGCATGGTGGGGAGGAGGCGATTGAAGAGTTCGGTCGCACCCAGCGAATCCACCACCCAATTATCGCTGTCGCAGTCGATAATTGTCTTGTCGAAATCAAAAACCACCACGGTTCCGGCCATTTTTTTTTTTTTTTATGTTTTGGTTTCTTTTAATCTTTCAATTTAGACTCCAGATGAACTGAGGAGACCCACCCAGTCCCAAGAAGACGAAGCCAATTTATAGGAGGAATCGAGCAGCCAAGCGCACGAGGATAATGCCTTATTCCCTCCGTGTCATCATCAGAATACCTTATTCCAATCGAATATTACGTTACGGTTCCTCCATACTTCTTTTCAACCCCATCTCCTTACGGTGCTCCCGCGTTATTATTAGTCGTCCATATCCAACGGCTGATGATGAGGCTTCTGGTTCCACTGCGATTGTACAAAAGACGCGGGAAAGTGGGTTTTGTAGATGTAAATTTACCGGGAAACGGGGACGTTGCGGTGTTCCGTCACGAATATTCGGGGATTGTCCGGTGAAGGTCCCGTGGTTTTTAAATGATTACTGTTACTTTAATCGTTTAAGGTTGGCGCTGCGTTGCCATCTGTCGAAGCCATTATTATAGATTTGTTTTTGTTTTTTTCCTTCTTTTTTTTTTTTTTTTTTTTTTTTTGTTTTGAAAAGTTGTGCCGTTTTGTTCACTGAGTGCTAATCTATTTCGCAGGCTATTTTAGACCGTCCGTTGTTTATTTTTGCAACTCGGGCCGGCCTGGGTTATTAACCTTTTTATTTGAAATTTCTTGGAAAAAAGTTAATTATATTAATGCATGCTAATATGCTACGGCAAAATATATAATCAACTGATTAATTCGTCTCATATTAGGACATTTATGTCAAATTCTCAAATTTCGAAACCGTTTCAAACGGAGCATATGTGAAAACGTTACCGAGTTTCAAATTTATTTGTACTTTTTAAATGGATTAGTTATTGTAAAATATATAATTAAATCTAAATAAATTGTATTTTCAGATTATCAGCTATAAAACGTGACTAAAGTATTTTCGATAATTCGATAATAAATTTAAGTAATTTAATTAAAATTTTAATTTTAACTAAGACATCACATTATCCATATCTTCTGAACTCTTTTCAACAATATAAAATACCATTACAAAATTCATTTTTATTATCACCCTTTTGGGTATTTTTTTTTTTTTTTTTATATTTTTTTATTAGTGGTTTTTTTTTTTATATTTTTTTTTTTGTTTTTTTTTTTTTTTTTTTTTTTTTTTTTTTTTTTTTTTTTTTTTTTTTTTTTTTTGTTTTTTTTTTTTTTTTTTTTTTTTTTTTTTTTTTTTTTTTTTTGTTTTTTTTTTTTTTTTATATATTATATTTTTTTTTTTTTTTTTTTTTTTTTTTTTTGGTTGGTTTTTTTTTTTTTTTTTTTTTTTTTTTTTTTTTTTTTTTTTTTTTTAATTTTTTTGTTTTGGGGGTTTTTTTTTTTAAAAAAAAAAAAAAAAAAAAAAAAAAAATTTTTTTTTAAATTTATTTTTTTGTTATTTTATTTTATAAAAATTTTTTTGTTTTTTGGGGTTTTTTTATTTTTTTCACTTAAATCCTTTTATTTATAGCTCACAAAACCAAGACTGTTATTCCACTTTTGACATAATGCTTATAAACATTACTTTACCTTTCGGTTATGACCGACACGCAGATGTGGTTGTATGACATGCTTATTGGCTTGAAGCCTAAAGCAAAAGTTAAAAATGACAATCACATTTCACGTACTCAATGTGCATTGCAGCCTATTGCAGAACAAAGACGTAGTGGATTTGAGCGCGGATATGAAGTTTTGAATCATTAGGGAGTGGAATTTACATGGTGTTTGATACGATGAGATCTTGCAACTGCCTTGGTTTTGTTTGCATCGTTTATTATAAGATTAGGATTAAGTTTTGAATCATTAGGGAGTGGAATTTACATGGTGTTTGATACGATGAGATCTTGCAACTGCCTTGGTTTTGTTTGCATCGTTTATTATAAGATTAGGATGTTCTTTCATAAGACCGGACTTATTATTATATATTTTAATTTGGGATATACAAACATAGAACTAACTTATTATTATAAATTTTAATTTTAATTTTAATTGGGTAATTGTTCCCTAAGTTTTAACTTTTGAAATACTAATCATTAGTTTTATACAACCTTATTGACCCATGAAACCCACAATTAAACATATTATGTATCTCATTATTAAATTAAGATCCTCCATTGTAACAACAGACAAGTTATACAGTAAAACGATATCATTTCACCCCAAACAACATTGTATTGATATGCATATTTTTTTAAAACAATTTCAAAATGATATCATTTTTATGTACACTAGAGAATCCTTGCTCCTCATTATTAGGTCGTAAATTTAAAACTAGAAGGCAGTCTGTTGCGGCATATAGAAAAACATGATTTAGAAGAAAACGTGATCGATGAATGTTGTTGGTTATACCTTGCTATTAGTTGCTATCATGTTTTTCAAGAGTCAGTATTCTCATTGCAACCAAACCAATTTAAGCTTGATATGAAGTTGAAGCATATTGTTAAATATTTTTAATTTATTGACTTATTTAAAATATCGATGTGTTTTTGGTACACTCTATTTACTCATAAGTACACTAGTTTTACAAAAAGAATATGTTAATAAATTATCCCAATGTACAAATATACCCTCAAACTCATTTGAAAAAAAGGTTTGGTATTAATTTTCTTAACATATTTATAATGCTCGAGTTTTGTTACCGGAACATTGCTCTTACATTTGGTATGGAAATACTGAACAATTCCATTACGTTCAATACTAATTATGACCGAATAATGCTAGAAATTTTATTTAAAAAAATTCATAAGCTCTAAAATATGCGCCCATAGACCCTTTCCACTATCTTCAATCTTCATTTTGACATCTCCTTATTGTAAAATACCATTAAAATGGATTAACATCACAATATTGGTTCGTTTGGTACGTGGCTATGAAATTGGGATGAATTTTTTCAACATGGGAATAAAACCAATATTAGAATGGAATATAATGGTTCATTACTTTTTAATGCATTTAACATGTAAAGTAATAAATTAATATAATTACAAAAATATCCTTCATATTTTTAAAAATTATTAACAAAATGCATCACGATGACGAGGCTGCAATGAGCGCTCTAGAGAAGGTTCCCATTAGGAAAAGGCAGCGGCCCACCATCATTAGGAGCACTAGTAGCAGATTCCCTATATAAGTCTGTTTTCCTATATTTAAGGAAAAAAGTTATAAAAAAAGTAATAAAATTATTCACATAGCAGATGCCTTATATTTAACTTTCCCCATATGATTTATACAGTATTTCTCAATGTATTGAGAAGCACTATTCACTTCATATAATTATTAAATTATATCTAAAAAATTTCTCTCACTTCTCTCCTTCACGTTTCCTATAACATTAACTTTTATTTCATATTAAATTATAAAAAAATTATTATTAAATAAAATAAGTAATATAAAATATAATTTTAATAATATAGAGTTTGATTTAGGGAATTTATTGTGATGTATATTTATATAGGAAAACAAAAAGTAATTTAAAATTATAAATTTAGGAAAACTTGTTGGGAAGCCGGTGTCAGTGCTCTAAGGAGAAACTCACCTTCCCACTAAAATCAGAACTAATGTCCCACTCCATCAGACCCTCGGTCCTTCACCCCATAACCAACAAAAATTCAATTCAATTAGATACAATTTGACCTAGGGTTTATGGAAATTAAGGATGTTAATGCTTGTATGGGGATAAAAATAAGGCGAAGGATCAAGGATGGACAAACAAATAACAGATGAGGTGTTTTGCAATGTTTGTTCAGCAAATCAACAGCAACAGAGATGAGGACTTGAGACGGAGGTCATCAGCACCACTAATTATATCAATCATGATCAAGACATTGTCTCACTCTAGGAGGCCATTAGTGCCAACATTTCAAGGAGTAAGCTAGTCTCCGGGTGCGGGCCAAGAAGAGGAGGAGGTCGCGGCATGGTGTAAAGTTTCACGAACCCGATGTAGATCAAGCTAGCAATGCTATTGAAGCGGTTGATGAAGAACTCGTGGAGGATGCTAGAGTTATTCGGGATTCAGCTCAGGGCGGTGCTGGTCACGGGGTTTGTCCTAGCCACCATCTTCTAGTAGCTCGACAGCTCGCCTAGGGGGTGCAGGAGCACTTGAGATTCTTCACAAGCGGTATAGGAAAAAAGGTAAAATAGATTAAAAAAAAAGGTGCTAGAAAACTTTTTTAAACCTGATATTTGGGGGAATCGATTTATCTCTACTTGGAGGTATAACATTCCGATAAGAATGGTCGATTCTTTTCATATTGGCATACCAAACGCGGGAAAGGAATGAATTTTGATTTATTTCCTTTTATTTCTCGCGTATCAAACATAGCTTATGAGTAATAGAGAAGATGAGTAGAGATTATGAGAGAATCTATATATGAAAATTCGAATATTTTAATTAGGATATAAAGAAAAAAGGGGGTATAGACATCTAAAGCTAATTGATATATTTAGAAAATTATTTTTTCCTTAAAATTAAAATTACAAGTTTTTTAGATAGTTAATGGGAGTTTATATAACAAAACTGTTTAAAGTATTTTATAAATTTATGGTGACCAGTTACATGATAAAACAAAAACCCATAAACTTCATCCGATTAGTGAAACAAAAATCAATTGCAAGTGAGCTTTATCCTAATTTGGCCAGTTTTTATAGCAATTACACCACAAAGTGTAAATTAGTTTCAGTTAATCCAAGTGAGTTGTTGGGGACAAGAAACAATATCATTATCCATTGTTAACAAGACCTGCATCAAAGGAAGTCCAATCCTATGTTGGGGTGTTCAAAGCTCCAAAACATGGTTCGTCGTGGGGATTGATTGGTGGCTGTATAGAGACGGGCTTGGAATCAAGCATATTATTTTTTTTTTGTAACATATCGAATTTACATATTTGTGGTGAGGGAAAAGTATTAGAGCAATCCACTACCGCTTCTCTAAAAGTAGTTCTTTAAAATAACCACTACGACTTCTTTTAATTTAACAAGCTCTTTTTTTAAAGTTTACTTTTCGCTCTTTCTATTTTAATCATTTATTCATAAAAATATTATTTTTAAAATATTTATTTATTCTTTAAAATTAAAATTAAATATGGTGAGAATAAAAATTAAAATGTGGTAAGGAAAATATAATATTTGAATAAATATAGAGTGGATAATATTAATTAAATTTAGAAAGTTATTATTTATTTTGTTAAAATTTTAGTTATAATAGAGTCTAAAAATATAGTTTTCACATATTTTTTTTTAAAGTGACTCTCGAAACTAAGAGTTTGTAATGGATGCTCATTAGCCTAGTTTTGTAATGTTGCTTTTAAATGAAACTACTTTTAGTTGGGAAAAAAGATATTGTAAAAATAAGATTGTTTGATAAACTATGGTTTTAAAAGTATTTTACATTCTAAAAGTAGATAATATATATTTGATAAATCAAAAATAAAATTACTGTATATATAGACAAAATTTTCCTTAACACTGAACATCACATTGAGCTGCCATGAATCACCACACATCACATTTGCCTTGTATATTTTTTATATGATGCATTCTTCCCTCTCCTTGAACTCGCCTTCACTGGCATATATAAAAAGGTGTGGCCTTCTAAAGCATAGTAACATAGGATATACAAAGTCCCAAGCACTTTCCTTCTTTTATAACTTGGAAGAAGGATTCACAATGAAAAAACATCACATCATGCTCCTGCATCATAAACATAGGAGAAACGAAAATTGCCTCAAAGGGCATCACAAATACTCACGCTATTAGCTTTAAATCTTGCCTATAAAATGATGTACCAAACAAATAAAAACAAGGCTTGCAATTTTATGTTTCAAACTCGAAAATTGTAGTTCTAGAATAGACAACCAAACAACGTGTACGAGTATGTTGTTTGTGAAAAATTCTTTTAGGAAAAGAATATATTGTTAACCAATGAGGGCTCGCAATATGAGTAATAGTGTAAAATTGTTGAATTGTTATTATTACTCTTATAAAATTATGGCCATAAATTATTTAATTCAAAGCTTAGGCCACTGAAGAAAACAGGGGGGAGACGGTAGTGTGGAGGTGATAATGGGGGCTAGATGATAAGCAGAGAGATGGCTGGGAGATATGGGATGAGTTTTAGGGTTAATTTTGGTATTTTAAATTTTTTATACATCCCAATCCAAAGGTCTAGAGGGGGGGGGGGGGGGGGGGGTAAGTAAACCTATGTCATTAAATTATGCCTTAACTCACTCAAATTCAAATACTATTTATAGTAAAGCGAAAGACAAACAATTTGAATAAAATAAAAACAAACTGTTATTACTTTAAAACAATGGTTGTTGTGTTACAATAATAACCTAGCAAACCACGAAGAACAAGAACAAGAACAACTGGAGTTTTAGACAATTATCGTTACAACACTTTCACTTTCATATACATTTAATCTTTTTATATAGAGTTTTATTTATAATAAAACAAAGAATACAAAAAAGAAACCCTAGTAACCTCCAAAAAGCATAAGTGGATCTCTGCAAGTAATTCAAAGTTGGCAATATGAATAACCATGAAATCTTCAGGCCAAGTTTCTGAATATAATACAATAGATCAGCTAGCCATGTAAGTAAAAAAAATCCATGAACATTGATATAGTATTTGCTTCCATCATTGTATCATAGATGTCTTGGAAGACACGACTTTCCAAAAGTATTGTCTTCAAAATGTAATACTGAAAACCTCATGCATATATAATAATCTATTACTTTGGTTTCAGTAACTTCAAAACATAGTAATTGTTAGATCCCATTTTGATCGGGTTAGATCACAATTGTTCCCATCAAAGGAAGCCCAAAATTGAGGATCACTCCTATGAGACCTCAAAGTTCCATAAAGCTAACATAGATGATAAATAAAGAAATTTATAGAACAACGCACTTGATTGCACTGAATTCCGAGTAGAAACGGAGAAGTTATGGTCAAAATAGATTTAATCATGAAAAGTCAAAATTACCAAAAGACGATCAACATCTTTGGTCAAACGGCCCAAAAATGTGATGCGAAATTCTTCGAAACGTCAATTTAGGCGAATATGAGTCTTCCCAAATCATCCACATAAAACATCTCATTTTCGCATTTTAGGAGAGGACAAAAGGGTGATTAAAAGTTTTTAAAAAATAAAATCCTCTGAGTTTTCGAGAGTTAAAGCCTTTAAGTCCAATGCTCAAGTCTTCGAGGTAGCTTTGACTCTTCTAGTCTAATTATTGGGTCTTCATGACATCTTCAAGTATTTGAGTCTTCGTGATGCCTTCGAGTCTTCGAGTCCAATCTTTGGGTCTTCAAGGCGCACTCGAGTCTTCGACCTTGCAATGCTCAACTTCAACCGGCCATAACTTCTTTATTTCTTCTTATAATTGAGTATAGTCAAGTGTGTTGCTCTTTGAATTGCAGCCTCTATCATTTAGTGCTGACCTTGGGGTATTTTGAGATATTCCAGAGTAGTCTTTTGCTGAGTATAGTCGTGATTTAACCCTGTCAAAATGGGATCCAACAATTAGTACATGTACATATTTGATCTTAGATATGCCCATTTGATGAAACTCTACTTATTTAATGCTTTGAAATGTTTTAAAATACAAACGGGCATTTGCAATGTTTACTTTAAATGATAGCAATTATTAGTATTGTCCATCAAATAAGGAGTGGATTGGAGGAAAGAAAATATGCGAGTTTTTGATGCTATTTTATAAGATGACAAATCTTATATCTAGTTTCAGTTATCCAACTGCTAATTTATATTTTTGTAAAGTTTGAAAAATTTAATAACTTCTTTTAGAGTATTTTGATAGACAAGATGAAGTGTTGAGGATGATGGCTTTTCATATAAAGAACAAATTTGATAAATATTTTACTTGCAATGGCAGTGATTCTTAATCCATGAGTAAAATTTATAATGTTGAAGCATTATTATTCTAGCATTGATCTTCATAGTGCTTATGAGAGGTTAAATGTGGTGAAGAATAGGCTTTTCATGCTTCATAAAGAATATGCAAATAGTGAGTTTATTACCCCTTTACGTACTCAAAAACAATGAAGTGAAGCTTCCTCCTCATCAATTCCTATAGGATCTATTTCAAATGTATGTAGATAAGTCTAAAATTTTCATCTTTTGATTATTAGTTTTTATTTATTGATTTTTTATTCTTTATTTACATTAAATGTATGAACAAATGTGGATAAGTTTGGCAAAAGATAATGAAAATGTTGATTCAAGCTCAAAATATCAATTGGAAGTATATCTAGATATGTTAAAGCTCGATTATGCTAGTAATAATGACTTGGATATTTTGAAATGGTGCAAGGATCACAATATTAGATTTTTTATCCTAACTAATATGGCTTGTGATTTGTTAAACATACACATTACTACAGTTGCTTCTGAATATTATTATTGGATGACATGTGTTAAACAAGTATAGGGCTCATCTACTTTATAAAAATGATTAGTTCTTATTTGCACATGTAACTGGCTTTATAATTTCACTCTTAGTGGTAATCTTTTTACATTAAAGATTTTTTAATCATTTTATTCAAATTAAATTAAATTAATATTCATAATTTACAATTTTGTAGGTTGAGAAGAAGATTCCGAAGATGATGAGAAAAATGAATTAGTCAAATAGTAAAAAATTGTTAATATAAAAGGAGATGAAGTGACAATTGAAAATATCTAGATGTTTATTGTTATGGATATTAGAAATTGCACTTTTGTAACATCATGTTTTATTTAAGATTGCTTTAACTTTTGTTATTGTACTAAAATGTTTATTCGGGATTAAGTTATTTATTGTTTTCAAGATCTTCGATATGTGTTTGCACTTGTATTTTTTGTGTTAATGTTTGGCTAGCTATTATTTGTTTTGATCCATGCTTGTGAATAATTTTCCCAACAGGTAAGAATTCTCCATAAAAGTAATGTGTTCTGAATTTCTACACTAGGTAAGACTTTCTGTACTAAGTAAGAATTGATTAATATCCCATGGTGTGGATTTTATAGCTTGGGTTTTTCTGGAGTGTTTGCATAAACTTTAATAACTTCTTATTGCAAGCAAAAAGTGCCTTGTACCAAATGGATTGGGGGCTATAGCTTCATTATTTAATTTTATGGCTTTCAAGAGGGTAACTATTCTAATTGTATATTATGTGGACTTTCAACTTCTATCCTTATTGATTATCTTATTCCACTTTTTTATTTTAGTGCTTGTGGTTGGGTAGTTATATGGGATTTGGGAAGTTTTCGTCAATATCCTACCGATGAAAGTGTGAAAAGTTCTTGTAAAATGGGGATGTGAATTCTAGTTAGATTTATTTTTATTTAGCAGGTGAAAAGTCCATTGCATAAAATACTAGTTATCTACATTTGAAATTCCACTATATTTACTTCATTCTACCCTTAATTCATGTACCTTTGTCATTTTCTTCCCTCAATTCCTTTTGCTTTATTATGATTATGTGTTGTCACTGCTATTTTAATTAAAGAGAAGTTCATTTATTTAAATGTATAAAATATTTATGTATTCATTTGTTATTATTATTGTGCAAATTAAAGATGGCCTAGCATTCAAAATCAAGAGAATGATTAATTATGATGGTAGTTGTGGCAGTAGATAAACTCTTGAATTTTGGTGGAGGACAAATTGACATAATAACCTTTCATTTTTTTAAAATAGTTTTGTGTGTAAGATCTCTATTTATTGTTTGCTTTTAAGGTTTATCTACACTTCATGAACATTTAGACATTAGTGTTATTATATTAAATTAATATCAGTTATTCTCCCATAAAAGTTGATTTACCCATGTAAAGGTATAAAAATCGATCATTAATGTTCCTATAATATATATTAAAAATAAATAAAATAAATTTCACGGGCCTACCTGGCCTGTTCAGACCGATTTATAATCAGCTTGTAAAAATTGTGAACCTAAACGGGCTAGCCCATTTTATATTTCTATGTAACAATAGCTTGTATATAGGATTTTTCTTTTATAGTAATCAGTATATTGAAAAGTCAAGGAGGAAATACTTTCACATTATTTTCTATCATTGAATAAATTATTTAATATAAATTATATTCTATTTTTTTTAAAATATAATATAATGATATAATAATTTTTTAGAAATTATTTTCAAAAGATTAATTTATTGAAAACTAATTAAATAACTTACAAACAAAATATTTTTTTTTGCTCTTATAATAAGAAGTCCATCAATATTTTGAACTTTGTTGTGTGTGTGTGTGTGTGTGTGGGGGGGGGGGGGGGGGCACATGGTAAATCATACTCATTGTCATACTATATAAAAATACGAGATTACAAATTTAGATTACATACGATTATCTTTTAAAAAATAATGTTAATACCATAATTATTCTTTTAATTGAGTTGGGAAAATTGACCTTTTTAATTTAACTTTTAGTTTGATTTTAATATTTTATCAATTATTATTCATAAAAAAATCTCTCTTAACAAGTGGAAATCTTCATAGAGTGTGTCATTTACTTTATTTAAAGCTAAATTGAGAAGATTTGTTAAAAAACTAAGTTGCAAAAATATATCAACTATTATTTGGACTCCCATATGCAACAATATCATCATGTTAGCTGATATTACCAATATTTAAAGTTTATATAGGTCCTAAAGTGAGTCTAGAGGGGGGTGAATAGCTGTTTTTTGCGAAAGCTTGACTCGTTTGCAAACTTAGAAGGTAGATGAAAGATAAGGGAACTCAATGAATATGGTATTGTAATAAATTAGAAGTTAACAGAAAATTCAAGAGAGATAATGAACTAACAAACAAAAATATGAGAGGTTACAATGCATGAGAGTAATAATTGTAAGACAAATTGTGTGAAAGATAACAGTTTGTGAAATATTCTTTAAGCTTTTTGTCGATTGTGATTTTCCAATAGAGAGCTTAGAGATTGGTTGTGTTGAATCTTTAAAACAAATATTGAAAAGACAATCTTCAAAGCATGATATTTGATTTTGTTCTCACGTGCGCATAACACTTGGAAGTGTTTTTGCACGACTCACAGAAGCTCTCTACGTTGAGAACTTTTGATTCAAATTCGCAAAGGTTATTTAATCAATGCATGAAAATATTTTATTAATATTCCTTGGAGTTCCCCACATCGCTTTTCATGAGAGTGATTATTTTAATGCTTAGTATATGTGCACACATTCCCATCTCTGTACTCCCCACCATTAAAATGCGCAAATACAGGGGATGTACATATTTGACCATATTATGCAAATCTGTTGCCCATACTGCATATATCATATGTCCATACCTTTTCTTTTAATCTTGTTCATTCATTTTCTATTTGTAGATGATAGTCATTAATGTGACAATAAATGTACTTGGCTATGGAGAATGGTGTCACATAGATGTAAAAATCTTAGCTGATGATTTCACTAAGTATTATGCTTTATTGGGGTTCCGGGTATGTTTGCCTCGAAGTTGTGGCCTGACTCGAAGATAACAACAGAATGTACTTTTGAGGTTTGGTGATGGTTGTATTTTTGATATACGTCGTTCTTTTTTGTGATTTTAGTGTTTTGGATATTCTATTTCGAGCCATCAAAGAGAGAAAGAGAGGAATCCTAATCAGTTCGATCATTGTTGTTGCGTTTTTGAAGGTGGGAGATGCCTATTGAAGAGGAGCAAGGAGCGGGGAAGATCCTTTAATTCGAAACCCTAAGTTCATCCGAATTTGAGGTAAAAATTCTGTACTTCTCTTAAATATTTTTGGGTTAGGTTTTGAAGTTAATTATATATATATATATATATATATATTCATATAGGTGTGACCTCTTATATGAATATTAGCCTTCAATGACATTTGTGTACATGGTTGTTTTGTGGTTCTGTGGTTAGAGGAGATTAAGGTCCGTTTCGTGGTAATTGGTTATGGAGGCCGTTGGAGTGTCCACCGTAGCTAAGGTTTATTGTTGTTCGTTTTGCATCCATGTTCTTTCTTGTTAGTCTCGCGGAAGTATTTCATGAGAAACCTTGGAATCACAAGGGGACTTGTGGTTGGGAGTGAGTGTTAACATTGAGGCTTTTGTTATATGTATGTATTTAATATATGTGTTGTTATGGATTGAGGCATAATACCCCGAACTGTGTATTGTATGTCATGCATGCTCTATGAAGTAATCTCACTGTATAGTTGAATATGTGAATTTGTGATATTGTGTTTTGTTTGTATTATAAGACATTATGATATGGGGCTTGTGTGGTTGAGGGTTGAAGTCTATGTGATTGGTTGTGGTAGCCTGTGTAGCCGAGGTTAAGGATCCTATGTATTTTGTTCATGTTCTGTTTGATATACCTGTGACGTTGAAATGCTAGTATACATTGTTTATACATCGCTATGACACTGCACTTATTGACACCATCATGTAGATACTAAGAGCATAGGATGGGTTGGGGAGACATGATACCTACTGAGTTGTAGTTGTTTATCTCTCCTATTTGTATGATTGTTTCTTTTCAAGTATCAATAGGCGTTAGACAGAACACCAAGGTGGAGACTTTATTTTAATTGTTTTGTTAATTGTCCTCATTCTATATTGAGTTGTTCTAAGGAATCGTTGTAACCTCATATGGGAAATGATGTAAAAGAGTTTTGAATTATTTGATAAACATGTGGTTTGTTTTGTAGATATTTGTTATATTTGTTTGCGGTGTTCGGTGTGATTTATTGTCTAAGTCGACCCCTTGCCCCATCGGGTGGATAAGGGGAGTCACAAACTGGTTTCCTCGGGTTGAAAATTCAGGGCATGACAGTCCTGATGTGATGTTGTGAGGCTCCTAACAATATGTGTCAGAGGCCCTTGAGATGTTATGTTGGTGTTAGAGCCTGGTTATCTTTGGAAATGTGTTCCATAATATTGAAAGTCTTCTTGACCCAGTATGGTTGAGCAACACTTTCTATAGTGTGCAGTGGTATTGTATTAAAAAATCTTTTCCTTAGCACCCGGTGATCGAACTAGTATGCTCTCAATCGAACTACGACTGGAGTGAGAGTTTTTATGAAAGCTTTGAGGTAGGAATATGTTCCCTGATTGTGGTTTACATCAAGCTGAGTCCTGCCGATTGATACGTGTCTGATTGTGCACTCAATATATATTGCATGATAGGGTGTAAAGTTATAAGTTACCTACTGAGCTCATGACTCACCCCTATTGTTGTTATTTGCCTTTCAGGT
This sequence comes from Taxillus chinensis, assembly GCA_023512835.1. Lineage (NCBI taxonomy): Eukaryota > Viridiplantae > Streptophyta > Magnoliopsida > Santalales > Loranthaceae > Taxillus > Taxillus chinensis. The sequence goes on along the minus strand of CM042084.1, from coordinate 8,888,212 downwards.
ATTACCAGAGGTTGGTGGAGGCTTTCCTTCCAGGAAGACATTACCTATTGGTATTCTAATGTATAGTTGTTGTATGATTATTTGTATATGTATTGTGATATATTGTTTGAGGTGTTTCATGTATGATGATATTGAGGTAATACACATGATTGTATGTTGAGACAACACCCGTGGTTTGTCTCTTTCGATGTTTGTCATCAATCCCTTGTGTAAAGACTCGTATTCGGGTAGTTTTGAGAGATAGTCATTCTATGGGAATGTAACTATCTGGACGGTAATGTAGTCGTCGATGTGAGCATTTTGACTGTACTTGGGCCCGATTCCGAGTCGGGGCCCCGTTTGACCCAATTGTTGACTTTTCGGGGTTTATCGGTTGACTTTGCGTTTGGGCGGTCATTTGGGTGTAATAATATCTGTTTAGTGTTGTGCTCGTTATTTCGAGCGTTTTGACTGTAGTTTGACTCAATTTGGAGTTTGGGGCCTTGGAGGTCAATTATTGACTGGATCAATGGTTGACTAGGTCAGTTGACTGGCAGAAATATAAATAGCAAAAAAAAAAGAAAAAAAGAGGAAGCTTTCACTTTACGTTTCACGTTTGTGCGTTTGAGAGAGAGAGCTTGAGAGAGCTTGGAAGCCTTGGCGATTTGGGGCGATTTGGGTTCGTGGAGCTCAAAGATTCACTTCAAGTAGGTGTCCTTGAACTTCTTATCTTGATTCTATGTTTGGTATGCACGAATTTATCATGATTTATGAAATTGAGCATGAACCCTAGAATTTGGGGAAAAAACCAATTTTGGGTTAGATCTAATGGTTTAGCATAAGATTTGTGGTTAAGAACAATTTTATATCATTGTGGATATATGTTTCTGTGATTTTGGGGTTAATTAATTGTGTTTTTCATGAGGGTTGATAAGTCAACCATGGAAATTTGGGTTTAGATCTAGATTTCTACAAATCTGGAATTTGATGCGTGTTTCTGTTGTTTCCGTGCGATTTAGAGGCGTTCTGGACGCATTTTGAGGTAAATATCGCAGTCAGTTGCGTAGGATGAGTGTTTGTGCGTGTCTGGGGGTTACTGGGTTCTAGACGAAGAACAGGCAAAAACGACGATGAACAGTACCCTGGGCACGTTACTGGGTCGAACTGACGAAAATCCGAAGTTCTGGGTCGTAGGGTCGTAGTTCGTAGATCCGTAGTTCGTAGTTCGAAGGTTCGAAGCTTCATAGTTTGTAGATTCGTAGACCCGTAGTCCGAAGGTCGAAGTTTGTAGCCGAAGGATCGAAGTTCGTACCCTCGTAGGTCGAAGATCGAAGACCCGCTTCGAGTCTTCGAGGCGCGCTATGCAGCTATGAGTCACAGCTCCCGCTACGAGTCTCCGAGGCGCGTTGCAGTTCTGAGCTACGAGTTGCAGCTTCTACAAGGTAATTGGACACCGTACAAAGATCGGATCGGACCTATTTACATTGCAACCTATACCCATCTACACATTTAAGTATTAAGTTACAATGTAAATAACGAAATACCCCCCATTTGGATTCAAAGAAAAATACTAGAAAAATTAATTCCCACTATTTCAAAATGTGAAAATTGGGTTTTAGTGTAAAATCTCGGAAAAAACCCAAAAGTTTGTAGTGGTGAATTTTTGGAAAGTGGGGTTAGACATCTCAGAAAAATCCCCAAAAATCAGATTATCTTAGTTATGCTATGGGAGCCCAATGCCGGGACTTTTGATTTCAAGAAAATAGCTGCTATAGGTACTTCCTTCATAAATCAAGGATTGAGGATTCACTTGTGAAAACTGGCTACAGTTTTAAAGGAAAGGTTGAGAATGACATACCATACTAATGTTAGTATGTTGGTGTGAGGTATTGGGGCATGGACTCCGTGACTTGTTTGGGTTCTCACCGTGATGCACCGATGGTGCTATGTGGTTGACGTGACGAGCATATGCACCGATGGCAGGCCGTGTGGCGACCGTGGCCGGGCATATTGCGCGTGGACAAGCTAAGGCCTGAGTTGAGCTGTTGAGCTCGTGGAGCTAGGGCTGAGTGCCCTGAGCTGGGATCCCATAGAGGATTGTGGACAAGTTGTCCTGTGTGGGCAGGCTGAGTCCTGATGTTTGTTTGCAGGCTAAGTCCTGATGATTGTGCACACTACATGGTGCACGAGTACACTAAGCATATAGTATAGACTTATATGTGTTGCATGATGTGGAAGTTTTGGGGTCACCTACTGAGCTTGTCGCTCACCCCTACTTGTTGTTTACCCCTTTTCATGTGTGACCCGAGACTAGTGGAGGACTTTCTTCCAGGAGGCCGTGTCCACTACTCTGATGTATGATACAGTACTGTATTCTGTATTTTATTATGTATTGTATCCCAGACATGGGTCCGTGGACAGATGTATTTGTATACTGTTTGTGATGTGATGTCTGTATGACTGTTTGACTTATTGTATGCATAATGATATATGGGAAAGTACAGGATTACCCTTGATGTATGACTGTACAGGGTTGCATATTTGAGACAGCACCCGCGGCGTAGTCTCCATTGGTGCTAGTCACCAACCTCTTGACCTATCGGGTGCGGGCAAGGGGAAGTCATGTACCCGATTCCGGGTTCCCTGGAATTCGGGGGCGTGACACCTTGACCCTTCGAGTGCAGGCAAGAGGAAGTCGTGTTCTGGGTTCTAGGTTCCTAGAATCGGGAGCGTGACAACTACTTAAATTTAATAATTATATTTAATATTAACAATAATTAGAAAATAAATATATAATTTTATCATATTAAAATTAATACAACCACAATTATTAATTTTAAAATAAATATGTTCTATTAATAATTTATAATTATTGTAAAATTATATATTTATCAAATAACTTCATATTAAAAATTTTAAAAAGTCTATTCGCATGTAGATTGTATAGGTAATTCATGCAATAACACCCTCTTTATCGCTGGATTGATATGAATAAAAAGTTTTTTTTTAAAAATAATATTAATCTAAAGGTAATGAGAATGTTCATGTGCAGATTACATGTATACAAACATCTCCAATCATATCAAGATAAAATGGGTAGGTAAAACTATTTTTAGCTTACCACAGTCCCATTTTGGTTAATGCTACTCTAATGATATACCATCTATATTTTTATTTAATTTTATTTTTCCTAAACTACCCTAGACAAACACCCGAAACCATCTATGACTTTCTCTCAACGTATCCATCACCGACACATAGGGAGGGGCGTATGGTAGGCGGCAATGGAGGAGGGAGGGAGGGGCAAGGCGCTGTTGTCGCTATGTGAGGAATGAACAGAACCATCATTCGTGCAACTAGGAGGTAAAATGGGTGACGTGCAAACGTCCCACATTCGTCCGGTCACACTCCTCATAGCAATCGTTGCTATCCGCCTCTGCAAGCCAAAGCACCACCTTGTTGTTTCACATTAAAACACCTAAAAGTATGGCCAAAATGTTTTGCAAAGGGAGTTGCCCCACCGCAGATGTGTATACTAGGAAAACAACCAAAACACCTAAAAGCAATTTCATTACTGGCCTCACAATGTCTATAACAAAATTGTGAGTTTCTAGTTTCCACAAGAGTTATCCCAAACTCAGAGAAACATGAGTGATTTGTCCAATTTGTTACAAAAATATGTCGGGAACCACAGGAAATACCCCCTAACAAACTCACTCTCTATCCAATTACCCACTTAGAGCCCAACATCGAAAGCAAAAGGTGGGGAATGGCGTGGAAACAAAAAACCCTAAATACCCAAAATATGTGTAGATCCACATACAACACTCGACTTCGGAGAATGTTGCTTCTCCTTTTGTTTAAGGACCAAGAAAACTAGAAAATACATAGGCACACAAAGTATGATTGTGAAGATTGAAGACCCAACTCCCTTTAGATTTGAATGAAGAGAATGAAGTGCCACACCATTGAACAGAGTTGGGGGATTGACTAGTGATAGGAAGGAGCTGCCACTAGGCAAGCTATGAGATTGGTATGGGGGGGGAGGGGGGTTGCAGCGGCATGCCGAGCGGGAGGAACACAATGTGAGGGAGGGATGGTTGACGAGGAGAACATGACACGAGAGAGAGACTTGATTGTAATTTACTCATATTTATTAAGCTGACATCATCGGCTAAAGAAAAAGTTAAAATTATATTTATTTTTTTTGCTTTCACTAATGATTTACCATAATGTATTGAAAAGAGTTTTAGTAAATATTTTTTTCTCTTGCTTTACTGAATTAAAAATGTTCTTAAAATTTAAATGTAATTTATTTCATACCTAAAATAAAAATGAACGAAAAATAAGTTAAAGATAAGCATAATCAAATGGGCCGACGTATGTCCATCATGAACAGATGACGCGCAATGTCAATAACTCCCTACGACGGACCTCACGTCTAAGGCGGAGGCCTCTCCATTCCTCCTGCCGTTGGATCGTTCATCACATGATTCAGATCAACTAATTAGGGGTGTTTACGTAATTTCAGGAGAAGCAATCTTTACCCCGAACTAGATGCGGGTCCAACCAATCAGTCTCTTCCACGTTTCCAACCCATCCACCAATCAACTACAAGGGTGACCTAACTGGGTCTGTCGCGGTGATGTTATCAAGAGATTAAATATTAATTATTAAAAAATGTTATATTCTAGTGCGAGAGAGAAGAGAGAGAGAGAGAGAGAGAGAGAGAGAGCGCGAGCGAGCTTAGACAGAGAACTGTGTATTGATTCGCGAGGAACGGTTTGGTTCTTCTAGTCTCATTGGTTCTTCATCTTCGGGGACGAGGGAGAGATAAAGGAATTTCATGGTCTCCAAAATCGAATTCTACGTTTGATTCGATGTTCATGCGCATACGAATGATTGAATCGGCGGCGAAATCGCCGACATTTTGATGGTTTTTTTGACGGCGTTGTAGCTGTGAGCACTGAAGAGAAGAAGATCAATGGAAGCACTGAACTAAGGTTTTAGTCCCACGGATTTGGTGGCGGAGGCCTTGGCGGTGCTGGAGGTGCGGGAAATCGTGGCCTGATTCTTGTCCGAGGAAATGAACGGCGATGCGGAGGTTTCCGAAGCTCCGGCAGACCAGATTCCTCCGCTGGAGTGGAAGTTCTCGCAGGTGTTCGGAGAACGAACCGCCGGCGAGGAGGTTCAAGAAGGTACCGTAGGTTTTACGTTACTAGATCAACGAATTTGATGGCCACTCTGGTCTCGCATGCCGTGATTAGGGTTTTGCTTTCTTTTTGCCATCCCGTTATTGCTCGGTCATCGTTAACTTCTCATGATTTATGGTGATTTTATGCTGATTTTGTGCAATTGTGTCAGAAGTGTATCGATTAGTTGGGTTGATGGTGTTATTTTGAGTCAGTCAGTTTGATGTCGTCGTGCTTATGATAATCTAGTGTTAGACCCAGAAAAAAATTGTTGTAGTTGTGCTGTGTGGCTGGCTTTGAATGGGTGAACACATGGATTGTTGTTTGGATGCTGACGTTTGTTTGACTAGCAAGGAGGTTCATATTCTATGATTGGGTTCATGGGCATGTGAGTTTTCTTTTCCAAAACTTTCACTGGCATATGTTGGCTTTTTTATTAACTGGGATTTTTGTCTACTGCACTTCTTTTGGCCGCTGGGAGAAGATGGATATGGTATTTTCAAACGTATTTTTCCCATGCATATTGATGCATTTAAGCATATGAAAACACTGAAGTGTGATGTGGTTAGTTGCATTGCATCTAACCAGGTAAGTTAATTGGATTTTCCCATCTACTCCCTTGGACCTCGATTGTTTTAAAAACAATTAAAACAATGTTTCAGAATATGAGATTATAGGATGATGTTGACTGTTGAGGGACTATCTATGATTACATAAAGTAACATCATAAGTTGTAATATACTAATATATCCCTACATTTGGTAACTATTAGTCTGCCATAAAGAACCTCAGAGTTTGTGCAGCTAGAAATGTTACAATGTCGATGCTCTCAGTTGACCTTGTTTTTTAGAGTAGTGCAATTTAGATTTGTCTTGATGGCAACATTTTCACTTGTTTGGAAAAAAGTTAATTGTTATGCATGGGTGTGGAATGAAAGCACACGTCTTTAGAAATTCATCTTGAATGCTTAGGCCTCTCAGTGATGCTTCTATTAGCTTTATTATTTATTGTTCATGATTGGTTCCAAAAAAAAAAAAAGAAGGAAAAAAAGAGCACACATACATGCATATTTAAACTCACCCTTTTATTATAATATTTCTTCATCTTTACCATTCATCTTTCTGCCTTGGTTACCTGATGATTGCTTTAATTCTCCTATATTTCAGACTATGAGTTTCCTATATCTGAATTCCAAATTTTCAGTACAATACATTAAACATTATGATTTACGAGTAGAAAATTCCATTTGGCTCCTTTTAGTTCTTTGATTTTTTTCTTTTTCTCTAAAATTTAAAAACTGTGTTCATGGATAACTTTTTAATATGCTTTCATTGTAAAAGTTTGACGGGCACAAGGATTGGCCTATTCTTTATTGTGTCATCTGGTATAAACTTTGTTCTCTCAATTAGCAGGGGATCCACAAAATTAGTATAAGGTTATGCCTAATGTTTATTATGGAAATTATAATTTGGGATTGATATATTTAAGATGCTTGGATACTTTACTGATCGAGTAAAACAAGATTCAATTTTGATACATTTGCTTAAATATGCTTTTTACATATATTTTAGGTTAGATGTGCCTTGTTCACTTAGTCTTATGACTAGGCTCTAAGACAGTAGGACCCATCCATTTGTGTTTTACTGAGCAGCCTGCGCCTTAATTAACTATGAACTCATCTGATAATAAATTATTAAATATGAAATAATGAAAGAAAAGGGCTACTTTTTTTGATAGATAATAAAAATTTATTAAAAATCAAGTACACAAGACGTGTACTAAGAGAGAAACAACATAAGAGCAAAAAACAATAAACAAGCAACACTCAGCTCAAAAGGAATACCCATTAATAACATCCATAATACAAAAAAATGACAACAACCCGAGACAGAGCCACCAAGAAGAGAACGCAACACAAAGACTATAAGCTCCACGACGCGAAGCGCTTGATTCTTAAATAACCTAGCATTTCGCTCGCACTAATGACACCATAAGATATAATGAGGAAAAGCACGCCAAAGTTGCGACCGACAAACCACGCAACAGACTCAATAGATTTCCTGACAAACGGACAATGAAGAAAAATGTGATCAATAGACTCGGCGGTTGCTTTACACAAGAAACATTGGCTAACCATCACCATACCATGACGACGCAAGTTGTCCGCCGTAAGGACCCTCCTAAGCACCGCAGACCAAACAAAAAAAATCACACGAGGAGGGATCGGAACCTTCTAAACCAACTTCCACAAAAAGCAAATAGTGATGTTCGAGGTAAAAAGAGAATATAAAGAGTGCACACTAAGGCCAACCGTCAGAGCATGACACAAGCACAACTGGTCCAACGCAGTCTGGGAGGAGCGACTAGAATACAAAAGAGCAAAGAAGGAAGAAAAGGATTCTAGCTCCCAATCTTGAGCCGAATGCAATAAAGTCACCTCCCAATGCACGGATTCCCCATGAGCCTGTTGAAAATCAGCCACAAAGCCATCACAGTGACAAGCAAGACGGTATAATTCTGGGTATGCCTCATTCAAAGGTACTGGACCACACCAAATATCATCCTAAAACCAAATAGAAGAGCCATCCTTCACAACATAGGCCACCAACTGAGAGAAGGAATCCTGTCGAGAGCGGATAGACTTCCAACAATCTACCCCATGAGCACCATGCAGGATCTGGGACATCCAACCCCCCTATGAGGAATCAAATTTAACCACAATCACCTTTCTCCACAAGGCATCCCTCTCAAGCCCGAACCTCCAGAGCCACTTATCAAGAAAAGCCTCATTAAACCGCTGGATCCTCTTGATAGCGAGACCACCTTGAGCAATGGGCCAACAAACTGACATCCACTGAACCAAATGAGGTCGGGCCTTTGTAGAACTCCATAGGAAATTCCTTTGGATCTGCTCAATCCGGGAAGCCACCACAGTAAGGATAGAGAAAAGAGATAAAAAATAAGTAGGCAAATCGGAGAGTGTGCTCTTAATCAAAGTTAGCTGACCACCTTTGGAAAGATGAATCCGCTTTCACCCTGCCAGCCGACGTTCCATCCTCTCAATAATTGGATGCTAAATAGAGGAACACTTGAATGCAGCTCCCAAAGGCAGTCCCAAATAAGTAAGAGGTAGTTGAGAAGTATGACACCCAAGAATATCTGCAAGCTCCCTCAAATGAGGCACCACACCAATATGCACTAACTTAGACTTGCTCAAATTGATTCGTAGCCCTGAAAGAGCCTCAAACCAAACAAGGAGGGCACGTGAATGAAAAATATGTTCAGGGTCAAACTCACAAAAGAGCAGAGTATCATCCGCGAAGAGCAAATGAGAGATCACCAAGCGACGACCACCACTAGAGCCCACATAGAACCTCGATAGTAACCCAATATCAGAAGTAGAAACAACCAAATGGCTAAAAGCCTCCATAATAAGAAGGAAAAGCAATGGGCACAAAGGATCTCCTTGACGAAGGCAGCGAGAGCTCGGAAAGAAACCACAGGAGCTGCCATTTACCAATACTGAAAAGCGGACAGTAGAGATACAAAAAGAAATGCACCGCTGCCACCGTGGAGAAAAGCCACACTGCTACAAAAGATAAAGGAGAAAACCCCAATGAACATGATCGTAAGTTTTCTTCAAATTCAACTTGCATAACAAGCCAAGGAGAGAGTCCTTTAACTGGCTCTTAAGGTACTCATTGGCAATGAGCACCAAATCAATGATCCGTCTACCATGAACAAAAGCACTCTGGCATGGGGAGATGATTTTCTCAAGTATCCCCTACAATCGACTAGCCAGAAGCTTATCAATGATTTTATACATACCATCCACTAAGTTGATTGGTTGAAACTCTTGAATATCCATAGCCTCAGGCTTCTTGGGGATAAGAGCAATAAAATTGGCATTGAGACTATGCTCAAAAGAGTGATGCTCATAAAATTCTGCACAAACCGCAAAGACATCTAACCACACTACAATTGTGTTTAAAGGGTTACTTTAAAATGCTGAAGACAACACTAATTATTTTATTTTATTTTATGGATTTATTGATTTTTCTTCCTTGGGCTCTATATTTACAAATTGGAAGACATGGGGAATTTGGAATCATGTTGCAATTTTTTTGATCATTTCTGAAGTTGATGAGAAGCATTAAACTTTTGTCTGCTGATACTGCTTTGTGTGGTCACTGGCTGTTTAATATGTGCAGACTGCACACACTTTTAAATGTTTTATAGTAACAAGGACTCTTCAAGTCATCAAACTGTTAATTCTAGACATTTTTAGTCAGCTATACGAGTTATTTTTCTAGTGTTGACCTGGATGAGAGAGGGGAGAGATGACCGTGTTAAGGAAAGGCACCAAAAGGCTCAATTTCAAATCCAAAATCATCTATTCAGTAACTAATACATAAAGCTATTTTTATAGGATTCTGGATTCAGGGCTCATGTAGAAAACCTAATTTGGTTACTGAAAATAAGAATGCCTAATATGTTGAATAATTAATAGTAAAAGGAGAAAAAGAAAAGAAACAGAATTAACATGATTTCTAACAATAAGAACTTTCTTGCAATAACTTCTGAATAATTACTAAATCCATTTTTCTAATTTTGCATTTACTGAAACGTGGCCTTGAATTTCACATGCAAAATTATCAACATCTATGAAAAAACAGTTCGGATTTTTCATAATTCTATTATTTACCGTTTGAATAGGCAACAGTTATATCACCAAAATAACTAATGGATTGGGTGTGGAAATTTAGGAATCATGTAAATATCTCATAAATTGAAATTCTTGGAGCTGACTAAATTTCATGTATTAGCTATCATTATTGGAATGGAGGGTTTTGAGGTAAAATCATCTTCTTGATAGATGTAAGTTTTTGATGGAAAATGTTGAGTTAGAAGCTTTAACCATATCCATAAGCAAGGAAGTAGTACTTGAACTGGAAATTCTACTTCAACTCTTTGATTGTGACTTGTTTCATAGCTAGTAGTTATATCTCCAGGTTAGCTGATTGAGAAATACTAGAATGGTACAAGTAGACTTGTAAGTTTTCAAGATATCACTGCATCTTCTCCTGGTTTGGATCCAACAAGTTTATATATGAAGATAAGTGTATTTGTCGTTTTATGTGATTTGGTAAGTTTATATATGAAGATAAGTTTATATATGGGTTTGGTATACACAACCTTTCTTCTCTAGAAAGATTCCTTGATTTAATAATCACCCAAAACAATAAAATCAGGCTTTCATGACTTTTCATGAGTGTTTGACTTCACCGAGGCTTCTTTAGATGAAAAGTTATTTTCTTATTATCGGAAAAAGTGCACGGAGTATAAATTAAGCACTCCTTGTATTTCTCAAATTTATATGGTGAGACTGTGGGGAGAGAAAAAAAAACGCAATTTCTAGTCTTGATTGAGTGATTGAGTCTAGTGGTAGAATGGAAGGGGCTAGGTCATGTATCTATGAGTAAGTAACTGTTCTGATTAGTGTTTATAGTTTTATATTTTATCCTTAGGTTGTGTGGATCCTTATTTATTGAGAAATTTAGTATATCTTTTCAGCACAACAAACATGTTTGTGAAATCTCGTTTTCATAAAGGTAATTAATCATGTTTCAATCCTCAAATTCAACAAACACTGCGATTGTTTATTCATTAATTTATAGTCTGCTGAGGGTTGGTAATTTTGTGGTCCTATGTCAATTTCTTGAGAAGCTGATGATTTTTCAGCCCAGCTATGGAAGGGTTTTGATTTGTTACTTGGATATTGTATTGATTCCATGTCTGACTTTATCTTTGCAGTTGATATTATTTCTGCAATTGAGTTTGATAAAACTGGTGACCACCTTGCTACTGGTGATCGCGGTGGCCGGGTTGTTTTATTTGAAAGGACTGATACAAAAGATGTATGTATTTAAGCGTTTTGTGAGTTTCACTTTAAAGCCAGTCTCTGTGTAATCAGTCTTGTGTCTGCCCTTTTGTATCTATGCATGCTATTAATGTGTAGCAAGGTGCAAGTCGAAGAGATCTTGAGAGGGCAGATTACTCAATCAGCAGGCATCCTGAATTCCGCTATAAGACAGAGTTTCAGAGCCATGAGCCTGAGGTAAGCTTGATATTTACTTCTTCCTGTTGGAATCCTTTGATTTGCGATGGATGTTTCCTGGATCCTGTACAATTTATGCTGTGAATGCATTTAATCTATTCCTATGCAGTTTGACTACCTGAAGAGTTTGGAAATAGAGGAAAAGATCAATAAAATCAGATGGTGCCAAACCGCTAATGGTGCCCTATTTCTTCTGTCCACTAATGACAAGACCATCAAGTATTGGAAGGTAGGAGGAGAAAAATATAATATTTAATCTTGGAGCCTTCTGATTGTCAATTTGATGCTGAGCTACATTCAGTTCTTGTAGCAAAATCATTTCTGTATTTGTAATTATGCACGGTTTATATGGCAGTAAAACTTACAGCATGAGACATTGGATTGCATTTTGTTTTCTTTTAAATACTTTATTAATAGCCTAATATAGAGTTGTTTTAGAAACTCTCTATGGATACAGCATGAACTATTTTACGTAGGACTGCTGCTATCAAGTTTATGATTTTTTCGCTTAGTAAGGTTGCTTAAACTATTTTACATACAGTGTCTCACTGTAACAATCCATGTCAGGTGTTTTCATTTAGCTGGGATGCCTATAGATTGTCATGTAATATATTTTATATTGAGAAATTAAATCATGGAAGGATGGTAATGCAATCTGAATGTTTTGCTGCTCATTTATATATTGCTCAAAGTACAAAATACAATGTGTTTGAAGGTAGCGTAATCACTGTTATAAAAGATGGCCTTGGCAGCCACCTGGATGGAAGACAGCCAAAGTTCACCTTGTCCAGGTCAAAATGGCCTGCCGTTTTTTTGCTTTAAAACCATCTGGACAGTTGTTTTTGGCTGGCTGGACGGTGTTTGATTGTCTAGATGGTCACTTTGACCTTTTAGACAGTATTTCTTTTAACATGAACCCTACGTAGCAAAACTGTGTTGTTTTGCTGATTGAGATTTAAGAAAAAACATCAGTAGAGAAATGCAGAAGGGGAAAAAAACTAACCTCTGAAATCGGGATCCTAATTTCAATCCCCAAGTCGCATGCAAATGCAGCTGTCTTCTCCCCTTCAAATTCTTCCATATGAATTATTTATTTCCCGTCAGTATTGTCCTCTTCACTGCAGTCACCTTGGTTGTCTGGACCTGGAGCCTGACATCCAGGTTCTTGGTTTGCCTAACACGTGGCCAGGCTGATGAACTATGTGAGCTTCGAGCCTCGATGGGGAATCTGCTGGTGACCAATCTTAGAGATTGAAGGCTCTGAGACAGACTGGTTCCAATCTTCTTGGACGAGGAGCTCTGTTGCTCAGGATCATAGGTGTTGCAGCAGCAACAAGGCATTGTTGTCATCTCCCCTCTTCTCTTGCTGGCAGCCTCTTTTCTTTTTGGATTGTGATCTTCTTTCTTCTGTTTTTTTCTCCCTTTCACTCCAATAAGCTGTAGTGCATTTTAGGATTTTGGTTTCCTTTTCCCGTAACCTACATATTAGGAAGAAGATAAATATAAATATATATGCCATTTTTCTTAAATTTGGTTTGTAATCATGCAGTACAATCAACAAATAAGTTTAAATTTAATGGTGAATGGATATGGTATGAAATTGACAGGATCATTCTGGTATGTTGCTTTTCCTTCTTCATTTTGTTTCCTGATTTTCTTCTCGCTGAAAATTCATCGACTCCTTTTTCTTCGTCTTCTTCCTTTATGCACGTATCACGAATTGTAGGATCTGCGTCAATTGCGCCAATTTTTTGAATCTGCCGACCATTGATGTGCTGACTGTTGACTTGTAAGCGATTGCGGGATTTTGGGTCGATCACCGATTGCGACCCATCTACACTCGCCGCTATGTTTCTTCTCTGCTTCTCTATTTTTCTTTCTCTTACTCTTTCTTTGCTTCTTCGCTGCCGAGTGTCGACTCCTGAATGTTAACGAGGAATGTTTGGTATGATTATTAACATTTATTACTAATTCTAATAAATTAATTCCTTAAACCCAGATGAAACTCCTTCAAATTGTATTTCTTTTGCATTTTTATATATTAATTCTAGCTGTAATTAAAATTTAATAAATTTACATACTAATATTTATTAAAATATTCTTTATATTTACATATATTATTTTAATAATAACTTTTTTAAATTTAATATTCTGCAAAATTTATTTATGTATATTATTTTAAATTTATACTGTTATTTTTATCTATTAAAATTTATTTATTAGCTTGTTAAAAATTTAATATCAGTTCTATTTTAATGTTTGAAATTATAATATGCAATTCAAATAATTTATTTTGCTTGTTTAATAGTTTTAATAAGATGATTAAATTTTTTCTAATTTTTCTATGATTTTTTCTCACCCGGAATGCGATGTTTCGTCTGTTATCACGACGTGACGACGTCCGCAACCACAACTTCAAATCATGGATGGTATATGGTCCCCTTGGTGGTGTTGGACTGTCTCTCTTTTACGACCCTGAGTGTAATAGGCTATAAAAAATAGTGTGTTGACTGTTGATGGTGTTACATGTTTTCACGTATCTCTTGTTCTATTATAATGCCCTTTCATAATCGCTGCATGCAAACTTTGAGTTTCACTGAATCAATGTTTGTAGTGAATTCTTTTCCTAATGCACTTGCTAATTTCTTTGCTACACCTTTTTTTCAAACTCACAGGTTCAAGAAAAGAAGGTTAAGAAAATATCTGAAATGAATGTGGACCTTTCAAAAGCGGTTGGAAATGGTAGTCTGGCTAGCTCAAGTGTTTCAACTTGCCAAAAACCATGTCTCGCAAATGGAGGATGTCCAGGCAGATCGTACAGCCATTTTAGCAGTGACTTCTCGTTTCCACCTGAGGGCATACAGTCGCTACATTTACCTGTGGTAGTTGTACACAATCTATCTATGTATATATATCTTAGTATTTTGTCATGTTAAGCGTCAAATTTAAGCATCTTTGTAATCTGTCATCAGTGGCCTCGCATATATTTTGACATTATTTTTTAAAATTTTTGTCAAAAAAGACTTTAAGTGAAAAGTAGAATATAGAAATTGAAGCTGGGGAAACATGATGAGAAAACTTGGATTCAAGGCTGCGACTTTTAGTCCATAGTCTGTACTTGTTGCTGTTGGAGTGCATTTGAATGTGCAATTACGCATAACATCAAACAAAATTACATTTATGGACTGCTGTTAATGCTATTTCATGCTTATCTATATGGTTGCACTTAACATATCACCTCTCATTATTTTATAAATATTTTGATAAATGTTAATGTTTTTATTTATATTAAAATAAAATTCTGTTACTTCGATCTATCCAGACGAGCTTAAATTTGCACCTGGTTCATTTATCAATTTATTGCCTCTGAGGGCACTAATGTTGTATTCAATGCTGTGAGGAGTTTCACAGAAGTTGAACTTGATTGATTAGTTTGATTTGGATTGCATGGTGACTTTTCCCTGTTTCATGCAATTGCGATACTTCTTTTCAGATTTAAGAGTGAAAACATCCTCTGTAGGTAACCAGCCATGAGACCAATTTGGTGGCTAGATGTCGAAGAGTATATGCCCATGCTCATGACTATCATATCAATTCGATTTCAAATAACAGGTGGATTCATAATTTTTTTTTAAAGATTTGATACTCCCTTTCATTTGATTTAATAGTCTTAATTAAATTAAATTTAGCTTAAAGTTTATAATTTTTTTTTCCATTGGTGTAGCTATAACATAATTTATATTTAGCTCCAGCCAAAATTTAAGTTACATTTAATTAAAATTATAGCTTCAGTTAATATTATCACACCATTCTCTCACTATAATTTGCTTTTCACATGTAGTATACAACATTAAAAGGAGAGAGTAGTCTGAGAATTAATTAAAAAATGAGAATTAATTAAAAAATAATTTAAGTAATTAAAATTAGATAAAACTATTGGAGTTGTTCTTAGTTAAGGGTATATTTAACGAGCTAAATATAAATTTAGTTAAGAAAATATACCTAACACTATTGGAGACGCACTAAGGCAATTTTAAAAATGCTATTGTTTCATTTTTATTTATTATTTAGGTTTCTATCTTATTTTTTGAATTATACAAATTTTAGAGTTTAACCTGCAATAATATGGGTTACAAAAAGTAGTGCTATTGTAGTAATACCCTAAGGGCTCAGGAATAAAATTGAAAGAAATAAAATTAAGATAAGAATGAAAATGGAAATGATTCATTATCTTACTCATGTTTGATCTATATCATATATATAATACTATAAATAAGATATTTTTTTTATAAAATTATAATTCTACCCCTGTGCCTTGCTACCCCGCATAACCATGTGTTGTCCTAAGCCCCACCTCCATCAACATTATCTTGTTTAAAGTAATATTTATCCCAAGGGAATGAAACATTGCATTTCCTTAGTTCTACCAAACACGAGAATTGGGAATGAATTTCATTCCATTTTCGCATACTAAACATGCTATAAGGTGTAGTTATTTGTATTTGAAGCATTGTTTGGCTTGAGTTCTAATTTTTGAATGAAGACACCTAAATATATTCTGACCATTTGTGAAATTTATAGAAGAGAGACAAATGTTGTTTCCCCAAAAAAGGAATGTCAATGCAGTGATACCCTAAAATCATGTGCATGTATAAATAATAATATCGAGAATTTTCCTATATTTGTAGCGCTATGGCTTGGGTCCCTATTTTTGAACCAAAGCGCTTAAAAATATTTTGTGACCATTTGAGAAATTCATGGAAATAGAAGCAAATTACTTTGTAATATGTCCAGTTAGTTTGACATATCAAAATTATTATCTGTACAGTTAGTAGTTTGTGATATTTCACTAATATTCTCCCTTTTTTTCCCAGTGATGGTGAGACATTCATTTCTGCTGATGACCTGCGAATAAACCTGTGGAACTTGGAAATCAGCAATCAAAGTTTCAATATTGTTGATGTGAAGCCTTCAAACATGGAGGATCTGACTGGTAGAGTCATTGTTTTGCTTATCTTTCATTTTCCGTCGTCAGTATCCTTAAAAGCTCACTTCTTGTTTTACTTTTGGGATGAGGCTTTCTATTTATATTATTTTTCCATGTGTTTTTTCTTTTCTGTTTGTGTTTGATAAGAAATTGCGGTGTCCTTCCTTCTTGCTGTGGCAACTTGATGTAATGAAAAAAAATTGATGTCAAATTCGTTACCTTATTTTGCGTTGCTTTGTTCAGTTCACTTGCATATTGTGTTGTGACATTATTTAGCAGTCAATTGTTATTATATTCTTGCAGAGGTAATAACATCAGCGGAGTTTCACCCTTCTCATTGTAATACGTTAGCTTATAGTAGCTCAAAAGGCTCAATCCGCCTTATTGATTTGCGGCAATCAGCTTTATGTGATTCTCATGCCAAACTGTAAGTGGCTTTGTTTTGTTTTCTTATTCATTCTTGTATGCTGTTGGCCTCAAGAAAGAAAGAAACGGAAACAATGCAGAGGGTGGGTGTGCATTTTTAGTTGATGATCCAAATTCTGTAGTGTTACTTTTGACTTTTGAGTACCATTTTAATTGGTTGGCCTGATTTTTTTTTTATTTTTTTATGACAGGTTTGAGGAACAGGAGGCACCGGGTTCCAGATCATTTTTTACAGAGATAATTGCCTCTATTTCTGATGTTAAATTTGAGAAGGATGGAAGATTTATGCTAAGTCGTGATTACATGACTCTTAAGGTTTGGCTTTATATTCTGCAGTAATTTCTGAAATTACTTGACATGTATTTGGCCTCTATTTGACACATGTAGGAAAACGAATGCATACTGGCAAAGTTGATGATAAATTCTGTGAAGGATAATATAAATTTCGATGATGCTATTTATGGACTTTTTACTTTATATTTGTGAGAATCACCAATTGGTTAATTTTTAGGATTCTTCAGTGGCCATCTCTAGATACTTGTACTCCCTCCTCTATGACGCAATAATTGTCCACATTTTCATTTTGATTTCTTCCAAAATAATTGTTCAGTTTCTACATTTACACTTTTTTTATACATGCTTCCAATACTGTTTCTGAGGGCACTTCTTGTGTGCTGTTTTCTAATAAAATCTTTATCTATCATATATATATATATATCCTTCCAATACTGTCCCTCATTCGATTTCATTCATAGTTTTTTGTCTGAAAACATTTTCATGGGGAAATGTGTAAAGAATCTTTAAAAAGAATATTCAAGAGAAAATAAAGGGTTAAATTAGGGAAAAGTAGAAATTGGAGAATCTTTATGGGATGGAGGGATATCCTACAGAGAAATTAAGAAATGCATAATAAGTGCCCATTATTCTAATTTAGTTTACACCATATTGATGGTGCTCTCTCGACCTATCAAGATGTTATTTGCGCTTATGTTGTGCAGTTTTATGGGTTCCTTTTTCGTGTCGAGGCTCGTTCTCGTCCTTTTCTTGATAAGGCTCTTGGTCCGAATGGGTTCCCGATGGCTTTTCGTAGTGATGTCATGGGCGTGTGTGTAGAGTTTCTAGAGCATTGTAGGTTTGAGCGGAGTCTCAATGCTACTTTTCTCGCCCTTATCCCTAAGTAGTCGAGTGTGGATAATCTTATAGCTTTTTGGCCTATTAATTTGGTGGGCAGTGTATAAAATTTTGGTCAAGGTTCTCACTAACCGGCTGAAGGCTGTTTTGGGGAAGCTTATTTCACCATCTCATAGCAAGGTTCAAAAATACGAAATGTGGTACAGTACAGATTCAATGCTGTACGCTGAGGTAGGCGCCTCATTACGGATGAGGCGGGCAACTCAATCGATCAGATTTTTTTTAAATATATAAAATATATAAAATAAAATGAAATTTATGTAAATTTAGTTTTAAATTAATAAAATCATACTATTCATATCCTTTCTTTTTATTCAACTTTATTTTATTTTCATATTTTCATCACACATCAATAAATCATATTTATAACATAATTAAAATTTAAAATAAAATTAGTTATATATACGTCATATAAAATTTATAAAATTCAAAATTAGTTATATAAAATTTGAATTAAAATTAAAATTTAAAATAGAAGATTTATAATAAAATTTAATTATAAATCTATTTGAAATTTGAAACAAATATAAATCATGAAATATAAATCATGTTACTTATCTCTCGATCACCTCGGACGACGCAGGGAGCTTACGAGGACGTTGGGACGATGATAAGCCTGGGGAGACGACGACGATCAGAAGACGCTGGGGAGACGACGACAACCGGATGATGACGAGATCGGACAACGGCAACACTGGGGAGATGACGACAGACAGACGATGCTGGGGAGACGACGATGTTGGACACACAAAGCCGGACGACGATCCACGACGGACGACGATGCTGGACGATGTTGCTGGATGACGTTGGACAACGATCGATGATGGATGACGATGTTGGAGGCGACCTGACGCTAGGACGTCACTGCTACTTCGACCGTTCAATGACGACGAATGGTCTGCATTTTTTTTAAGCCTGTTCTGTGTTGCGGGAGCCTCGTTCTGGATACGTGTTGAGGTGGTGACACGGGCTGCCTCAATCCGCTTTGCCCGTACGAGGCGGATGTCTGCGGAGGTGGACTTTAATGCGGCGCCTCCATGAGGGTTGGAGCTGAGGCGGGCGGCGCTGCCTCAGCCCGTATTTTCGAACATTGTCTCAGAGTGCTTTTGTGTTGGGTCGCTAGATTTTGGAGTTGATTTTCATTGCACATGAGTGCCTGATGCTCTTCTGGGAGTTCTTTGTAAGCTGAATCTAGAGAAGACTTATGACCATGTTTATTGGGGATTCCTACTGTATGTTTTTCAGCGATATGGCTTTTCGCCCAAGTGGTGGCGCTGGATATCTTTTTGTATTTTCACGGCTCGCTTTTCGGTTCTGGTGAATGGCAGCCATTACGGGTTCTTTTCGAGTTCCCGGAGTCTCTAGCAAGGGGATCCATTGTCTCCTATGCTTTTTGTCCTTGTGATGGAGGCCTTTAGTCACTTGGTGGATCAGGCGTCATTGGCAGTGTTACTCTTTGGGTTCTCGGTGGGCTAGCCGGGTGGGGATTCACTCTCCGTTTCTCACCTCCTTTTTGTTAATGATACTCAGTTGTTTTGTGAGGTGGATCCGGGGCAGCTTTTTCACCTGCGCTTCCTCCTCGTTTGGTTTTAGGCTGTATCGGGGTTGAGGATTAATCTCACCGAATCTGCTTTGGTTCCAATTGGGGATGTGCCTCGCTTGGGGAGTTGGATGACGTTTTAGGGTGCCGTACTGAGTAGTTGCTGCTATTGCATTTGGGTCTTCCTTTGGAGGCTCCCTTTAAATTTGTTGCCATTTGGAACTCAGTCATTGAGTGGATGGAACGGCGTTTGGTTGGGTAGAAGTGTCTTTACCTCTCCAAAGGGGACCAGCTCACTTTGGTCCGAAGCACCCTTTCCAACTTACCAACCTATTATATGTCTTTGTTTCCTATTCTGATTTCTGTTGCTTCTCGGTTCGAGAGGATCCAAAGGAATTTCTTTTGGGGTTTGGTAGTGGGTAAGTCCAAACCTCACTTGGTGTGTTGGGACAGGGTGTGTTGCTCTCTCTCTCTCTCTCTCTCTCTCTCTCTCTCTCCCAGTTTAATTCATCTCTTTTGGGAAAGTGGTTGTGGCGGTTCGGGGTGGAGAGAGTGACCCTGTGGCAGGAGGTGATTGCGGTGAAGTATGGCGTTGACGGTGGGGTTAGGCCTCTTTGATGCCTCGTGGGCCGCATGGTTTGAGTTTATGGAAATTCATCCATGCGCGTGGGGACTTTTCTCTCCGTTTGTGGGGTTTGAGGTGGGGGATGATATTTCTATTTGCTTTTGGGATGATGTATGGTGTGGTGCATCGCCTCTGAAGCGTGATTACCCGGAGTTATATTAGATTGCTTGCTTCCCTGATGCTTTTGTGGCTGACGTTCATTACCTTCGGGATACTATCGTGCAGTGAGAGGTGATGTTTTCACGGGCTGCCCATGATTGGGAGTTGGAGGCTTTTTTTTTTTTTTTTGATCGGTTGTATTCAATTGGCCTTATGAAGAGGGGGGACGATAGGCTTTGTTGGCGGCTCGATCGGGAGCGTGATTTTCAAGTTTGGAGCCTATACTCTCTCTTGATGCCTACTCGGCTTGGGACATTCCTATGGCATAGTGTGTGGAAGGCATGCGTTTCATCTCGGGTTTTCTTTTTTGCTTGGACTGTGGTGCTTGATAGGATTGTTACTGTTGATAACCTATGATGCTGGGGTTTTGTTCTCGTTAGTCGATGTTTTATGTGTTAGGCTTTGGCGGAGTCCGTGGATCATCTATTTCTATATTGTCTATATGTTCGGGAGATATGAAACATGATTATGGGCTTGTTCGGCCTTCTTTGGGTGATGTTGTCGTCCCTTTGTGAGTTGTTTGAGTGTTGGCTCGAAGGCTTTGGGGCGTCGTTTGGTGGTGTGAAGAGCTTTCCCTCTTTATCTTCTTTGGTGTATTTGGCGTGAGCAAAATGCCTGTGTTTGACGGTATTGAGTGTTCTCTGTTAAAGATCATCCTTTTTTTTTTTGGGATTTGAGGGAATGACTCTTTACTTCGGACATGGTGTCTCTTTTGTTTATCTCTGATGTTGTTCTTGGGTGTTCTTTTTGAGTTTCATGTTGTATTATTCTTTTGGCGCACATTGCTTGTGGGCATTCCTTCATTTTTAATAAAATTTTCTACATAAAAAAAAGTTTACACCACATACATTCTTTATAGAGTTCAATGGTTTTAGTAAAAATTTACCCACAACAAATTATATTTACCCACAACAAATTATACTTTTCAACATTCAATTTAAACCGATCTCTTATATGGTTTACAATGAACAAAAATAGTTTATTGAGCTCCCACACTAGCACCAAGATTTAATGAGCTGGCATCTTTATTTTCCTTTTACGGCACTTTTGAAGACCATTACAACTTTGGTCAACATTGTCAACATTGGAATCCATGGATTTATTACAATACTAAGTATGCTTAATACATGCAACAATAATGAGGTCAATTATTTTAATAAACGAAAATTTTACAATAAGAACAATCTAATTATTTGAATTGTGCATTTCCTATTATTAACATATCTAATAATATATCAATGCATGGTAGACCCTTGCAATTTTCTTTTTGATGTGAGCCTTGCTAATTTCTAATTGCTGTGGATGAATGTAAGAACATGTTTTGAATTGTGTTGCGTTGAATTTATCTTACTGTTTTTAATATGTTGTTGTCTTACTGATCTACCCTCGTATTAAATTTTTAATGTGCTTGTTTTTGTGTTCTGATTGTTCGATATTCAGGATGTGAAACAAAGTGAAAACAGGATATAAGTTTGGGATTCAATAAATTGATAGGCCTAATGCTTAATGAAACTGGAGGCCCTTAATTACTGTGGCACCTGACCGTTGAAAGAAGACTTCTATGAGATTCATCCAAGTTTTGTGACCATTTTGTATACATTTCTATGGTTATTAAAGTTATTGGCTCTTTTGATGTTTAAATTAAATTGCTTGTCTGGCTTTTGCTGACATATGCTTACGCAATTTCATTTCAGATGTTACCTATTTTGAACAAAGTATTTGTCTGGATTTTTACCTAAATATGCCTAAGCAACTTCAGTTTGTTAGTCACAGATTCTTCCGATATTTTAAAAGTATCTCTCATTACTCATTTAAATTTGTTTTTGGTTTGTTAGTTATGGGATATTAATATGGATTCTGGTCCAGTTGCAACTTACCAGGTTCATGAATACTTAAGGCCAAAGGTGAACATTTTTTCTTGCAGCTACTATTTTGCATTTTACTGAAGATAAGAGGCTGATTCAAGCATATGTATTGATTCTTTTTTTTTTTTTTTTTCAGTTGTGCGATTTATATGAAAATGATTCTATTTTTGATAAATTTGAGTGTTGCTTGAGTGGTGATGGGCTGCGAGTAGCAACAGGTTCTTACAGGTCTGTTCCTTTCCTGCCTTATTTGTTGCAATGCTGCTACACCTTGCTTTGCAACGAAACATTTGATTGTGATGACGTCGTAATTTCAGCAACTTATTCCGTGTATTTGGTTCTACACCTGGGAGTACGGAGGCCACGACTTTGGAGGCTAGTAAAAATCCCATGAGGTACTTTTTGCTGAGATGACATAATTGCATCGAAATAAGCCATTGGATTTGTATGACATGCAATTACTAAAATATCTGGTGTACCCTTTAGGAGGCAAGTTCAGACTCCTAGAACTTCGAGATCTCTTAGCAGCATAACTCGCGTTGTGAGACGAGGTCAGCGCTGTCTCTATCACGCTCCTGTTTTTGTTTTTTTTGTTTGTTTAAATTTATATTTTAAATGCTTATATTATAGTTTTGGCTTATACTTCATGTTGTGTCTTGCTTTTAGATATCTAGTTTATTTTCATGTTTTTGTTTTGTTTCTCTTGAAATCTTTCACAGGATCTGAAAGCCCTGGGGTGGATTCCAATGGAAATTCGTTCGATTTTACCACAAAGTTGCTGCACCTGGCATGGCATCCCTCTGAAAACGCAATTGCGTGCGCTGCCGCAAACAGCCTGTACATGTATTATGCATAAGGGTGGTGAAAGAAGAAATGTGTTGTCAATTTCAATGCATTTTTGGTTGCTGTTGCCTGTCGGTGAAGGTTTCTTCAGATGACCACCGACTGCCAAAAGTGGAGGCTGCATAGACACTCAAATTTTTTTGCCCCCATTAAAATATGTAGCATGTTATTTTTAAAACTGAGGTCCAAAAATGGTGGCCTCAGAATCCATGGGGAAGCAATTCGTCCTCTTCACCCTCCTTCCTCGATAATGTTTATTTTTTGCTCTCCCTTTCCTCTTTATTAATCTCTAATTTCTTTTCTTTTATTGGAAGAAAATATGCGGCTATGTTATTGTGTTGGGGTTGAAGTTAAAAAAGGAAAGAAAGAAAAGGTGTGATTCTTCTGCCGCCAAAACTGATGGACGTTCAATGTTGCCACTAGGCTTTAATATAAAATGCATTCGTTACTCCAAAAAATAGCTCTTTCTTGCAATTATATCATTTTGTATCTGTTCACGTGTAATTTAGAATAGCTTACATAACTTCTTTTATTTTCATTTCTTGGCCACGGTCAAATGCCATAATTCTTATGTTTTAGTATGAAAATTGCAATCTGGTAGGAAGATAATCTGAATGAGGTTGCTACTTTTAGTTGGGGTAGCCGCTACACTCTGATTGGCATCCCCCTCACGGCCTGTGTGTACACCACGAAAATGATCGTTAAATTCGTAGGCTTTGGAGATTGCATTGCTATTTAAGTGTGGAAAGGTCACCACACCTGATTGTTGTTTCCCTTGCAATTAAGATGAAGTCCTGGAGCTTGGAGGTTACAACAAGTGCCTTGAATCATGTTTAGGATATTCCTCTTTGATAAAACAACAGTTCATGGATTATTGAAAATGAGCTACTAAAATTGATACTCTCAGACAATCATTCATGAATGAGATTGCTTCTGCCTTAAGAGGATTCCTACATAGCCTTGTTTATGTTTAATGCATTGCAACTCCTTTTGATGGACTCCTGGAAAATTAATGGAATGGATAAAAGTTGAGAATCAAGCTTGCAATGAATAAAAAGTTCAATTGCAAATTTTATTCAAGACTCCAAGAAAGGTCTTAGATTCCAACAATTTCATAGATTTGTTCCCATTCTCTATCCATCCATTAAACCAAGTACTTTGTCAAAAGTCTTGCCTCAAAGCACTTCTAATCGCCTTATATGACATTTACATCCATTTGTACACTTGCATCATATCAACATGCATCATACTATCATCAAGTTGGAATGTATCTGTACACCTTGCATCGCAACAACATGCATAATTATCTTATATCAGTATGCCTTTGTACGCCTGCATCACAACAATATGCATGATCACATCACTTTAACATACCTGCACCACATCAACATATATCACATCATCCTATATATGTAAAACATCACATTCACATGCGTATTTGCTTCATGTATCTAGCCTATTTTGTCCTTACCAGAAATGCCGGTCAAATGGCTAGAGGGACTAAAATTTGACTTTCGTGAGGATGGAACACATGAAACTTAAAAGGTACCAGGATGTAAACCTACACCTGATACCATTATCCACTCTACAAAGAAAAAAAAAAGGGTCCCAAAGCCTTTAAATTTCTTGTTGGCCTTGTTGCCTTTACATTGCTATCGGCCCTAGTGCTTTTACATTTCTTGTCGGCCCTGCTGCCTTTACATTTCCTGTCGGCCTTGCTTCCTTTACATTCCAGTTGGCCTTGTTGCCTTTACATTTTCTGTCAGCCCTTTTGCCTTTACATTTCCTATCCGTCCTGCTGCCTTAACATTTCCTGTCGGCCCTACTGCCTTTACATTCCTATTGGACCTGCTGCCTTAATATTTTTTGTCAGCCCTAGATGCCATTTTAATTTCCTATTACTCAAAATGTTTTCTTATCCTTATCTCTCTTTCACTTTCATTTAGTAAAATAAAAAGCATTTCAAGCAAAAGGTAAGTGTAGGTAAGTGATCTAACCCGTCTAAAATTAGTACTATTATCTTTGTATATGTCACGCTCCCAAATTTTAGGGAACCCGGAACTAGGAACATGACTTCCCCTTGCCCGCATCCGAAAGGTCAAGGGGTTGGTGACTAGCACCAATGGAGACTACACTACGGGTGTTGTCTCAAATATGCAATCCTGTACAGTCATACATCAAAGGTAATCCTGTACTTTCTCATATATCAGCATGCATACAATGAGTCAAACAATCATACAGACATCACATCACAAAAAGTATGCAAATACAACTGTCCATGGACCCATGTCTGGGATATCACACAAAATAATACAGAATATAATACTGTATCATACATTAGAGTACTGGGCACCCTCCTGGAAGAAAGTCCTCCACTAGTCTCGGGTCACACCTGAAAAAGGTAAACAACAAGTATGGGTGAGCGACAAGCTCAGTAGGTGACCTCAATACTCCACATCATGCAAACATACAAGTCTATATTACATGCTCTGTGTACTCGTGCACTGTGTAGTGTGCAAAGTCATCAGGACTCAGCTTGCAAACAAACATCAGGACCTAGCCTGCCCACACAGGACAGCTTGTCCACGATCCTCCACGAGACCCCAGCTCAGGGCACTCAGCCCTAGCTCAACGGCTCAATTGAGGCCTTAGCTTGTCCACAGCGCAATATGCCCGGCCACAGTCGCCACACAGGCCTGCCATCGGCGCATATGCCTGCCACGTCAACCACATAGCACCATCGATGCATCACGATGAGAACCCAATAAGTCATGGAACCCAAGTCCCAAATCCACAAACCAACATACCAACACCAATATGGTCTTAAGGTGTACAACACTCCCTTTAGAACTGTAGCCAGTCTTCACAAGTCGATCCTCATTCCTTGACTAAGGAAGGAAATACCCATAGCAGCTGTTTTCTTGTAATAAAAAGTTCCGGCATTTGGTTTCCATATCATAACTAAGATAATCTGATTTTTGGGGATTTTTCTGAGATGTCTAATCCCACTTTCCAAAAATTCACCTCTATGAAAAACTGGATTTTTCCGAGATTTTACACTAAATCCCAATTTTCACATTTGAAGGAGTGAGAATTAATTTTTCTAGTATTTTTCTTTGAATCCAAATGGGGGTATTTCGTTATTTATATTGTAACTTAAGTAATACTTAAAATGTGTAAATGGGTATATGTTACAATGTAAATAGTCCAGTCCAGTGTACTCCAGTATTTAGTTACATTGTTGGAGCTGCGATTCGTAGCGCGGAACTACAACGCGCCTCGGAGACTTGTAGCTGGAGCTGCGACTTGTAGCTGCGTAGCGTGGAACTGCAGCGCGCCTCGAAGACTCGAAGCGGGTCTTCGATCTTCGACCTTCGGACTAGGGGTCTATGGATCTACGAACTGCGAACTTTCGAACTACGAACTACAAACTACGAACATTCGAACTACGAACTACGAACTACGAACCTTCGACCCAACGATCCTGGATCTTTGACCCTTCGACCCAGAACTTCGGATCTTCGTCATTTCGACCCAGTAATCCGCCCGGGGTACTGTTCATCGTCGTTTTTGCCTGTTCTTCGTTTGGAATCAACCCAGCAACCCCCAGACGCTCACAAACACACATTTTATGTGACAAACTACGATATCTACCTCAAAATGCGTCCAGAACGCCTCTAAATCGCACAGATGACAGCAGAAATACTCACCAAATTGCAGATTTCCAAAAATCTAGATCTAAATCCAGATTTCCATGGTTGACTTCTCAACCCTCATGGAATATGCAGTTAAACAGCCCCAGATCACAGAAACACATATTAAAACTGATATAAAATAGTTCTTAACCACAGATCTTATGTTAAACCATTAGATCTAACCCAAAATTGAATTCCCCAAAAACCTAGGGTTCATGCTTAATTTCATAAATCATGACAAATTCGTGCATACCAAGGATAGAATCAAGATAAGAAGTTTAAGGACACTTACTTGGAGTGATTCTTTGAGCTCCACGAACCCCAATCGCTCTAAATCTCCAAGACACCAAGCTCCAAGCTCTCTCTCTCTCTCTCTCTCTCTCTCTCTCTCTCTCTCTCAAACGCACAAACGTGATAGCATAAAGTAAAAGCTCTTTCTTTTTCCTGCTATTTATATTTCTGCCAGTCATTGACCAATAACCAACCTAGTCAATAATTGACCTCCCCACACAATTATTGAGCTCCAAGGTCCCGAACTCCAAATTGAGTCAAATTATAGTCAAAATGCTTAAAATGACGAGCACAATACTATTCAGATAATATCACACCCACATGACCGCCCAAACGCAAAGTCAACCAATAAACCCCAAAAAATCAACAATCGGGTCAAATGGGGGCCCGACTCGAGATCGGGCCCGGCACAACACAAAATGCTCACATCGATGACTATACTACTGTCCAGATAGTTGCATTCCCAAAGAATAGCTATCTCTCAAAACTACCCAAATACGAGTCTTTACATCCTCCCCACCTTAGGACTTTTCGTCCTCGAAAATAAAACACATGCCCAAAGGACATAGAAAAATTCAAGCTCAATGTCCCAACAACAAAACATAAAACATGATCACTGATCACACATGTGCAATGCAACTCACAACAAGCCAATAGGGCTGACAAAATCCAACAACAACAAGCTAAACCACATCTCAAACAACAAATGCAAAACAAATGCATAAAACATAACTCATACCTCAGGGAAGGTCCTCACATCCTCCCCACCTCAGGACTGATCGTCCTCGAACAGCTCTGGATGAAGAACCCGTATCTGGCTTTCTTTCTCCCAAGTCTGCTCCTCCATGCCTTGGTGTCGCCATAACACCCGGACTAGTGGGATCGTCTTGACCTGCAAGACTTGCTCCCGCCTATCCAAAATCTGTGCCGGCATCTCAACACCGGCACCATCATCAGCCAAGTCTATCTCACGATAGTCCAACACATGAAAAGGATCTGGGTGATACCGTCTCAACTGAGACACATGAAACACATCATGTACTCGTGTTAACTCTGGTGGCAAAGCTAATCGGTAAGCCACTGCGCCCACGGTGGCAACAATCTCAAACGACCCCTATACCTCAATATATGCTCTGTATCCTCAGTCCAATCAGAAGATGCCTGCCCAGTCTGAATCCTGTCCCTGATGACCTCACAATCAACGTCCCCCAGTTAATCCTCTATGATCCTATGTTGTAACTCAGGGACTGCGACAACAACACTGAGGGTCCCTCGCCCCTCGTTGGTCACCATCTGCAACCTCATCACTGCCAACTGACCCATCATCTCCCATTCCTTAATGGCACAATGGGCCACCACGGCCCTGCTCTTCCTACTCAGAGCATCTGCTACCACATTACCCTTCCCAGGGGTATACATCATATCAAACTGAAACTACTGCAGGTACTCCACCCACCACCTCTGCCTAAGGTTCAGGTCTCGCTGAGAAAAGATATACTACAAGCTCTTGTGGTCCATATATACAACAAATTTCTCCCCAAGGAGATAATGCTGCCAGCTCTTTAAAGCAAAGATCACTGCAGCCAACTCCAAATCATGTGTGGGATAGTTCTGCTCATGTGGTCTCAACTGCCTAGATCCATAAGCAATCACCTGCCGAGCCTGCATCAAAACACAACCAAGTCCCACCTTGGAAGCATCACAATACACCTCGAAAGGCACACCCTCCTGTGGGAGAATCAAGATAGGTGCTGAGGTCAATCATGCCTTCAGCTCCATGAAAGCACTCTCACACGCATCAGACCAAACAAAAGGAACTCCCTTCCTAGTCAAGTGTGTCATAGGAGTTGTCAACCATGAAAAATCCTCCACAAACCTCCAATAGTAGCCTGCCAAACCAAGGAAGCTACGAATCTCAAACACATTCGTGGGCCTCTTCCACGACATAACCGCCTCGATCTTCTCAGGATCCACTGTGATACCTTCCAAAGATACCACATGCCCCAAGAAGTGTACCTGTTGCAACCAAAAGTCACATTTCGTGAACTTCGCGTACAACCGATGCTCTTGCAAGGTCTGCAACACAACCTGCAAATGCTCCTCATGCTCCCTCTTGGTCGCTGAATAGACCAAAATATCGTCGATGAACACCACAACGAACATATCTAAATATGGAGCAAACACCTGGTTCATCAATCCCATAAACACTGCTGGAGCATTCGTGAGCCCAAACGGCATCACAAGCCACTCATAATGCCCATAACGACAACTGAACGCGGTCTTAGGGATATCTGCCTCCCTAACCCTCAACTGATGGTATCCAGATCTCAAGTCTATCTTGGAAAACCATCTCGCACCTCGAAACTGATCGAATAGATCATCAATCCTCGGTAATGGATACCTGTTCTTCACAGTCACTTGGTTCAGCTTCCGGTAGTCTATACACATCCGAAGTGAACCATCCGCCTTCTTGGCGAACAACACTAGAGCGTCCCACGGTGAGCTACTCCGCTTAATCAAGCCTCGTGCCAATAGGTCATCTATCTGCCTCTTGAGCTCTCTAAGCTCTGTTGGCGCCATCCGATAGGCCGCCAACCTAATAGGTGCTGTCCCCGGTAATAACTCAATCGAAAACTCTACCTCCCTCACGGGTGGCAAACTGACCAAGTCCTCGGGAAACACATCCGGGAACTGATCTACAATGTGTGGCAAAATAGCCTTCCCCTCTCTCCTCTTATCAACCAACGTCAAGTTGGCTAACTGGTGGGTCACATCACCCCACCCATGCCTCAAAGGTCCCAACCTGCATGCCTCCTCAGTCCACTCACCCATAAAGACACCCCGTGTGCCCTCTGGCGTGAGGAATGTCATACGCCGTTGAAAACAATCAATCTTGGCCTCCATAGAGACCAACCAATCCATACCCAAGATAACATCAAAATCATCCAACTCCATAATATACAAATCACACAACAGGTTAACACCCCCAAGTGTTACCTGACAAGCACGACGGATACTCTCAAGTATCACAATTCCACCCAAAGGTGAAGTAACCATTAGAGACTGACTAACTGTCTCTTGGTCTAACTCCAAGCCAACCACCGTAATATATGAAATAAAAGAATGGGTAGCACCAGTATCAATCAAAACTGAACAGATAGTATGAGAAATGATAATGTTACCTCTCACCACTGAAGATCCCGGTCCTGTCTCATCCACTGGTGGAACCTCTGCCTCCTTGCTGGTAAGGGCAAAAGTCCTCCCTCGTGGCACACTGCCACTAGCCTCGCCCATTGGGGCCTTGCCCCGCTGATCAACATGACCCTGTGCCTCCCACTGAGGCTGCTGCACCGCAGGTCGCGTCTGCGTACTCTGTGCTTGCGGCACTGACCTCTGAGGTGGAGCCCCACTCCTCTGTCCCGGCTCTCTCGGACGAGGGCCTACACTGCTGGTCGAGCTAAGGGTAACACATTCCTTAGCTCCATGTCCCACCTTCCCACATTGGAAGCATGTCATCTTTTTCCTCGGGCAATCTCTCGATACATGCCCAGTCAAACCATATCTCCAACAGGCCCCTGGCCTCCTGCTATCTGAACTCTCACGGGGTCCCACCACCTGGCTGGAAACTCTCTGCACCTGCCTCCTCTCAAGATGAACTGCACTACTCTCCCTACTCTGCCTCTTCCTGCTCGGACCTGCCGAACTGCCAGGTCTCTGGGCTCTCGCCTGATCCTGACCTCGCTCAATAATGAGTGCCTTGTCGACGGCCTCCCTGTAGCTGGTCAACTGCATCGGCTCCAACTTGTTTTTCAAAGATGGATGATCGGTAATTTGCAAGTGTACAAATCGTGACAAGTAATAAAGTGGATTTTTAAGTTTGGATTATTGTACCCAAGGGAAGGATGTAAAATTTGGAAATTTTAACTAGCTTATAAAGAGATTTTGGTTGAAAGCAATGTAAAAATAGAACTGAATTTAAATAATTTGATTTTTGAAAATATGTGAGAAATGGAAATGTTAATTTGAGTAGAGATAAGTTCAATTGATAAAGGTGATTGGAGTTAAGATTTCATTTGATGTATTTTTCTCAAGATTATGTCTTAGTTCAATCTAATTATTTCCTTGTGACAATATTTAATACCCAACCTTTAATGCATGAATTAGCCTTTTCCAAGTGCAGTAATTCTGTACACCCTAGCATGGGGGATGGGTGACCCTTTAATAATTGGGTTGTTTAGTTTAGAGCAAGTATCGCACCCACTCTTATCTTGGTATCCTAGTATTACACTCGCTGCCGCATGTCATGTAATCCCTAGTTTGAATATCCTGATTTTTCTAGTACTTATGCTTTATTTTCCAATCCTTCACATAAATACCTAATATGGTAAAATGAAATGGCCAGAATCCATTTTATATTTCAACCCAAGATACTCAATAAATACTCACAAGGTGAAAGAGATTAAACTAAAACATTACAATTTAATTTATTACATTAAACTCCATCCTAACCCCAATCAGGGGTTTTTAAGCTTCCATAGTTAAATTAAAAACAACAAAATTACAGTACATGGATTAGAAAAACCAAAAAGGATAGCTTGCCTATTTAGAACAAGAATTCCAAGGTTGATCTTTTTTTCCCAGCAGGTTGCCTTCAAGCTCCAAGAGATGCCCCAAACCTTCTTCTTTCTCTCTCTCTCTCTCTACTCTAGGTGAGGAATGGAATGGAAGAGAATTGTTGAATATTGGATCACTGGATTGCTTGATGATTAAAAATGAAGGATCCACTCCCCTTTTATAGCCTCCCAAGGCTATTTTTGAATTTTTGAATTTAAATTCCCCATTATTTCTTATAATTCGTCCAAATAATTAGCCCATATAACTCTCATGTAACTCCCTATTTTTGAATTTGAAAATAATATAAATCCCCCTCTTAATCCCCATAAAAGACCTTAATTCAAATACAAGCACCCATTTGAATTTAAATTTCTTCAATTAATTCTTCTTTGACCTGAGTGTTTTGTGTCTGTCCTTTGCTCAAATGACTTCGGTCCAGAAAGAAAAGAGTGAACTGCAAAAACAAGAAGTCTATCGCCGGAATTTGAGCTTGGTCGGGTGAAGAAATCTTCACCCGACCACCATGTAGGGTCTTCAAACTTCACCCGACTAGAAGGAAGTAATGTTCCATGATGCTTGGAGAGTCTAAATATGCAAAATAAGCTTCACACGACCTGGTCGGGTGAAGGGTCCTTCACCCGACCACCTCCAAACGACCTCGGATTTCACCCGACCAGAAGGAGAACATCTTCAATGAGTTTCTGTGAAGCCAACCCTGAAGTATGAGCTTTACCCGACCTGGTTGGGTGTAGGGTCCTTCACCCGACCTTCACCCAACCAACTTGAGATTTGGGCGTTGTGAACTTTAGGTCTTTGGTATTCTTTCTTCATTCTGTGAATTTGGTGAATTCTTCCTTGATTTTTGGATTCCTGTCAAAATATAGCAAAAATACCACAAAAACTACAAGAAATCCTCTTTTCTGGGTTAGGGCATGAAAATATGATAATGTAGCATAATTGGGTAATAAATGAAGTAAAAGAGTATGAAAATGTACCCAAAATGGCCCTAAAAAGGGGGTATAAATCCCCCCGATCAATAGCCTCAAGCCCTGAATAAAATCCTGTGTCTTACGGGTTTCCTTTTCCCAGGCCACAAGAGCAAGCCGCCCTAAATCTATGAAGGCTTGCACATACTCACCCACC
Source organism: Taxillus chinensis (assembly GCA_023512835.1). Classification (NCBI taxonomy): domain Eukaryota; kingdom Viridiplantae; phylum Streptophyta; class Magnoliopsida; order Santalales; family Loranthaceae; genus Taxillus; species Taxillus chinensis. The sequence continues at coordinate 8,855,544 of CM042084.1, read as the reverse complement.
GTCTGGCTACCATGCTGAAGCTCATAATACTCTCTCCGTCTGGCATACTGTATCGAGCTTGGAAAATACTTCCCAAAGAAGCGCTCAACAAACTCTCTCCAGCTCATTTAACTGCCATGGACAGCTCTAGTGGCTTCCCACCACCTGTGTGGGATACCCAACAGATAGTGCGTCGCCACTCACACCCGCTCCTCATCTAGCATCCCAATCATCTCAAAGATGTCCTCTGTCCACCTAATCCAGTCCTTGGTTACCTCTGGCCGTGAACCATCCTCAAAAGTCCTGGGTGCATGTTTCAAAAACTGTGCAGCCCAGTCCTCTCCTCGTCGTGCTGGCTCTATCACGACCTCTTGCTGGTGCACATCCTGTACCACCCTCGCCTCCTGCTGAGGCTGTGGCGGCTGCTGAGGCTGCTGCTGCCTCTTTAGCTCATCCACCTCTCTAGCCATATCCCTCATCGAGCCTGCATACCCTGCATAGCCTCCTCCAATTGAATCAACACCTGCGCCAAATCAGGTCCCATAACGGGAGCTAACGACCTCTGCTGCGGGCTCTATTGCCCCTAGTGCCCCGTGTCATGGACCGAGGCTTATCCTAGCACACTTAGGCTATTTTGGGGTATTTCCCCCTTGTAAAGTGTTGTACTTAGCTTATAGAGTAAGTTATAGAGATTTTAGATTTCGATCATATATGATGTCTGCTGGTGACATAGCTAGAAATGTGTTAACATCTATATGTAGGGGAGTGATGTTGTAAAGCTTTCAAGCAATCAATACAATCGTTTATTGCCTTCGTTCAATCGTTTTTCCGCTAAGCGCTTCCCTACACAATTGCTTTACAACGGATCGATGGGTTCCGATCCAAATGCGACAAGTTAGGCTGACCTAGCGTTCCTTCGTACGGGTGAGAACTAGGTGCCGCACGGGTTAAGCTGCTATAAAGGCTGACCCCGTGACAAGTGGTATCAGAGCACGGTTGGTGCTAAAGTTTGGTGGAACAATCAAAACTTTGAGACAGTGCCAAATGACAAACGGAGGATCTGTTGTCATTAGTGGTGGCGACCACGAAGGCCGCGACAAGGAGCACCATGCTAAGGAACGGAGGAGAGATGAGTCCGTTTCGAGGGAAACATGTCCGTTGGAGAGTCGGCTAGCCAAATTGGAGTTGGCGTTAGCCGAACAGATGGAGGTGGTCGAGGAGCACACTGAAAACATCGAAAAGCTGGACTCAGAGGGTGAGGAAAGCTATGGGAGGATGCAAGGGCTTCTCAACTCCGTCATGGATGACATGAACTCTCGGTTCGACGGCCTAAAGGACACTCTCACGTCCCAAATCCTGGCAATGCAAGAGGAAATCAAAGAGACTAGGGCGGATTGGTCTCTCTACAAGATGGCAGTCACCCAAGGTGGCGTTGGCGGCCATTCCAGCTCCAAAATCGATGTGCCGAAACTTAAGACCTATGCCGGGTCAAGGAATGCGAGGGAGTTAGACAACTTCCTCTAGACCATAGAGCAGTACTTCGATGCCTTGAACATTATCGACGAGGCAAAGAAGGTGAAGACCGCTCCACTATACTTAGTCGATTCGGCTATGGTGTGGTGGAGGTGACGATATGCCGACAAGGAGTGCGGCCTATGCATTATCGACAATTGGGCAGATTTCAAGCGGGAGATCAAGGCCCAGTTCTATCCCCAGAACGCAGAAGACGAGTCCCGGGTGAAACTTCAGCGTCTTACCCACAAAGGCACGGTGCGGGAGTACATCCGTGAATTTTCCGAGCTAATATTGGAGATCCCGGATATGTCTACGAAGGATTCATTATTTTCCTTCATGGACGGATTGCAACAATAGGCTAAGTTGGAGTTGCAGGGGAGAAATGTGCAGGACCTGGCGTCGGCCATGGTGGTGGCCGAATCACTCATTGAATACAAGAAGCCGGAGAAAACTACCAGTTTTTCATCGACTTCCAAGGCGAATAGGTTCCACAAGGAGAAACGTGGGGGAGACAATCGAAGTGAAGGAAAAGGGAGACCCTTCCAACCGTCTAAGGACTTTCGCCCAAAACATTTCGCGAATAGTTCCAAGGACGGGGAGAAGCCAAGGATCTCCTGTTTCCTTTGTGAAGGCCCTCACAAGGCGTTCGAGTGCCCGAAGCGCTCCAAGCTCTTGGCGATGATCAATGAAGACGAAGGAAGGGATGCGAGGGATCCACGACTTAGTTCCTTGCAGCTCCTCAACGCAATCAAGGCGAAGGTGGAGGTGCCACCATCCGGACGACAGAAGGGGCGCATGTACGTGCTCGCTAAGGCCAACAACCTTGAAACTAAGGCCTTGGTGGACACGGGTGCGACCAACAACTTCATTAAAGTGGAGGAAGCTTATAGACTGGGGATAGTCTACAAGGAAGAGAAGGGCCTGGCTGAAGGTGGTGAATTCCAGTGCCAGTCCAATCCATGGCGTGGCTCGAGGGGTCGAGCTAAGTATCGTCGAATGGAGAGGCAAGGTGAATCTCTCCGTAGTGTCAATGGATGACTATCCTATGGTGTTGGGGATGGAGTTCGTTGACCAAGTGCGGGCAATTCCAATTCCAAGCACAAACACGATGTGCATCATGGATGAGGGAAAGACGTGCATGGTGAAGGTAATGAGGGAGGAAGAGCTCAAGGCGAAGTCTCTTTCGGCGCTCCAACTGTCCAAAGGAGTTAGGCGACAGGAGCCAACCTTCATTGCCATGGTGAAGGAAGAATGCCCAAGTGTTGGGGAGGAGCCCTCAACCGAAGTGAAGACGGTCCTTGAAGAGTTTGGGGACGTTATGCCACCCGAACTTCCCAAACAATTTCCGCCGAAGCGAGAGGTGGACCATAGGATCGAGCTAGAGGCCAGTGCAAGGCCTACTACTGCGGTGCCCTATCGGATGGCACCACCGGAGTTGGAGGAACTTCAGAGACAATTGAAAGACTTGTTGGATGCCGGGTTCATTCGGCCATCCAAAGCGCCATTTGGAGCACCGGTGTTGTTCCAAAAGAAGCACGATGGGTCGATGCGGCTATGCATTGACTAGAGGGCGCTCAACAAGATCACTGTGAAGAACAGCTACCCCATTCCACTCATATCCGACCTATTTGATCAACTTGGTGTTGCAAGAAGGTTCTCAAAGCTAGACTTGCGGTTGGGATATTAGCAAGTGCGGATAGCCGAAGGTGATGAGGCAAAGACGGCGTGCGTCACAAGATACGGCTCTTACGAGTTCTTGGTGATGCCCTTTGGCCTCACAAACGCCCCTGCCACATTTTGTACGTTGATGAACCGGATCTTCCAACCATACTTGGACAGATTTGTCATAGTGTACCTGGATGACATTGTCGTCTATAGCAAAATGTTGGAGGAACATAAGGCACACTTACGGCGGGTTTTTCAAATCTTAAGGGAGAACCAACTCTTTGTGAAGAAGGAGAAATGTGACTTTGCGAAGAAGGAGGTGCCCTTCTTGGGTCACATCATTGGCGGCGGCAAACTAAAGATGGATAACAAGAAAGTGTTAGCCATCAAGGAATGGGAGACGCCCAAGAAAGTCCTTGAGATGCGTTCATTTCTTGGCTTGGTTAACTACTATAGAAGATTCATCCGAGGCTATTCCCACATTGCCGCACCCTTGACGGAACTATTAAAGAAGAACAAGACTTGGGTGTGGGATGATGCTTGTCGAGAGGCATTCGAGAAGTTGAAGCAAGTCGTGACAAACGGACCGGTGATGGCACTGCCGGACCATACAAAGCCTTATGAAGTTCACACGGATGCTTCAGACTTTGCCATTGGTGGAGTTTTAATGCAGGAGGGGCATCCTATAGCATATGAAAGCTGGAAACTTAATGGCACCGAACGGAGGTACGCGGTGCACGAAAAGCAGATGACGGCAGTTATGCATTGCCTTCGGGTGTGGAAGCATTACTTGCTAGGGTCCAAGTTCGTGGTGAAGACGGACAACATTGCTACGAGTTATTTTCTAACTCAAAGGAACTTAACTCCGAAGCAAGCACGGTGGCAAGGACTCCTGGTGGAATTCGACTTTGTGCTCGAGTAGAAACCGGGCACAAATAATGTGGTAGCCGATGCACTAAGTCGAAGGCGGAACTTGCAGCCATTAGCCAACCACAACTCCTCATGGTGGACAAACTGAAGGAAGGAATGGAGCACGATCCATTAGCCAAGTCCTTGGTGGTATGCGTCAAAGCTGGGAAGACGCAGCGATTTTGGCTAAGGGATGACTTGCTCCATACTCGAGGGGAACGGGTGTACGTTCCTAAGTGGGGAAGTTTGAGGAGAGATATCCTCAAAGAATGTCACGACTCGCGGTGGGCTCGCCATCCCGGAGTCGATCGTACCTTGGCGTTGTTGGAACGGAGCTACTACTGGTCTCAACTTTATGAGGACGTCCAAGTGTACGTGAGGACTTGTCTTGTGTGCCAACAAGACAAGATAGAGAATTGGCAATCAGCGGGACTATTAGAACCATTGCCCACTCCGGAAAGACCTTGGGAAAGTGTTTCAATGGACTTCATTGTTTGTCTCCCAAGATCCGAAGGATGCGGTACGATCATTGTGGTGGTCGACCGATTCTCTAAGTATGGAGTTTTCATTCCATCTCCAAAGGACTACACGGCAGATGACACGGCCCGACTATTCTTTAAGTACGTGGTGAAGTATTGGGGCATTCCAAAGACAATCATGAGCGATCGGGACTCACGGTTCACTGGGCGGTTTTGGACCGAGCTGTTCCGGATAATGGGTTCGGACTTAAACTTTTCAACAAGTTTCCCCCCACAAACAGACAGCCAAACTGAACGTGTCAATGGCTTACTGGAGCTGTATCTGAGGCACTATGTGAGTTCCAATCAAAGAGATTGGGCCAAGTTGCTGGACATAGCCCAATTCTCATATAATTTGCAAAAGAGCGAGTCCACGAACGAGAGCCCGTTTGAACTCGTAACTGGGCAACAACCATTGACGCCCACTTCCATCACTCGAGGGTACACTGGAAAGAGCCCCGCGGCGTTCAAGTTTGCAAAAGGATGGCATGAATAGATGGATCTGGCCAGAGCATACTTGCACAAAGCGGCGAAGAAGATGAAGAAGTGGGCAGATCAACAAAGGAGGCCCTTGGAATTTCAGGAAGGAGACATGGTGATGCTCAAACTCCTTCCGCGCCAAACCAAAGCACTCAGACAATTACATAAGGGTTTGGTGCGCCGCTATGAGGGGCCTTTCAAAGTACTTAAGAGAGTTGAGAAGGTCTCATACAAACTGGACCTCTTAAGAGAGTTGGGAAGGTCTCATACAAACTGGACCTCCCGACTAGCTTACAAAGGCATCCAGTGTTCCGCGTTAGTTTGCTCAAGCCTTACCATGAAGACTTGGAAGATACGAGCGGACAACGAGCGGTGCGGACACCAACAGCATCAACAGGCAAAACCTACGACAAAGAGATAGAGAAAATCCATTCTCGTAGAGTCGTGCCAAGAAGAGGCGTAGATCCAAGCCGGGTGGAGTACTACGTCCAATGGAAGAACAAGCCGGTTGAAGAGGCAAGCTGGGAGAAGGAAGAGGATCTGGGGCAATTCTCCAAAGAGAATGAAGAGTACCATGAAGGAGTTGAACGCTACATCAGGCAGTTTGACGAGCTCGAGGAAGCCGAAGACGCAACGAGGACGCTGTGAAATCGGGTGGGGGAGAATGTCACGGACCAAGGCTTATCCTAGCACACTTAGGCTATTTTGGGGTATTTCCCCCTTGTAAAGTGTTGTACTTAGCTTATAGAGTAAGTTGTAGAGATTTTAGATTTTGATCATATATGATGTCTACTGGTGACATAGCCAGAAACGTGTTAACATCTATATGTAGGGGAGTGATGTTGTAAAGCTTTCAAGCAATCAATACAATCGTTTGTTGCCTTCGTTCAATTGTTTTTCCGCCAAGCGCTTCCCTACACAATTGCTTTACAACTGATCAATGGGTTTCGATCCAAATGCGACAAGTTAGGCTGACCTAGCGTTCCTTCGTATGGGTGGGAACTAGGTGCTGCACGGGTTAAGCTGCTATAAAGGCTAACCCCGTGACACCCGACTCTATCGTGGGCTCCTCTGCCTGGCCCTGGCCTCGGACAGCTCTCCTCGGTGGTGCCATCACACAGGCCACAACAACAAACAACAAACGATCAACACTAGCACTGCTAGCACAAACAACCATCAAAGGTACAACCAACTCGTAGGTTCTCACCACACGACCCGTAGGTCCACAACCATTCATATAGCATCATGTCACCCCTTAAGGGACACAAAATCAAGTCCTGGCTCTCACGGCCACATGCCATTCAGGCACCAAATACAATCACATCACACACAAAGATAATTTAGTGCCCTATATGCACACAATTATACCCCTAGAAATATATCCACACATATTCTCCTAGGATGCTCTAACTGATGCCAACATAACCTAGAACACAAGTAAGGACTGCATTGATCAGGAGCCCTCCCTACTGTTTTCCAAGTTACATAGGATCAATTAACCACCCCTCACTAACCTAGGTCCGCTAGACCATGCTCTAATACCAACTTGTCACGCCCCCAAATTCCAGGGAACCCGAAACTAGGAACATGACTTCCTCTTGCCTGCACCCGAAAGGTCAAGGGGTTGGTGACTAGCACCAATGGAGACTACACCGCGGGTGCTGTCTCAAATATGCAACCCTGTACAGTCATACATCAAGGGTAATTCTGTACTTTCCCATATATCATCATGCATATAATGAGTTAAACAGTCATACAGACATCACATCACAAACAGTATACAAATACAACTGTCCACGGACCCATGTCCGGGATATCACACAAAATAATACAGAATATAATACTGTATGATACATCAGGGTAGTGGGCGTCCTCCACTAGTTTCGGCTCACACCTGAAAAAGGTAAACAACAAGTAGGGGTGTGCGACAAGCTCAGAAGGTGACCCCAATACTCCAAATCATGCAAACATACAAGTTTATATTACATGCTCTGTGTACTCGTGCACTGTGTAGTGTGCAAAGTTATCAGGACTCAGCCTGCAAACAAACATCAGGACCCAGCCTGCCCACACAGGACAGCTTGTCCACGATCCTCCATGGGACCCTAGCTCAGGGCACTCAGCCTTAGCTCCACTAGCTCAATGGCTCAACTGAGGCCTTAGCCTATCCACAGCGCAATATGCCCGGCCACAGTCGCCACATAGGCCTGCCATCAGCGCATATGCCTGCCACGTCAACCACATAGCACCATCGGTGCATCACGGTGAGAACCCAACAAGTCATGGAACCTAAGTCCCAAATCCACAAACCCACATACCAACACCAATATGGTCTTAAAGTGTACAACACTCCCTTTAGAACTGTAGCCAGTCTTCACAAGTCGATCCTCATTCCTTGACTAAGGAAGGAGATACCCATAGTAGCTATTTTCTTGCAATAAAAAGTCCTGACAATGGGTCTCCATATCATAACTAAGATAATCTGATTTTTGAGGATTTTTCTGAGATGTCTAACCCCACTTTCTAAAAATTCATCTCTACGAAAAACTAGATTTTTCCAAGATTTTACACTAAATCCCAATTTTCACATTTTGAAAGAGTGAGAATTAATTTTTCTAGTATTTTTCTTTGAATCCAAATGGGGGGTATTTCGTTATTTACATTGTAACTTAAGTAATACTTGAAATGTGTAGATGGGTATAGGTTATAATGTAAAGAGTCCAGTCCAGTGTACTCCAGTATTTAGTTACACTGTTGGAGCTGCGACTCGTAGCGCGGAATTGCAGCGCGCTTCGAAGACTCGAAGCGGGTTTTCGATCTTCGACCTTCGGATTACGGGTCTATGGATCTACGAATTGCGAACCTTCGAACTACGAACTACGAACTGCGAACCTTCGAACTACGAATTATGAACTTTCGACACAACGACCCTGGATCTTCGACCCTTCGACCCAGAACTTTGGATCTTCGTCATTTCGACCCAGTAATTCACCCAGGGTACTGTTCATCATCGTTTTTGCCTGTTTTTCGTCTGAAATCAACCCAGCAACCCCCAAACACACATTTTACGTGACAAACTACGATATCTACCTCAAAATGCGTCCAGAATGCCTCTAAATTGCGTAGATGACAGCAGAAATACTCATTAAATTGCAGATTTCCAGAAATCTAGATCTAAATCCAGATTTCCATGGTTGACTTCTCAACCCTCATGGAATATGCAGTTAAACAGCCCCAGATCACAGAAACACATATTAAAACTGATATAAAATAGTTCTTAACCACAAATCTTATGTTAAACCATTAGATCTAACCCAAAATTGGATTCCCCTAAAACCTAGGGTTCATGCTTAATTTCATAAATCATGACAAAATCGTGCATACCAAGGATAGAATCAAGATAAGAAGTTTAAGGACACCTACTTGGAGTGATTCTTTAAGCTCCACAAACCCCAATTGCTCCAAATCTCCAAGACACCAAGCTCCAAGCTCTCTCTCTCTCTCTCTCTCTCTCTCTCTCTCTCTCTCTCTCTCTCTCTCTCTCTCTCTCTCTCTCTCTCTCTCTCTCACAAACGCACAAACGTGATAGTATAAAGTGAAAGCTCTTTCTTTTTCCTGCTATTTATATTTCTGCCAGTCATTGACCAATAACTGACCTAGTCAATAATTGACCTCCCGACACAATTATTGACCTCCAAGGTCCCAAACTCTAAATTGAGTCAAATTACAGTCAAAACGCTCGAAATGACGAGCACAATACTATTCAGATAATATCACACCCACATGACCGCCCAAACGCAAAGTCAACCAATAAACCCCAAAAAGTCAATAATTGGGTCAAACGGGGCCCCGACTCGGAATCGGGCCCAGGTACAGTCAAAATGCTCACATCGATGACTACACTACCGTCCAGATAGTTGCATTTCCATAGAATGGCTATCTCTCAAAACTACTTAAATACGAGTCTTTATAGCATACTACTTCTATACAAGCGACATGCAAAGAGGGATAGCTGTCGTACCTCAATTTTGTCCGAGTTGGGCATATGCATTTTTATTCTATTTTACATAGTTTGTTTTGCTGTATTTTACATTTGTGCAGGTCAATAAAGGGTCGTGTGTCACAGGGTTAGCCTTTGTAGCAGCTTAACCCATGTGGCACCTAGTTCCCACCCGCACGAAAGAACACTAGGTTAGCCTAACTCGTCACATTTGGATTAGAACCCATCGATCCGTTGTAAAGAAATTGTGTAGGGAAGTGCTTAGTAGAAGAAAGATTGAACGAAGGCAACAAACGATTGTATTGATTGCTTGAAAGGTTTATAACATCACTCCCTTACATATAGATGTTAACACTTTTCTGGTATTGACACCATGAGACATCATTTTAGCTTGAGCAGTTAAATCTCTACAACTCACTCTATAAACTAAGTTACAATACTTTACAATGGGGAAATACCCCAAAATAGCCTAAGTGTGCTAGGATAAGCCTCAGTCCATGACATTCTCCCCCACCCGATTTCGCAGCGTCCTCGTTGCGTCTTTGGCTTCCTCGAACCCGTCAAACTGCTAGATGTAGTATTCGGTTTCTTCCCGGTACTCTTCAATCTCCTTGGAGAATTGCCCCAAATCATCTTCCTTCTCCTGGCTTGCCTCTTCAATCGGCTTATTCTTCCATTGGACGTAGTACTTTACTCGGCTTGGATCGATGCCCCTTCTTAGCATGACTCTACAAGAGTGGATTTTCTTTATCTCTTTGTCGTAGGTCTTTCCCATTGATGCTATTAGTGTCCGCACCGCCCGCTGTCCGCTCGTATCTTCTAAGTCTTCATGGTAAGGCTTGAGCAAACTAACGTGGAACACCGGATGCCTTTGTAAGCTAGTCGGGAGGTCCAGTTTGTATGAGACCTTCCCAACTCTCTTAAGAATTTTGGAAGGCCCCTCATAACGGTGCACCAACCCCTCATGCAATTGTATAAGTGCTTTGGTTTAGCGTGGAAAGAGTTTGAGCATCACCATGTCTCCTTCCTGGAATTCCAAGGGCCTCCTTTGTTGATCCGCCCACTTCTTCACTTCTTCGCCGCCTTGTGCAAGTATGCCCTGGCCAGATTCGTCTGTTCATGCCAATCTTTTGCAAACTTGAATGCTACGGGGCTCTTTCTAGTGTACCCCTAAGTGATAGAAGTGGGCATCAATGGTTGTTGCCCAGTTGTGAGTTCAAACGGACTCTCGTTTGTGGACTCACTCTTTTGCAAGTTATATGAGAGTTGGGCTATGTCCAGAAACTTGGCCCAATCTCTTTGATTGACACTCATGTAGTGCCTCAGATACAGCTCCAGTAAGCCATTAACATGTTCAGTTTGGCCGTCTGTTTGTGGGTGAAAACTTGTTGAAAAGTTTAAGTCGAAACCCATTATCCGGAACAACTCGGTCCAAAGTACTTCACCACGTACTTGAAGAATAGTCGGGCCGTGTCATCTGTCGTGCAGTCCTTCGGGGCTGGAATGAAAACTCCGTACTTTGAGAATCGGTCGACCACCATAATGATCGTGCTGCATCCTTCGGATCTTGGGAGATAAACAATGAAGTCCATGTAGATGCTCTCTCAAGGTATTTTCAGTGTAGGCAAGGGTTCTAACAGTCCTGCTGGTTGCCGATTCTCTATCTTGTCTTGTTGGCACACAAGACAAGTCTGCACGTACACTTGGATGTCCTCGTAAAGTTGAGGCTAGTAGTAGCTCCTTTCCACCAATGCCAAGGTATGATCCACTCCGGGATAGCTAGCTCACCGCGAATCATGACATTCTTTGAGGATGTCTCTCCTTAAACTTCCCTATTTATGAACGTATATGGGTTCTCCTCGAGTATGGAGCAAGTTATCCCTTAGCCAAAATCGCCGCGTCTTCCCAACTTTAACGCATTCCACCAAGGACTTGGCTAATGGATCGTGCTCCATTCCTTCCTTCAGTTTGTCCACCAGGGGGAATTGTGATTGGCTAATGGCTGCAAGTTCCGCCTTTCGACTTAGTGCATCAGCCACCACATTATTTGTGCCCGGTTTGTATTCAAGCACAAAGTCGAATTTAGCTAGGAGTTCTTGCCACCTTGCTAACTTCGGAGTTAAGTTTCTTTGAGTTAGGAAATAACTCATAGCAATGTTGTCCGTCTTCACCATGAACTTGGACCCTAACAAGTAATACCTCCACACCCGAAGACAATGCATAACTGCTATCATCTCCTTCTCATGCACCGCGTATCTCCATTCAGTGTCATTGAGCTTCTGGATTTCATATGCTACAGGATGCCCCTCCTGCATTAGAACTCCACTGATGGCAAAGTCTGAAGCGTCTGTGTGAACTTCATAAGGCTTTGTATGGTCCGGCAGTGCCATCACTGGTCCATTTGTCACAACGTGCTTCAGCTTCTCAAATGCTTCACGGCAAGCATCATCCCACACCCAAGTCTTGTTCTTTTTCAACAGTTCCATCAAGGGTTTGACAATGTGGGAATAACCGCAGATAAATCTTCTATAGCAATTAACCAAACCAAGGAATGAACGCATTTCAGGGACTTTCTTGGGCTTCTCCCATTCCTTGATGGCTAAAACTTTCTTGTTATCCATCTTTAGTTTGCCGCCTTAAATGATGTGACCCAAGAAGGGCACCTCCTTCTTTGCAAAGTCACATTTCTCCTTCTTCACAAAAAGTTGATTCTCCCTTAAGATTTGGAAAACCCATTGTAGGTGTGCCTTGTGCTCCTTCAAGGTTTTGCTATAAACGACAATGTCATCAAGATACACCACGACGAATCTATCCAAGTATGGTTGGAAGATCCGATTCATCAAGGTACAGAATGTGGCAGGGGCGTTTGTGAGGCCAAAGGGCATCACCAAGAACTCGTAAGAGCCATATCTTGTGATGCACGCTGTCTTTGCCTCATCACCTTCGGCTATCCGCACTTGCCAATATCTTGACCATAAGTCTAGCTTTGAGAACCATCTCGCAGCACCAAGTTGATCAAACAGGTCGGATATAAATGGGATGGGATAGCTATTCTTCACTGTTATCTTGTTTAGCACCCTATAGTCAATGCATAGCCGCATCGACCCATCGTTTTTCTTTTGGAACAACACCAGTGCTGCAAATGGCACTTTGGATGGCCGAATGAACCAGGCCTCCAACAAGTCCTTCAATTGGTTCCAAAGTTTCACTAACTCCGATGGTGCCATCCGATCTTGTGGTCCACCTCCCGTTTCAACGGAAGTTGTTTGGGGAGTTCGGGTGGCATAACGTCCCCAAACTTTTCAAGGACCGACTTCACTTTCGTTGGGGGCTCCCCTCCAACGTTTGAATATCCTTCCTTCACCATGACAATGAAAGTTGGCTCCTGTCGCCTAACTCATTTGGACAGTTGGAGTGCCGAAAGAGACTTCGCCTTGAGCTCTTCCTCCCTCATTACCTTCACCATGCACGTCTTCCCCTCGTCCATGATGCACATTGTGTTGGTGCTAGGAATCAAAATTGCCCGTACCTGGTCAACAAACTCCATCCCTAACACCATGGGATAGTCGTCAATCGACACCACGGAGAGATTCACCTTGCCTCTCTACTCACCGATACTTAGCTCGACACCTCGAGCCACGCCATGGATTGGACTGGCACTGGAGTTCACCGCCTTCACCAGCCCTTCTCTTCCTTGTAGACTATCCCCAGTCTATAAGCTTCCTTCACTTTAATGAAGTTGTTGGTCGCACCCGTGTCCACCAAGGCCTTAGTTTTAAGGTTGTTGGCCTTAGCAAGCACGTACATGCACCTCTTCTGTCGTCCGAATGGTGGCACCTCTACCTTCGCCTTGATTGTATTAAAGAGTTGCAAGGAACCGAGTCTTGGATCCCTCGCATCCCTCTTGTCTTAATCGTTGATCATCGTGGAGAGCTTTGAGTGCTTCGGGCACTCGAACGCCTTGTGAGGACCTTCACAAAGGAAACAGGAGCTCCTTGGCTTCTCCCCATCTTTGGAACCATTCGCAAAATGTTTTGGGCGAAAGTCCTTAGACGGTTGGAAGGGTCTCCCTTTTCTTTCACTTCGGTTGTCCCCCCACGTTGCTCCTTGTGGAACCTGTTTGCCTTGGAAGTCGATGAAGAACTGGTGCCCTTCTCCGGCTTCTTGTATTTAATGGGTGATTCGGCCACTGCCATGGCCGATGCCAGGCCTTACACATTTCTCCGTTGCAACTCCAACTTTGCTCATTGTTGCAATCCGTCCATGAAGGAAAATAATGAATCCTTCGCGGACATATCCGGGATCTCCAATATTAGCTCGAAAAATTCACGGACGTACTCCCACACCATGCCTTTGTGGGTAAGGCGCCAAAGTTTTTCCTGGGACTCGTCCTCCACATTCTGGGGATAGAATTGAGCCTTGATCTCCCGCTTGAAATCCGCCCAATTATCGATGATGCATAAGCTGCACTCCTTGTCGGTATATCGTCGCTTCCACCATACTATAGCCGAATCGACTAAGTATAGTGGAGCGGTCTTCACCTTCTTTGCCTCGTCCACAATATTCAAGGCATTGAAGTATTGCTCCATGGTCCAGAGTAAGTTGTTTAACTCCCTCACATTCCTTGATCCAACATAGGTCTTAGGCTTTGGTACGTCAATTTTGGAGTTGGAATGGCCACCAACGCCACCTTGGGTGATCGCCATCTTACATAGAGACCAATCCGCATTGATCTCTTTGATTTCCTCCTACATCGCTAGGATTTGGGACATGAGAGAACCCTTCAAGCCCTCGAATCGAGAATTCATGTCATCCATGATGGAGTTGAGAAGCCCTTACATCCTCCCATAGCTTTCGTCACCCTCGAACTCTAGCCTTTTGATGCTTCCAGTGTGCTCCTCGATCACCTCCATCTGGTCGGTTAACACCAACTTCACTTTGGCTAGCCGACTCTCCAGCGGACATATTTCCCTCGAAACAGACTTGTCTCTCTTCCGTTCCTTAGCATTGGACCTTTTAGCAAACTTCCTCACACCTGAGGCTGAAATGATATGTCCAAGGTAATCAATTTCCTCACACCTAAACTGGCATTTGGACCTTTTAGCAAATAACTTATTTCTTCCTAGTAGTTCCAAAGTAATTCTCAAATGTTGCTCATGACTTTCCAAATTCTTGTTAAAAACCAGTATATCATAAAAAAAAAACTAAAATGAATTTTCTAAGATAAGGTTTAAAGATTTTATTCATAAGACCTTGGAAAGTAGACGGGGCGTTAGTAAAGCCAAATGTCATTACTAGGAACTCATATTGCCCTTTATGAGTATGAAACGCAACCTTGTGAATATCCTCCTTTACGACTCGAATCTAGTGATAACTAGACCTTAAATCCAGTTTAGAGAACCACTTGGCATAAGAAATTTATCTTTGATAGTTGCCTAATTTAAGGTTTTATAGTCCATACATATTCTTCACCTGTCGTTAGCCTTCCTCACAAGAAGCACTGGAGAAGAGAAAGAACTTTGGCTATATCTAATCATTCCATATTGTAATAATTCAGTTACAATATTTTCTCTCTTTTTTATGATAGAATGAGTATCGATATGGATTCATTGAGATTAGTTGTATACCTTCCTTCAAGTTAATTGCATGATCATGAAACTGTTTGGGAGGTAACCCCTTGGGTTCTGTGAAGATGTTAACAAGTTATTCCAATATCCTATCTAACAGATTCTTCTCTTTGCTCACAACAGTTCTAGGGCCAAACTCAAACTTATGATGTACCACCTCTGCCATAAGATGTAGTAAAAACCCTTATTCTCACACCCATTTGTTGAGAAAGATTCAGCCTCCTCTAGGGTAATAGCTAGGTTAGCAGCTAATTGAAATTCCCAGGTATGCACTGAAGGGGGGGGGGGGGGGGGGGGGGGGGTGAATCAGTGTATCAATATAATTTTTATTCTTTTCCTTTTTACCAGTGATGATCATTTTAGTCTGTATCAAATTCTGTGTTGTATGCCAAATAAAATGAAACAACAAAGGCAAGGCACACAACAATTACGTGGTTCACCCTATAATGAGTAAGGCTACGTCCATGGCGTGACTAGTAATCCGTTAATCATAGAATCTCCACTAGTAATTTTGAATAGCACACTGTTATCCAAGGTTCACCACCTTACAAATTTTAGGGTTCACTACCCAATTTCAACAACAATCAAACCTCACTAGTTCTGATTTTACAACAACAATAATAAGATTGAATACAAAGAGAACAATACCAACTCACATATGAGTTTCAATACTGATAGTCTAAGGTTCCTTGTTCCCTGATCATAGTACTTCAATAAACTGGTTCATGATCTTTTCTTTGATGTCACAGTCAACAAGGTCATCTCAAGATGATTCCTGTAAACACCAAGAGCTTCATCTCTCTTTTCTCTGATCTCTGATATCTCTTCCTCTCTCTATCTCTTCTCTTTTGTGTTTTCTGTCCAGCCTCCACAACCCTTGGTATGTGAGACAAAAACCCTACATCATCCTCTATCAAACTCTGGCCATTGATTTCACTCTGCTGATCTCAACCATTGGATTATCCAACTCAATTAGGATGTTAACCTAATTGGAGCAGCCAAGCCTCAGCTATTAATCTCTTTCTCTACTTTATCTCAGCCATTGGATCAACCTAAGTCAACAAATCTCAGCCATTTATCTGGTGAACTCTGATTTGCATGTGCTGATGTTGGTATTTTGATCATAACTCCCTCTATAATGCACAGATTCACTTAAGGTCAAAAGCAAAGTTGTAGATATTAAAGTCCTCTATCTACTGGTAAAATATGATGAATTCTGGAGCTAAAAAGGTCTGCACGTCCCCATGATTATATTTGCACTTCTCATGTGAGTATATTGTCCATAACTTTTTCTACAATGCTGAAATTGACTTGAGGTCAAAAGTAAAGTTCTAGATATTGAATCCCTTTATCTACGGGTAAAATGTGGTGCCATTTGGAGCTTAAAAAGTCTACACAGGTGGATGAATTGTTAGTCATTCAGATGTATATGACTCATAACTTTTTGTACAGAGCTCAAAACGACTCGAGGTTAAAAGCAAACTTGTAGATCCTGAAGTTTTCTATCCATG
Source organism: Taxillus chinensis (assembly GCA_023512835.1). Taxonomy (NCBI): domain Eukaryota; kingdom Viridiplantae; phylum Streptophyta; class Magnoliopsida; order Santalales; family Loranthaceae; genus Taxillus; species Taxillus chinensis. Next base: position 8,839,340 of record CM042084.1, on the reverse strand, counting down.
GGTAAAATTTGGTGCAATTTGGAGCTCAAATAGTCTTCATGACCTTATGATTAACTGTTCATGGTTGGATGAAATGTCAGCTGATCACATGTATATGGCCTATAACTTTTTGTACAAAGCTATAAACAATTCGAAGTCAAAAGCAAACTTGTAGAACTTGAAGTTGTCTATCCATGGGTAAAATTTGGTATAATTTGGAGCTTAAAATCTCTGAATTTCCCCAATTATTATATGTGCATAGCTGGATGAAAGCACTTCTCCTTTCTTGTTTGGTTGTAGTTTTCATTTCTAGGTTTCAAAAACTAAGTGTTTTCAAATACAAGAAAATGAAAACATCTTTTGTATGTTTTCAATTTGTGTTTTTTTTGTTTTATGGCCATCCCTCCTCTTTTCTGACCTCCCCTAGCAAGCCTTCTGCTCTCTCTCTCTCTCCCCCAACCCAGCAAGCCACCCAGCCCCGATTTCTTATCCAACGATCTCCTCCTCCCTCGATGGCCACCCTCCAGCGAAGACCTCCTCCCCTACGATGATGACCCCCAATATGCGACCTCTCCTTAGCGACGGCGCAAACCTGCAACCACCCTTCAGCGATGGTGACCTTCGATCTACGACCTCCCCCTGCACAATTTAGTCTAGCGACTACTTCCCCTTGCACGATTCAGTCTAGCAACACCTCTCCTGCGTGATCCGACGACCTCCACTTCTCCTATGCAAGATCCGGCGACGCCCCTACAAGATTCGCCCCTACACCCCTGTTTTTTTTAAAATGGTTTTCAATTACAGAAAATAACCTCCAAATAAAAAATTGTTTCCAATTTGCTAGAAAATAGTTTTAAAATACAATTTCTAAAAACACATTTTGAAAACAAAAAATAAAAAACACCACCAAACATACCTAATAATAAATAATATTTATCATGAATAGATAATAAAATTTCTAAGTTTTCAATTTCGTGGACTTGTGTTGTGTTTGAGTCCTATTTTTTAAATAATATTTAATAGGTCTAATAATAAAATAAATAATATTTTATCTCCCCCATAAAATTAAAAACAGTTAAGTTCTTTTTAAATAACTATAAAATTTATTATTTTAAAAAATAATTTTTAAAAATATATTATTATTAAATTTAAAAATAATACTTGGAAAATGGAGTTTTTTTTTAAAAAGCCACTGACCATAGGCTTGTAAACAAATTAACGTTCGCGAATAAACTCGCATTCGGCTCGATAAAAGATAATTTATGTTCGTTCGTTTAAGAAAAGTGATGTTCATGAACAATCTTTTTTTGTTCGTGAACATAAATGAACGAACACGAACAAGGCTGTGTTTTGCTCGTTTATGTTCGTGAACATGTGTTCGCGAACAATGTTCATAAATATATATTCGCAAACATATGTTTATGAACAATGTTTGAGAACATCAATAATTAATTCATGAACAGATATTCACGAATACTATTTCACGAACAAATGTTCATGAACGGTTGAACAAATGAACAAACAATTGAGTAAACGAACAAACGAACAAGCATATTTATTTATAAATTCTGAATCATTAGTATTTTATTTCACAAATAGTCGAACAAACGTAGAACCTCTTGCGTTTGCTAATAAATGAATGGACTAATTTGTTTATAAATTTTGAATAATTAGATATTTTAGTTCATGAACAATTAAACGAACGAACAATGTTCGTAAATGATTGTTCGCAAGGTGTTTGTGTTGTTCCTATAGTACTTTGGTTGTCATTGTTGTCAACAGAATGCGGAAGCAGGAGGACGCAGGGTCGAAGATTCGTACTGGGTTGGATAACTTCGTAGAGTGATCTCTTAGAGTGAGCTCGTAGAGGGAGTCTAACCATGTACTTACAGGGTCAAAGTTTAGGGTCGAAGACTCAGAGATCCAGACTCGAAGATCCACAAGGTCGAAGATCAGATGACTCAAAGATTTGCAGAGTCGAAGATCATCAAACCATCAGGCTCGAAGCATCACCGAAGGAACACGGGGTCGCAAACTCGTAAATCCACATGATCGAAGATTCGAGGACCTAAGGTGTAATCAGGTGAAAAGCAGCATCTCGGAGACTCAAAAACTTGCAGGCTCGAAGACCCGTCACGTGTAGAGTGGCAATGTTGTAGAGTCGAAGCCTGTAGGGTCAAAGCTCGCAGGGTCGAAGATTGGGAGACCCATTGCCGAGAATAGAGACCCGTTGATGTGAATAGATAATTAGCCAATGTAAAATAAGGTTGTCGCTGGCTTGAAGATATAAAGACTCGAAGACTCGTAGAGTGAAAGTCAGTTGATTACTTGTTTTAACTTGAATTTGAAGTCGAAGAGCAGAAGAATTGGATGATCAATTAGAAGATCCAAGGCTTGAAGATTTAGACTCGAAGATTCGAAGGTGAAAACCCAGAGATAGTAACATGTGTACGTGGAGAGGTAACAACAAAGCTACGAGGTATACATCTTCGAGGTTGTGGCTAGTCGAAGGAGCGAAACGCACTGAAGGCCGCGGTTTAAGTAAGTTACCGCTTGGACAACGTTTCCTTTAGCACGCTAAGCATTGGAAAACACGTGGACGTATCTGAGGCTAGCGTAACGTGTTTCAATGATGGAGATCAGAAGATGAAACATGCCTAACCCTAGCAGAAAGGTTTCATACGATGGTAGACCTATATAATTCAAGAATATGCCTTACTTCAGGGAGACGTCAAAACATTCAGAGAACACAAGAAAGACACCTTGTACAATACAAAGACGATGCATAGTAGTTCGTACATAAGACAAAGAGAGAGAGAGTAAGACTGAAAGTGAGATAACAGTGAGTTAATTTGTCTTCATTCCTTATACATACATGAGCAAATTGTGAGTTTGGCGAAGGAGTGGTTGAAGGTCAAGCAGTGCAAATGACTGAATATGCAGGAGTAGAATGCACTAGACAGTTCTTCATAGTGAGTGAGTTCTGGAGTAATATTGTTTTTGTATTTGTATTTAATACAAAGATGACGCAGAGTAGTTTGTACAAAAGATACAGAGAGAGAGGAAGACTGAAAGTGAGATAATAGTGAGTTGATCTGTCTTCGTTCCTCGTACATTCATGAACAGATCGTGAGTTTGGCGAAGGAGTGTGTCACGACCCGAGCAGCGTGGTACTGGCGGGACGTTTCTTAGTGGTACAATTCAGGAATGTATTTGTGCTACGTAAAGGAGAGGGGTTGGTTGAAGCGTAGATGGTGCGCAACGAGAAGGTTCCAGGCAGTTCGTGGAGGAGAACAGATGGAACCCCTTCGGAGTTCAGACGTGCCGACCCGGTTGAATGCGGGGAGCACGCCGCTAGTCGAGGACTTGACGTTGAAGAAGGGATTTGGCCATCCTTACACAAACTGGTCGGGAACTGGAACCGTTCTCCTGATGAGCCTAGTGGCAGGGCGAAACTAGTCTACGTGCGCTTCAACCCTCAAAGGCTAAACTTAGCGGACCGTGGATAGAGAAGCTAAGTGCCACAATGGGTTGAGAGGCGCAGGAAACCTGACCCTGTGACAAGTGGTTGAAGGTCAAGCAGTGCAAACGACTGAATATGCAGGAGCAGATTGTGTTAGACAGTTCTTCATATTGAGTGAGTTCTGGAATAATACTGTTTTTTGTATTTGTATTTAAGAGCAAAGAGGGTTGATTCTACTGTAATAAGGGCTACACCCTACTATATTCAAAGCTTGTAGTGGATTGGACTCGATGTAGGTACCCTCATTACCGTGGAGTAGATCACATTGATCGAACCACGTAAACTGTATGTTTTTGTCTTTCACTTCCCATACATACCTGTTATTAAGCTAATCTTATATAAGACACTAAAATACCACTAAAACAAAAACCTCATTTGTAAAATACCTCTGAGTATCATACTACTCTTAAAACTAAAATGAAATAATTTTAAGTATATAGATTCACCCCCCTCTCTGTATACAAATCCGTATACCTAGACGATCATGCTTGAATCTTGAGAATATCAGTTTGTGAACAAGTGTTCGCAAGATGTTCGCGAATACTAACAAACGAACATGAATATGGTGATTCAGTATTCATGTTTGGCTCGATTTGTTAAGACATAATACTAAACCAAGCTTGAATACTTTACTGATCAGCTCGATTTATTTCTAGCCCTAAAGTGAAAAGAAGTAAAATAAAAAAAAAAACAAATCCAATTCTTTGTATGCCCATTCCAGTTTCAATTGGGCCCTGGAGTCTCTTTCCCCCCTCTATCTTTCTTCTCTTTCGACTGCTTTCTTCCTCTGTTCCAGTCGCAAACGCGAACCCCAAATCTTCACCCCGACAGCGAAAATGTACGGTGCCGCCGGAAAATTAGGCCGAGGCGGCGGAGGCGTTGGACGCGGCGGAGTTCGCCGAAGCATGCAGCCATCGTCGTTCCAGCCTCCGCAGCCGCCAACTCACCGCTCCACCGCCCCCTCCGGCCGCCTTTCCTTCGGCGCCGGCGGTTCTGCCCCTCGCAATCGGGCTTCCGGAGCCTCTTCCTCCACCAAGCCCGCCTTCGAGGAGACCTTCAGCCTCGTCGCTGAGAACCCTCTCGGCTTCGCCGCTATCATCCGCCTGGCGCCCGACCTCGTCGAGGAGATCAAACGCGCCGAGGCTCAGGGAGAGTCCGCGAGGATCAAGTTTGATTCCAACAGCACTAACCCCGCTCTGAATGTGAGTTGTTTTGGTTTAATTTTGATTTTTGTTTCTGCCCATCAGTAGAGTTTCTTCAAGCTTGTTCATTGGCGAATCCTTTTTTTGAATGTTGAATTGGTTTTTTTTTTTGGTATAACATCGACAATGGGTTCTTGTCTGGAACTTTTTTAAAGTTGAGTTGACTGCATTAAACAGTGGGATAATTCTTAAACTGTGTTTTTTGTGTTAATTAGGTACCAAATTCATTTTGATAATCCTAGGATTAACAAAGTGCATTATAAAAGAATCCAGATAATCCCCATGAGTAATAGTTAGTAGCTCTAGTTTACCTCAAACAATAACTCGCTATTAATGTAATGACATCATTCACATCCTAATTTTGGTATTCAACACAAACCCTGTTGCCAATAAGGATAATAATCCTCACGATAATCAATAGAGCGATTTCAAGGCATAAACACAAGAAAGGAAGAAAAAGTAGTTTTCTCACTTGTTCCTCCTCAACAAAGTTGAGACTTCTCAAAATGATTGATGGTTGTTTTTCCAGCTATGTGTTCTTTTTCTATTTGACAGGGAGCTTCTTTATTGGTTGGGAAAATAAATTCATTATGGTTAAACTGTTTTGTTCATGGAGTTAATGAAACAGAACTTTATTTTTCGAAGTTAAATTGCCCATCCTTTGTAGTCCCCCCTATTTGAGTGTTTATTTTATGTGTGTGTGTGTGTATCGATATCAAAATAAATATTTCTCATTGATATTTTTTGTTCACTGAGAAACAATGAATGACATGTTTAGTTTTGGTAGCTAAATCGCTAGGTCTTGAATGATCTTTTCTGTTTTATGTAGTGGGTCATTTGGATTTTTGGAGGCTCACACACTGGGAAAAAAAGATTTGTAATTATATTAGTTTTAATTGTCTAATTAGGAAGGGTCCTACTGGTCAAGTTCCTAGTTTGCAAAGTTTATTACATATGGTGAAAAAGGCTCTTAACCTCACTGATACTTCATTAACCAGCAACCTTAAGCATAGAGTCCACCACTAATAGATTTGTGTTTTTTAAGGGTGCAACAAATTTCTTTTTGGTGTCGCGCTTTATTTTTTTCTTATTTATAAATGGTTATATCTGTTTTCTGCCAAGGTACGTTTTAAGCTGTAAAGCATTGCATCAGGTTATACAAGTCGGTGGTAAGGAATTTAGATTTACATGGTCACCTGAATCGCCTGTCCTCTGTGACATATATGAGGAACGTCAAAGTGGTGAGGATGGAAATGGCTTGCTTGTTGAATCTGGGTGTGCATTGCGTAAAGTGAATATGCAGCGTATTTTAGATGAGTCAACTAAAAACCATGTTAAAATGCGATCAGCGGAAGCTGAGCAGAAGCAGAAATCACGCAGGTATGTTTTAGAAAAAAATTTCAAGGATTTTATTCCTTCTTTATATCTTATTATGGCCAAAGCTTTAATCTTGACTTCAATTTAAGATTTGGTTTATAATTTCTCGATAGCCATTTTCAGTATTGTTGTTTTTACCCCTCCATGTTTTACTACTGCCATTATTTGCATGGCCATATTAAAATTGAAATTCTGACATAATAGGAAAATGTTTGCAATGTACTGCTGTGGCGTAACTTATCCACATTGTACCTGAAGTGGTTTATATTGCATTAATTTATGGGTAATCTTTCGATTCTCTCTGTCTTGCTTTGAATTTTCATGGAGCATGTGTGGAAGAATTACTTTTGTTCCATTGCTTTTCTATAGCTTATGATATACATTGTCTTTTGTATGTGAAATTTTGAATGTTTCCGCCTGTACAGCCATTTTAGTTCTGTATTGGAGTTTAAGCTGGCTGAACGATATGGTTGGCATACAATCTGATTCTGATCCTTTAGTTCAGTTTCTTCAGAAACTTTTTCTGAAAATCTTATATTTTATTTTTTTTACGTGATTATCAAATGTCATCTACCTGCATCATGTTGTCATCACAAAATAGTTTGTGCCCCTTTACAATCTTTGCTAATAAACGTATATTGACAATGATTGTTGTACTTTTTTACAAGATGTTATTAACTTATCTGATATGGCCCTTGTTGCAGAGCCATTGTCTTGGAGCATGGGAATCCATCTTTGAAGAATCAAATCAAAGCAATAGCTGCCGTAGACGGTACATTTTGAAAGTGTTTTCTATAATTTTCCACTGCTGATAATAGAAGGGTCAATTTTTATTTTATTTTTCATTTCTTGACTGTGTGCTTACAGCACCTATATTGACACACACGGGGCTGGATTATTAATTCAGCATGTCAACGACCTTTATCTGTGTTATCTAACATTGCTTCATTACTTGTAGCTAATCCATGGAATTCAAAATTCAAACAAAAGAAAGAGCCTCCGTTTAAGAAGCGCAAGTTTGAACGGTCACAAGGTAATTGGGCCATGTTTTAGATTAGAAGTATGTTTATAATCTATTGTTTTACCATAGGACCTAGAAGGGGTTCTGTACAGGTGAGTTTATGGTCACTTCACTGGTGACCCATAAGTTGGGGTTTGATTTCACATGGAATCATACCCATATTTTGAGGCTGTGCTTCAAAATAAATCAATTTATGGTTGATAGGTATTGTTAACATTCAGTGTTATTATGTGCATTGTTTTGGCCTTTTGATTTTTATTTTTTAATATTTTCCCCCTTTCTAATTGTGGTTATCACTTGAAGTCATAGCCCCTCCAAAATCTGTTCATAAAGCCGGATCAGCTCCATTATCTGCTGTAAAAGGCACACGCTCTGCTTCACCTCTATCATCTCCACCTGAGTATGCTGGCTTATTAGAATCTCCATCTGGAGCAGGAAATCTTACCAAGGGCCACACAGTCACTGATGTTATGCCTATGCATAGTAAAGAAAATGCTGCAAACTTTGAGAAAGATATCCCTAGCAAGGCTTCTAGTACTGTGTTGCCAGGGAAACTGGGATGCAAAGGACATTTTGGAGCTGTTCCTGGAGATTTGCAAAGTATGTTGATTACACTTCTAATGGATAACCCTAAAGGCATGAGCCTAAAGGTGATTGGGTTACTTATGTTCTATTACCATTTAACTTAGTCTAATTCAGGCGATTATTTATTTATTTATTTTGGTTTTAATACACTTGAAGAAATTTCAATTGCAAGATAATTTAGTTTCATTGCATTTCAATTCAAACTCATCTTTTTCCTTGCATTGTTCAATCATTATAACTTTTTGTTATAATGCAGGCCCTCGAGAAAGCTGTTGGAGACACTATTCCCAACTCTACAAAGAAGATTGATACCATTATTAAAAAAGTATATGTTCAAAATCTTCATGTGATTAATTGTAGAATAGCAAATGATCTTACTTTTTGTTTAATGGCATTTGCAATAGATTGCAAATTTTCAAGCTCCAGGAAGATATATTTTGAAGCCAGGAGTGGTAGTGGAAAGCTTCAAGAAACCTTCATCTCAAAATGGAAGGTAGCTGTTATTCTTGATTGACAATTCTGGATTTATTTTGCTTTGTTGTCTTTATGATTCTAATTAATTAATAAAATATTAGCTCGTATCATTATAAGAAGAAGGCAATTCTTATTAAATATGTGAATTTAATAAAAAAATATGTATGCTGAAATTGTAACTAATGTTAGAATTGGTGGTGGATTAACAGAAGAGCTTTAAATTACAATAGGGGCACATCGAGAATCAAGTTCTTTCGTCTTTGTAATAATAATAGACAAGATAATTAAAAATATGTGTAAGGATATACTGTAGTATATATTGTTTATTGATATTATTTTGATCGATGAGACTAAAGAAAGGTTTAACAAAAAATTAGAGTTGTAGCGACTATATAAGCTTGGTATTTTAGATTAAGTATATTGAAGAATGAATATATGATATGTAAGTTTGGTATTTTAGATTAAGTATATTGAAGAATGAATATATGATATGTAAGTTTAGGAAACGAAGGAATAATGAACAAAACATTATTACCCTTGATGGCTAACAAATATTAGTTACATAGTATTTTAAGTACCTAGAGTCGATAATTTAGCTAAACAGTGAGCTTCATAGTGATTTTAACTATATGATTAAAGGCGGGTGGCTTAAGTAGAGAAGTGCAATAGGAATTTTGTATAACTGGAATATGTCATTGCATTTAAAAGGAAAGTTATAGGAATGTTGTTAAGCCTTCTTTGTTATATGTAATGGAGTGTTGGACAAATACGAAACAATATATATAAAAATTTAGTATTGCTGAGATGCGAATCCTAAAAGAGATGTGCGGTAAGACTAGAATGGACAAGATTAAAAATGAAGATATTTATCGTGTCATTGGAGTAGCTTCAATTGTAGATAATATGAGAGAGGATTGCTTATGTTAGTTTAGGCATTTAGGGCGTAAGCTAATGGATGCATTTATTAAAAAGTTAGAGAAGATTATCATTGGACAAAGTAAAAAAATTGAGGAAAAGACCAAAAATAACTTAGATGGAAGTGATCACAAAAGATTTGGAATTGTGGGATAGTTTGTTAATTTTCTTTTCCAACTTTAATAATGGAGGCCAAGAAGCTCAGTTCTTTGATGAAGCATTTGTATAGTCTATTTTAATATATCAAATTTCTTTTGATTTCCCTTCACCTCTTAGTAACTAATATTTCTGTCTTCTTGTTTCCTTTTTATGTAGGTCCAAGTTTTTTATTCTTGAAGTTTCAATTAATCCCTATTTCTACTTGTGTTTATCATCCTTGTATTGAAATTTTAACGGGATATGTGTGATACTGTTGAGTTTAGTTTCCACTTTTTTCTGAGGACATGGGACTGTCTTTATATATGCATGACTGTAATTTGTGCTTTCTTTCTCTCAGGTCTCCTGAAGAAAACCATCACGAAACTCCTCCCATTGAAGAAAATCACGACCGAGGACCTGCTCTAGACGCAAGCTTTACAAATAAGGCATCTAATAGTGAATTGGAGGAACCAAAACTATTGAACTTCGATACTGGAGAAGAAGCAAAATCAATGGAAAAATTTGATATCCAGGGCCATTCGCCCGAAATATTCAGTGACAAAAGGACATCTGAAAATAGTGAGGGTCAGGGAGGCAGTTCTAGTGGCAGTGGAAGTGACAGTGACAGTGAAAGTGACAGTAGTGAAAGTGGCAGTGACAGAAGTGACAGTGGGAGTAGTAGTGATAGTGATACCGATGTTTCATCTAACAGCAAGGAGGCGTCTGATGAGGAAGTGGATATTATGAGTGATGATGACAAAGAAGGAAAGCATAAATTGCAAACTTTTGAACCAGTGTTCCCTTCATTGCCCATCCCTTTGGGGACTCCCAAAGGTGTTCTCTCACGAAACGGGATTGATGAAAAGCATGATGACCATCCATCTGATGCGGTTGAGATTGAAAAAGATCTGCTGGATGAGCAGGAAACTGAAACAGCGGTAATTTCTGAGTTGAACTACACCAATGAAAAAGAAAAACCTCCGGAAGGGACTAAATCATTTTCACCTGAACATGGAGAGCATAAAGAACCAGAAGTCCATAAGGGGAACTTTTATGATGAAAGGGAAGGTACAAACAGAGAGAGCTCCAGGCATGCACAGTCTGAGAGCATGGGGAGAAATCAAAAATGGAAGGCCAAAAGGATTCCTGATGTGAAGCAGTTCGACGAGAGATCTGAACGTGCTAAGAAGTTTAAATCTGGAAGCATGGTGGAACCACTCATTTCTGGGGCTACAGAGGTCCAATTATTAGATGGATCTCATGATTTAGTAGATGCAAATTCTGAAAACTTGATTTCCAATTCTCAGCAATCAGGTCGAAAGAGTCTTGACCATGGTTTACGGACGAAGGCCACTGAGACATCTATTAAACATGGTGTTGGCATGGCACATGATGCTAAATACTCTGAAAGGACCTTTCATGGACATGGTGGGTTTCCACTGCAAAAGAATAAGTCTCACAGGGAAACACAAGGAGGAGATGGATACAACAATGGAAGAAAAGTGTCAAGAAATTTAAGGGATGATAGTGTCAGAGATAAACATACATTGTCATCAGAATCTGCTTTTCAGAAACATGAACTGTTTGAGATGCCTAAGGAAGCTGGACAGGTTCCAAATTCACTGATAGGATCTTCACCCAGGAATAACTATAGAACTGATGCAGATAGATCCGCTGCTATGAATGAAACAGGCAGTATCCTCCAACGAGAGCTTTCCGATCTGGAGCTGGGTGAACTTCGGGAAACCTTCCCAGAGGAAACATCAGGCACCAGGAAGCAATTTGAAAGGAAAAGTTCTTTTAAACAGGCAGAGAATAGGCCAAGCACTTCTGATCACTGGAATATGGACTTTAGCAAAGCAAATCCGCTTGGAAAATTATCTCTTGATTTAAGAGATACATCCCCTCCTAATTCTGGCATCAGAACTCCCAGCAAGCTGGAGGCTTCCAATAAGAACAAGACCCCTGAGCATCATGTGGAAGACTCAACAATATCTCATCACAAGGTCGTGCAAGGCCAGTCACAGCACCTTTCAAGAGTTGATAATGCTGAAACTGGGCTCCAGTTTAGTAAATTAGCGGATGGAGGTGCCAGATCTAGACAAAATGAATCGGTAATGAGCCAAGAGATTGGTCTGGAAGAGTATGGAGGACACAAGAAAGCATCTGTTATGGCTCAGCAACATGATACTAGGCAAGGACTGGCTCAACGTTCCTCCAAAGATAATAAAACTGGAAAAACTAATACAGCTGCAGATGTGAATGATAGACGAAAATTTTCAATGTCTGCTGATATACATAATGATGTTCAACAGGGCTGGGTATCTTCGACAAATGAGATTAGTTGTCCTTATGCTAAATACGAAAAGGAAGATCCTGATCTCAAGGGGGCAATAAAGGACTTTCCTCAGTATGTAGTTACTATATTAATATATAACATTACTTCGTTTTGCTTGTGTGAAGTAAACTGATATTTTAATGTCTTAGCTTTTGTAATTTTGTCTGCCCCATTTCATGTCATTAGGTATGAGGAGTATGTGCAGGAGTATCGCGGGAAGTATGACAGTTACCTTTCTTTGAATAATGTTTTAGAAAATTATCGGTATTTGAAATTTCCTTATGCCTACGTTCTTTTGTTCTATTTTGATTGTTGTCTGGTAAAATCTATATTGGTTTGTGCTTTTCTGACTTGATGAAACTCAAAGTCATCATTTTCTGTTTAATTGTCAGGAATGAATTTCGTAAACTGGGTGAGGACCTTGGTGTAGCAAAAGCTAGAGATATGGAAAGATATTATAAAATTTTGAGCCAGTTGAATGAATCCTATCGCCAACATGGAGCGGTTAGTTTTTGCATTTATGTTCAAGTGTTTTTGCACTTTCACATAGTGAAGGGTGAGCAAATTAATTAATGTACTGACAAACATGTCTTCTTTTTTTTTTTTTTTCAATTACCGGACATTTAGGGTTCTCTCTGTCAGCTAGATGAATTAGACAGCACTTAGATGGTTAAGACAGCTTTCGGATGGTTTTCATATTTTAAATTTATTTTAATATTTGCACAAAAAGATGATGATATTACAATATTAGCAACACAAAAAAAACTTGATTTTCCTTTCAAAAATTCGACCATGATCCTCTTCCTTGCCTAAATTAAAAAGTTCAGCAAACAAAGCACATTCACCTATTTTACATTTGGACAAATTGAGATTATAACTGCCTAAAATTTATGCACTCTGTCTCTATTTACCTCCCGACCTGAATTTTCTTCAGTCTTTCTTTCCTCTCCTTTCCAACTGAAGCATCGCCAGCATTAACATATGTCTGTCTTGTTTTTCGAAACACAGATAAGGCTTAGGATGATAAATATTGATTTGAGATAGTATTGTTAACAGAATAGTTGACAGGGGGGAGCATGTATGTGCATTTTCCAATATCTGTGTGCGTGTTTTAACAGATAACAAATAGAAAATAAAAGGCGTGTTTTAACAAATAACAAATAATTAAAAAGTCCTTTGACTGCGACTCATTCGACTATTTACATCAATGCAGAGACACAGACAGCTGAAGAAAATATTCATTGTGCTTCATCAAGAACTAAAGGTCGCATAATCCATCCATCCGTGGAGTCTTTTCATTTTTAATTATTATTATAAATATTATGATTTATGATTAAATCCATGCCTAATTCATTTACTGTTTCTGTTGTCTAATGTTTTGTAGAATCTTAAACAGAAGATTAAAGACTTCGCAGCTGAATACATGAAAGACTCAAGTCTTTGCAATTGAAATCCCTATTTTCTAACTAACTATTAGAAGCCTTTGAAGATGGTGCACGTGGTTAACAATAAGTTGTTTGAGGGATAGTCACGAGTTTAAAGGAGCTTGTGGCTCTGCATTGGTATTATCGCAACATGGAGAATTCGGTGCACAATAAGGGCTCTTGGACCGTACAAGTGAAGGGAGGTTTCTGGTTCTAGATAGGGTATATTACAAGAGATGAACTGTAATGTTTTTCATCGGTGGTCTCATTTCTTTGGGTATAGCCAAAAGAATCACATATCGGCCCACTCAGCAGTGCCTTGATCTTGCATTTTTCTTCTCTTTGTTGTAAATTTCCCGTAGAACTCTGTTGTAATTTGATACTGACAAAACCACGAGAATCTATCCATTCTCCTTTGTCCCTTGAGTTTGGTAGCCGCCTTCTTTTCTCCCTTTAGGAACTTCTCTACCTTTGAGATATAAGAATTTAGTTTACTTGGCCCATGATTTTAACAATAGTGCATCTCAGTTGGCTCTGCACCATGTTGCCTTCCTTTCTGACTTGCTGGATTGTACTCATTGCATGTTCCTGCCATTGTGCATCTCTGTCGTGTGTTCTTGGTCAGTGAAGCATTCTGTTGAAGACAGCCCTGGAGATAGTTCTACTTCAGAACTGACAGTTGTACAGGAAATGTAAAGAAATCGAGTCAGTATCATTCATATTAAATTATATAAATTTATTATTTTTAAAAATAATTTTATTTTAAAAAATAAAGTCACATTATCAAACATTTTCTATTTGCATTGCTTACGGTTATTTACTGCCATCGGTGCTTATTAGCTTGTTGGGGCGGCAATTTTGGCTTTGATAAAACAATGTAGAGGCTTCATTGTCGTAGATTGTTTTCTTTACTTAGTCATTTCACAGTTAAAATTTGCATTCAAAAATCATTGTACATAATGAAAAAAGTGCTTTTCCTTGAATCCAGATCAGTGTGATACTCTTCATAGTTATCGGGACTGGACGGCCGGATCGGTGAACTGGTTACCTGGGTACTTAACTGGTTCGGTTTTTCAATTGGATCGTTTCAAAAAAAAACTAAAGAAACCTAGCTGACCCGGTTGGTTTTTTGTAATCCGGCTGACTCGGTCGAATTTTATGGAACCGATTGGTTTTTAAAAAAATTATAAAATATTATTATTTTATTTTATAATATAATTTTAATTTAAAATTAATGACTAATATTGACATTTCACTTTAATATCATTTCAAACTTTATTAAACAAAAATTTTATTATGAATTTATGTCATTAAACTTTTAAATTTATTAAGAATTTATGTTAGAAATATATATTAAAAATAAATAGTGTTATATTAAAAGCATAATTTAAATATGTTAGTTTAAAATATTTATTTTTTATTAATATATATTTATATATAATTATTAATTATATGACCAGTTCGATTACTGATCCGACAGTTGAACTAGTGATCTGACCACCCAGTACCTTAGCCGGATCAATGTCCGGTCCAGTTCTGATAACTATGATACTCTTGTTCCTAATATCACTTAGTTGGATAATCAAAGGAGTGGTTTTTTTAATGGTATTTATGAAGCTCATGGCTACAGAATTTGTTTCTAGAATTTATTTTGTCATAGAAAATGGCACAATGAAAATTAAAGACCTGAGGCATTGATTGTTTGTTCTTCATGTTTATAAAGTGGAGGAGCTGCAATCTAGTTGCTTGTATTGAATTAGGGCCAATCATTTGGTTTTTTGCCTTAAAGTTAATAATCCGACCTTATCCACATGTATTTATATATGAAAAAAAAGCCTCCAAAAAAAATTAAATTTTATTTTTTTTCGCATTTGATGTGCAATAATTCACGTGAGATTATTATACCCCATGTAGTATATTGATTCCTCTCATAATTGAGGTTTAGATTGGTTCTCTTGCACAAGAATCAAATTTATAGTCATCCTTGGGTGAGATGATTGATGGAAAACGCCGATATTCATCATCGAGTCCTCGACTCGCACCATCGCGACATCTTTATCTCGCAAATTAACACCGACCTCCCACCATCGTGACATCTCTATCCTACATATCAACACCAATTTCCATCCTCGAGTCTGCGATATCTCCCCTGACACTATCAACACTGTTGCGATCTCACCATCATTGCATCTCTCTCTCCTGCAGATGGTGTCAGGGTTGCACAGATCAACACCGATCTTTGTCGATTGGCGGCGGCATGGAGGGGAAGGCGGTGGGCATGGAGGGGCAGGTGGTGGGCATGGAGGGGCAGGCCGTGGCATGGAGACCCTATTCTTCTTCTTGGGGAAGGTGTCATTGTGGGCGACGGCATGGAAGCGAGGAGAGGAGGATAAATAAAAGATTTTATTTAATAAATTTTAATAATTATAAGGATATTATAGTAATTTTCTTAATTCATTATTTTTCTTGTATACCAAACACAAGATAATGAAAATTTTCATTTTATTTTCATGTCAATATCATTTTTTACTTATTTTATTTCCCTTAAATTTATTAGTCAAATGATTTTATTATATACAATAAAAAAACTACAAAAAATGAGGGATTTTTGAACTATTACTAGAGTTAATTAAGTTCGATAACATAACATAGTAGAATTTTTTAATATATATATATATATATATAGGCACAGGAGGAGGCTTCCAGAAGAAGGAAGGGTAACTTTGTAATTTGACTTTTCTATTTTTTTTTTGAATGCCACGTAGGCTATGAACAGTAAAATGAAACCTTGGACTTGGGCTTGAGTGTCACAAGCCTTTAGGAATGGATTGTCTTGGGCGTTGACCGCAACATAGACCACATAGTCGTGGGCTTCTCTTGGACATGGGCTTTGGGCCTTGATATGGGCTTAGAGCCAAATACTAGAGATGAATCTTTGGACCGTATCTCAATGGGACGCTAGGATTGGGCCTGATGACACCACGAGCTTTATGGGGCTGCTAGAATTAGGCCTTATTTGGAGAGATGCCTTAGATATTCTTTGGAGGCCGTTGGGAATAGGCCTATATTGGATTTTTGCAAATCCACAACGATCAACGGATTTGATGAAGGCCCACTAGGCGCCGTTTGTACCTAATGAGATGTAGTCATTCTGACCGACTACACACGATTTTGCATAAAATGCTTTATTAGATTTTTCGCAAACCCACAACAATTAACGGATTTAATAAAGGCCCATTAGGCGCCATTTGCATCTAATGAGATGTACTCATTTTGACATACTACACACGTTTGGATTTTCTCATGGGAGGAGGTGATGCTATCAAGGAGGTTCATATGGGATTCGTTGTCCTGTAGAGGGTTAGTTGGAGAAGCAATGATATCATGTGATTTTAAAATATTAAAATTTTGAATATGCGGTTTTTATAAAAAAGGAAAAATAAGATTTGGACTGCAAGAAATATAATCATAATGAACCATATATGGTGTAATTAAATGAATGAATGGGGTGCCAAGAATAAGAACATAATTTATATTTTGTAATAAAATTTGTTTTAATTTGGACATTATTATTAATTATAATTCCTTTAATTTGAGAAGAAATAGGAAGGTTTTGATTATTAGCAACAACGAGACTTTGATGGGAAGGGGTATATAGGTTTGGAGGAACTAATTCAATTTGGAGACAGTTTAGATCAACACCTGTATCAAAAAGAGCAATTGTGTCGAAGATAGAGTCAGCATTAAATTTTATAGTAATACGAATGAAATATTTTCGTGTGGTAATTTCTCTAAGAAGGTAAAGATATTCATTTGAAGGGTTTTCGGGAGGATCATTTTGGTTATCAAGATCATTAGTATCATTTGTATTATTATGAGAAGCAGAAATGCTAGTATTTTAAAAATGGTAGATAACTTCATTTTTCTAATTTTCAAGTTATTCAACTTGGTTGTGTAATTGTAGAATTTGTTTTTAGAGACTTTCAAGAGAAAGAGTAGGAGGTCGAGAAACATTTTGTCTTTTGAGAATGGTAGTTAAATCATAATGAGTGGGGAGAATGAAAGGTGGTTTAATGGAATTTTGTTCGAGTGAAGGGATGAGTTTCTCAATTAATTGTTTTTGGATTTTTGGATTGTCAATTTATTGGATGACATCAAGGATTAATTGATGATCTTTGGAGAGTACATTTAAACTATTAGATGAATTATCAGAGGAATTTGGGTTAGCAAGTTCATCGATTTGGAGAGCTTGGTTATCCTTAGAACAACTAATAAAATCATAATCGCTGGAGTTTTCAAGGAGAAGGATCTCAATTTCGTTGACCAAATCTTTGTCTATGCTTAATTCATGAAGTTTTTGGGAAACACAGTAGTTTTTATCATAATGACCTATTTTACCGCATTTCCAGCAAGTAATGGGTTTTGATTTGGAAGTAGAAGGATTTTTCGGAAGTGGTTTTGTATAGAATTCATTTGTGGGGAATTTATGAGATATGGAAAGGAAATGTTTGGATGATTTTTTATGAAAAGTTTTGTGTGGAGACGACTTGTGTGGTTTTGGAGCAGCTTCCATCACAGTGTTGTGAGGAAAGAGAAGGGGAGAATTCGAATTGTTGATAAAATGAGCCTAATTTTTGTCTTGTTTGTTTCATTTCCCATTTTAAGTGTTTTTAGAGTTTGAGATCATGACAGATTTGAAGACCAGCCTTTTGGGTAAAACTAATTAATTCACCATAAGTAAGTCTATTATAAAGGATAGGATTGCCTAAGGTTTCTTTGATGTTGTTTCTAACTCATTCTCTTAAAAGGTTAGGTAAACCGGCTAAAAACTTTTCTTTCCAAAATGGTTGGTTTCGGGTAAGAAAAGTGTTTTTGTAATATTTGAAATCTGACAACTTCCTACAACGAAGATTAGAAAGAAGTTCAGCATTTTTGTTTTTTAGATGGGAGGAATCATCAATAAAATGGATACTTATTGAGAGAATTAAGGTTACAACAACATCCGGGATTGTTTCATGTTGTTGATCTAGGTGGGGAGTATTGCTTTCATCCGTTTTGACACTATTGAGGATTATTTCTTTTTGCGAGGATGAAAGATAGAAATCCCACCATCCTTTGAGTTGGCCAAAGAAACCTGAAATGAGAAGTTCTGCAATAGCCCTATCGGAGAGATTGGTTTGGGTTTTATATGCATTAGAAGCCATGGTCATTTGATGAAGGAGATTGAGGATATTGTATTCAGAAAGACCATCTATGTTCTATTCATATACAGTAGAGGCATTGAAACGTGATTGGGTAAAAAGTCCTCTATGTTCAAAACCAATGTTAGGGGCAGCTGTCATATGGATTGGTTTTGGATTTGGGTAATTAAAATTATTAATTTGAGGAATAGGGGATGAGGGAGAATGATCTTCTGGCTTTGTAAGAACTGTATAACTTTTTGGAGTTTTGGGGACAATGTTTGAAGACGATAGTTGTTCCTATTTTGGGGTCTTGGGGATATTTGAGGAAGAAGAACACTGTTCAAGTGTATTTAATTTTGTTTTAAGATAAATTAATAATTCGAATTTAGAATGGTCAAACTCGGATTGACTATGTCTGGAAATTTGAAATGGTTTAAAAATGGGAGTTCGGATTTGTGAGTGTGAAGGAGTATTATTTTCGGGTGTAAGTTTTGTTAATTGTGTTGCAATTGTTTGTAAATGAGCATTTGTAAAATTGTTTTGTTGGATTATATTGTGGAGGTTTGTATCCTTATCAACACTTGAATTTTTGTATGGAGTAGCATTAACTTTTTGTTTAAAATGAGGAATCTTAATGGATCTAAAAGGGGGATGAATAGATTGAATTTTAGTGTTATTATTAGAGAGTTCCCAAGTTGGGTGTAATGGTTTATGGAGGTTGGAGTTATTGAATTCCCATTTGGGAATTTGAGGATGGAGGATAGGTGTAATAGTTTTAAAAGGATAATTAATAAAGTTTTCATAAGCATAAATTTTAAACCAATCAAAAAAGGGGATTTGGATATTATGATTTTGGAGAAAAGAATAAAATTTTGTTTGAATTTCTTGGCGTGTTTTATTAAAATGTTTAAAAAACCAATTTCATTTTTGTTCATTATGTTGAGAGTAAAAGTCATCATGAAGTTATTGTTTGTTAATTTTAATTAGAATTTATAAAACATTTAATTCATTTTGAATATTTTCAGTAAAGGCATAGAAAGATGGAGAAGGTGGGGAAGAATGGTTAGAGTTATTTGGAAAAGGGGGTGATTGTGGACTTTTTAGTTTAGGTTCCGGTTGGTAGAAAGGTCGTGGTATTTGAGACCTATATTCTATGTTTTGGAATGAAGTGGATAATTTTGGCCTAAGGGGAAGATTAGATGTAGAAAATCGAGGGGGAGATAATTTTGTGGAAGGCATGTGGAAAGTTGTGGACGTAGAACCGGCATCAGAGAGCCTTGAAGAAGAAGATCGTTTGAATTGAAGCTTAACTGTTTCATCATTGTATTGAGTAATTTGACAAAGGTCGGAATTGGAGGTTAGAGTTGGAGGTGGCAGTGGGGGAACTGCTCCTTCCAATAACCATTCTTGGGGAAGGTTAACATCTTTCCATTGAATTGTCCTTGGAATAATAGTATTTGATTTTGAAAAATCAGTTTGAAGGAAAAGGGTTTCGCCTTTTTTACCTTGTATTTTATGTTTGGTTGCAAATACAGAAATCATGGTTTTATAATGGATTTTAAATATTAAAGCGATGGGTATTGATTCTTTAAGCATTTTATAATTATGAGTTTTGATTTGAAGAGTAAGAGATTTAAAAATATGTTTATCATTAAGAGAAAGAGTAAGGTTTGGATAACAATCGAAAGAGAGTGGTCCACTACATAAGCTAGACTCAACAGAGCTTAGAAGGGAATCATCGAAATTTGTAAAATGTGTGTCCCTAAGAACACATAGGATGGATGTATTAGTCCTTCTTTGGTGAGGGGTTTGATACCTATTGGACTAGACCGATATGGATGTATTTGAAGTTTTTTGAAAGATGGTTTTGAATAGATTTAGGAGAAAGAATTTGAATTGATTCAAAGGGCTTTGTTATTTGGATATCATGTTCTTCTGTTTTAATTGTAAAATCGGATTAGAAACGAGAGAAAAGAGATTGTTTGTAAATTTGATCTTCATGAATTTTGGGGATCTTCCAATTATCAATATATTTTTCGAAGTTTTCAATTATTATTTCTTCAAAATTAATAGGGGAGGAGGATCAGGATTGGTGTGAAGAGAAGAAAGACTCCATGACAAAGGAAAGAAATTGGAATAAGAAACAAGAAAAGGAAATTACTTAGGGATGGCAACGGGGCGGGTTTGGGACCGGTCACCCCTATCCCGAACCCGTCCCGTTTAAGAAACCATTATCTTAAACCCGACCCGAACCCGTTTAAGCTGACCTGAAACCCGTCCCATTAGGGTCGGATCGGGGCAGGTACCCGTTATTTTACCTTATATATACGGGTTTGGGACGGGTTATCCCGCCCCGAACCCGCCCCGAATCCTAACTGGGTCAGAGATACCCGTCCCAAACCCGCCCCGAACCCGATTAGAGTTATCCCAAATCCGTCCCATTAAGGGCGGGGCGGGGCAGGTACCCGGTAATGGGACGGGGCGGGGCGGGTACCCGGTATGACCCGCCCCATTGCCATCCCTAAAATTACTATAGTAATTACAGTAACTGACCGGATATGACTAGTCACGAGGGGGATGGGTCGAAGGGGTAGATACTTCAAGATGACGAGCGTCGATGGTATAGGGATCGAAGTCAGGATGGTAACCGTTGGCTTAACTCAAGGTTTTACTGCACAAACATGCTTGTCCATCGGCTTCAACTGGGCCTTACGTCCTTGGATCTGCTACTCACCCTATCACACCTGCGATCGACAGGCTCTGATACCAATGGAGAGAGAGAGAGATTGGGTCTAGTGAAATAACACAGGCACTCTAAGGCCACTCAAGCCTCATTAATTATTGAGTTTCCAACTCCCATAACTGCTTAAGGAGCTCACATACCTTTTTATGCCCTATGTTATAAGTTGTCTAACATATAGGCACTATCCTTGGTGATAACTTAGTTATGAACTTTACATCACAAAGTTGTGACAAGTGCTCGAAATCCTTCAAGGAGGACTGTAGTATGGGTATTATATTAACCTACACAATAAACTTGCACAACACGAGGTATATATCTATCTTCATGTGTTATGCCCACATGCAACTACAAATAACACCATTTAAAACATAATAAAGGAACCAAGGATTCATTAAAACTCACTTGGGGAAAACCCCTCTTACACAACTACCAACTGACACTATCAAACCAAACGTTTAAACATTTACTACATTGCCTAAAGTTTCCTCAAAACAGGGTATATGAAAATCAAATAATAAAAGAAAACAAGTCATAATTCCAGAAAAGTCTGTTACTTCTACTCGCTTGGTTAATTATTGCTTGTTAGACATTGTAAAATAACAATTTATAGGAGAGGTGAGCAAACCACAACTCAGTAGGGATTTAGTCTCCCAAGTCCATCCCAATCCCTAGGTATGCATGTTAGATGTATATTTGTGCTCGTGTAGTGACTAATCCAACAATAGTTACACCTAGTAAATGCTTATAGTACGCTTGATACGTGAGAAAGGAATAGAAAGTAATCAAATATCTTTCCTTTCCCATGTTTGGTACGGTCAAGGGACTGGAATTAGCATTTTCCTTGGGAATAATTTACTCCTACATAGGGGCATATTGATTCCAGCTACACATTATATCCATTCCCCTGCATAAATAAATCAAAATTTTATTTAAAAATCCTAAAAACCCCATTTAAAGATCACCATCTCCTCCTTCTCTGACGTGGCCTCCTTTGCCTTTCGCTCCGATGGAAACCTCATCACTGCCCATGGATAGTCTGGCCTCTTCCTAGTCTTCGACATCAACAAGCGCACCGCCCTCCGCCAGCTCTACTCCCACTCCCGCTTGATCCGCCTCGTTTGTTACCCCCACTTTGACTACCTCCACCTCTTATTCGGTAGTGACGACTCCCTTGTCAAGTATTGGGATCTTGCTATTCGCACCTAGATCTTGGGGCTCAATTGTAGAATCTGAGGACTTTACAAGTCCCACATCGGCTGGGGAGCAGAATGAAGCATGCCTCTTAAGAAGGCGTGGAGACCTCTCCTGGCATGAGGCCTTTTGGGGTGCCTGTGTGGCACTCCTAAGAACAAAACCGGGGATTGGGCTTGGCCCTAAATCGGACAATATCGTGCTACGGGGGACTTGGGCTGTTACAGATAGTATCGAGTTAGGGATCGGGTCAGTGTGCTATAGTCCCACGGGGACGTGGGCCTCCTAAGGGGGGTGGATTGTGGAGTCTGAGGACTTTATAAGTCCCATGATCGGGGGGATTTATATCCCCTTTGTAGGGCCATTATGGGTATATTTTCATACTCTTTTGATTCATTTATTGCCCAATTGTGCTACTTTATCATATTTTCATGCCCTAACCCAGAAAAGAGGATTTCTTGTAGTTTTTGTGGTATTTTTTTTGCTATATTTTGATAGGAATCCAAAAATCATGGTAGAATTCACCAAATTCACAGAAAGAAGAAAGAATACCAAAGACTTAAAGTTCACAACGCCCAAATCTCAAGTTGGTCAGGTGAAGGTCGGGTGAAGGACCCTTCACCCGACCAGGTCGGGTGAAGCTCATACTTCAGCGATGGCTTCTCAGAAACTCATTGAAAATTTTCTCCTTCTGGTCGGGTGAAATCTTAGGTCGTTTGGAGGTGGTCGGGTGAAGCTTATTTTGCATATTCAGACTCTCTAAGCATCATGGAACATAACTTCCTTTTGGTTAGGTGAAGTTTGAAGACTCTACATGGTGGTCGGGTGAAGCCTTCTTCACCCGACCAAGCTCAAATTTCGGTGATGGAACCCTTATTTTTGCAGCTCACTTATTTTCTTCTGGACCGAAGTCATTTGATCAAAGAACGGGCACCAAACACTCAAGTCAAAGGAGAATTTATTGAAGAAATTCAAATTCAAATGGGTGCTTTGCATTTAGATTGAGGTTTTTATGGGATTTAAGAAAGGGATTTATCTCTTTTTCAAATTCAAAAAAATAAGGGAGTTACAAGAGAATTAAAAAGGGCTAATTATTTGGGGAATTTAAAAGAAATAAATAGAAATTCAAATTCAAATGTTCAAATGTAGCTTGGGAGGCTATCAAAGGGGAACTGCTCCATCATTTGGTATCATCCATCAACTCATCATCCAATTCTCTTCTATCCTACAATTCCATTCTTCACCTAGAGTAGAGAAAGGGAAAGAGAAGAAGGTTTGGGGTATCTCTTGGAGTTGAAGACAATCTGCTGGGAAAAGAAGATCAACCTTGGAATTCTTGGTCTAAATAGGCAAGCTATCCTTTTGGTTTTTCTATTCCATGTTTTGTAATTTTGTTGTTTTCAATCTAACTATGGAAGCTTAAAAACCCTTGATTGGGGTTAGGATGGATTTTGATGTAATGAAATAATTTGAAATGTTTTAGTTTAATCTCTTTCACCTTGTGAATGTTTATTGAATATCTTGGGTTTAAATATAAAATGGATTCTGGCCATTTCATTTTATCATATTAGGTATTTATATGAAGGATTAGAAAATGAAGCATAAGTACTGGAAAAATTGAGATATTCAAACTAGGGATTACATGACATGCGGCAGCGAGTGTAAACCTAGGATACCAAGTTAAGAGTGGTGCGATGCTTGCTCTAAACTAAACAACTCAATTCTTAAAGGGTCACCCGTCCCCCATGCTAGGGTGTACACAGAATTACTGCACTTGGAAAAAGCTAATTCATACATTAGAGGTTGGGTATTAAATATTGTCACAAGGAGAGAATTAGATTGAACTAAGACATTATCTTGAGAAAAATACATCAAATGAAATCTTAACTTCAATCACCTTTATCAATCGAACTTATCTCTACTCGAACAACCTCATTTCCATTTCTCACATCCATTCAATCAAACTGTTTTAAATTCAGTTCTGTTTTTAAATATTTTCAACCAAAAATCTCTTTATAAGCTAGTTAAAATTTCCAATTCTACATCCTTCCCTTGGGTACGATATTCAAACTTTATCCACTTTATTACTTGTTACGATTTGTACACTTGCAAATTGCCGATCATCCCACATCGGCTGGGGAGGAGAACGAGGCGTGCCTCTTAAGAAGGCGTGGAGACCTCTCCTGGCGCGAGGCATTTTGGGGTACCTGTGTGGCACTCCCAAGAACAAAATCGGGGATTGGGCTTGGCCCTAAACCGGACAATATCGTGTTACGGGGGACTTGGGCTATTACATCGATACCCTATCACCTAGATCTTGGGGATGACTTAGATCACTTGGACGCACCCTCACCCGTTAACTCTACTGCCCAATGCCACCCTCCTCCATCAACTCCCATGTCCATGGCATTGATGACATAGTCCCCCATCAACTCTACCCACCCTCCCTCACCCTATCACCCAGATCTTAGAGCTCGATGCCTACAAGGATTATACTTGCTAAGATTTTGCCTCCTAGCGAAATTTCACTCGAAGGATTTTTTTTAATCCCATATAAGGAGTTTCAGTCCCATAAAGGGAGTCTAGGGTCGTAACCACATCATATATAATAACTCGGTAAAATTTATAACTCAAACTCAAGAATATACTATCATTTTTCACATTTTCATCATAAAATATATCAATGCATGTCTTTCTCAATTTACATACAAAATCTCATATAAACACATTCTTAAGAAATACACACAATATCAAAACCTCATTTTCATCTCTAGGGTTAACCTCTCACATTTTCTAACTCAACTTCCTACAAATAAGCTAAAAGAAACAAAACATGTTGCTGCTAAAATAGTGTAAATTTTTTTAAAACTTCAAAAATCATAACTTTCTCTACAGAACTCCAATGGGCTTATAAGAACCCTCCTTCTATAGGTAGTTCAGTTGACTATCCTTTAAACATATAAATAGGTTAACCCGACCATCTCATATTTTACTGGACCAGAAAGAAACATTTGCCCAAATACTATATAGATTCTAATATACTATAAATTAATTTTACTCGACCATGAAATTTTTCACCCGACGAGAAGCTAAAGTTTTCTCGAATACCACGTAGATTTCATCAAAATAAAAATTAGCTTCACCTAACCAAACATTATTCGCAGTTCTAGCATAAAAAGAATTTTCCTTAAAATGTTCTCTAACCAAACTAAAATTAGCTATCACTTCTTAATTACATTTAAAGGGTCTAAACATGTCCCAAAATCACATAACTCGCAAATAAATGGTCCAATACAAGTTTTCATCAAATAATAACCTAGTTTAACATATATATATTATATATATATATATGTGTGATGAACATATATATGCATCAACACACCCATATATATATATATATTATTTAACAATGAGAATAAATAAAGATATAAAATCACAACATTCATAAGGCTCCTACCTTTATTATAGGTTTCCTCATGATTAAAAGAGATTATTGTATGGGGACAAAATACAAACACGAGAACAAAACATCCTTACCTAAAAAAACATAGAAAAATTGAGTCATAATCCCATTTAGGCCCACTCCATGATGGACCGTGTTATTCTCATGGTCTATTTGGTTGTCATTGTTGTCAATAGTATGCGGAAGCGGGTAGGCGCAGAGTTGAAGATTTGTACTGGGTTGGATAACTTTGTAGAGTGATCTCCTAGAGTGAGCTCTTAGAGGGAGTCTAACCATGTACTTACAGGGTCGAAGATCAGGGTTAAAGATCCGGAGATTCGAAGACCCCACAAAGTCGAAGATCAGAGTTGAAGACATACAGAGTCAATGATCATCAGGCCATCAGACTTGGCAGACTTGAAGCACCACTAACTCCAAGGTACATAGGGTCGTAGACTCATAGATCCACAGGGTCGAAGATTCAAAGATCCATGCTGCAGTCAGGAAGAGAGCAGCGTCTCGAAGACTCGAAGACTTGTAGACTTGAAGACCCATTGGGTGTAGAGTGGCAGAGTCGTAAAGTCGAAGCCCGTAGGGTTGAAGTTGGCTAGGTCAGAGATTGGAAGACCCATTGCCAAGAACAGAGACTCGTTGATGTGAACAAATGATTAGTCAAGGAACAATACAATTGTCGCTGGCTTTACACTGGAGATTTGAAGACTCATAGACTCGTAGAGTGAGAAGTCAGTGGATCAATGATTCTGCCTAGATTTTAAGACTCGGAGCCTTCTACGCTGGAATAGGTCTGACTTGTAGGCTCAAAGGCTCTGACTCGAAGAGTCGAAGGAATAGACTCGGAGATCGTAGCGCATGCACTATATGGAGACTCAGTGAGACTATAACACAACCATTTTCGAGGTTGTGGCTAATTTAAGGATTAAAATACAGCGAAGGTCGCCGTTTTAATAAGTTATTATTTGGACGATACATCTGAACAAGTTGAGTATCCAAATCAATACTTGGATGTTATCCAAGGCTGGAGTAATGAGTTTCAACGGTGGAGATCAGAAGTTGGAACCTGTCTAACCCTAGCAGAAGGGTTTCGTGCAACTCCTGACCTATATAAGACAAGCATATGCCATTTTTCAGAAAGAGCGTCAGAATACCTTCAAAATACACACAAGATATCTAGAGAGATACAAGAAGACGTAGAGTAATTCGTACAAACATACACACATAGAGAGAGGAAGATTTAAAGCAAGATAACAGTAAGTTGATCTGTTTTCTTTCCTCATATATTCGAGAACAGATTGTAAGTTTGGCAAAGGAGTGATTGAAGGTCGAGTAGTGGAAATAATTCAATACGCAGGAGCAAATTGTGCTAGACAATTCATCACAGTGAGTGAGTATTGGAGTAATACTGCCTTTGTATTTTCATTTAAAAGAAAAGAGAGTTGATCCCATTGTAATAAGGGCTAAACCCTACTGTATTGAAAGCATATAGTGGATTGGACTTAGTGTAGGTACACCCTCACCACCGTGGAGTAGATCACATTGATTGAACCACATAATCTATGTGTCTTTGTATTTTACTTCCCATACATATCTGCTATTAATCTGATTTTGCATGAGACACTGAAATATCACCTAAACAAGAACCACATCTGTAGAATACCTCTGAAAAGTATCTTACTCTTAAAACTAAAGGAAATATTTTTAAGTATACATATTCACCCCCCTCTCTGTATACAAACCCTTATACCTACACGATCTTATTTGGATCTTGGAAATATTAAACCAAACTGGTCCGTTTTACACCCCTATTCAAGGCAGGTTCCTCAAGTGTGATTTTACTGTCTGTTCTTTTTATGCGTTCTTTCATATGGGTTTCATGGCAATGTTTCGTAAGGGCCATGGGGTTATGTGAGAGCTTATTAATTAACTAAATGAGGACCTTAATATGATTAGTGATGGCCAATACTTTGCATGAGCGGTATTATGAACTGAGCTAAATTATGTTATTATGAGGTGAGGTATACCATGTTGTATTATTTACTGTGGATTGTTTATCTTGTGAGTTGTGTGAATTAAATACCATAACTATGCTTTCTATCTGTGAAGTGCCTATGTGGGTGTTTGAGGAAACTATGTTAGGGGTGTAACTTTAAACCGTCAAAACCGTTCCGAACCGACCTGCCAAAACCGCTAATTTATCAAACCATCAAAACCAAACAAAAATCGATTTGGGTTAGTTTGAAAGCCAATAATATATCGGTTTGGTTTGGTTTGATTTGAAATTTTAAAATCATGGTTTAAACCAAACTTAATTGAATAATATTGTCATTTACTTATTTTCTATTTTTATTTTCTGTTTTGGGACTTATTTATTTAAGATTGTTTGTTAATACATCATATGTTGTGTTTATGAATTATATCTAATTTTGAGACTTATAATTATAAAGTTGATGTATATTAATATTGATATACTTACATACTATTTAATTTGTTTTGTTTTATATCATTTCAACTTTCAAGAACTCAAAAATTGATGAACCAAACCGACTTAAACCAATTCGAACCGACAATCTTTCAAACTGCCGATTCAAACCAAACCAAATCAATTTAGTCCAGTTTGGTTTGGTTTAAGGGACATGTTTGGTTTGATTTGATTTGATTTTTTCTAAATCGAAAAACATCAAATTAGTTTGAAAAATTGCTTAAACTGACTCAAATCGAACCGATTTCACCCTTAGCCTGTGTGGCTGAGGATTGAGGTGGTGTACGTGTTTGAGGATGGGTAGGCTTGTGTGGCCTATTTATGTTTGTTTGAGTTGTTTATTTGTATTTTAAAGGTGTGGACATGTTATAAGCATACATATACACGTTATCATATAGAGGTTAGAAGCATAGGATAAGTTAGGGAGGCGTGATTCTTACCGAGTTATGATTGCTCACTCCTCCTGTTGTGTGTTTGTTTTCTTCTAGGTACTTACAAGCACTAGGTAGGACATCGAGGTGAAGACCTTGAGTTTATGTTTTGTTATTTGATTTTATGTATTATATTTAATTGTTTTGAGGAAATGAAGTAAACCCGTAAGGGGAAAAATCTAAAGGAGTTATGAAATATTAAATATTTGATTTCAATTGTAGATGCTTGATGTGAATGGTTCGTTTATGTACCCTGTGTAACTTGTTTTTAGCCCAACTCCTTGCCCCACTGGAAGAGTAAGGGGAGTCATTAACCGGTTTCCTTGGGTTAGAAATTCGGGACGTGACATTTGATCAAATAGAAAAGAATGAAACATGGGAGTTGGTTCTTAGACCTAAGAATAAAAATGCCATTGGGACTAAATAAGACTTCAAGAATAAATTAAATAATATGGAAAAATAGTCAAAAACAAGGCAAGACTGGTATGCAAAAGGTACTCTCAAATTGAAGGTATTAATATGGATGAGACATTTACACAAGTGGCAATGCTATAAACTATAATAATATTTTCTTCCATTAGTAGCACACAAGAAATCTGCATTCCTAAAGGGGTTATTAAAATAAAATGTCTATATTACACAACCTGATAGAGTACATATCACTGACAATGAAAACTATGCGTGCAAACTGAAGAAAACCTTGTATGGAATGAAACAAGCTTCAAGAACATGGTATAACAAACTTGATGCATATTTGAAGAAGTTGAACTTCATAAGGGGAATGGCTGATCACAACTTGTATGTTCTGAATTCAAACAGAGGTTAGTTGACTGCCATAGTATATATAAATGACATCATATTTAAAGGTGATCACTCAAGATTATGTGAACGACAACTGCAAAATTTATCATTAAATTTGCATTTAATTTATGAGTTTTAATTTAATATTTTATTGAATTAATGTATTTTTCATAATATGTTCCTCTAATTTCAATTATTTATTATTTTAATTACTTTGATAGATTTAATATTAATTTTGGTGATTTTTATGTTAAATTGATTATTCCAATTTTGATATTAATTCTTTGAGCCTAATTTATAATTTTACTAATTGATATTTTGGTTAATTAAATTGTGAGTGTTAATTAATTGTTAATATTAATTCTGGTGAATTAATTTATTGAATGGTTTTTGTTTTGTGAAAATAGGAAGAAGCATAATACGTTTTTTGGAGCTTCTAAATTGGAATGACATGTGTTAAGCATTAAATGTGTGTGGGCTCGTGAAGAAATCAAACGAAACAAAGAAGAATTTGGGCATTATGTGTGGAGAGAAGTAAAATGTAAAGGAAGTGGGACCGATTGCTTTTTTAAGAGAAAAATTGCATGGTATATGAGGTTTGAAGGAATTGGAAAAAAGGAATGAATTTAATAAGGTAAACCAACATAAATTAGAAAGGAAT
The DNA here is from genome assembly GCA_023512835.1 of Taxillus chinensis. NCBI lineage: Eukaryota > Viridiplantae > Streptophyta > Magnoliopsida > Santalales > Loranthaceae > Taxillus > Taxillus chinensis. The sequence goes on along the minus strand of CM042084.1, from coordinate 8,809,415 downwards.
TGCTTTGGGTATTGCTGGAGTAAAAAAAAATAGAAACCGTGTATATATAAGAATCCATCCCACGCGACACATCTCTCCAAGGGTTGTTTCCATGTGCTTCAACACTATTCCAATGCAGCCTCCATTATTCCTAAACCACAATGCATCCTCCAATGCCGTCTTTGCCCACCATCTCTGACGCCACTCCAACTCATCACACTAGCGCAATTGCAACACCCATTCATTGCAGTAAGAAAGGGAATTGAAGAGAGATAGTACACCAAGCATTGAAGATCCAGATTGAGTTTAAAATCGAATATTAATTCTCTGCGGCCCATTTTCTCTATTCTTTTCTATTTTTATTGTTTTATTTTTCTGAAAAAATTTGTGATTTCCAACCCATAGATGGGTAAGTATTTGTAATTGGTTTAGCTTAGTACTTTGGATGCTTTTTTTGAATCCATGTTTTTAATATTTAATTCGATAATTTATGTGCTATGATTTAATTCTCTATCTCTTTAATTTATTAATTTAATAAATCATCGTGCATTAATATTTTAATTTAGTGAAAAGATTTATTTCGTAGGAAATGAGGCGATGTTTTGAGAATTAATTCATAATTATTTTAGTTAGAATAAATTCATAATTTAATTATATTCATGATGTCTTGATGTAGTTAAATTATGAGACCATAATTTATCTAATTTATCTTTTGGGATAGTGATAAATAGCATTCAGGTATGAAGTTAAACCGGTTATATCTTTAATTAATTAAATTTTGTAGTTCAAAATCTTTGCTTTAATTAGTTTTAATTCAATCAAAAATTCCCTCAATTTCCTATTTATTTATTTTTTATTAGTTTTTGTTAAATAGGTAATTAGTAAATAGGTTCAATTAAATTTTATAATTCCTCCGCTAGAGAACGATCTAGGTTAAGCCACTAGTTATACTTAGTTTAAATTTTATTTGGAGTGCGAGTGCGATAAATGCTCTTTTCAGTGAAGACTTTGCAAAAAGAATAAGCAAATAATTCAAGATGTCATTAATTAGTGAATTGACATATTTCCTTGGACTTCAAATCAGTTAGATTGATAAAGGAATATTCATTTCATAGATAAAATATGCCAAAGAACTAGACAAAAGGTTTGGCATGCAAAACATCAAGCCTATTGGAACACCGATGCTAACAAGCGACAAACTTCACAAGGATCAGGATGAAAAGAGTACAAATCAAAAGGAGTAAAAAGGGATTATTGGTAGTCTCCTATATTTAATAGTATATCTAAACCTGATCTTATACAAGTTGTGTGTCAAGTAAGTAGATTGTAAACAAATCCTAAGGAATCTCACTTGTTAGTAATGAAGAGAATCTTCAGATACCTCAGTGGAACATTGGAAATAGGGTTGTGGTATTCTACCAAGGATTTAGTTAAGTTACAAGCCGACACTGATGCAGATTAAGAAAGTGACTTGGATGACAAAAGATCAACTAGTGGCCGCAGTTTCTATTTGGGCTCAAAGTGTGTTGCATGGTTAAGTAAAAAACAAAACAATGTAGCTCTCAACACAACAAAAGCAGAGTATGTGGATGCTCATGTCATATGTACACAAGTGGTATATAGATAAGAAAACAATGGACGAACTTAAGAGTTAAAGTTGGATTACCTGTCACTATTTGATGTGATAACCAAAATATTTTCAGTATTAGCAGGGAAACTAGGACAACACTCTAAGAGTAAACACATTGATTACGAGATACCACTACATCAAGGATCTTGTGGAAGAGGGATATATGCAGTTGGTGTATCCACAAATGAAAGAACAAGTTACGAATATACTCACCAAGTCTTTATCCACAAAGTTGTTTAAGAAGCATAGGCAAAGCATGTGTGATAAAGGTGAATCACAAGACGATATACAATAAGTGAATTATTAGCCAATTCAAACAAATCATAGAATGATTATGTTGGATTGTGAAATGATTAGATCACAAGACATTTGTGAATGCCTCATAATCGATTTTCATAGATTATAAGATGATCAAGTTGGATTATGAGGCGATTAAAGTCAGTTGAGAGATGATCAGGAGGATCAAGAGACCCGAATCATATGATATGGATCTCTAAATGATCATAGGTGGATTGTCGCACCTCCAAATTTGGTAACCCAAATTTAGGCACGCGACTACCCCATGCCTACACCCAAAAGGTCAAGGGGTTGGTGAGTAGCATCTAATAGAGACTACGAAGTGGGTTTTGTCTCAAATCACCTAGTACAATGACACAACAATGGTATAACGGCACAATCCCAATGTTGACAAACAATTACAAGATATATATAAAGCAAACAAAATCATTAGATATACACATCACTATTAATATATGTTTACAAGGTCCACGAACCCATGTTTGGGAAATCAGAATCAAACCAATATAACACATGTTCATTACAAGACCCAACACACCAAAGGGAATTATAGTAAATATAAGGGTAAGCTAATCTTCCTGAATTCTTCTAACTTCCCTTAGCATTTGTAAAAGGATTTACAACAAAGGTGTGAGCTTAAAAGCTCAGTAGATGGTTTTTAATCTACATCCCCCTCCAAGGTTAACATACTCATGCTCAACAAATATTACGTGTAAAGTGTATATGTGCGGGTGTAGTAACCCACTCATGCTGAACAAATAGTTAACATATATACATTCACAAATCATATCATCAGCACTTCATACCTTATGTCACATCATAATATTATAAATCATACCACATTACAACTCTTATCATCACACCACATTAACATAGAACACCACACAACTCACATCAAAATAATTCATATTCACACTTTATTGTGCTCATTGTGTTTTATCCTACTGATGTCCTTGATCGGATCCATCATACCATTTTGCTCTTGACCAGACCTTTGTCCTTTACCAAACCTCATCACAACAAATATAATGCACTATATAACAAGAACACACATCAATAATATCAATATAACAAGTCCATAGTCTTCACACCATAAACATCATCATATCAGCATACAAACTCAATATATCAAACTAGGAAATCTCACATCACCACAATCAATACAAAAGACCTGAAAAGAACCATACTGAGCAAAACACTCTTGCACGTGGCACCCCTCGCCACATGCACATGTCGCACATCGCCACATGCACACCCTTACATGTGGCACTCCTCACCATGTGCACATGCCATGCACAGGGCGCTACACGTGGCACCCATCGCCATAAAGTGCTCTACCTCCTTTTATACTCAAGCTTAACCAAACTATCTTTAACCCTCAATTCCTAGTCCTCAACATCACTTTTGAAAGTCAAACACCATTATCTAGATCTCCTATCTCAATTACATGCATAATTTGTTCATTCTATGTTCAACCCCTAGTTGATTCTATTCTAGATAAAGTTAAACCCTAATAGAGACGTAGAAGGATAAAACCACCTACCTCAAACACGTAGGAACCAGCTACACCCACTGCAACGCCCAAGTACAACTTAAATCTATAAACTTTGGCTTCTCTCTCTCTCTCTCTCTCTCTCTCTCTCTCTAGGATGGCTAGAGCTCTCCCAACGTGAAGGATCATTAACTTATATCCTAGGATGACATCCTTATTTGTAAAAATGGTATCTCTCTCTTCCAAAGTCCTAATCCCATCCTAATTTTATTATAATATTAATTTCTTGCTCATTAAGTAATCTCTTTTACCAGGTTTCCTAATCCCACTATACCTTTGCTTTCTTATCCACCAAGTAACTCTTTTTAAGCCAAGAGAAGTACCAAAAAGTCCTTAGTTAATTAAATCCCAAATTTCCTTTTAATATTGATAATATTAAATTATATAACAGCTAAATTAACTAATTAACCCTCTAATTCGCCACTATATATTACTATAATATTCCTGGGTAATTAAGACTCCAAATATACCTCAATTATAGTTAAAACAATTATTTTTTAGCTACATCATTAAAAAGATTTCTCTAAATTCAAATATGGGCTATTTACCTCAATTACATGACATTTACCAACCTACTTCAAATATGGGTCATTACATGGATCGTGAGCAAGTGATCGCAAGGCAAGTATGATTTAAATAGTCAAAGTGATGAGTTTATGTCACACATAATTTTCAATATGGCGCGATCCTATAGGCCTACTGGATAATCTAATGGCTCTCAAAATCCAAGCCACACACATATTTAAATGCACGACCTGTATAAGGTTGTAAGGTTGTGCAAGGGTTTATACACGATGTTCAAGGGTTCTAAATTGTATAGATTTTCACGTTAACATTAGATTCACAAGAAAGAAAATTCATGAGAGTTCTTTGTTCATGAATGCTATGAAATCCAATATCTTTGTCAAGAGAAAGAAAAGGCATTATAAGAGATGATTTTGAGTAAGTTGAAGCAGACGATTACAACATATAAAGACCAACTGAGTTTGAAGGGAATCATCACAAGTGAGTAATTTCGTGTATCAATATCGGTTTTTGTAATTTGTAATTGAAATAAAAAGGAATTGATCCATTGTAATAAAGGTTGTGCCCTCGTGTGTTGAACTATGATCATAGTGGATTTGACTTGGCGTATATAACACCTTACCACCATAGAGTAGGTCACATTGACCGAACCACATATATTGTGTAATGACCCGTGTTTGGGGTTCCGGTAGTTAGCCATGTGATGGAGTGCACATCAAGAGATGTGAATATCAGTACGATGACGTATGCATCAAATAGAGAGTTTTGACTGTGAGTGAGCCCGATTTGGAGTCAAAGCCCCGAAAGGGTAATTTTGGGATTTTTGTGGTGTGGTCGGCTGACTTTGTATTTATGGTATTATTTGGAAAAATAAATCTCAGTACAGTGATGTACTCGTCAAACGGAATATTTTGACAGTAATTGGGCTTGATTTGGAGTCGGGACCCTATGAGGGTAATTTTGATATTTTAATGAATTAAATGTGGGAAAGTATAAATAGGGCAGTGAAAACCCAAATGCCTAAGTGTCATACGTGCTTGCCTTTCTAGAGAGAGAAAGAGGAGAGGAGAGAGAAAGAGAAGGGAGAGAGAGAAAGAGAAAGGAGAGAGAGAAGAGAAGGGAAAGAGCGAAATTGACGATCCGGAGCTCAAATCGACCAAAGTCAAGGTAGGGATTCATTCTTCTTACTCTTATGTCATTGATTATGCTTGCTAAAGTAGCTAAAACATATGAATTAACTCCTAATTCGTGGAATTGGAAGTATGAACCCTAGAGTTTGAGAAACTCGATTTATGTTGTTTTGGTATGAATTGATGTTGTTTTGGTAGCCTAAGATGGCTAGAATGAGTTAGAAAGCCATTTGTGGGATGAATTAGTGTTTAAAAATGGAGATTTAATGGGTATAATTGGGTCTCGGGATGAAATCGGGAAGAACGCAGTCGACAGTTCGCGACTAGGGAACTACTCGAGGCTAGCTTCGAGAAAAGCTTTTAGCAGAGTGTCGAGCATAACAGAGAGCAAAGAGCTTTGAGCAAGAGTGTAGCGTCGAGCATAGTTTCGAGTAGTCTCGAGCAGGGTGTCTCGAGTAGTTGGGCAGTGCAGTTTTGGTGCAGTTTTAGTTTCACTGGACTGGATCATTTACATTGTAACCATTATAAGTATTATACTTAAGTTACAATGTAAATAAGGAAATACCCCCCATTTGAATTCAAATAAAAATACTAGAAAATCAAATTTCCACTCCTTCAAAATGTAAAAAATGGGATTTAGTATAAAATCCCAGAAATATACAGTTTTTCGTAGTGGTGACTTTTTGGAAAGTGGGGTTAGACCTCTCAGAAAAATCCTTAAAAATCAGATTATCTCAGTTATGGTATGAGGAGCCAATGTCGGGACTTTTTATTTCAAGAAAATAGCTTCTACGAAAATCCTCTCTCTTGGTCAAGACATGATGATAAAGTTGTGAACTCAAGTGGTCATGTGGGCCCATGAGGTTACCTTGGTAAGCCTGGGAGGCTACTGTTGAGGGCCTGGGATGTGATATTTGTTTAGAGCCTAAAAGGTTACTGTGCCTGAGAGGTAATCTTGTGCCTGAGAGGCAATACTATGCCTGAGACGCCATACTATGCCTGAGAGGTAATATAGTAATTGTTGGTCCCTGGGAGCCTAAAGGGGGAGTGAATAGGCTTCTCTCGAAACTCTTTTCTTACTCTTTGGCACAACACTTATCTGGTTAAGAGATATAATCAATGCGGAAGATAACCAGATAGTGGAAGTATTTTGTTTTATTATCAACTAATAAGTACAACAAAATAGAAGCAGATTAAAGCTTGTAAAGCTTTTCGATCTACTCTAAAAACTCTCTTACACTCTGTTTACAAATGACTCACACACTAGCTTCTATGATCTCAATGAGCTCTTGTACATAAATGCTTATTTCAAACTCATGAACATCAACATGAAAATATACAAGTGCTATTATATATAAAGAGACATCCCTGAGAGACAATCTTGGAACTTGTTCTTCCGAGCAATGTGCAGCATTGACTGTTCCTCGGAATTCTCTCTTCCTTGAATGCTGCGGATGTGGAGCTCAAGATCTTGGGTTTGTAAAACATAAGTGTCTTTATGAATACCCAAGTGCAGTTAAAGTTGTGTCCACATATCTGTGTGATCCACGTGTAAGATGCTTTAGGTTATCATGAGTTTGTCTTACATCGAGACACAGCGAACTAGTGACTTTGACTGCGAAGAGATAAGTTGAAGCAGCGTCTTCTTAATCAGTTGTGAAGTTCCTTACTCCGTGTTAATGAAGCTCGGATCCTTACTTCGTATCATTGGTTGCTTACTGCGGGTTAATTTGGTACTGGAATCCTTATTTCGTGTCAGCACTTCCTTACTCTGTATAAATGAGAAGGTCAAAAAGCTTACTCCGCATCAGCACTTCCTTACTCCGCAAGAGTTCCTTACTCCGCATGAGTTAAAGGATCGAATGGCTTACTCCATGTCCGCACATCCTTACTCCGCATGAGTAATTGGTTCGGATTCCTTACTCCGCATCTAGTTGCCTTACTCTGTACAAACAAAGGACTCGGGTCCTTATTCCGCACAAGTACTTCCTTACTCCGCATCTATGAAAGACTCGGATCCTTATTCTGTGTCTTCTTATCCTTAGTCCGCTTGAGTGGAAGACTTAGCTTTTTATTCCGCGAAGACTTTCTCTTACTCCGTGCGAGTTATAGACTTGGATTCTTATTCCACATCTATTTAGACTTAGTTCGTTTAAACTCTAAGATGCAGAATCCTTAGTCTGCAGCTTTAAGTGTTTAGTCTGCACGAATGATCCATATTCCGTATGAAGTGTGACTTGGTTATTTACCAAGTGTTTGATGATACTCACTCTTGTCTGGATCAGGATTATGTATCCTATCTTTAGCTATGCTCTCACGAGTGTAGGTACGGATTAAGATCATATCTTCTGTAACAACTTAAGATAAAACAAACAATGTCTCAGTTCAAATTATATAGGGTTTTATCTGCATCATCCAAATTCTGGGCTTGATCCAACAGTAATGTACCTGAAAGGTGATATAGTAATGTACCTGAGAGGTAATATAGTAATGTATCTAAGATGCAACGTACCTAAGAGGTAATATAAAATATTGTGCCTGGGAGGCAATGTTGTGCCCGAGGGGCAATACTATGCTTGAGAGGTCATATTGTTCTTGAAAAGAAATACTGTGCATAAGAGGTAAGACTGAGCCTAGTGAGGTTATGTGAGAAAACTATTGTGGCTGGTTTGATGCTATAGTTTGGGTCATGATGGCTAAGGTGTCGAAGGGGCGGTGAGGGTGGTCGACGCTGTGAGAGCCTCATGGTATGTTGACGGTTATGGTTAGGGTTAACTTGTATACATATGTGTACTGTGTGGGACCTTTGGGTCTATTATGATATGTTATGCTTGCTTGTATACCTGTGTGTGAGATACATGTGATATATGGGACTCTTAATTCCATGTGAGATGTCAATTGTGCCCAGTGGCATATTCGGTGGTTGAGTTTGAGCTCAGTGCAGATGTACCCTTACGTGGATGTGATAGGTGGCTAAGGCCCCCCTTGGTTTGTGATGTACCCTGTTGGGTGAGGTTAAGGCCTGATGAGCTTGTTGAGTTGATATAATCTTGTGAAGGATCATGGAGGCTGTGCCCTGAGGTGATGTGGATCCTGTTTAGGATTGTGGTGAATATGTTGGGTCCTTGTGTGGATAGGATAGGCTATCCTGCTGATGTGATTTGTTGATAATTTTATTTTGGGTTGTGGGGAAACATACCGAGTTCTGATGAGGAGAGGATGTCCTGGTGTAATGTTGTATTGATGGGATGTTGTGAGACTTCTGATGATAAGTGGTAGAGACCTCAGAGATGTTATGCTAGTGTCAGAGTCTGTTTATCCTCAGGAAGGTATTCCATGATATTGAAAGTCCTCTTAACCCGAGGTCGTTGAGTGGCGTGTCCCGCAGAGCAGCGGTATCAGATTGGAATACTTATCCCTTGGCACTCAGTGATGGCACCAGTACGTTGTGAGAGCTATCTGGAGAGTTGGAGGTTAAAAACAAGGAATCTGCTCCCTGATTTTAGTTTGCTTTAGGCTGTGTCCTGACGTTTGTTGTCTATATGGCTATGCTTTGAGCATGTATTGAGTAGAGGGTATAGAGTGATAGGATCCATGCTGAGCTATTGCTCACTCCTCCTGTTGTGTTTGTTTTTGCTTGTTTTAGGTGCTTACAGGAGCTAGGAGGTTCACAAAAGGTGGAGAACTTGTGTATGTTTGTTTGTTTTGTTGGACTAGAAAAACTATGATGTAACCCCGTAGGGGGAAAGAACATGTATGTATGTGTGTTTATATTGTGATTTAAAATGAGATTTATGTATGTGTGATATGGTTTTAGGGACGACACCCGTGCTAAGGTCCCTTTTTCGATGTTCTCACCAACCCCTTGTCCCTTCAGGTGCGGGCATGGGAATTCACTACCCGGTTCCTGTGGGCCGAAAAGTCGGGGCTTAACATATTGTGTCCTTTTCACTTCATGCTTGTTACATTTTGTCATTGATTGATCATTTCAAAGTATTGTATTTCATCAAAAAAATGAACCTCAAATCTCAAGAAGACCTTAAGAGAACCAGTTGTTCAGTGTGAATAGACAAGGTATCTAAAAGGGGGCATTGGGTGATGTCGTGATTAGTAGGTAACAATGTTTATACATTTATCTTACTGGAATATTTGTTGGATAGACTTGAGCCATAGATATGTGTGTATATGTGTATGGGTGTGTGTGTAATATATCTAGTATTTGTGTAAAGAAAAAGAATTTGTAAGTGAAATAAATTCACCTCACCTTCCTTACTCGTGAGAACTTGTATTATGCCTATATGTGTGATTTAGCCCAGATCTTGGGAATATCAAAAACAATTATTAGCTAATTTAATTAGTAACTTATTTAATAAATAAATTATAAAATAATTATAAAAGTAGGTACAAAATAGAGTGAATGTTTTTTTCCATCCCATAAAACTCTTAGAAAATATGAGGTTATGTTTGGTATCATCATTTAAACACAATTTTTATGTTTGAATATATAAAATGGTGGGGTTGAATTATTTTTTTTTTGTCAATGTTTTCACCTTTTTACATTCAAATATAATTATTATACAAATAATACCCAATTCACCTAAAATGGGAACAACCTTTCAATGTTTTCACATGAACTTAACTTGGATTCATCTATTGTTCAAAAGATCAATGGCGAGTTTAAAATTTTCTACACAAATTAACCAATGTGATGAGCATAAATAAAGACATAATTTTACTAAAAAAAAACCAACATTTGCAACGACTATCAACCCATCTAACCCGATTTACTCCTTCACTCCAACCACATCTACCACAAAACCCCTTCTCATAAACATACTGCAATGACCATCTACCCATTTACTCATCTACTCCACACTCCTCTACACATAAACACACTAGCTCATGGATTTGTAAAATTTAACAAAAGAGATCAATCCCATTTACTCCAAAGTTTAAACCTATCTTCCATGAAACCATAACTCTTATAGTAGATGACTATCAACCCCCTCTAATTTTGGTACTTCCTTTGATCTCACGCTTGTCACCTCTTTAACACTTCTCATTACTTCCTTCCCAACCTTTATGTTATCACCTCTCTTTGTCAGTCATTTCTCATAATTACCTCAACCTCCTCATAAATCCTCAACTATACCCTCTATATCCCAATATAAATGGCCTCGCAACCCGATCGTGAACCAATAGAAGAAGTTTAAAGGGCCATAGAACAAAGTGTTTGTAATAGTCTAAGCCACTCATAACCCGATATTATTCCTCTTTGGGCCACTATCCGCATGACTTTTCTTCTTGGTAGTGCCTACTAACACCCTAAAACATGTTGTACTAGAGAGGTATCCACGCCCTTCTTATGAGATGCGCTTCGTTCTCCCCCCGTCGTCGATGTGAGACTTATGAAATCCACAGGCTCTATAGTATTTGGCTCCAATAACACTCAAGCTCTCAATCTTCAACTTAATATAGCTATTGTAATGCTCCTTTATATCACAAAACCTAGGTATTTGTTCAAAACTAGAAAACTTTAGCCATTTTTCCTCTGATTTGGTTGTGGATTTTTTTGAGAAATTTTATTTGATAAATAAGAAATTTTATTAGAAAAAGAGAGCACATAAGGAGTGTGCGAAGAGCATATATACAACAGGCTCAAAAGGAACACCCATTAACAATATAACAAATGGAAGAAAAATATTACACTCCCATAACAAACATCTACTTTCTCAAATGACGAAAAATATAAGAAAAAGATCGGTCGCAAACCGCTCTTGATCATCAAACACATGTGCATTCCACTCTCGCAAAAAACTCCAAAGAAGGGAATGAGTGAAAGCTCACCAAACCACCGAAAGCCACCCCACGCCTTTTATCTAACATGCAAACAATGCACCAAGAGATGAAGACATCACTCAATGAATGCCAAGCAAGCCCATAACATATCCCAGAACCCTTGAGCATACAAACAGTGAAAGAAAATATGATCCACGGACTCCGTCGAAGCCTTACACATGTGACACCAGCTAACAAGAGCAAAACCCTAACGCCGTAAATTATTAGCAATAAGAATCTTGCCATGCATCGCTATCCAAGCAAAGAATGCAACAATAGACAACACACGCGCCTCCACAACTCCACAAACTCCTCCAAGGAAAGTTCCCAAGCTAGACAGGGGTAAAGATAGAATAAAAACTCTTGACCTGGTAGCCTTTCTCTTGATTGGAACGCCAACACATCCTATCTACAGTAATCTTCACAAGGAGAACTAAATACAACATGTACAAAAATGAGGAAAAAGCTTCTAATTCTCTCAATCCTAAGCAACTCGTGAAAATAACACCTTCCACTAAATGATAGTACCCCGCATACAATGAACATCAGGCACAAAAGCATCAGGAGAACATACAAGCCGATAAATTTTGGGCAAACGAGCTTCAATGGAGACTCACTACACCAAACATCATCCCAAAAGTAAATGGAAGAACCATTTCCCAATTCAAACACCACAAATAAGAGAGTCTTATCACGCGTGGATGAATTTCCATAACTCCATGCGATGAGGCCTGCAGGGCATCAAAGAGATCCAACCAGTGGAGTCTGTAGATTTCACAAGTCTTACATCGGACTGAGGGGAAAACGAAGCATGCCATATAAGAAGGGTGTCGATACCTCTCTAGCATGACACATTTTGGGGTGCTAGTGAGCACTACCAAGAACAAAAGTTGTGTGGGCAGTGGCCTAAAGCGGAACAATATCAGGCTATGGGTAGCTTGGATTGTGACAGATAGTATTAGAGTTGGGGACCCAAGTTGGTGTGCCATAGTCCCACGGGAACGTGAGCCTCCTAAGGGGGGCGGATTGTGGAGTCCGTAGACTTCACAAGTTCCAAATCGAACTAAGGAGAGAACGAAGTGTGCCTCATAAGGAGGGTGTAGATACCTTTCTAGCACAATGTGTTTTGGGGTGTTAGTGGGCAGTGGCCTAAAGTAGAATAATATCGGGCTACGGGTGGCTCGGACTATTACACAACCCCCACCGGAAACCCCATACTTCACTATAATCACCTTCCCCCAAGAAGAGAAACATTAACATGGCACAACTTCTTAATGCCCAACCCGCCATGAGAAAGAGGATTGTACACACTATCCAATTTAACTAAATGAATTTTAGGCACGTTCGCATCAGATCCCTAAAGGAAATTCCTTTAGATCCGTTTTAGTCGAGAAGTTACAACTACAAGAAGAGGAAAAAGAGAAAAATAGTAGGTCAGCAAGTTGGAAAGGGTGCTCCTAACCAAAGTGAGCAAACCTCTCTTGGAGAGGTAAATACGCTTCCACCCGGCCAATGATGCTCTATCTTCTCAATAATCGGTTTCCAAATAGCAGCAGACTTAAACGAGTCCCCAAAGGCAGACCCAAATATAAGAGGGACAACTGTGTAGTCTGACACCCTAAAATATTGGCCAACTCCCATAAATGAGGTATAACACCAACTAAAACCAAAACTGATCTGCTGAGATTAATCCTCAACCCCAAAGTAGCTTCAAACCAAACAAAGATGGACTGCAACTAAAAAATATGTGCAAATCAACCTTGCAAAACACAAGAAGCAAAAAGAAGGTGAGAAGTAGTAAGTAAACTCTTTCTCAAATAGCCCACCGAGAAGCCAAAGAGAAACCCGGCCAAAGAGGCCTTTCTCACCAAGCAACTAAAAGCCTCCATAATAATAACAAATAACACAGGAGACAACGACTCCCCTCGCCTGAGGCCCTAATAACTCGAAAAGAATCCATAAGGGCTGCCATTAACAAGAACCGAAAACCGCACAGTAGAGATACAAAAAGATATCTATTTCCGCCACTTAGTTAAAAACCCACAACACTAAAGAACATAAAGAAAGAAACCCCAATGAACATGATCATAAGCCGTCTTTAAGTACAACTTACACGAAACACACCGAAGAGCTTCTTTGACCCAACTATCAAGGCACTCGTTCGCGATGAGAAGTGAATCCAAAATTTATTGACCACGCACAAAGACACTCTGAGAGTTAGAAATAATCTTCCACAAAAAGGTCTTTAAGCCTACTAGTAAAAACTTGAATAATGATTTTGTACATGCCTTCCACTGAACTAACTGTTCTGAAATCTTTTAGGTCATCTGTCCTCGACTTATTGGGAATGAGGGCTACAAAAGTAGCACTATGATATACTTTGTTGTTGGTATATAGCTTCCATATAATGATAAGAAACCCAAGCCATTAGATCCATAGACAAAAAAAACTCAGAGTTCTGCTGCCGACAGCCATGAAGTTACACTGCTCTCTGAACCATGCTTAAACAAACTAATAAACTGCCCAGCAAAATTTTTTCACATGTTCCACAATATTTGAACATCTACATTTCATAGTGTTTACATGGTCAAATTATATGTGCCTTTTGCTGCTTGTTAATATTTTTGTGATGTGCTGGAAATATACTTGTGTTCTCCACAATTAAACTTTCCCATGTCAGTCATCTTTAGACGCTTTCAAGTATTTAGGCGCAGTGGGATAAGCCTCGAATTGCACTGCCGTGGATCTATAATTTTTTTTAAGCACTTTTCTCGGCGTTTTAAAAATGTGCTTGGTTTTTTTTTTTTTATAAAAAGAAAATGCGTTAATGAAAAAACACCGGGAAAAGTGAATTTTTACAGTTGTTTTTTTGAAAAATGCTGGCAAAATCGTTTCGGCATTTCGAGAAAACACCCGGCTGACATCAAAGAGAAGGTTTCATGTTTGTATCCTGCAAGTTGTAAGCCAACAAGCCCACTGTTTGTTTCATGATAAGACTGCCGGCTGAGAAGCAAACAGCAGTTCCAATGATTATTTATTTGTACCCACAAAGCCTTTCACGGTACATCATAATTGACAAGAATCAAGATCACCCCTTGGTTCCCAAAATATTCCAAAGAATTTCCGTATTTATCTTGAAATAAATTCTTGAGGTCACGCAATTCCAGAAAATCTAGCAGCAGCAAACATCAAGGAAGAAACAACCGCCTTGCATTCCTCAGGACATCCCCTGTTTTACGCAGTTCATGAAGAAGTCGAGTTCAAATTTTTTTTCCCAACTATAGTAAGATTTTAAAAACTGAAGTAGCTCAAAAGATCCGCAAAGGAGGAGTTCAATAAGCACCACGGTACCACCTACCTCTGCCTGCGTGACTGAAAGATGCTTCGATATGCATTCACATGGAAGTTCAACAAAATTAGAACAGAACAGAGAGAATCAATCAATGTCGCCGTACGTGTGCACCAAAGCAGAGGGAATCAATCGATCTCGTCTTTAGTCGCGCAGCCCTAGTCGCACCCGCTGCCGAGCGCCACCCAAGCCCCATGCGTCGCTTCTCCAGTCACATAGGCCACCTCCAAATCGCGCCGCCGCTGCATCTACTGCGGTCGACAAGCCTCATACCGTCGTCGTCCTCGTGCTCGACCACCGAGCGGAGATGGAAATTATTGGTCTATCGTTTCGTTCCTCCACCATTGGATTGGGCCACTCGATGACGTGGCATCATCGTACTGGCCTTTCGCCGCCACTCGCCTGCTCACGTTGAAAATTTTAAAGGCTGACGTGTCCTCCCGTGAACTCCGCGATAACAGGGATAGAGCAGAGATCGGAGGGTTCGACTGCTGGTTTGGTTCGCGCCAGGGTTAGGGTTAGGGTTAGGGTAGGGTTACGAAGGTATGGGACGTCGGATCTTGAACGAAGCGATGAGTAAGATCATGAATGCAGAGAGGCAACGGTTCGCCACCACTCGCCTTTATCCCATTTCCAATGTCATGACCTCATTTATCCGTATCATGAAGTATCGAGGTACATGATTGTTCGCCAATCCCTAATTTTTATTTTTATTTTGTTTATTTTGTTCCATTGTTGGCGTCTGATTGATTGTTGAGCGCTTTTGGAAACCTGGCTTTTGGCTCAAAAGTCTTGATGTATCGGGTTTCCAAATTCTCCATAAAGGGTGTTTAGGGGGGGGGGGGGGGGGGGGGAGTTTCTTTTTGTTTACGAACTGGTGTTTGCAAAAAGGTGCATATCAATAACGATATAGGTTGTTGATTTTATATATAGAGCCATATTTCCGGACACCTCAATTGATGTTTTTATGCTTTTGGAAAAACAAGGAGAAAGATTCAATCATTTTATTTTATGTTGGTTTTCCTTTGAAGATTGACTTAATATTCAAAGGTTGGTGGTTTCGTGTTTATTCGATTAGCTGATTTGTGAATGCTTTTGGAAACACACTGCTTATATTGGCTTTATGTTCCTTAATGCAGGATACCTTAAAGATTTTGAGGTGCATAATCCAGAGAGAGGTGGAAGCATTACTGTTCAACTGCAAGGCAGGCTTCAGGATTGCCGGGTGATCATGCATAGGCAAGATATTAAGGCCAAAAAGATTAAGGAGTATTCAACACGTCTTCTTCCAACACGCCAGGTCTATTTTCTACCATTAACCTGTTAAATCATACTCTTAAGTAACCTGACCCTTTGCAAAACAGACTTCCATGGGACACACCATGAATGAATCTTTTTGAAACCTTTTTCGAGAATGAACTACAGATTTTGGGGATTATGTTTTATTTAAGTACTATTTGGTGAGATAATTTGGAATAAAATTCCAGCAAACCCCATGGGGCTGTCTAGTGGTTAGGCCAGGTATGAGTCTGGGCAGAAAATGTTTTCCTTGTTTGATTCCACACCGGTGTCATACCCATGATTTATCACGAGGGCAGTGGTATTGGTTTATTGCAGGGTACTAACCAGCACACCTTACTGCATCATTAAAATGTTTCCTTGTTCAGTGTTTTAATATATGGGATAAACGGGTTGCTTTGAATTTTCGCATTGCTTATTAGCTTTTTGACCTTAAAATACAAATGAGTGAAAGTTCATTCTCTGCCACCTGTTCTTCTGCAGTGGGGATATGTTGTCATTTCTACTCCAAATGGTGTTTTGGATCATGAAGTAGCACTCGAGCAAAACGTGGGCGGTCAAGTTCTCGGTTACTTCTATTGAACTTCCCTCTTTAGTGGAACTTTGAATGGAAGAAGATGACCACTTTTGTGATCTCATCTTGATTTTTCTTTTCCTTTATTCCCAGTTTTCTGGTGAACATTTGTGTCCTCATTTAATTCACTGAAATGAAAAAGATTGTTTTGAGCTTTTCATTTTGGTAGCCTTTACCTCTGCCACACCCCAAAAGTGGGCTATGAAGATCTCAAAGCAGCAGAAACCCCATTTTGTGCATCTTGCAATTAGATTTCCCATGGTTTGATTTATTTGTTTTATAATGTTATTAATAAAAAACACTAGAACGTAAATAGATAACAAGTTTCATTCTATTGTTTTGTTTTTGGTTTTTTGTTTGACAGAATTGTATCCAAAGACCATCAGTCGTCTTCAAGGGTATGGCCGTTGGTTCAATTTTGCCATCGAACAAACAAGATTGGTTATTTTATTGTGGGGGGTTGCTATGTTATGGTCTAATATGGCATTTCCCCAACAAGTTATAGTTGCGTTTGATCCACTTAGTAGTTTGCTCTGCATAATGTTTTTGGTGCGACAATTACAGTAGAGGGAATGTTATTGGAATTTAATTTCCACCCCGGTAGTATTGAAAGTGCTGGTTTTGCATTAAAGGCGACTTGAAAATGGTGGTTTATTGTGTTTGGTGTCCGTGAATCCCACTGTGGCTCTGCCACTAGGTCTGTTGGATCATATTCAATTTTCTTTGATAAGCTTTTAAATAGCTCGTGCGTCCTCGATGGAAATCGGATTGGCATATTCCCCGGCCAAAATATGGTTCTGTGTCCAGCTTGGCTCCACCAAATTTTTCCAAAAAGTTTATGGTTTAAAACATGATTTGGTGTTTGATATATAAATATATATATATATATATATATATATATATATATATATATATATATATATGATAAAGTGATATTTTATTTTATTCAAATAAAATAGTTATTTTTTAAATTATATTTAAATTGTTTTTATTTTAAATTTTAAATTTAATTTTAAAAAAATTTCTTTTATTGCTATCATATTTTATAAAGTATAAATAAAAATAAGACTTTCAAAAAAATCCTGTCAAAGCGTTCTTTTTAAATAAAAATAAATTTTACCTACGAATTTATTATGTGAGAATCATAGGAATGAAATTATTGAGATTAGCATAAATAAATAATGTTATTATTTTAATTGCATTTGAAACATAGAGGAATATAAAAAAAAAACTAATTACTAAGGAATGATAGTTCCTTTGGCAAATGCAATGGTTCCGTGAAGAGTTACTTTTTATTTTTATTTTTTTGCCACTTCCTTTGCATGCTATAACTTGCTCTAATTTGGTTGTTGGTGAATCCCATTGTGGTTGCTGCTTAGAGAGGTAACGGGGCAGGTCGGGACTGGGTTGTAGGTGTTGAATCCCATTTTGACCGGATGAGATTATAACCGTACTTGGCGAAAGATTACAAGACAAAGGACCACTTTGGGAAACCTTAAATGCTCCAAAGCAAGCACTAAGTGATAAAGGATGAAATTTGGAGAACAACACACTTGACCACACTTGATTCCAAAAAGAAATGAAGAGATTATCAAGTTTCATACAAATTTGAATTGGACAACCGGTGCGCAGCGCATCGTTTTGCCAATAACTTCCTCAATACTTGTGATAATCTAACAAAGTCAATTGCGTTGGTTAGATAACATCTTTATCTATCATTTCCAACTGGTTTGAGATTATTCCGAGCTGTATTCAATTAGTTATGATTTTTCGAAGTTGGTGATCATGTTTGGGTGGGACAACCGGTATGCAGCATACTATTTTGCCAATAACATCCTTAATACTTGTTGGAATTGAACAAAGTCAATTGAATGGTTAGATAACATATTTATCTATCATCTCCAACCAGTTTGAGAATAATCCGAGTTCTATGCAATTAACTATGAAATTTTGAATCTGACAAGCAGAATGCTCTCATTGTCATGTATCTCTATGCGGTGTTTCCCAATTTTCTCCTAAATGGCCGATCCTTTTTGAGTGATTCCAATTTCTGGAGATAGATGATAGAATTTCAAGAAAAACAAGACCAATTTGGCCCTAATCCGAGCTCTGTGGAGAAAGTTATGAATTTTTGAAGTTTCTCCAGAAATCTACCTTATTTTTCACGAATTTTGGTTCTTCATATGCATATTTGTTCCATATTGGCAGTTTTGCTTCTCCTTCGCCCAGTATATATACAAAGACACTCTCCTTACACATCAGTGAGAACAAGAGAGGCCTAAGGAAGCCCAAGTAACGTTGCCACGTGGCAACTAGGCCCACACATGAAAATTTTTTAGGAAACGCAAATTCAAATATGGCGGTCAAACTTGGTCAAATACGGGTCAAGCTCGTTGATGCGGACTAAGCCCAAATCTGGCCGTCAAACTTGGTCAAATTCGAGCTAAGCCCGTTGATGCGGAATAAGGCCACTAATCCGAAATAAGCTCAAATATGGTTGTCAAACCTGGTCAAATGCGAACTAAGCCCACTGATGCGGAATAATGACCCATTGATGCGGAATAAGCCCAGATCCGGAAGTCAAACTTGGTTAATGATCCGGAATAAGCCTGCTGATACGGAATAAGCCCAGATCCAGAGGTCAAACCTGATCAATGATCCGGAATAACTCTAAAATAGTTCCTCTATCAGCTTGGAAGCGGCTCTAATGCATCGAGACTCTAAAAAATCCTTTTTCCAAGTGCATTAATTATGAATAACGCCTTGGGACTCTATTTTTTAACATAAGGATGGGGAGGTGCCATAATTAAATCCTCGGGACATCATAGTTGACCCTGGGGACTGCATAGCCATTAATTTTCAATGGCGCTAATACACCCGAAAATGCATTCAGCCCTTACCCAATAATGCGTCCAAATACAATGGGAGATTTAAATAATTCCAAGAAAATTATTTATTTTCAGACACGGGAACAGGGAGCCAATAAAGTCTCGGGACATCCATTTGACTTGTTGGAAATATAAAAGGTGCAATTAATGCCAAGCCAATGGGTACTCCCTTACAAGCCTATAAATATACTGTCCCAGGAGGCAGACAGGGGGAGGATCAAGTATCAGATCAAGGGGGATCGATTATCAATTACCAAGTGGGTTTTTGAGCGAAAAAATCAGAGAGAGAATATCCAGGGATCCTAAGAGAAAAGACCCAGAATTGATCGTCTCCTTCCAGCGGTAGAAGGCATCAACGTGGAGGCCATCCGGTGGGGACATCAAACATCAATTATCAAAGGAGGCTCTCCCAAAGCAAGGAGTAAATAGTCTAGAAGTGTAGACAATGAAGACTCAAGGCGGGAAAGGAAAGCTACATTTTTCTTTCTAACCTTTGTATTTTTAGGGAAACTTTTTAAAGAAAGATCTCCAAGCTTGGCTATAAAATCCACCCAGGTTCTTTTCTTTAACTTCTTCATATTTAAACTATTAAGGCTTCTTTGCTTAAATGTTTTGAAGTGAAACAGTTTTTTAATTCACATTCCTTTTTTCTTCAAAAATTAAAAAGGACATGTAAAGAGTACATTTTCTAGAAAAATTAAAATAAGGCCTTGGTGGTCATGGGGTTGAGCCCTAGGTGTTCATATCTTAGTCTGCCTGGGCCAATATCAATTGTGGCAGTATTTTCATATTTGAATTCAAATTATTTTTATTTTCTTTTGTAAAAAAGAAAAATTAATTTTGTTTTCTTATAAAATACAATACTGTCACATGGGCCGAGATCCCACATTCTTTTTTCTAAAATTAGAATGTCTCTTTTTATTTCTTTTAAAAATCCCTTTTTGTTGTTTTAAGGCCTAAATCCTAAAAACTCTCCTTTCCTGAAAATAAAAAAATATAAAAAATAACTTCTTTTTGAATAATGCAAGCAAACACTTATAGATCAAGACTAGGTACCAATTGTGGGCGTTGTGGGGGCGCAAGAGTTTTTCTTCCTTCCTCACACGTAACCAACTCCTGAACCTAATTCTCTAGAACCGTAGACCTTTCTTTTTTTAGGTGCCCAATCACACCTCTAATTTGTTTGGTAGTGACTCTATGTTTTTCTTTTCTTTAATGGTTTGTGCGAGCCTTGTGCAGGGATGACTCTATGATTAACAAAATAAACTAGCATGGAGTCCTTTCACAAAAGCTAATACGAGCCCAGTCAAAAACGGGTGATAACATTAGGTAACCCAAACCTATCCCAAAAGGGTTCGGGTCGGGTCGATGCAGGACTAAAGAGCATAGTGGGTCGGAGCGGGATCGGGTCAGGGCGGGTATTTTTAGCCTAAAATTACTTTAAAATGTTGAAAAAGGTCGGGTCGGGATAGGTCGGCCAATACCTGTACCCGCCCCGCTATCTCTTCGGCTCAGGGTGGATCAAGTAAAAATTGCCCAGGTCGGAGCAGGTTAGGCCAGAATTGCCATCCCTATGGATGCTTATTAGGTCTATTGGAACATATTCAATTTTCATGGAAATCAGATTGGCATATTCCCTAGCTAGAATATGGTTTTGTGTCCAACTTTGCTCCACCAAATTTTCAAAATTTTGTTTTTATAAATATAATTTGGTGTTTGATAAAGTCATATTTTATTTTATGTGAATAAATTAGTTATTTTTGAAAGTATATTTAATTTTTTTATTTGTTATTTTAAATTTAAGTTTTTGAAAAATTCTTTTATTGCTATCATATTTTATAAAGTATAAATAAAAATAAGACTTTTAAAGAAATCTGGTCTGAGTGTTTTTTCTTTTAAATAAAAATAAATTTTCTCTAAAAAGATTACATATAAGTTCATTTGTTTTAGCATGCGAGAATCATATTGAAGGGAATGGAATCATCATGAGATTAACTTAGAAAACTGAATGAAAATTTTTATTATCTTAACTATGTTTGGAACATACAAAAAAAATAATGAATTAATCTAATTATGAAAATATTCTCGGTGTTGTCTTATTTTTGTCAACCTTATTCGGATGTGAGCAGTGATGGGAAATAATACCAAAGTTGGTCAAATCTTATGTAGAGGGAGATAGAAAGCGCCAACCCTGAGATTTAGGAGGCCCAAAGCGATCATTAAAATAAGGCCCTTATAGTTTACACATTCTAAGATAATAATAATATCTTATTTTCATATTAAACTATCAATTTATTATTATTACTTTCATAATTATAAGAATAACATAAAATTTTAAAACATATATCGATATCAAAATTATAAATTAAAAGAAAATACAATAAAAAAACAATATAACATAACATACCTGATAAAAATCAGGTCAGTTATTTGGTAACTGTTTTTTGGTTGTATAACACACTACCAATATCCAGACAAAAAAACATATAAATGGCATCATTGGTATGTTATAAGATAAGGATGCTTAATGTTTGCACTTTGAATAGCATTAGTTTCAAACTTTACAAATTAGAAGATGGTTCTTTGCATCAATGCCTAAACGAATTGTTCATCATTCTTAAACCACGACAATTGAAACAATATTTTATCTCAAAAAATATGTGGAGTGTTGAAGATTTTACGCAAATAATAACACAATATTATTCATCTACAACTTCAAATAGGCCAATTTAGGGGGACTTATTGAAACAAAATGAAGCTCTAAAATGACTTGGGAGGTGCATACACCATGCTAAGATAAATGACTATTGAAATTTAAGCATGATGATTTATCTTTTATTCACCCTTT
The DNA here is from genome assembly GCA_023512835.1 of Taxillus chinensis. Classification (NCBI taxonomy): domain Eukaryota; kingdom Viridiplantae; phylum Streptophyta; class Magnoliopsida; order Santalales; family Loranthaceae; genus Taxillus; species Taxillus chinensis. The sequence continues at coordinate 8,787,506 of CM042084.1, read as the reverse complement.
ATTTAAATAGATTGATTTTGTGGAGTCTCTGGTTAAACTAAAAATTTTCATTAATCCAGAAGCAAAAATAGGCTACAAAAACCAACAAAGCACAACTCAATTGTAATTTTGTGTTGGATCAAACCCGAATTTGGATAATCTTGATAAAGCCTTATGTAATTTGATCTGAGATCTTTTGTGTTTATTTGATCATTGCGAAGATATGTTACTAATCCAAGAGATGCACTCGTGAGAAGCAAAGCTAAGGACAGGATACATAATCCCGATCCCGGACAAGAGTGAGTGTCGTCAAACACTTGGTAAATAACCAAGTCACAAATACATACCGAATAAGGAACATTCGTACAGGACTAAGAACTTAAAGGATAAGTGCGGAGTAAGGAAACCAGATGCGGAGTAAGGAATCCGGATATCTTACTCGCCTGGAGTAAGGAACTTACATACGGAGTAAGGAACTTACATGCGGAGTAAGAAAGCGCTGACACGAAATAAGTCATCAGACTTTTCAAGACTCGCCCGGTGTAAGGAACTTACATACGGAGTAAGGAACTTACATACGGAGTAAGGAGCTTACATACGAAGTAAGGAAGCGCTGACACGGACTAAGGATTCCAATACTAAATAGATACGGAGTAAGCAACCACCGACACGGAGTAAAGTTCCGAGCTTCATTAGCTACGGAGTATGGAAAATTACACCGGATCAAGAAGATACTGCTTCAACTCAACCGCATTTAAAGTTATCAGCTTGTGGCGTCCCGATGTAAGACGAATTTATTGAGAACCTGAAGAATCTTACACGTGGATCATCCGGATATGTGGACACAACCTTAATTGTAATTGGGAACTCACAAATGCACTTATACTCTTCGAACCCAAGATCTTGAGCTCCACAAACCGCAGCGATCCAAGGCAGAGAGATTACCGAGGGATAGTTAGTGCTGAACGCATTCCGGAACTACAAGTTCCAAGGTTGTCTCTTAGGAATGTTTTGTATAAATATTCATACTTGTACATTAAAAATAATGCATCAGTTAAGAAAAGACTAATTCTGTGTATGCACAAGCGTTTTCATCTTTGGAGATAGAAGTTGGCTAGTGTGTGAGTTCATTTGTAAACAGAGTGTAAGAGAGTCTTGCTTCTATTTTGTTGTATTTATCTTGTGATAATAAAACAAAATACTTCCACTATCTGGTTATCTTCCGTAGTGATTCTAGCACTTAACTAGATAAGTGTTTGTCTTGAGAGAAAGAAAGAGTTTTAATAAGAGCCTATTCACCCCCCCCCCCCCCCCTCTTTAGGCTCCAAGGGACCATCAAGTGGTATCAGAGCAAGTTCTATTTTGTTCTAAGTAGAGATCCCACTCTTTCAATCTCAGAAATGGCCGAAGAGAGCAAGATCTTTGTTCAACACTCGCCTTAACTGCGGAGGTGCACAGGAGCCCATCCCGAATCGAAGCGGCGGTGAAAATGTCGACCCACCTCAACTTGCTGCTGCCGCCGCTTCTCAACCACGAAGTTCGGCTTTACTTTAACGAAACCGCCCAAATTCACACCTGAGCTTTTCTCCCAGGTGGAAAGCTCGCATGAAGATGTTTATGGTTTGCCATGATCATCTTATGTGGCCATGTCTTCATCGGAGATTCCAATTCCGATGACTATCGGAGAAAATGGAGTTAGGAGGCCAAAGACAGGATCTTGAACTTACCAACGATGAAAGAGCCTGGCGGTGCGCTAGTGAAAAGGCTCAAGGCTTATGTTACATCGTCCTTGGATTCCGAGGCTTTCACAAACGTCCAGGGCTGCACGACAAAGAAAGTCGTTTGGGACAACCGACAATCCTCTATGAGGGGAGTCGGTCCCCAAATGCAGAATGTGATCTGCACTCTCGAACGTAACTTTGAGAGTTTTAATCATAAACCGGGCGAATCACTCGAAAGCATCTATCGGAGATTCGGCAAGCTCATTCTTGAGTCAAGACCGTCAATGAGCACTATTCTCAATCCCGGATCAATGACAAGTTCTTTCGCTCCTTGCCGGATCGCTACTACTCCAAACAACTCCAAATGCAATCGACAAAAACCGGCGGTATGTTCCCCTTGAAGAACGTATGGAGAGTCATGGACTCACGAAGTCGAGGTTTAAGTACTCGACGGGGATGAGAAAATAGCTCGGAAAGAAAAGGGGTAGCTCTCAAAGCTACAAAATGTCTAAACATACCGAGGAATGATGATACGGACGTGTCCGAGAATTCGATTCGATGAGGAGGAGGAGATAGCCCTTCTTGTCAAATCCTTTGAGCGATTCCTACGGAAAAGCGAAAAAGGGTTCGAAGATGCTCATCATCATCGTTCCAAAGGAAGGAGCGACCGGAGTCCGGTTCCCAGGAATGCTTCAACCGTGGGAAAACCGATCACTGGGCCAAGGAATGCAGGTCCAAATCAAAAGTGGCCGAGAAAAGTGACAAGGTAACTCCTCGCCGCTCCACCTCGAGACAACGAAGAGCAAGAGGAAGGCGCTCGTGACAAAATACATGAGTGGCTCGGAAGAAGAGGAGGAATCCTCGGATGATGAGCCGACCACTAAGCCGAACGTCTGCCTCATGGCAAATACTGAGGTACCTTCTATCTCTGTGCTCCTGAGTAAATTAGAATCTCTTAATACTGCATGTGATCATGAAAAGAATGAGAGACTAATAATTACTCAAATGTACAAAGATATGGAAAATCAGAATAAACGTCTTGAATTTACTATTAATAGACTCGAAAAGGACATCACTGACTTCAGAGGAAAAGAAGCTTGGTATCACGATCTAAGAGCTGAAAATCATTTGTTAAATACCAATCTCTCAGGCCTAAAAGTTATAGTAAAAAGACTCGAAAATGAACTGGAACAGGAAAAGGAAATAAATCGTAAGTGGCTAAAATCCGGGGAAATAGCCTCTACCTTTAGGACTAATCCTGACGACATCCGAGTCAAACCTGGCTTAGGTTCCGAACCATCAACTTCCATAGCTCAAGCTACTGAGTGTCCTTCGGATTTCACTCCTAAACTAACCAACTTATATCCTGTTAGTACATCTAAACCGTTGGATGGTTTCATTTCAGTGGCACCATAGTTTATGATCGTGGAGTCGATCTTTGTTCTTGCACTTCCCGAACCAAGTAGACCCGTAACTAAAGATGAAGGGAAGGCTGCCGCAATTAAAGCCAAAACCGTAGCACCCAAAAAGAAAGACAAGGCTAAGGCCGACGCATTTAGGGCCAAGAGCGCGTCACCCAAACGCAATGGATTAGGCCACAGGGAACAGTGAGAAAAGTCTGAGAAATCTAAGAGACCTGTATCCCCTGTTTGTACTTCACATTATAGTGTCTGTTCCATCTCGTAGGAAATGGGTCATTATCACTATGAATGTTGGAGTCTATCCGATAACTGGCTTTGTAATCAATTTCAATCCAATAAAGTTCAGTTTTATAAAAGGGGTTCTTCGAGCAAAACAAAATCTAAATCTAAAAGGAGTGTCTCTCCAAAGAAAACCCAAATAAAAGAAGCGATTGAAACTAACAAGTTAATGTCAACTTGGAAAGCTAAGAGTCCTAGCAAAATCAAATCCGTAAATGTTGACAATACTGCTGCCCTCTCTAACCGCCTCGAAACAAGTTTGGGCACCAAAAGTGTAAACTGTTGTCTTTCAGGAGCATCTCTGGAATGCATTGCCGGATCACTTGAAGTTAAAGATAAATAAAAGCAAGTGGATCCTTGATAGTGGATGCTCCTGGACATATGACGGGTGATCGGACTCGCTTGTAGAAGTTAATGATAAACAAGGTCCATCCGTTTCATATGGCGACAACAAGAAAGGTAAGACCTCGGGTATGGCACTTTAACTAACGGCCGTGTATCAATCACTAAAGTTGCACTAGTCGAAGGTTTAAAGCATAATTTGCTAAGTGTCGGTAATTTATGTGACAAAGGATTTCTGTTTCCTTTTTGTCCAATACCTGTACAGAAGAGAAAACTTATCCAGGAGATGTTAAGTTATCCGGATCAAGAGATGGGGACATATACTCGGTGGTCTTAAGAAATAATTCTTCGACCCTGTATGCTTCCTCACGAAAGCATCGGATGAAGATAGTTGGCTATGGCACAAGCGATGCGCACATTTAAACTTTAAGACTTTGTCTAAATTAGCGTCACTTGATCTTGTCACTGGTCTACCCAAACTCAAGTTCTCCAGAGACTCTCTCTTGAGAATGCCAACTTGGCAAACGGACCAAACACGGCTTTAAGAGCAAATCGCTTAACTCAATAATTGCTCCTCTACAACTTCTTCATATGGACCTCTGTGGTCCTATATCGGTTCCATCACTAGGCAGGGCGAGATATACCCTTGTGGTTATCGATGATTTCACCAGATACACATGGGTGATGTTCCTGAAATCAAAGGATCAAACTTTTGAGCATCTAGTAGATCTCTTCAACTGGATAAGCAACTCACAAGGACCGAGCATTAAATGCATCAGGAGTGATCATGGTACGGAATTTGATTTTTCGAGAAATGAGATCATATTGTTCCGAACGGGGCATACCGTCACGCCCCCGAATTCCAGGGACCCGGAACCGGGTTCATGACTTCCCCTTGCCTGCACCCGAAAGGTCAAGGGGTTGGTGACTAGCACCAATAGAGACTACACCGCGGGTCTTGTCTCAAATATGCAACCCCGTACGATCATACATCAAGGGTAATCCCGTACTTTCCCATACATCATCATGCATACAATAAGCCAAACAATCATACAGACATCGCATCACCAACAGGATGCAAATATAATCGTCCACGGACTCATGTCCGGGATACAAGCATAATACAATACACAATACGAATACGATGCATCGTATCATACATCGAGTAGTGGGCACGTCCTTCCGGAAGAAAGTCCTCCACTAGTCTCGGGTCACACCTGAAAAAGGTAAACAACAAGTAGGGGTGAGCGACAAGCTCGATAGGTGACCCCAACACTCCACATCATGCAAACATACAAGTCTATACTACATGCTCGTGTACTCGTGCACCGTGTAGTGTGCACAATCATCAGGACTCGGCCTGCAAACAAACATCGGGACTAGCTTGCCCACACAGACGACTTGTCCACGATCCTCACTAGGATCCCAGCTCGGGGCACTCAACCTACCACGGCGCTTATATGCCCGGACACGGTCGCCACACCGGCCTGCCATCGGTGCATATGCCGCCATGTCAACCACATAAGACCATCGGTGCATCACGGTGAGAACCCAAACAAGTCACGGAGTCCATGCCCCAATACCCCACATCAACATACTAACATGAGTATGGCATGTCATTCTCGACATTTCCTTTGGAACTGTAGCCAGTCTCCACAAGTAAATCCTCAATCCTTGATTTATGAAGGAAGTACCCATAGCAGCTATTTTCTTGAAATCAAAAGTCCCGGCATTGGGTTCCCATAGCATAAATAAGATAATCTGATTTTTGGGGATTTTTCCGAGATGTCTAACCCCACTTTCCAAAAATTCACCACTACGAACTTTTGGGTTTTTCCGAGATTTTACACTAAATCCCAAATTTCACATTTTGAAATAATGGGAATTAATTTTTCTAGTATTTTTCTTTGAATCCAAATGGGGGGTATTTCGTTATTTACATTGTAACTTAAATACTTAAATGTGGAGAGGCATAATGGTTTACAATGTAAATGTCCAGTGCAGTGCAGTTGCACTGCAGCGAACACTTGTTTCACTCCTACGGATTTGATGCTGCGGACTAATGCTACGGAACTCTTGTTCCACTCTTGCGGACGACTACTACGGAACTATTGTTCCACTCCTGAGGACCGATGCTACGGAACTCTTGTTCCACTCCTCGTGGACTGGTTACTCCGGACTACGATCCGGACCAATTCCTCCGGACTGCGATCCGGACTAATTCCTCCAGGACTACTGATCCGGACTAATTCCTCCGGACTACCGATCCGGACTAATTCACTTAGTCCCAGAAAAACACTTTATTCACTTAGTCCCGGGAAACACTATTCACTTAGTCCCGGAAACACTATTCACTTAGTCCCGAAATACTATTCACTTAGTCCCGGAAACACTTGTTCACTTAGTCCCGGAAAAACACTGCTTCACCGTCGTTTTTCCCAATTTTCTCGGCTAACGGCAACCCAAAGAACCCCAAACACTCATAAACACATTTATTTTGATATACACCCCATTACACGTCTTAAATAACTCTAAATTTCATGTAATCAACGAAATACCTCTTTTATGCATTTAAATCACAAGATTCAACCAAAAATTGGGTTTCCCCCCAAATCTTAAGGTTCACCCCCAAATTCCATGATTTCACCCAAATTAAGCATGCTAAGCCTACTATGAATCATATAAGGAGTTAGAATCACCTACCTGGAAGATTCTTTGCGATCCACGAGCTCCAATCGCCCCAAAATCACCAAGAAGCTCTTCACGCTCTTCACCTTCTCTCTCTCTCTCTCTCTTGCTCAAACACGCACGCACCAATAATTGGAAATTAAAGAGATAAGGCGGTTCTTAATTATATATGTATCGTTGCCAATAATTGGCCTCCCAAAGAATAATTGACCCGAACGCAATAATTGACCTCCCGAGGTCACGAACTCCAAATTGAGTCAAATTATCACAAAACGCTCGAAATAACGAGCACAACATTGTTCAGATATTATCACACTCAAATGACTGCTCAAACGCAAAGTCAACCAATAAACCCCAAAAAGTCAACAATCGGGTCAAACGGGGCCCCGACTCGAAATCGGGCCCAAGTACGGTCAAAATGCTCGCATCGACGGCTACACTACCGTCCAGGATAGTTACATTCCCACGAAATGACTCTCTCAAAACTACCCAAATACGAGTCTTTACATCCTCCCCACCTTAGGACTTTTCGTCCTCGAAAATAAAACACAAGCCCAAAAGACATAGCAAAATCCAAGCTCAAGCACCGCACAACAACAAGACACAAAAAATATGATCATCAACATGATCACCAACCACACAGTGCAATGCAACTCACAACAAGCCAAAAAGGCTCACACGATGCCAGGATGCCAACCAACAAACAACAAGCTAAACCACATCTCAAACAACATATGCAAAACAAATGCATAAAACATAACTCATACCTCAGGGAAGGTCCTCACATCCGCCCCACCTCAGGGCTGATCGTCCTCGAACGGCTCAGGATGAAGAACCCGCATCTGGCTCTCTTTTTCCCAAGTCTGCTCCTCCATGCCTCGGTGTCGCCATAACACCCGAACTAGTGGGATTGTCTTGCCTCGCAAGACCTGGTCCCGCCTGTCCAAAATCCGTGCCGGCATCTCAACAACGGCACCATCATCAACCAAGTCTATCTCGCGATAGTCCAACACATGAGAAGGATCCGGGTGATACCGTCGCAACCGAGACACATGGAACACATCATGTACTCGAGCCAACTCCGGTGGCAAAGCTAACCGATAAGCCACTGCGCCCACGGTGGCAACAATCTCAAATGGCCCCACAAAACGAGGGGAAAGTTTGGATCCACGTCCAAACCTCCGATGCCCTCTACGCGGTGAAACCCGCAAAAATACACGGTCACCCACCTCAAACCGCAAAGGTCGACGCCTGCGGTCGCGTAGGACTTCTTGCCTACTCGCGCTGTTAACATGCGCTGCCGAATCAACCGCACTATCTCTCGTGGTCTCTCGAACCATATCGGGACCGAGAACTGCTGTCTCTCTCCCGTCTGCCCAGACAAGGGTGATCGACAAGGCCGCCCATACGGCGCCTCATATGGAGCCATCCCAATCGTGGCCTGATAACTGTTGTTGTAAGAGAACTCCACCAAAGGAAGGTGAGTCTCCCAACAACCTCCAAAATCTAGGACACAGGCACGCAACATATCCTCGAGTGTCCGAATCGTCCGCTCCGATCGACCATCCGTCTGCGGGTGAAAGGTCAGCTTGAGGTTCACCCTAGTACCCAAGGCTCGCCGCAACTGTCTCCAAACCGAGATGTGAACCTCGCATCCCGATCGGATACAATAGACAATGGGACTCCATGCAACCGCACAATAACATCAATATACCTCTGTCCCAAAGTCCTCACTGGGTCTGTCTCTCGAATCGGAATAAAATGTGCCGATTTGGTCAACCGGTCGACAACTACCCATATTGTGTCGTGTCCCCTGGAACGAGGAAGTCCAGTGACAAAATCCATGGTCACGTGGTCCCATTTCCACTCCGGCACCGGCAATGATCGCAACTCACCAGTGATCTCGGGTGCTGCTGCCTGACCTGGCGACGAGTCAAACACCTCCTCACACAAGCAAGAACGGCCTTCTTCGGGCCTGGCCACCAATATCGCCTCCTCACGGCATGGTACATCTTGGTCCCACCAGGATGTACGGCTAACCTCGACCGGTGAAATTCCCGAAGAACCTCCTCCTGAAGAGAAGTGGGAACTATCGGGCGACCCCCTATACCTCAATATATGCTCGGCATCCTCGGTCCAATCGAAGATGCCTGCCCCGTCCGAATCTTGTCTCTGATGACCTCACAATCAATGTCCCCACCTGATCCTCTATGATCCTGCGCCGCAACTCGGGATCACGACAACAACACCGAGGGTCCCTCGCCCCTCACCTGGTCACCATTTGCAACCTCATCGCCGCTAACCGACCCATCATCTCCCATTCTTTAATGGCACAGTGGGCCACCATGGCCCTGCTCTTCCTACTCAGCCGCATCTGCCACCACATTACCCTTCCCAGGGGTATACATCATATCAAACCGAAACCGTTGCGGTACTCCACCCACCGTCTCTGCCTAAGGTTCAGGTCTCGCCGAGAGAAGATATACTGCAAGCTCTTGTGGTCCGTATACACCACAAATTTCTCCCCAAGGAGATAATGCTTGCCCTCTTTAAAGCAAAGATCACCGCAGCCAACTCCAAATCATGCGTGGGATAGTTCTCGCTCATGTGGTCTCAACCGCCTAGATCCATAAGCAATCACCTGCCGAGTCCGCATCAACACACAACCAAGACCCACCCCGGAAGCATCACAATACACCTCAAAAGGCACACCCTCCCGTGGGAGAATCAAGATAGGTCTGAGGTCAATCGTGCCTTCGGCTCCATGAAAGCACTCTCACATGCATCGGACCAAATGAAAGGAACTCCCTTCCTAGTCAAGTGTGTCATAGGAGCCGCCAACCGGGGAAAAATCCTCCACGAACCTCCGATAATAGCTTCGCCAAACCAAGGAAGCTACGAATCTCAAACACATTCGTAGGCCTCTTCCACGACATGATCGCCTCAATCTTCTCAGGGTCCACCGTGATACCCTCCGAAGACACCACATGCCCCAAGAAGTGCACCGTTGCAACCAGAGTCACATTTCGTGAACTTCGCGTACAACCGATGCTCCCGCAAGGTCTGCAACACAACCTGCAAATGCTCCTCATGCTCCCTCTTGGTCGCCGAATAGACCAAGAGATCGTCGATGAACACCACAACGAACATATCTAAATATGGAGCGAACACCTGGTTCATCAATCCCATAAACACTGCTTTGGAGCATTCGTGAGCCCAAACGGCATCACAAGCCACTCATAATGCCCATAGCGACAACCGAATGCGGTCTTTGGGATATCTGCCTCCTTAACCCTCAACCGATGGTATCCGGACCTCAAGTCTATCTTGGAAAACCATCTTGCACCTCGAAACCGATCGAACAGGTCATCGATCCTCGGCAATGGATACCTGTTCTTCACAGCCACTGGTTCGCTTCTGGTAGTCTATACACAACCGAAGTGAACCATCCGCCTTCTTGGCGAACAACACTGGAGCGCCCCACGGTGAGCTACTCCGCCTGATAAAGCCTCGTGCCAATAGATCATCTATCTTGTCTCTTGAGCTCTCTAAGCTCTGTCGGTGCCATCCTGTAGGCCGCTAACCCGATCGGTGTTGTCCCTGGCAACAACTCGATCGAAAACTCTACCTCCCTCACGGGTGGCAAACCGACCAAGTCCTCGGGAAACACATCCGGGAACCGATCTACAATGGGTGGCAAAACAGCCTTCCCCTCTCTCCTCCTGTCAACCAACGTCAAGCCGGCTAACCGGTGGGTCACATCACCCCACCCATGCCTCAAAGGTCCCAACCTGCATGCCTCCTCGGTCCACTCACCCACAAAGACACCCCGCGTGCCCTCCCGGTGTGAGGAACGTCACACGCCGTCGAAAACAATCAATCTTGGCCTCCACCTGGAGACCAACCAGTCCATACCCAGGATAACATCAAAATCATCTAACTCCATGATATACAAATCACACAACAGGTTAACACCCCCAAGTGTTACCTGACAAGCACGACAGATACTCTCAAGTATCACAATTCCACCCAAAGGTGAAGCAACCATCGAGACCGACTCACTTGTCTCCTGGGCTAACTCCAAGCCAACCACCGTAGCATACGAAATAAAAGAATGGGTAGCACCGGTGTCAATCAAAACCGAACAAATAGTATGAGAAATGATAATGGTACCTCTCACCACCGAAGGTCCTGCTCCTGCCTCGTCCACTGGTGGAACCTCTGCCTCTCTGTTGGTAAGGGCAAAAGTCCTCCCTCGTGGTCCACTGCCACTAGCCTGGCCCATTGGGGCCTTGCCCCGCTGATCAACATGACCCTGTGCCTCCCGCCGAGGCCGCCTGCACCGCAGGTCGCGTCTGCGTGCTCGTGTCTTGGCAAGACCGACCTCCGAGACGGAGCCCCACTCCTCTCGTCCGTGATCTCTCGGACGAGGGCCTACACCGCTGGTTGAGCTAAGGGTAACACATTCCCTAGCTCCATGCCCTACTTTCCCGCATCGGAAACAGTCATCTTTTTCTTTGGGCGGTCTCTCGAGACATGCCCGGTCAAACCACAACTCCAACAGTCCCTGGCCTCCTGTGGCTGAACTCTCCCGGGGCCCACCGCCTGGGCGGAAACCCTCTCGCACCTGCCTCCTCTCAGCCGAGGAGCACTGCTCTCCCCACTCTGCCTCTTCTTGCTCGGACCTGCCGAACCGCCCGGCCTCTCGGGCTCTCGCCTGATCCCGACCTCGCTCAATAATGATCGCCTTGTCGACCGCCTCCCCGTACGTGGGTCAACCGCATCGGTTCCAGTTTGTCTTTTGAAAGATGGCCTCAAGCCCTGAATGAAGTCCTGCGTCTTCCGGCCTTCCTTTTCCCAAGACTCCAGAGCAAACCGCCCCAAATCCGTGAAGGCTCGCACATACTCCCCCACACTCATGCTACCCCGCACAAGCTCATAATACTCTCTACGTCGAGCATACCGCAACGAGTCGGGAAAATACTCCCCAAAGAAGCGCTCAACAAACTCTCTCCAGCTCATCCGATCGCCATGGACAGCTCTAGTGGATTCCCACCACCTGCGTGGGATACCCAACAAATAGTGCGTCGCCACGCGCACCCGCTCCTCATCCTGCACCCCAATCATCTCAAAGATGTCCTCTGTCCATCTAATCCGGTCCTCGGCTACCTCTGGCCGCGAACCATCCTCAAAAGTCCTGGGTGCGTGTTTCAAAAACTGCGCAGCCCGTCCACTCCTCGTCGTGCTTGGCTCTACCACGACCTCTTGCCGGTGCACATCCTGCACCACCCTCGCCTCTACTGCTTGAGGCCGTGGTGGCCTGCTGAGGCTGCCGTTGCCTCTTCGGCTCATCCACCTCTCTAGCCATATCCCTCATCGAGCCCTGCATACCCTGCATGGCCTCCTGCAATCGAATCAACACCTGCGTCAAATCGGGTCCCACAACGGGAGCCGATGACTTCTCGCTGCGGGCTCTGCTGCCCCTGGTGCCCCGACTCTATCGTGGGCTCCTCTACCGGACCCCGGCCTCGGACAACCCTCCTCGGTGGTGCCATCACACCGGCTACAATCAACAAACAACAAAGAACAAACAATCAATACTAGCACCGCTAGCACAAACGACCATCAAAGGCACAACCGACTTGTAGGTTCTCACCACACGACCCCCGTAGGTCCATACCATGCATATAGCATCGTGTCACCCCTCAGGGTACACCACAATCAAGTCCTGGCTCTCACGGCCATGTGCCATCCCGGCACCACATACAAGCACATCACACACAAAGACAAGCTAGTGCCCTATATGCACACAATCATACCACTAAGCAATGCACCCCATCCCCATGTATGCTCCTAGGATGATCTAACCGACACCAAAATAACCTAGAATACATGTAAAGACTGCGTTGATCAGGCGCCCTCCCTACGATTTTCCAAGTCACATGGAATCAATTAACCACCCTTCACTAACCTAGGTCCACTAAACCATGCTCCGATACCAACTTGTCACGCCCCGAATTCCAGGGAACCCGGAACCGGGTTCATGACTTCCCCTTGCCTGCACCCGAAAGGTCAAGGGGTTGGTGACTAACACCAATAGAGACTACACCGCGGGTCTTGTCTCAAATATGCAACCCTGTACGAGCCATACATCAAGGGTAATCCTGTACTTTCCCATACATCATCATGCATACAATAAGCCAAACAAACATACGGACATCGCATCACCAACAGATGCAAATATAATCGTCCACGGACTCATGTCCGGGATACAAGCATAATACAATACACAATACGAATACGATCGTATCATACATCGAGTAGTGGGCACGTCCTTCCGGGAAGAAAGTCCTCCACTAGTCTCGGGTCACACTTGAAAAAGGTAAACAACAAGTAGGGGTGAGCGACAAGCTCGATAGGTGACCCCAACACTCCACATCATGCAAACATACAAGTCTATACTACATGCTCGTGTACTCGTGCACCGTGTAGTGTGCACAATCATCGGGACTCAGCCCGCAAACAAACATCAGGACCTAGCTTGCCCACACAGACACGACTTGTCCACGATCCTCACTAGGATCCCGGCTCAGGGCACTCGGCCTACCACAACGCTTATATGCCCAGGACACGGTCGCCACACCGGCTTGCCATCGGTGCATATGCCTGCCATGTCAACCACATAGCACCATCGGTGCATCACGGTGAGAACCCAAACAAGTCACGGAGTCCATGCCCCAATACCCCACATCAACATACTAACATGAGTATGGCATGTCATTCTCGACATTTCCTTTGGAACTCGTAGCGGTCTCTACAAGTAAATCCTCAATCCTTGATTTATGAAGGAAGTACCCATAGCAGACTATTTTCTTGAAATCAAAAGTCCCAGGCATTGGGTTCCCATAGCATAAATAAGATAATCTGATTTTTGGGGATTTTTCCGAGATGTCTAACCCCACTTTCCAAAAATTCACCACTACGAACTTTTGGGTTTTTCCGAGATTTTACACTAAATCCCAAATTTCACATTTTGAAATAATGGGAATTAATTTTTCTAGTATTTTTCTTTGAATCCAAATGGGGGGTATTTCGTTATTTACATTGTAACTTAAATGTGGAGAGGCATAATGGTTTACAATGTAAATGTCCATCTGATGCGGTTGCAGACCGCAGCTGAACACTTGTTTCACTCCTACGGATTTGATGCTTGGGACTAATCTTCTGGAACTCTTGTTCCACTCTTGCGGATCGACTACTACGGAACTCTTGTTCCACTCCCTGTGGATCGATGCTACGGAACCATCGTTCCACTCCTGGACCGGTTACTCCGGACTACCGATCCGGACCAATTCCTCCGACTTCTTGATCCGGACTAATTCCTCCGGACTACGATCCAGGACTAATTCACTTAGTCCCGGAAAAACACTGTTCACTTAGTCCCGGAAACACTATTCACTTAGTCCCAGGAAACACTGTTCACTTAGTCCCTGAACACTATTCACTTAGTCCCGAAACACTGTTCACTTAGTCCCAGGAAAAACACTGTTCACTTCGTTTTTCCCAATTTTCTCAGCTAGAACGGCAACCCAAAGAACCCCAAACACTCATAAACACATTTATTTTGATATACACCCCATTACACGTCTTAAATAACTCTAAATTTCATGTAATCAACGAAATACCTCTTTTATGCATTTAAATCACAAGATTCAACCAAAAATTGGGTTTCCCCCAAATCTTAAGGTTCACCCCCAAATTCCATGATTTCACCCAAATTAAGCATGCTAAGCCTACTATGAATCATATAAGGAGTTAGAATCACCTACCTGGAAGATTCTTTGCGATCCACGAGCTCCAATCGCCCCAAAATCACCAAGAAAGCTCTTCACGCTCTTCACCTTCTTTCTCTCTCTCTCTCTTGCTCAAACACGCACGCACCAATAATTGGAAATTAAAGAGATAAGGCAGTTCTTAATTATATATGTATCGTTGCCAATAATTGGCCTCCCAAAGAATAATTGACCCGAACGCAATAATTGACCTCCCGAGGTCACGAACTCCAAATTGAGTCAAATTATCGTCAAAACGCTCGAAATAACGAGCACAACATTGTTCAGATATTATCACACTCAAATGATCGCTCAAACGCAAAGTCAACCAATAAACCCCAAAAAGTCAACAATCGGGTCAAACGGGGCCCCGACTCAAAATCGGGCCCAAGTACGATCAAAATGCTCGCATCGACGGCTACACTACCGTCCAGATAGTTACATTCCCACGAATGACTCTCTCAAAACTACCCAAATACGAGTCTTTACACATACAAAGATGACTTCTCTGGCTCCCATAACCCCACAACAAAATGGGGTAGCCGAGCGCAAGAATCGTACTTTAGTTGATGGTAGATCCATGTTAGCGGCGCAACGCTTCCTCTCGATCCATGGGTCAAGCCGTGTCCACCGCCTGCTATGTTCGAAACGAACTCTAATAAATAAATCTACCATGAAAACACCCTATGAGATGTGGAGAGGACGAAAACCTTCAATTTCACATTTCGAGCTTTTGGGTGTACTTGCTATATACCGATAAATGGCAAAGAGACCCGGAATAAATTTGAACCAAAAATCGATGATGGGATTTTTGTTGGGTACTCACTGCATAGCAAGGCTTATCGGGTCTTCAATAGAAAACTTTTTAAAGTTGAAGAATCTATCCAGGTGACTTTTGATGAAGCTAATCTTGATTGGTCAAAAGTCGGTTCTTCAAATTCTAATATGCGAGGTCATGGACAACAACGTCGATTATTCGAAGTTTATGAATGTTCCTGTTACACATCCTGACCAACCACGTGGCATCAACGAAACACAACGAAATTTTATGGATGATGCTACGGATGACTCTGACTCCGAACTACCATTTAGCTCCGGATATACTCCTAAAAATACCCAAAATTCTGGAGCACCTTCAAGTCCGTCCGGACTAGTTAACACTGGAAGAAACAGTGTTGAAGAACCATCTAGTTCAACCATACCTCTCAATAGGGAAACATCTAGTCCGGACGAAGCTCAACCAGCCGATACAACTGAACCACCCAATCTGGAAGAGCTTCAAATTGTTCAAGATCATCCAACACATGCACAGAATTATAGATGGACTCGAAACCATCCCTCAGATCAAGTGATTGGTGATCCTACTGTTGGTGTAAGAACAAGAGCAGCCACCTCCAACATAAGTCTTTACTTGTGTTTTCTATCTCAAATAGAACCAAAGGTGGTAGATGAAGCTCTTCAAGAGAAATAATGTGTGGACCTTAGTACCAAGGGCTAAGTCTCAGCAAGTCATTAGCGTTAAATGGGTGTTCCAGAACAAGCTTGATACGGATGGAATAGTAATCCGGAACAAAGCCAGACTGGTAGCCAAAGGATATTGTCAAGAAGAAGGAATAGATTATGATGAAACCTTTGCTCCGGTAGCCAGACTTGAGGCAATCCGAATGTTTCCGTATGCTTTATATGAAAACTTCATAGTTTATCAAATGGACGTCAAGAGCGCATTCCTAAATGGAGACCTTCAAGAGGAGGTGTATGTTGAACAACCTCCCGGCTTCATTGAACCTAAGGCGGGACATCTTGTCTACAAACTTCGAAAGCTCTATATGGTTTGAAGCAAGCTCCAAGAGCCTGGTACGACACACTTGTCGGAATTCCTACTTGCTCATAACTTCCAAAAAGGGAAGATAGACACCACCCTATTTCTACGAAAAGAGAAAGGACACACTCGATCGTACAAATATACGTGGATGATATCATTTTCGGATCAACGAATCCGAAGCTTTGTGAAGAGTTTGCTAAGTTGATGACAGGCAAGTTTGAAATGAGCATGATGGGAGAACTGTCCTACTTCCTTGGAATAGAAGTTAAACAATTAAAGGAAGGAATCTTCATTAATCAGGCTAAGTACACTCGCGATCTTATTAAGAAGTTTGGTATGGAAGGTTCATCTCCGTCAAAACTCCCATGCCTCGGTGCCAAGTTAGATCCGGATGTGGACGGCATATCGAGAAATGTGACCGACTACGGAGGGATGATCGGATCCTTGTCGTATCTTCTGACAAGTCGCCCAGACATTATGTTTGCAACCTGCATCTGTGCACGATACCAAGCGAATCCCAAGGAGTCACATATACTTCATGTAAAACGGATATTAAGGTATCTCAAGGGAACGATGAATTTGGGACTCTGGTACCCAAAGGAGTCCAACTTCACCTTATCCAGGATACTCGATGCGACTTCGCTTGAATGTCGCATCGACGAGAAAGCACAAGCGGTACGTGTCGGTTTTAGGAAATAGATTGATCTCATGGTTCGAGAAGAAGCGAGAATTCCGTATCAACCTCTTTGCTGAGGCGGAATATATAGTCGCCTGGAAGTTGCTGCAAGACACGCTACTTTGGATGCAAAGTCAACTTACCGACTACGGTTTCAACATGTCATCTATTCCACTTTACTATGACAACACTAGTGCAATTGCCATCAGCAACAATCTTGTCATGCATCCTAAGATGAAGCACATTGAGGTCAGGTATCACTTCATACGCGATCATGTTCTCAAAAAGCATATTTCATCGAACATGTTGCTATCAAGATCAATTAGCAGACATACTTACAAAGCCCCTACCTGATGCGAGGTTCTCTGAACTACTCTTCCAATTAGGTATGCTTGACTTCTCTGCATAGCTTCACATTTGCATTACCCAATAGTATATTTACTTTCAGAACATGCATTGTACGTTTATCGAAAGTAGTAGAGACTTACTGATCGTATTCTTGATCATACTTCTTGTTTAACGGCTTCATGCTTCGACATTAATCTCAACCTCATATTGGGAGGATGCTTGCGTTTCCCGATGAAGTCGTTTAAGCTAACATAATTACGGTTTATATGATTTACCTCTTTCGGGTTCATGATCTTAACTTCCATTAATCACCACGTGACAAAAGCATGTTCATTTAGATTACTCTATTAACATGCATAGTTGAAGAAGTGAAATGGGTTAGTTTGGAATGCCTGGTGGATGAATACTCAATCGCAATCTGGTCAACTTCGACGTATAGTTTCCTAAAAAAGATGACAAGGCTGAATTCTACAATCCGGAAATGTCAACCGAGAGGATTGCACAATCTACGGGGAGAAAATGCTTTATATATTATTCATGAATACCCCCGTATATGTCTCATGACCTCTTTCCTGATCGTCTATCCGAGGGGGAGCTTTTCATTGAGAGGATTAAATGATCTACGGGGGAGCAAGAATGAACCCCTAATATGTCTCGGATTCTCCTTCCTCTAAACTTTTACTTCTGGATCCGACTGGACATGCTGTTTTGAATCAGAAAAGCGGCATGTTTGGATGTATTTTCCTTCTTCAACCATACATTTTAATCGGCTAATCATCTGCCTTCTTTTGACATGTGTTCGCTCTATCATTTTTCACTCATGAATCCTAATGTAGCCAAATCATATGCTCTCTAATTAATCTTAGCTACGTTGTTCAGCAAGACGGTTTCGCTATGTTGACCTATATGAACCTGTGTATTGTTGTCTGACATATGCCCTGATTCAGTAATATTGATCATTTTCACGTATGCATATGTCTACTACATTCTTAGCCATGCATGAGTTCTGTTTCTCATTAGTTCGGATTATGTTGTTTTTCACTGATTATCTTCTCTAATCCGTACTAATCCTTGCCTGTTAAGCTTTTGTATTTTCAGTTTATCCTTATTTAGCTACAGGTTCAGATTTTCTTTGCAACCGTATCGATAAAGCCAGTCCATAGTCTCGGATTTGAAGTGTTGGGGTACTTCTCTTCTCTTCGACTTTTTGACTGCAAAGGAATCTACTCTACTCTCTCACCGAACTCTGTTTACTACGGACAAGGTCTATTATTCATCCGGATACTCTTCCATGAATATTATTTACTCCGGATGATTGTCGACTCTTTCCTCCAGGACTCCGACCCTTGTTCAATTGTGACAATCCATGTATACTCATATGTCGCATGCTTTTGAGGAGGAATAATGATGATTCATTAAATACATATCTCGGGTTGCACACACACTTTTCTGGATGGCAACCAGGTTGTTATCTTTACTTGGTCATGCGGTCTCCACGACATCGTTTCATTCGGAGGCGCATCGATATCCAGGACTAATGACATCGGCATGTCGCGCGGGTCCCTATCTCACTCGCACATTCCTAGGCCCGCCGACATTTACGGACTCGGTCTTATATGTTACGATCATTCTGCGAAGCACGAGTATTGCTCATTTCAAATCCCTAAACCTCTCGTTGCTCCTTCCACTCGTCAAGACCTCACCTTTCATCTTGTCCTTCCAATCTAATCTGCAATGGCACCCGAATCTCTCTTTCCGGCGTTAATCCTGGCCATCCAGGTTGATTGGAATGCTGTTTCTAATCCTCCGGATTGGTTTTTCCAGCTTCGCCCTCTCCTTGAAGCCTCACATATACTCGGCCTGATCTCCAATCCCGTCGATCTTCTTATCGACGACATTCTTGAGTATTACCAACGGATTCGCCGCACCACCGATTCCATAACCTCTTATGTCCGCGGTGAATCCATCATCATCACTCCGGTCGTTCTCCGCGTTGCTCTCCACCTACCTCTTGGTGAACCACAGCGCCCGGATGCCGATCCAATGGCGGCTTCTATGGGTTGCACGAACAAGGGGAAGGAATACAAGGTGAAATCCTTCCAGGGTCACTATCGATGTATGGCGACCATTCTAAGTCGATGCCTACTGGCTCGCACATCCGCCCTGGACTCGATTCCGTACGACCTTCTCCCGGCCATGTACGGCATTTTTGAAGGTCTTCGATGGATTGGGGGATGTTCTTATTTCGTTTGCTGCATAATGGTCCCAAAAACCATTCCTTCGGGTGCATCCTCAGCATTGTCTTCCGGCATCTACGTCCGGACCATTTCGCCCGATTTGATGCTGTCTCGTTTCCCTCAGCTTATCACCTCCGTTACCTTACGCCGGACGGGAACATGACCGCTCGCCGACCCACTGTAGCTCTCCGCATTCTCCCTGCCTCGGAACAACAAGGTAGCTCTGTTGGTGACCCCTCCGACAGCCAAGCCCACGAGGTCAGTTCTGCACCGCAATCCTCCCGGATTCGGTCTGTTGCTGCGCCCTCCCACTCACGGGCCTCCCAGCCAAGCGTCCGTGCCGAACCGTCCGAGGTTGTGGGGCCCTCTCAGCGCAGTGCGTCTAAAGCTGTTTCCTCAGCCCCCTCTGCTGCTGATGTCCCCACTCCCTCCACATCCGCTATTGCTGCCGCGGTCGATACCGCTGTTGCTGTCGCCACCACTGATGTCCCGGCCGCTTCTCCGGAACCCCTTTGCCTCCCCTACCTCAACCCCGAGATTACCTTGACCATCTCTCCGCCGACACCTTAACAGACCTTTGGCTCCGTTTCAGCCTAGCCCACACCTCCTCCATTCCTGACACCAATCTCCGGGTGTTTTACACACGCAATACCCAATCCCCGGAGACCATGATCATCTAGAACTTGGACCACGGCTTTCTTACGCCGGCTGCCATTCCCGATGTGCCGTTCCCTACACCCTCCGGCCCAGTCCCTGCTGCACGAAGTCCTTCCTCTGCTAAGGCTGGACCCTCTTCTCCTGCTGCCGTGATTCCCGTGGTTGACTTATCTGGTCAAAGCGGGTCCCTTGCTCCGGATGCCTCCAATGCTCCGGATGCCTCTGATGCTCCGGATGCTCCTGCTGCTGCTGATACTCCTGCGGACTCCTCTGTCCAACGCACTCTTGCTCCTGTTCATGCGGGGGAGTCCTCCAAAGCTCCGGAGTTGGTCCTTGGGCGTGCCTCTTTTGGCACGGTCCACTCCGACGCTGTGCTTTCCGCCCAGCTGGACCGACACGCCCAAGCTCAAAGCGCCCAAATTTCCGCCATCGCTGCCAAAGTTGATGCCCTCGGCGCCCAACTCCTCTCCGCTCTCACTGACTCCTCCACTTCCATGGAGCAGAAAATGGATCTTGTCGCCACATCCGTCCATTCATTATCTACCTCCTTCGCGGATCTGGCGCACATGATGGCTCGTCCTCCTGTTGCTTCCCGGCGATCTGCCAAACCGGGGGAGAGAGTGTCATCTGATCCATCTACTCCGTCTGCCCCACAACCATCTACTCGGACTGAGAAGCGGCCTACCACTTCAGTGCTTCAGGGAGTTCAAATTCCCAAACGAAGCCGCTTCTCTCAACCAAGCTCCTCTACTGCAGCTCCAGCTCCTCCTCCATCCTCTTCATCCGGAGCTGATACCTTCCTCCCATCATATGCGGAGTTTGACCCTTCGATGCGGATGGAAGCTTGCGCAAGGCAATGAAATCCTATCTTTGCGTCTTCTGTGAGAGAAGATGTCTTTCGAATTATACCCTTTCTCCCCGGCCGACATTCAGACTCTCTGTTCGGAGAAAGGACTCTTTACTACAGAAGACATTGACAGCTTCTCGAGAGCTGCTAAAATGGAGATGAGGCTGTTTCCATCTCTCTACAAAGATGGGCACTTGTTTGACGTTCTACCGTGTTGGAATGAGGGCTATCTTCCCAGGTGTGGAGCTAATTCGGTCCTTCATCGACCGGCTCTGAGGATAGCAAACCATGGAAAACTCTCTCAACCATCCTCATTCCGTACCGGATTATGTCGCCACATTTCATGATGGTCGTCTTCATGATTCGGTCCAAGCAAATGATTCTCATTGATTCTCATCAGATTGTGGAGCACTACGTTAGGAAGAATCAATGGGAACCTCTACGTCTCAGTGATCAAGGTGAAGAAAGCCGGATTATATGAAGAGTTGGGCATCTCACCCCCGCGTCCGATCGAGAAACTCAAGGCGACATTCCGGGCAAGAAGCAAGTCTTACAACAACTGGATGGAGATAGGCTGCGGGCCTTTGTGCATCACTTCATCAAGTCATTCCTAACCTGTGGACAAATATTGGAGCCAACACACCACCTTTACGATGAAGCAGACAATGGAGCTAAGAGAGAAGGCAAGAACTATGATCTTCAAGTATAGTAAGCCTTATGTACCCTAGTGAAAAACTTGTATTAAGGCTTAATTGTATTTAGTTGATGATTAATGAAATTGGTTGTGTTGCGTATTCGTATGTTATTCTTTTGCATTGCTTACCAGATCAGATTACAAAGGGTTTGGGCATATCCATAATTGGGGGGAGATTGTTGGATCAAACCCAGAATTTGGATAATGCTGATAAAGCCTTATGTAATTTGATCTCGAGATCTTTTGTGTTTATTTGATCATTGCGAAAGATATGTTACTAATCCAGAGATGCACTCGTGAGAGCAAAGCTAAGGACAGGATACATAATCCTGATCCGGACAAGAGTGAGTGTCGTCAAACACTTGGTAAATAACCAAGTCACAAATACATACGGAATAAGGAACATTCGTACGGACTAAGAACTTAAAGGATAAGTGCGGAGTAAGGAAACCAGATGCGGAGTAAGGAATCCGGATATCTTACTCGCCCGGAGTAAGGAACTTACATCGGAGTAAGGAACTTACATGCGGAGTAAGAAAGCGCTAACACGAAATAAGTCATCAGACTTTTCAAGACTCGCCCGGTGTAAGGAACTTACATACGGAGTAAGGAACTTACATACGGAGTAAGGAGCTTACATACGAAGTAAGGAACTTACATGCGGAGTAAGGAAGCGCTGACACGGACTAAGGATTCCAATACTAAATAGATACGGAGTAAGCAACCTGTAAGGACCCGTACCTTGAGTTAGTCACAGTTAGTCACAGTTTTGCCTTCTGAGTAGAGTTTTTCTAGATTTTGACCTAGTGAATGGGCTCAAATGAATTCACGTGCAAAAGGAAAGATGCTTAGAATGATGTCCTCTATCTACCACAGAAGTTTCAGGCCAAACGGACGTGTATGTGAGGTGCACGTGATATGGGTCCAATTCACGTGCAAGTGTGGTTGTCTTCTAAATGATGCAAGGAGGCTAGGGGTGAAGTTTGAGAGCATTTGGAGTCCATTTGGAGTTGCACGTGAATTGGGAATTCACGTGCAAATTGGCGTGCAGCCATATTTTTGCATGGTTCCCTTGGTTTTGACATTCTAATGATCTTTCTCCAAAGGACCATGTTGAAATTCTGAGTATTTTGGCCTATATGGGTGCGGAAAGGTGCTAACTTGTGTGATCAAAACTACGTCGTTTTGATCCTGGGTTTACTTAATCAAAACTACGTCGTTTTGATGTGGGTAGTGTCTATATAAGGAGGGCTTGAGTTTGAGTTTAGGGTTCTTGTGTTCTTCCTTGCTTCGTTCTGCCGCAGAGAGAGAGAGAGAGGGTCTCCTGGCCGTTGCCGTGGTGGTTCGCGTCGTTGGGAGCGTCTAGCGTGGAGGTTAGGACAAAAGCCTGAGGTAGGGATTCATGTCCTTCCAAACTCTCCTCTGTTTTAGGATATTCACCTATATATATATATGTAAATCCATATAGGTGTGATCTCCTATATGGATGTTGGCCTTCGGTGACATGTTCTGTTGATTTGATGTTGAATTTGGCCTGAGGATTTTCTGGGTTTGTTTATGCACACTATGTGTTTGATGAAATGTCTAAGAGGTCCGCACACCATGTGTTTGATAAAATGTCCGTGAGGCTTGCATGCCATGTATTCAATATAATGCCTGTGAGACCTTGTATATGAGTGCTTGATGATATACCTATGTGATTGGTGTGTACCGTGTTTGATTTGTATTTGATTTTTAGCCTATGAGGCTGATGTGTGTGACTTATATCCGACCATGTTGGTCCTTCCGAGATAAAGTGTAAATGCTTTGTGCTAAGTTTACATGTTGAGATGTAATGCTATCTTTGTTTCGTTGATCTGTTTGAGACGAGCCGAGATATGGGCCAGGCACAATAGTTGGACCCCTTTGAGATTTGGCCAGGACGTGGTCCTGAGTCTCGGTGTAGCACTCACGACGGTGGGCTAAGTCTACACCCATTCCTGAGGGTAGATATGGCGCCCGAGGAGGTGGTTGACCATATCGACTCGGGTGGAAAATGTTGCATTGGTGTCCATGCAACATTCGCCTGAATGTGGTATGTCATGTCGCCGTGGTGGCGGGGTGTCCTCTTGCCCTTCGGTGCGGGTTCGGGTAAAGAGTGTTTCTTGGGTGATGTTTGCTGCGTTAGCCTTAGGCACGACACGAGCACAAGCATACACATATCATGCATGTTGTACGACGGGGACGGGTCCGGGGAGACGGGATCCCTACCGAGCTGTGGTTTGCTCACCCCCTCCTATAAACCGTTCTTTTTGCGGGGTTTAGCGGTGGTAGGTGAAGGCCGAGGAGCTAGGCCCCCGAGGCTGAAAGTTTTATATTATTTCCTTTGTTGTACTCCGGTTTTATGTGTTTGGATTTTGGTTTGGTTTTATTGATGGCTTCATAGGGGTTTTTCCCCGACCGGGTTGTAATGAACATTTAGTCTTTAAAATGAAATAAAATGAGATGTTGTTATTCAATTTGTGTTTGTGTGCATGGTTTGGGAGCAGGAGCATGCCCCTTGGCATGTTAGCCTGATTGTGCAGGTTTGGGACGGCACCCGTGCTAGAAGTCCTTTTAAGGTGCTTGCACCAACCCCTTGTCCCTTCGGGTACGGGCATGGGCGGTCCTTTACTCATTTCCAAGTGGAAGGAAATTGGGGCGTGACAATATGGTATCGAGCGATAGTTCATGGTCTAGTGGACCTAGGATAGTGGGGAGTCCTGGGCCGCTTCGAGACTCTTGGGAGGCGATATAGGACACGCCTGATCAACGTGGTCCTATCTGGTTTTCCGGGGTGTACTCGGGGGTAGTTAGACCAAGGAGTAGGGCACTTGCATTTGGGTTGAGGGTGCATACATGCATTGGCATTAGGGCACTAGTTTAATTTCGGTATGAGTATTGTGATTGGACATGCTATGTTGTTTAAACTTGTTCTTTGTGAAATTCGGTGATTTTCTCGTGAAGCTTGTTGCTATGAATTGCTGCTGTGTACTTCGTGATTTACCTGTGTGTTTAAATGTAAAATGTTGCTTGAGTACCTCATGGCCCATGGGGATGAGGGTGTGTAGAGCTTGAGAGAAGCCGATCCTAGTTTGGTTTAAATTATGTAGACTATGCCTCCTAGGAGAGTAACCCGAGCTACTCCAGTGTAGAAGATGAATCTTCGCCCGTCTTGGGAGGGGAAGAGGACAACGCGTGTAGGGCGATGATCCCCTGGAGCGGATCATGGCCCAAGTCCGGGGCCCTAAGTGAGAACGTGCAAGGCATGCGTGAGGACCTCGGGGGAGAGATCCTAAACGAGGTGCGTCAGGAGATGATGGCACGACAGGCGGTGCCACCCCCCTCCACCCCGTGAGGCGAACCTCCGTGTAGGCGGGAAGTGCCGGTGAGGCGGGAAGAGGGAGACGTGTTGACGCAGTCCGAAAGGAACATCCACCGAGGTTCAAGGGAGGAGCCGAACCTCTAGGAGCGAGCACCGGCTGCGGCGGATCGAGCATGTGTTCTCCTTTCTTCGACCCCGGGAGGAAGACAAAGTGAGACTAGCGGTCCGGCGATTGGAGGAGGAAGCCTTGGAATGGTGGCTTAGCATCTCAGGAAGCCGGGACATGGAGACCATGGCCTGGAATGAGTTCCTCCAGTGTTCCATGAGGAGTTCTTTCCGAGTCATTGCGGTGGCGAAGCGGGAGGAGTTCAGCGGCTTGAAGCGGGGATCGCGCTCGATGCGCAGTATGAGCGAGATTTCCGGGGCCGAGTCGGTTTGCTCCGAAGCAATATCAAGGGAGGACCTGAAGGCCCATAAGTTTACCATGGGTCTCAAACCTGCCCTTAAGCAAAGGGTGGAGATCTTGCGGTCGAAGACCTATCTGAAGTCGTGGACACCGCCAAGATTGTTGAGAGAGGATTAGAGGAGGGAAGACAGGCTCACCAGGAGCGGATGGGGCGAGAGCGCGCACGACAAGCACGGTGAAGCCAAGAGGCGGAAGGTTGAGCCCGGCGGTGGGACTTTTCCCAAGGATAGGGGCCAAGCTTCAATGGCTCCGCCCGATCCCGTTACTTTGGAGGACAGGGGAGGCCGCTGGGAACTTCCCAAGCGGGTGTACCTGTTGTGGCCTATCGGGGCACGTCAAACGTGAGTGCCCCAAGCAGCACTTGACGTGTCATAGTCGTGGGAAGGTGGGACACATCGGCAAGGTGTGTTTCGGCAAGGGGAACAATCGGGAGAGCTGGAAGCTTAGCACAAGGGAGCAGGGGTGGGACCCAATTTCAGGCCCCAGCCCCTAAGCCAGGACATTTGTGGCGCCGCCGGTCGGGTGGTTCCGGTCACACTAGGCCACGGGGGGGAGAGGCAACCACAAGGAGGATCGGAGGGGCGTCCCAGGTGGACTGCAGCAGGAGCAAAAGGGAAGGCAAGTGAGGCCGGTGGTGGGGCAAGCCAAGGCGAGTGTTCGCGCTTACCTCGGCACCAGTTGAAATGGAGGATTTACCATCACCCTCCGAGGAAGGTGGAGCTGGACCTTCGGTGGTTCGAGGTACTATTCTAATATCCCGCACCGTTGTTGCTTTGCATTGTTTGATACCGGAGCTTCGTGCTCCCCGATTGCTAAGTCCTTGGTGGAGAGCCTTGGACTTGATTGTGTGGAGGCCGATAGACCTCCGAGGGTCGAGTCCCCAATGGGAGGAGTGGAGTTGATCCACCAAATGTGTCGAGAGTGTGCGCTTACGATAGGAGAGGTTGACCTCTCATTTGATTTGTACGTAATGCCCATGAGGACCTTTAGTTTGATTCTGGGGATGGACCGGTTGATGGCCTTTCAGGCAAAGATTGATCGCTATAGGCGACGAGTATCGTTTACTACACCCACAGGATCTTCCTGTACCCTAGTGGGTGAATGGGATAGGGATCCTGGGAGAGCTGGACCGACGAGGGAGCTATGGGGCAATATTACCCATAGGCTTGCCACCCTAACCTTTGAGGAGGAAGGTAACTTAGAGAAAAGGGTGTGGCCAGATGTAGTCGAGAATTTCCAGGATGTCTTTCCTGGGGAGTTGTTGGAGTTGCCTCCACACGTAAGTATCGAGTTCACGATTGAAATGTTGCCAGGGGTGGGACCCATCTCACAAGTAGCATACCGGATGGGACCTGGCTGAGTTGCAGGAGCTTCGAAGCGAGATAAAGGAACCGGGAGATAAAGGTTTTATCCGTCCTAGTACCTCACCTTGGGGTGCACCGGTCTTGTTTGCTAAGAAGGCCGATGGTTCGTTGCGACTTTGCATTGATTATCGGAAGGCTGAATCAAGTAATGGTAAAGAACAAGTACCCTTTGCCGCGGATTGATGACTTATTCGACCACTGAGTGGAGCACGGTGGTTCTCAAAAATCGATCTGCGTTCGGGATATCACCAATTGAGGGTCGGGAGCGAGGACATCCCTAAGACGGCGTTCAGGTGCGGATACGGACACTATGAATGGTTAGTGATGCCTTTTGGGCTCACGAACGCACTCTTTGTGTTCATGCACCTAATGAATCGGTATTTGCCCCATACCTGGATTCCTTCGTGGTGGTATTCATTGACGACATCCTTGTGTACTCCAAAACCCAAGCCGAGCATGAGGAGCACTTGGTCGTGGTGCTGCAGGCACTACGAGATCATCACTTGTATGCTAAATTTAGCAAGTGTGACTTCTGGATGCGAGAGGTGCATTTTCTTGGGCATGTAGTATCTGCCGAAGGAGTTAGAGTGGACCCAACCAAGATTGAGTCCGTAGCATCTTGGAAGAGGCCCACAAATGTTTTTGAGATCCGGAGTTTCTTGGGTCCGCGAGGGTATTACCGGCGTTTTGTGGAAGGGTTTTCTCGGTTGGCGGCACCTATGACGGCTCTTACACGGAAGGGAGCCAAATTCGAGTGGACGGACAAGTGCTAGCGAGCATTCGAGGAGTTGAAGACTCGCCTAACTACCGCACCGGTGTTGAGTCTACCGCAGGAGGGAGTGCCATTCGAGGTGTATTGTGATGCGTCTCGCGTTGGACCGGGGTGTGTTCCGATGCAAGAGCGCCAAGTCATAGCGTATGGCTCGCGACACTGAAGTCCCATGAGCAAAACTACCCAACACACGACCTGGAGTTAGCAACGATTATTTTTGCCCTGAAGTCTTGGCGACATTACCTGTTGGGAGAGAAATTTGTGGTATATACTGACCACAAAAGCCTACAGTATATCTTCACCCAGCGAGACCTAAATTTGCGACAACGGAGGTGGGTCGAGTACCTGCAAATGTTTGACTTCACGCTCTCCTACACGCCTAGGAAAGGAAATTTAGTGGCCGACGCGCTAAGTAGAAAAGGGAAAGCCGAGGTTTCCATGAGAGAATGGAAAATGATGGAGCAGTTGGCGATGCTTCAGGTGCGACCTGCTTTCAGCAATGAGGGGAGCTATCCTGTGTCCTCTCACCGTGATACCGAGTTGTATCGAGCGTGTCCGTGAGGGACAGTTAGGCGACGTGGATCGTGAGGTGATCCGGGCCCAGGATAGAGGCCGGAGAGCCGTCGGAGGACCGGACAGAAGGAGTTGAGCATGAGCTGAAATTTCGGGGGCGTCTGATAGTACCACCTCCCTTGCGTGAGGATGTGCTGAGGGAATTTCATCATTCCCGTTTGGCTGTACATCTAGGAGGAACTAAGATGTATCATGCCGTTCGCGCACGCTCCCGGTGGCCGGGGCTGAAACGGAGCGTAGCAGAATTTGTTTCCAGGTGCCTTACCCGTCGGCAAGTGAAGGCGAACACCAACGACCCGTCGGTCAATTGCGGCCTTTACCGTAGGCGAGTGGAAGTGGGAGCATATTACCATGGACTTCGTGACGGGACTTCCTACCACTTCGGGAGAAAGGACATGATTTGGGTCATAGTGGACCGCTTAACTAAGTCAGCCCATTTCTTGGCAATTCGAGAGCGCGACTCTATCGGCACGTTAAGCCAGTGTATGTTGATGAGATTGTCCGCTTGCACGGAGTGCCCTTGTCTATTGTTTCGGACAGGGATGCGCGGTTTACATCCCGGTTTTGGGGAGGTCTGCAGGAAGCATTGGGAACCTGACTTAATTTGAGTACCGCATTCCATCCCGAGACCGATGGTCAGTCCGAGAGGACCATTCAAACATTGGAAGACTTGTTGAGGGCTTGTGTACTCGATTTTGGAGGATAATGGGCTTCCCACCTTCCTCTCGGTGGAGTTTGCCTATAATAACGGTTACCGGTCTTCGATTGGGATGGCCCCGTTTGAGGCATTGTATGGCCGACCGTGTCGGTCTCCATTATGTTGGGCGAGAAGGAGGAGGCAGCTATGTTAGGACCTCAATTGGTCCAGGAGGCTACGGCAAAAGTTCGCTGATTCGGCAACGCCTTCTTACACTCGGAGCAGACGAAGTCTTATGCGGATCGCCGACGCCGACCGTTGGAGTTTTTGGTGGGAGACCACGTATTCCTTCGTGTTTCTCCACGGAGAGGGCATAAGAGATTTGGGACCTGGGTCCAAGTTGTCCCCTCGGTACATTGGACCGTTCGAGATTTTGAGCAGAGTTGGACCTGTTGCTTATAGGTTGGCATTACCACCTAGTTTGAGCGAGTTCATAATGTTTTCCATGTATCCCGGTTGCGGAAATATCATCCGGATCCCACACACGTGCTAGATTGGGGTACCCTGGATCTTGGAGAGGATGTGTCTGTTGTCGAGGCCCCCATCCGTATTGTAGATAGGCGCGAGAAGCAGCTGCGAGGTAAGACTATTCCGTTGGTTCGGGTGTTGTGGCAACACCGAGGGCTGGAGGAAGAGACCTGGGAACGTGAGATTGTATGTTGATGAGATTGTCCGCTTGCACGGAGTGCCCTTGTCTATTGTTTCGGACAGGGATGCGCGGTTTACATCCCGGTTTTGGGGAGGTCTGCAGGAAGCATTGGGAACCTGACTTAATTTGAGTACCGCATTCCATCCTGAGACTGATGGTCAGTCCGAGAGGACCATTCAAACATTGGAAGACTTGTTGAGGGCTTGTGTACTCGATTTTGGAGGATAATGGGCTTCCCACCTTCCTCTGGTGGAGTTTGCCTATAATAACGATTACCGGTCTTCGATTGGGATGGCCCCGTTTGAGGCATTGTATGGCCGACCGTGTCGGTCTCCATTATGTTGGGCGAAAGGCGGAGAGGCAGCTATGTTAGGACCTCAATTGGTCCAGGAGGCTACGGCAAAAGTTCAGTGATTCGGCAACGCCTTCTTACACCTCGGAGCAGACGAAGTCTTATGCGGATCGCCGACGCCGACCGTTGGAGTTTTTGGTGGGAGACCACGTATTCCTTCGTGTTTCTCCACGGAGAGGGCATAAGAGATTTGGGACCTGGGTCCAAGTTGTCCCCTCGGTACATTGGACCGTTCGAGATTTTGAGCGAGTTGGACCTGTTGCTTATAGGTTGGCATTACCACCTAGTTTGAGCGAGTTCATAATGTTTTCCATGTATCCCGGTTGCGGAAATATCATCCGGATCCCACACACGTGCTAGATTGGGGTACCCTGGATCTTGGAGAGGATGTGTCTGTTGTCGAGGCCCCCATCCGTATTGTAGATAGGCGCGAGAAGCGCTGCGAGGTAAGACTATTCCGTTGGTTCGGGTGTTGTGGCAACACCGAGGGCTGGAGGAAGAGACCTGGGAACGTGAGACCGAGATGCGTGCTCATTATCCTAATCTGTTCGAGGACGAACAACTCTAAAGGAGGGGAGGAGGGCAAGCATCAAACTTCAACATAATCGGTACTTGCCCAACTAGTTATGACCATATGGAGTGTATAAATGTGTGAAATAATTTGTGATTTGTTGTGTATTAATTTGTGCTAGAGGGTGTTAGAGGTCTATGCTTTGGTTGTGATTGTTTTCTTTCATTCCACCTTTTCTTTTCGAGGACGAAAAGTCTTAAGGAGGAGAGGATGTAAGGACCCGTACCTTGAGTTAGTCACGATTAGTCACGCTTTTGCCTTCCGAGTAGAGTTTTTCTAGATTTTGACCTAGTGAATGGGCTCAAATGAATTCACGTGCAAAAGGAAAGATGCTTAGAATGATGTCCTCTATCTACCACGAAGTTTCAGGCCAAACGGACGTGTATGTGAGGTGCACGTGATATGGGTCCAATTCACGTGCAAGTGTGGTTGTCTTCTAAATGATGCAAGGAGGCTAGGGGTGAAGTTTGAGAGCATTTGGAGTCCATTTGGAGTTGCACGTGAATTGGGAATTCACATGCAAATTGGCGTGCAGCCATATTTTTGCATGGTTCCCTTGGTTTTGACATTCTAATGATCTTTCTCCAAAGGACTATGTTGAAATTCTGAGTATTTTGGCCTATATGGGTGCGGAAAGGTGCTAACTTGTGTGATCAAAACTACGTCGTTTTGATCCTGGGTTTACTTAATCAAAACTACGTCGTTTTGATGTGGGTAGTGTCTATATAAGGAGGGCTTGAGTTTGAGTTTAGGGTTCTTGTGTTCTTCCTTGCTGCAGTGCTGCGCCAGGAGAGAGAGAGAGAGAGAGGGTCTCCGGGCCGTTGCCGTGGTGGTTCGCGTCGTTGGGAGTCGTCTAGCGTGGAGGTTAGGACAAAAGCCTGAGGTAGGGATTCATGTCCTTCCAAACTCTCCTCTGTTTTAGGATATTCACCTATATATATATATGTAAATCCATATAGGTGTGATCTCCTATATGGATGTTGGCCTTCAGTGACATGTTCTGTTGATTTGATGTTGAATTTGGCCTGAGGATTTTCTGGGTTTGTTTATGCACACTATGTGTTTGATGAAATGTCTAAGAGGTCTGCACACCATGTGTTTGATAAAATGTCTGTGAGGCCTGCATGCCATGTATTCAATATAATGCCTGTGAGACCTTGTATATGAGTGCTTGATGATATACCTATGTGACTGGTGTGTACCGTGTTTGATTTGTATTTGATTTTTAGCCTATGAGGCTGATGTGTGTGACTTGTATCTGACCATGTTGGTCCTTCTGAGATAAAGTGTAAATGCTGTGCTAAGTTTACATGTTGAGATGTAATCTTATCTTTGTTCGTTGATCTGTTTGAGACCGAGCCGAGATATGGGCCAGGCACAATAGTTGGACCCCTTTGAGATTTGGCCAGGACGTGGTCCTGAGTCTCGGTGTAGCACTCACGACGGTGGGCTAAGTCTACACCCATTCCTGAGGGTAGATATGGCGCCCGAGGAGGTGGTTGACCATATCTCGACTCGGGTGGAAAATGTTGCATTGGTGTCCATGCAACATTCGCCTGAATGTGGTATGTCATGTCGCCGTGGTGGCGGGGTGTCCTCTCGCCCTTCGGTGCGGGTTCAGGTAAAGAGTGTTTCCTGGGTGATGTTTGCTTGCGTTAGCCTTAGGCACGACACGAGCACAAGCATACACATATCATGCATGTTGTACGACTGGGACGGGTCCGGGGAGACGGGATCCCTACCGAGCCGTGGTTTGCTCACCCCTCCTATAAACTGTTCTTTTGCAGGGTTTAGCAAGGCGGTAGGTGAAGGCCGAGGAGCTAGGCCCCCGAGGCTGAAAGTTTTATATTATTTCCTTTGTTGTACTCTGGTTTTATGTGTTTGGATTTTGGTTTGGTTTTATTGATGGCTTCATAGGGGTTTTTCCCCGACCGGGTTGTAATGAACATTTAGTCTTTGAAATGAAATAAAATGAGATGTTGTTATTCAATTTGTGTTTGTGTGCATGGTTTGGGAGCAGGAGCATGCCCCTTGGCATGTTAGCTTGATTGTGCGGGTTTGGGACAAGACCCGTGCTAGAAGTCCTTTTAAGGTGCTTGCACCAACCCCTTGTCCCTTCGGGTGCGGGCATGGGCGATCCACTACTCATTTCCAAGTGGAAGGAAATTGGGGCGTGACACAACCACCGACACGGAGTAAAGTTCCGAGCTTCATTAGCTACGGAGTAAGGAAAATTACACCGGATCAAGAAGATCTTGCTTCAACTCAACCGCATTTAAAGTTATCGGCTTGTGGCGTCCCGATGTAAGATGAATTTATTGAGAACCTGAAGAATCTTACACGTGGATCATCCGGATATGTGGACACAACCTTAATTGTAATTGGGAACTCACAAACGCACTTATACTCTTCGAACCCAAGATCTTGAGCTCCACAAACCGCAGCGAGCCAAGGCGGAGAGATTACCGAGGGATAGTTAGTGCTGAACGCATTCCGGAACTACAAGTTCCAGGGTTGTCTCTTAGGAATGTTTTGTATAAATATTCATACTTGTACATTAAAAAATAATGCATCGCTTAAGAAAAGACTAATTCCGTGTATGCACAGCGTTTTCATCTTTGGAGATAGAAGTTGGCTAGTGTGTGAGTTTATTTGTAAACGAGTGTAAGAGAGTCTTGCTTCTATTTTGTTGTATTTATCTTGTGATAATAAAACAAAATACTTCCTGATGATTCTAT
Organism: Taxillus chinensis; assembly: GCA_023512835.1. Lineage (NCBI taxonomy): Eukaryota > Viridiplantae > Streptophyta > Magnoliopsida > Santalales > Loranthaceae > Taxillus > Taxillus chinensis. The sequence continues at coordinate 8,754,438 of CM042084.1, read as the reverse complement.
CACTTAACTAGATAAGTGTTTGTCTTGAGAGAAAGAAAGAGTTTTAATAAGAGTCTATTCACCCCCCCCCCCCCTTTAGGCTCCAAGGGACCATCATTTTGTACAAACATAGAATCGATCAACTAATTATAGTTCAACTTAGATTTTACATAAGCCCGAAATTAGTTAACTAGACATAATTCCATAAAATCTGGCATAAACCCAGGAAAAAATAAATATATAAAAGCTACAAACACTCACTAATCGGTTGAAATTTCATGAAATCAAAACAAACCCGCATCAAGGGAGCGCGAAAGTGTCACGCCCCCGAATTCCAGGGAACCCGGAACCGGGTTCATGACTTCCCCTTGCCTGCACCCGAAAGGTCAAGGGGTTGGTGACTAGCACCAATAGAGACTACACCGCGGGTCTTGTCTCAAATATGCAACCCTGTACGATCATACATCAAGGGTAATCCTGTACTTTCCCATACATCATCATGCATACAATAAGCCAAACAATCATACGGACATCGCATCACCAACGGTATGCAAATATAATCGTCCACGGACTCATGTCCGGGATACAAGCATAATACAATACACAATACGAGAATACGATCGTATCATACATCGAGTAGTGGGCACGTCCTTCCGGAAGAAAGTCCTCCACTAGTCTCGGGTCACACCTGAAAAAGGTAAACAACAAGTAGGGGTGAGCGACAAGCTCGATAGGTGACCCCAACACTCCACATCATGCAAACATACAAGTCTATACTACATGCTCGTGTACTCGTGCCTTGGTGTAGTGTGCACAATCATCGGGACTCGGCCTGCAAACAAACATCAGGACCTAGCTTGCCCACACAGGACGGCTTGTCCACGATCCTCACTAGGATCCCAGCTCGGGGCACTCAGCCCTACCACGGCGCTTATATGCCCGGACACGGTCGCCACACCGGCCTGCCATCGGTGCATATGCCTGCCATGTCAACCACATAGCACCATCGGTGCATCACGGTGAGAACCCAAACAAGTCACGGAGTCCATGCCCCAATACCCCACATCAACATACTAACATGAGTATGGCATGTCATTCTCGACATTTCCTTTGGAACGTAGCCGGTCTCCACAAGTAAATCCTCAATCCTTGATTTATGAAGGAAGTACCCATAGCAGCTATTTTCTTGAAATCAAAAGTCCCAGGGCATTGGGTTCCCATAGCATAAATAAGATAATCTGATTTTTGGGGATTTTTCCGAGATGTCTAACCCCACTTTCCAAAAATTCACCACTACGAACTTTTGGGTTTTTCCGAGATTTTACACTAAATCCCAAATTTCACATTTTGAAATAATGGGAATTAATTTTTCTAGTATTTTTCTTTGAATCCAAATGGGGGGGTATTTCGTTATTTACATTGTAACTTTAATACTTAAATGTGGAGAGGCATAATGGTTTACAATGTAAATGTCCGGTGCGATGCGGTTCGCTGCAATGGAACATTCTTGTTTCACTCCTACGGATTTGATGTCTGGACTAATGCTACGGAACTCTTTGTTCCACTCTTGCGGATCGACTACTACGGAACTCTTGTTCCACTCCTGCGGACGATGCTACGGAACTCTTGTTCCACTCCTGCAGGACTGGTTACTCCGGACTACGATCCAGGACCAATTCCTCCGGACTTCGATCCGGACTAATTCCTCCGGACTACTGATCCGGACTAATTCCTCCGGACTACTGATCCGGACTAATTCACTTAGTCCCGGAAAAACACTGTTCACTTAGTCCCGGAAACACTATTCACTTAGTCCCGGAAACACTGTTCACTTAGTCCCGGAAAAACACTATTCACTTAGTCCCGGAAACACTGTTCACTTAGTCCCGGAAAAACACTATTCACTGTCGTTTTTCCCAATTTTCTCAGCTAGAACGGCAACCCAGCAACCCCAAACACTCATAAACACATTTATTTTGATATACACCCCATTACACGTCTTAAATAACTCTAAATTTCATGTAATCAACAGAAATACCTCTTTTATGCATTTAAATCACAAGATTCAACCAAAAATTGGGTTTCCCCCAAATCTTAAGGTTCACCCCCAAATTCCATGATTTCACCCAAATTAAGCATGCTAAGCCTACTATGAATCATATAAGGAGTTAGAATCACCTACCTGGAAGATTCTTTGCGATCCACGAGCTCCAATCGCCCCAAAATCACCAAGAAGCTCTTCACGCTCTTCACCTTCTCTCTCTCTCTCTCTCTTGCTCAAACACGCACGCACCAATAATTGGAAATTAAAGAGATAAGGCAGTTCTTAATTATATATGTATCGTTGCCAATAATTGGCCTCCCAAAGAATAATTGACCCGAACGCAATAATTGACCTCCCGAGGTCACGAACTCCAAATTGAGTCAAATTCTTGTCAAAACGCTCGAAATAACGAGCACAACATTGTTCAGATATTATCACACTCAAATGACTGCTCAAACGCAAAGTCAACCAATAAACCCCAAAAAGTCAACAATCGGGTCAAACGGGGCCCCGACTCGAAATCGGGCCCAAGTACGGTCAAAATGCTCGCATCGACGGCTACACTACCGTCCAGGATAGTTACATTCCCACCGGAATGACTCTCTCAAAACTACCCAAATACGAGTCTTTACATCCTCCCCACCTTAGGACTTTTCGTCCTCGAAAATAAAACACAAGCCCAAAAGACATAGCAAAATCCAAGCTAAAGCACCGCACAACAACAAGACACAAAAAATATGATCATCAACATGATCACCAACCACACAGTGCAATGCAACTCACAACAAGCCAAAAAGGCTCACACGATGCCAGGATGCCAACCAACAAACAACAAGCTAAACCACATCTCAAACAACATATGCAAAACAAATGCATAAAACATAACTCATACCTCGGGGAAGGTCCTCACATCCGCCCCACCTCAGGACCGATCGTCCTCGAACAGCTCAGGATGAAGAACCCGCATCTGGCTCTCTTTTTTCCCAAGTCTGCTCCTCCATGCCTCGGTGTCGCCATAACACCCGAACTAGTGGGATTGTCTTGCCTCGCAAGACCTGGTCCCGCTTGTCCAAAATCTCGTGCCAGGCATCTCAACAACGGCACCATCATCGCCCAAGTCTATCTCGCGATAGTCCAACACATGAGAAGGATCCGGGTGATACCGTCGCAACCGAGACACATGGAACACATCATGTACTCGAGCCAACTCCGGTGGCAAAGCTAACCGATAAGCCACTGCGCCCACGGTGGCAACAATCTCAAATGGCCCCACAAAACGAGGGGAAAGTTTGGATCCACGTCCAAACCTCCGATGCCCTCTACGCGGTGAAACCCGCAAAAATACACGGTCACCCACCTCAAACCGCAAAGGTCGACGCCTGCAGTCCGCGTAGGACTTCTTGCCTACTGCGCTGTTAACATGCGCTGCCGAATCAACTGCACTATCTCTGTGGTCTCTCGAACCATATCGGGACCGAGAACTGCTGTCTCTCCCGTCTGTGCCCAGCACAAGGGTGATCGACAAGGCCGCCCATACAGCGCCTCATATGGAGCCATCCCAATCGTGGCTGATAAGCGTTGTTGTAAGAGAACTCCACCAAAGGAAGGTGAGTCTCCCAACAACCTCCAAAATCTAGGACACAGGACGCAACATATCCTCGAGTGTCCGAATCGTCCGCTCCGATCGACCATCCGTCTGCGGGTGAAAGGCCAGCTTGAGGTTCACCCTAGTACCCAAGGCTCGCTAGACTCGTCTCCAAACTGAGATGTGAACCTCGCATCCCGATCAGATACAATAGACAATGGGACTCCATGCAACCGCACAATAACATCAATATACCTCTGTCCCAAAGTCCTCACTGGGTCTGTCTCTCGAATCGGAATAAAATGTGCCGATTTGGTCAACCGGTCGACAACTACCCATATCGTGTCGTGTCCCCTGGAACGAGGAAGTCCAGGTGACAAAATCCATGGTCACGTGGTCCCATTTCCACTCGCACCGGCAATGACCGCAACTCACCAGCTGATCTCGGGTGCTGCGCCTTGACCTGGCGACAGGTCAAACACCTCCTCACACAAGCAAGAATGACCTTCTTCGGGCCTGGCCACCAATATCGCCTCCTCACGGCATGGTACATCTTGGTCCCACCAGGATGTACGGCTAACCTCGACCGGTGAAATTCCCGAAGAACCTCCTCCTGAAGAGAAGTGGGAACTATCAGGCGACCCCTATACCTCAATATATGCTCGGCATCCTCGGTCCAATTAGAAGATGCCTGCCCCGTCCGAATCTTGTCTCCGATGACCTCACAATCAATGTCCCCCACTGGATCCTCTATGATCCTGCGCCGCAACTCAGGGATCGCGACAACAACACCGAGGGTCCCTCGCCCCTCACTGGTCACCATTTGCAACCTCATCGCTGCCAACCGACCCATCATCTCCCATTCTTTAATGGCACGGTGGGCCACCATGGCCCTGCTCTTCCTACTCGGCGCATCTGCCACCACATTACCCTTCCCAGGGGTATACATCATATCAAACGAAACCGTTGCAGGTACTCCACCCACCGTCTCGCCTAAGGTTCAGGTCTCGCTGAGAGAAGATATATCGCAAGCTCTTGTGGTCCGTATACACCACAAATTTCTCCCCAAGGAGATAATGCCGCCCGACTCTTTAAAGCAAAGATCACTGCGGCCCACTCCAAATCATGCGTGGGATAGTTCGCTCATGTGGTCTCAACCGCCTAGATCCATAAGCAATCACCTGCCGAGTCCGCATCAACACACAACCAAGACCCACCCTGGAAGCATCACAATACACCTCAAAAGGCACACCCTCCTGTGGGAGAATCAAGATAGGTCTTGAGGTCAATCGTGCCTTCACTCCATGAAAGCACTCTCACATGCATCGGACCAAATGAAAGGAACTCCCTTCCTAGTCAAGTGTGTCATAGGAGCTGCCAACCGGGAAAAATCCTCCACGAACCTCCGATAATAGCTGCCAAACCAAGGAAGCTACGAATCTCAAACACATTCGTAGGCCTCTTCCACGACATGATCGCCTCAATCTTCTCAGGGTCCACCTGTGATACCCTCTCGAAGACACCACATGCCCCCAAGAAGTGCACCTGTTGCAACCAGAAGTCACATTTCGTGAACTTCGCGTACAACCGATGCTCCCGCAAGGTCTGCAACACAACCTGCAAATGCTCCTCATGCTCCCTCTTGGTCGCCGAATAGACCAAGATATCGTCGATGAACACCACAACGAACATATCTAAATATGGAGCGAACACCTGGTTCATCAATCCCATAAACACTTGGAGCATTCGTGAGCCCAAACGGCATCACAAGCCACTCATAATGCCCATAGCGACAACCGAATGCGGTCTTTGGGATATCTCGCCTCCTTAACCCTCAACCGATGGTATCCAGACCTCAAGTCTATCTTGGAAAACCATCTCGCACCTCGAAACCGATCGAACAGGTCATCGATCCTCGGCAATGGATACTTGTTCTTCACGGTCACCTGGTTCGGCTTCCAGGTAGTCTATACACAACCGAAGTGAACCATCCGCCTTCTTGGCGAACAACACTGGAGCGCCCCACGGTGAGCTACTCCGCCTGATAAAGCCTCGTGCCAATAGATCATCTATCTGTCTCTTGAGCTCTCTAAGCTCTGTCGGTGCCATCCTGTAGGCCGCTAACCTGATCGGTGTTGTCCCTGGCAACAACTCGATCGAAAACTCTACCTCCCTCACGGGTGGCAACCGACCAAGTCCTCGGGAAACACATCCGGGAACCGATCTACAATGGGTGGCAAAACAGCCTTCCCCTCTCTCCTCCTGTCAACCAACGTCAAGTTGGCTAACCGGTGGGTCACATCACCCCACCCATGCCTCAAAGGTCCCAACCTCGCATGCCTCCTCGGTCCACTCACCCACAAAGACACCCCGCGTGCCCTCTGGGTGTGAGGAACGTCACACGCCGTCGAAAACAATCAATCTTGGCCTCCACGGAGACCAACCAGTCCATACCCAGGATAACATCAAAATCATCTAACTCCATGATATACAAATCACACAACAGGTTAACACCCCCAAGTGTTACCTGGACAAGCACGACAGATACTCTCAAGTATCACAATTCCACCCAAAGGTGAAGCAACCATCGAGACCGACTCACTGTCTCCTGGGCTAACTCCAAGCCAACCACCGTAGCATACGAAATAAAAGAATGGGTAGCACCAGTATCAATCAAAACTGAACAAATAGTATGAGAAATGATAATGGTACCTCTCACCACCGAAGGTCCTGCTCTGCCTCGTCCACCGGTGGAACCTCTGCTCTCTACTGGTAAGGGCAAAAGTCCTCCCTCGTGGTCCACTGCCACTAGCCTGGCCCATTGGGGCCTTGCCCCGCCGATCAACATGACCCTGTGCCTCCCGCCGAGGCCGCTGGTACCGCAGTCGCGTCTGCGTGCTCTGTGCCAGGCAGCACCGACCTCCGAGACGGAGCCCCACTCCTCTGTCCGGTGATCTCTCGGACGAGGGCCTACACCGCTGGTTGAGCTAAGGGTAACACATTCCCTAGCTCCATGCCCTACTTTCCCGCATCGGAAACAGGTCATCTTTTTCTTTGGGCGGTCTCTCGAGACATGCCCGGTCAAACCACAACTCCAACGGGTCCCTGGCCTCCTGTCGGCCGAACTCTCCCGGGGGCCCACCGCCTGGTGGAAACCCTCTGCACCTGCCTCCTCTCAGCCGAGGAGCACTGCTCTCCCCCACTCTGCCTCTTCTTGCTCGGACTGCCGAACCGCCCGGCCTCTGGGCTCTCGCCCGATCCCGACCTCGCTCAATAATGATCGCCTTGTCGACCGCCTCCCTGCTAGGCCGGTCAACCGCATCGGTTCCAGTGTCTTTTGAAAGATGGCCTCAAGCCCTGAATGAAGTCCTGCGTCTTCCGGCCTTCCTTTTCCCAAGACTCCAGAGCAAACCGCCCCAAATCGTGAAGGCCTGCACATACTCCCCCACACTCATGCTACCCTGCACAAGCTCATAATACTCTCTACGTCGAGCATATCGCAACGAGCCGGGAAAATACTCCCCAAAGAAGCGCTCAACAAACTCTCTCCAGCTCATCTCGATCGCCATGGACAGCTCTAGTGGATTCCCACCACCTGCGTGGGATACCCAACAAATAGTGCGTCGCCACGCGCACCCGCTCCTCATCCTGGCACCCCAATCATCTCAAAGATGTCCTCTTGTCCATCTAATCCGGTCCTCGGCTACCTCTGGCCGCGAACCATCCTCAAAAGTCCTGGGTGCGTGTTTCAAAACTTGCGGCCCAGTCCACTCCCTCGTCGTGCCTGGCTCTACCACGACCTCCTGGCCGGTGCACATCCTGCACCACCCTCGCCTCCCGCTGCTGAGGCCGTGGTGGCTGCCGAGGCTGCTTGTTGCCTCTTCGACTTATCCACCTCTCTAGCCATATCCCTCATCGAGCCCTGCATACCCCGCATGGCCTCCTGCAACCGAATCAACACCTGCGTCAAATCAGGTCCCACAACGGGAGCCGATGACCTGGCTGCGGGCTCTGCTGCCCCTGGTGCCCCGACTCTATCGTGGGCTCCTCTACCGGACCCTGGCCTCGGACAACCCTCCTCGGTGGTGCCATCACACCGGCTACAATCAACAAACAACAAAGAACAAACAATCAATACTAGCATCGCTAGCACAAACAACCATCAAAGGCACAACCGACTTGTAGGTTCTCACCACACGACCCCCGTAGGTCCATACCATGCATATAGCATCGTGTCACCCCTCGGGGTACACCACAATCAAGTCCTGGCTCTCACGGCCATGTGCCATCCTGGCACCACATACAAGCACATCACACACAAAGACAAGCTAGTGCCCTATATGCACACAATCATACCACTAAGCAATGCACCCCATCCCCATGTATGCTCCTAGGATGATCTAACCGACACCAAAATAACCTAGAATACATGTAAAGACTGCGTTGATCGGGCGCCCTCCCTACGCTTTTCCAAGTCACATGGAATCAATTAACCACCCTTCACTAACCTAGGTCCACTAAACCATGCTCCGATACCAACTTGTCACGCCCCGAATTCCAGGGAACCCGGAACCGGGTTCATGACTTCCCTTGCCTGCACCCGAAAGGTCAAGGGGTTGGTGACTAGCACCAATAGAGACTACACCGCGGGTGCTGTCTCAAATATGCAACCCTGTACGATCATACATCAAGGGTAATCCTGTACTTTCCCATACATCATCATGCATACAATAAGCCAAACAAATATACGGACATCGCATCACCAACAGGATGCAAATATAACCGTCCACGGACTCATGTCCGGGATACAAGCATAATACAATACACAATACAGAATACGATCTGTATCATACATCGAGTAGTGGGCACGTCCTTCCAGGAAGAAAGTCCTCCACTAGTCTCGGGTCACACCGAAAAAGGTAAACAACAAGTAGGGGTGAGCGACAAGCTCGGTAGGTGACCCCAACACTCCACATCATGCAAACATACAAGTCTATACTACATGCTCGTGTGTACTCGTGCACCGTGTGTAGTGTGCACAATCATCGGGACTCGGCCTGTAAACAAACATCGGGACCTGCTGCCCACACAGACGGCTTGTCCACGATCCTCACTAGGATCCCAGCTCGGGGCACTCGGCCTACCACCACGGCTTATATGCCCGGACACGGTCGCCACACCGGCTTGCCATCGGTGCATATGCCTGCCATGTCAACCACATAGCACCATCGGTGCATCACGGTGAGAACCCAAACAAGTCACGGAGTCCATGCCCCAATACCCCACATCAACATACTAACATGAGTATGGCATGTCATTCTCGACATTTCCTTTGGAATCGTAGCCGGTCTCCACAAGTAAATCCTCAATCCTTGATTTATGAAGGAAGTACCCATAGCAGCCTATTTTCTTGAAATCAAAAGTCCCAGGCATTGGGTTCCCATAGCATAAATAAGATAATCTGATTTTTTGGGGATTTTTCTCGAGATGTCTAACCCCACTTTCCAAAAATTCACCACTACGAACTTTTGGGTTTTTCCGAGATTTTACACTAAATCCCAAATTTCACATTTTGAAATAATGGGAATTAATTTTTCTAGTATTTTTCTTTGAATCCAAATGGGGGGTATTTCGTTATTTACATTGTAACTTTAATACTTAAATGTGGAGAGGCATAATGGTTTACAATGTAAATGTCCAGTGATGCGGTTACCTGCGCCGAACATGTTTCACTCCTACGGATTTGATGCTGCGGACTAATGCTACGGAACTACTGTTCCACTCTTGCGGACTGACTACTACGGAACTACTGTTCCACTCCTGCGGACTGATGCTACGGAACTACTGTTCCACTCCTGCGGACTGGTTACTCCGGACTACTGATCCGGACCAATTCCTCCGGACTACTGATCCGGACTAATTCCTCCGGACTACTGATCCGGACTAATTCCTCCGGACTACTGATCCGGACTAATTCACTTAGTCCCGGAAAAACACTGTTCACTTAGTCCCGGAAACACTATTCACTTAGTCCCGGAAACACTGTTCACTTAGTCCCGGAAAAACACTATTCACTTAGTCCCGGAAACACTGTTCACTTAGTCCCGGAAAAACACTGTTCACTGTCGTTTTTGCCAATTTTCTCGGCTAAACGGCAACCCAAAGAACCCCAAACACTCATAAACACATTTATTTTGATATACACCCCATTACACGTCTTAAATAACTCTAAATTTCATGTAATCAACAGAAATACCTCTTTTATGCATTTAAATCACAAGATTCAACCAAAAATTGGGTTTCCCCCAAATCTTAAGGTTCACCCCCCAAATTCCATGATTTCACCCAAATTAAGCATGCTAAGCCTACTATGAATCATATAAGGAGTTAGAATCACCTACCTGGAAGATTCTTTGCGATCCACGAGCTCCAATCGCCCCAAAATCACCAAGAAGCTCTTCACGCTCTTCACCTTCTCTCTCTCTCTCTCTCTTTGCTCAAACACGCACGCACCAATAATTGGAAATTAAAGAGATAAGGCAGTTCTTAATTATATATGTATCGTTGCCAATAATTGGCCTCCCAGAGAATAATTGACCCGAACGCAATAATTGACCTCCCGAGGTCACGAACTCCAAATTGAGTCAAATTCTTGTCAAAACGCTCGAAATAACGAGCACAACATTGTTCAGATATTATCACACTCAAATGACTGCTCAAACGCAAAGTCAACCAATAAACCCCAAAAAGTCAACAATCGGGTCAAATGGGGCCCCGACTCGAAATCGGGCCCAAGTACAGTCAAAATGCTCGCATCGACGGCTACACTACCGTCCAGATAGTTACATTCCCACAGAATGACTCTCTCAAAACTACCCAAATACGAGTCTTTACACATACAGCATGACTTCTCTGCTCCCATAACCCCACAACAAAATGGGGTAGCTGAGCGCAAGAATCGTACTTTAGTTGAAGCTGGTAGATCCATGTTAGCAGCGGCAACGCTTCCTCTCGATCCTATGGGTGAAGTTGTGTCCACTTGCCTGCTATGTTCAGAACAGAACTCTAATAAATAAATCTACCATGAAAACACCCTATGAGATGTGGAGAGGACGAAAACCTTCAATTTCACATTTCAGAGCTTTTGGGTGTACTTGCTATATACTGATAAATGGCAAAGAGACCCGGAATAAATTTGAACCAAAATCTGATGATGGGATTTTTGTTGGGTACTCACTGCATAGCAAGGCTTATCGGGTCTTCAATAGAAAACTTTTTAAAGTTGAAGAATCTATCCAGGTGACTTTTGATGAAGCTAATCTTGATTGGTCAAAAGTCGGTTCTTCAAATTCTAATATGCAGGTCATGGACAGCAACGTCGATTATTCGAAGTTTATGAATGTTCCTGTTACACATCCTGACCAACCACGTGGCATCAGCGAAACACAACGAAATTTTATGGATGATGCTACGGATGACTCTGACTCCGAACTACCATTTAGCTCCGGATATACTCCTAAAAATACCCAAAATTCTGGAGCACCTTCAAGTCCGTCCGGACTAGTTAACACTGGAAGAAACAGTGTTGAAGAACCATCTAGTTCAACCATACCTCTCAATAGGGAAACATCTAGTCCGGACGAAGCTCAACCAGCCGATACAACTGAACCACCCAATCTGGAAGAGCTTCAAATTGTTCAAGATCATCCAACACATGCACGAAATTATAGATGGACTCGAAACCATCCCTCGATCAAGTGATTGGTGATCCTACTGTTGGTGTAAGAACAAGAGCAGCCACCTCCAACATAAGTCTTTACTTGTGTTTTCTATCTCAAATAGAACCAAAGGTGGTAGATGAAGCTCTTCAAGAGAAATAATGTGTGGACCTTAGTACCAAGGGCTAAGTCTCAGCAAGTCATTAGCGTTAAATGGGTGTTCCAGACAAGCTTGATACGGATGGAATAGTAATCCGAACAAAGCCGATGGTAGCCAAAGGATATTGTCAAGAAGAAGGAATAGATTATGATGAAACCTTTGCTCCGGTGGGCTTGACTTGAGGCAATCCGAATGTTTCTGGCGTATGCTTTATATGAAAACTTCATAGTTTATCAAATGGACGTCAAGAGCGCATTCCTAAATGGAGACCTTCAAGAGGAGGTGTATGTTGAACAACCTCCCGGCTTCATTGAACCTAAGGCAGGACATCTTGTCTACAAACTTCAGAAAGCTCTATATGGTTTGAAGCAAGCTCCAAGAGCCTGGTACGACACACTCGTCGAATTCCTACTTGCTCATAACTTCCAAAAAGGGAAGATAGACACCACCCTATTTCTACGAAAAGAGAAAGGACACACTCGATCGTACAAATATACGTGGATGATATCATTTTCGGATCAACGAATCCGAAGCTTTGTGAAGAGTTTGCTAAGTTGATGACAGGCAAGTTTGAAATGAGCATGATGGGAGAACTGTCCTACTTCCTTGGAATAGAAGTTAAACAATTAAAGGAAGGAATCTTCATTAATCAGGCTAAGTACACTCGCGATCTTATTAAGAAGTTTGGTATGGAAGGTTCAATCTCCCGTCAAAACTCCCATGCCTGTCGGTGCCAAGTTAGATCCGGATGTGGACGGCATATCGATAAATGTGACCGACTACGAGAGGGATGATCGGATCCTTGCTGTATCTTCGACAAGTCGCCCAAGCCATTATGTTTGCAACCTGCATCTGTGCACGATACCAAGCGAATCCCAAGGAGTCACATATACTTCATGTAAAACGGATATTAAGGTATCTCAAGGGAACGATGAATTTGGGACTCTGGTACCCAAAGGAGTCCAACTTCACCTTATCCGGATACTCTGATGCTGACTTCGCTGAATGTCGCATCGACAGAGAAAGCACAAGCGGTACGTGTCAGTTTCTAGGAAATAGATTGATCTCATGGTTCAAGAAGAAGCGAATTCCGTATCAACCTCTCTCTTGAGGCGGAATATATAGTCTGCTTGGAAGTTGTTTGCGCACAGCTACTTTGGATGCAAAGTCAACTTACTGACTACGGTTTCAACATGTCATCTATTCCACTTTACTATGACAACACTAGTGCAATTGCCATCAGCAACAATCTTGTCATGCATCCTAAGATGAAGCACATTGAGGTCAGGTATCACTTCATACGCGATCATGTTCTCAAAAAGCATATTTCACTGGAACATGTTGCTACTGAAGATCAATTAGCAGACATACTTACAAAGCCCCTACCTGATGCGAGGTTCTCTGAACTACTCTTCCAATTAGGTATGCTTGACTTCTCTGCATAGCTTCACATTTGCATTACCCAATAGTATATTTACTTTCGAACATGCATTGTACGTTCTTGAAAGTAGTAGAGACTTACTTGATCGTATTGCTGATCATACTTAATCGTTTAACGGCTTCATGCTTCGACATTAATCTCAACCTCATATTGGGAGGATGCTTGCGTTTCCCGATCAAGTCGTTTAAGCTAACATAATTACGAGTTTATATGATTTACCTCTTTCGGGTTCATGATCTTAACTTCCATTAATCACCACGTGACAAAAGCATGTTCATTTAGATTACTCTATTAACATGCATAGTTAAGAAGTGAAATGGGTTAGTTTGGAATGCCTGGTGGATGAATACTCAATCGCACGGTCAACCTTCGACGTATAGTTTCCTAAAAAGATGACAGCGATCTTGAATTCTACAATCCGGAAATGTCAACCGAGAGGATTGCACAATCTACGGGGAGAAAATGCTTTATATATTATTCAAGAATACCCCCCGTATATGTCTCATGACCTCTTTCCCGATCGTCTATCCGAGGGGGAGCTTTTCATTGAGAGGATTAAATGATCTACGGGGGAGCAGCAATGAACCCCTAATATGTCTCGGATTCTCCTTCCTCTAAACTTTTACTTCCGGATCTGACTGGACATGCTGTTTTGAATCAGAAAAGCGGCATGTTTGGATGTATTTTCCTTCTTCAACCATACATTTTAATCGGCTAATCATCTGCCTTCTTTTGACATGTGTTCGCTCTATCATTTTTCACTCATGAATCCTAATGTAGCCAAATCATATGCTCTCTAATTAATCTTAGCTACGTTGTTCAAGAAGACGGTTTCGCTTATGTTGACCTATATGAACCTGTGTATTGTTGTCCGACATATGCCCCGATTCAAGAATATTGATCATTTTCACGTATGCATATGTCTACTACATTCTTAGCCATGCATGAGTTCTGCTTTCTCATTAGTTCGGATTATGTTGTTTTTCACCGATTATCTTCTCTAATCCGTACTAATCCTTGCCTGTTAAGCTTTTGTATTTTCGGTTTATCCTTATTTAGCTACAGGTTCAGATTTTCTTTGCAACCGTATCGATAAAGCCGGTCCATAGTCTCGGATTTGAAGTGTTGGGGTACTTCTCTTCTCTTCGACTTTTTGACCGCAAAGGAATCTACTCTACTCTCTCACCGAACTCGTTTACTACGGACAAGGTCTATTATTCATCCGGATACTCTTCCATGAATATTATTTACTCCGGATGATTGTCGACTCTTTCCTCCTGGACTCTGACACTTGTTCAATTGTGACAATCCATGTATACTCATATGTCGCATGCTTTTGAGGAGGAATAATGATGATTCATTAAATACATATCTCGGGTTGCACACACACTTTTCTTGGATGGCAACCAGTTGTTATCTTTACTTGGTCATGCGGTCTCCACGACATCGTTTCATTCGGAGGCGCATCGATATCCAGGACTAATGACATCGGCATGTCGCGCGGGTCCCTATCTCACTCGCACATTCCTAGGCCCGCCGACATTTACGGACTCGGTCTTATATGTTCGATCATTCTGCGAAGCACGAGTATTGCTCATTTCAAATCCCTAAACCTCTCGTTGCTCCTTCCACCGTCAAGACCTCACCTTTCATCTTGTCCTTCCAATCTAATCTGCAATGGCACCCGAATCTCTCTTTCCGGCGTTAATCCTGGCCATCTTGGTTGATTGGAATGTCGTTTCTAATCCTCCGGATTGGTTTTTCCAGCTTCGCCCTCTCCTTGAAGCCTCACATATACTCAGCCTGATCTCCAATCCCGTCGATCTTCTTATCGACGACATTCTTGAGTATTACCAACGGATTCGCTGCACCACCGATTCCATAACCTCTTATGTCCGCGGTGAATCCATCATCATCACTCCTGTCGTTCTCCGTGCTGCTCTCCACCTACCTCTTGGTGAACCACGCGCCCGGATGCCGATCCAATGGCGGCTTCTATGGGTTGCACGAACAAGGGGAAGGAATACAAGGTGAAATCCTTCCAGGGTCACTATCGATGTATGGCGACCATTCTAAGTCGATGCCTACTGGCTCGCACATCCGCCCTGGACTCAGTTCCGTACGACCTTCTCCTGGCCATGTACGGCATTTTTGAAGGTCTTCCGATGGATTGGGGGATGTTCTTATTTCGTTTGCTGCATAATGGTCCCAAAAACCATTCCTTCGGGTGCATCCTCAGCATTGTCTTCCGGCATCTACGTCCGGACCATTTCGCCCGATTTGATGCTGTCTCGTTTCCCTCAGCTTATCACCTCCGTTACCTTACGCCGGACGGGAACATGACCGCTCGCCGACCCACTGTAGCTCTCCGCATTCTCCCTGCCTCGGAACAACAAGGTAGCTCTGTTGGTGACCCCTCCGACAGCCAAGCCCACGAGGTCAGTTCTGCACCGCAATCCTCCCGGATTCGGTCTGTTGCTGCGCCCTCCCACTCACGGGCCTCCCAGCCAAGCGTCCGTGCCGAACCGTCCGAGGTTGTGGGGCCCTCTCGGCGCGGTGCGTCTAAAGTCGTTTCCCTCGGCCCCCTCTCGCCGCGATGTCCCCACTCCCTCCACATCCGCTATTGCTGCCGCGGTCGATACCGCTGTTGCTGTCGCCACCACTGATGTCCCGGCCGCTTCTCCGGAACCCCTTTGCCTCCCCTACCTCAACCCCGAGATTACCTTGACCATCTCTCCGCCGACACCTTAACGGACCTTTGGCTCCGTTTCGGCCTAGCCCACACCTCCTCCATTCCTGACACCAATCTCCAGGGTGTTTTACACACGCAATACCCAATCCCCGGAGACCATGATCATCTAGAACTTGGACCACGGCTTTCTTACGCCGGTGCCATTCCCGATGTGCCGTTCCCTACACCCTCCGGCCCGGCCTGCCGCACGAAGTCCTTCCTCTCGCTAAGGCCGGACCCTCTTCTCCCGCTGCCGTGATTCCCGTGGTTGACTTATCCGGTCAAAGCGGGTCCCTTGCTCCGGATGCCTCCAATGCTCCGGATGCCTCGATGCTCCGGATGCTCCTGCTGCTGCGATACTCCTGCGGACTCCTCCTGGTCCAACGCACTCTTGCTCCCCGTTCATGCGGGGGAGTCCTCCAAAGCTCCGGAGTTGGTCCTTGGGCGTGCCTCTTTTGGCACGGTCCACTCCGACGCCGTGCTTTCCGCCCAGTGGACCGACACGCCCAAGCTCAAAGCGCCCAAATTTCCGCCATCGCTGCCAAAGTTGATGCCCTCGGCGCCCAACTCCTCTCCGCTCTCACTGACTCCTCCACTTCCATGGAGCAGAAAATGGATCTTGTCGCCACATCCGTCCATTCATTATCTACCTCCTTCGCGGATCTGGCGCACATGATGGCTCGTCCTCCTGTTGCTTCCCGGCGATCTGCCAAACCGGGGGAGAGAGTGTCATCCGATCCATCTACTCCGTCCGCCCCACAACCATCTACTCGACCGAGAAGCGGCCTACCACTTCGGTGCTTCGGGGGAGTTCAAATTCCCAAACGAAGCCGCTTCTCTCAACCAAGCTCCTCTCCTGCAGCCTCCAGCTCCTCCTCCATCCTCTTCATCCGCAGCTGATACCTTCCTCCCATCATATGCGGAGTTTGACCCTTCTGATGCGGATGGAAGCTTGCGCAAGGCAATGAAATCCTATGCTGCGTCTTCTGCTGAGAGAAGATGTCTTTCTGAATTATACCCTTTCTCCCCGGCCGACATTCAGACTCTGCTTCGGAGAAAGGACTCTTTACTACGAAGACATTGACAACTTCTCGAGAGTCGCTAAAATGGAGATGAGGTGTTTCCATCTCTCTACAAAGATGGGCACTTGTTTGACGTTCTACCGTGTTGGAATGAGGGCTATCTTCCCGGTGTGGAGCTAATTCGATCCTTCATCGACGGAACCTGAGGATAGCAAACCATGGAAAACTCTCTCAACCATCCTCATTCCGTACCGGATTATGTCGCCACATTTCATGATGGCTGTCTTCATGATTCAGTCCAAGCAAATGATTCTCATTGATTCTCATCAGATTGTGGAGCACTACGTTAGGAAGAATCAATGGGAACCTCTACGTCTCAGGCCGACTGAAGCTGTGAAGAAAGCCGGATTATATGAAGAGTTGGGCATCTCACCCCTGCGTCCGACTGAGAAACTCAAGGCGACATTCCGGGGCAAGAAGCAAGTCTACAACAAATGGATGGAGATAGGCAAGGAGCCTTTGTCCGTCACTTCATCAAGTCATTCCTAATCGTGGACAAATATTGGAGCCAACACACCACCTTTACGATGAAGCAGACAATGGAGCTAAGAGAGAAGGCAGCAACTATGATCTTCAAGTATAGTAAGCCTTATGTACCCTAGTGAAAAACTTGTATTAAGGCTTAATTGTATTTAGTTGATGATTAATGAAATTGGTTGTGTTGCGTATTCTGTATGTTATTCTTTTGCATTGCTTACCAGATCAGATTACAAAGGGTTTGGGCATATCCATAATTGGGGGAGATTGTTGGATCAAACCCAGAATTTGGATAATGCTGATAAAGCCTTATGTAATTTGATCCGAGATCTTTTGTGTTTATTTGATCATTGCAGAAGATATGTTACTAATCCAGAGATGCACTCGTGAGAGCAAAGCTAAGGACAGGATACATAATCCCGATCCGGACAAGAGTGAGTGTCGTCAAACACTTGGTAAATAACCAAGTCACAAATACATACCGAATAAGGAACATTCGTACGGACTAAGAACTTAAAGGATAAGTGCGGAGTAAGGAAACCAGATGCGGAGTAAGGAATCCGGATATCTTACTCGCCCGGAGTAAGGAACTTACATCGGAGTAAGGAACTTACATGCGGAGTAAGAAAGCGCTAACACGAAATAAGTCATCGGACTTTTCAAGACTCGCCCAGGTGTAAGGAACTTACATACGGAGTAAGGAACTTACATACGGAGTAAGGAGCTTACATACGAAGTAAGGAACTTACATGCGGAGTAAGGAAGCGCTGACACCTGGACTAAGGATTCCAATACTAAATAGATACGGAGTAAGCAACCTGTAAGGACCCGTACCTTGAGTTAGTCACAGTTAGTCACAGTTTTGCCTTCTGAGTAGAGTTTTTCTAGATTTTGACCTAGTGAATGGGCTCAAATGAATTCACGTGCAAAAGGAAAGATGCTTAGAATGATGTCCTCTATCTACCACGAAGTTTCAGGCCAAACGGACGTGTATGTGAGGTGCACGTGATATGGGTCCAATTCACGTGCAAGTGTGGTTGTCTTCTAAATGATGCAAGGAGGCTAGGGGTGAAGTTTGAGAGCATTTGGAGTCCATTTGGAGTTGCACGTGAATTGGGAATTCACGTGCAAATTGGCGTGCGCCATATTTTTGCATGGTTCCCTTGGTTTTGACATTCTAATGATCTTTCTCCAAAGGACCATGTTGAAATTCCGAGTATTTTGGCCTATATGGGTGCGGAAAGGTGCTAACTTGTGTGATCAAAACTACGTCGTTTTGATCCTGGGTTTACTTAATCAAAACTACGTCGTTTTGATGTGGGTAGTGTCTATATAAGGAGGGCTTGAGTTTGAGTTTAGGGTTCTTGTGTTCTTCCTTGCTGCACCGTTCTTTGCAGAGAGAGAGAGAGAGGGTCTCCGGGCTTGCCGTGGTGGTTCGCGTCGTTGGGAGTCCGTCTAGCGTGGAGGTTAGGACAAAAGCCTGAGGTAGGGATTCATGTCCTTCCAAACTCTCCTCTTGTTTTAGGATATTCACCTATATATATATATATGTAAATCCATATAGGTGTGATCTCCTATATGGATGTTGGCCTTCGGTGACATGTTCCGTTGATTTGATGTTGAATTTGGCCTGAGGATTTTCTTGGGTTTGTTTATGCACACTATGTGTTTGATGAAATGTCTAAGAGGTCCGCACACCATGTGTTTGATAAAATGTCCGTGAGGCCTGCATGCCATGTATTCAATATAATGCCTGTGAGACCTTGTATATGAGTGCTTGATGATATACCTATGTGACCGGTGTGTACCGGTGTTTGATTTGTATTTGATTTTTAGCCTATGAGGCTGATGTGTGTGACTTGTATCTGACCATGTTGGTCCTTCGAGATAAAGTGTAAATGCTTGTGCTAAGTTTACATGTTGAGATGTAATGCTTATCTTTGTTCGTTGATCTGTTTGAGACCGAGCCGAGATATGGGCCAGGCACAATAGCTGGACCCCTTTGAGATTTGGCCAGGACGTGGTCCTGAGTCTCGGTGTAGCACTCACGACGGTGGGCTAAGTCTACACCCATTCCTGAGGGTAGATATGGCGCCCGAGGAGGTGGTTGACCATATCCGACTCGGGTGGAAAATGTTGCATTGGTGTCCATGCAACATTCGCCTGAATGTGGTATGTCATGTCGCCGTGGTGGCGGGGTGTCCTCTGCCCTTCGGTGCGGGTTCGGGTAAAGAGTGTTTACTGGGTGATGTTTGTTGCGTTAGCCTTAGGCACGACACGAGCACAAGCATACACATATCATGCATGTTGTACGCGGGACGGGTCTCGGGGAGACGGGATCCCTACCGAGCCGTGGTTTGCTCACCCCTCCTATAAACCGTTCTTTTGCAGGGTTTAGCAGGCGGTAGGTGAAGGCCGAGAGCTAGGCCCCCGAGGCCGAAAGTTTTATATTATTTCCTTTGTTGTACTCCTGGTTTTATGTGTTTGGATTTTGGTTTGGTTTTATTGATGGCTTCATAGGGGTTTTTCCCCGACCGGGTTGTAATGAACATTTAGTCTTTAAAATGAAATAAAATGAGATGTTGTTATTCAATTTGTGTTTGTGTGCATGGTTTGGGAGCAGGAGCATGCCCCTTGGCATGTTAGCTGATTGTGCGGGTTTGGGACAAGACCCGTGCTAAAGAGTCCTTTTAAGGTGCTTGCACCAACCCCTTGTCCCTTCGGGTGCGGGCATGGGCAGTCACTACTCATTTCCAAGTGGAAGGAAATTGGGGCGTGACAATATGGTATCGAGCGATAGTTCATGGTCTAGTGGACCTAGGATAGTGGGGAGTCCTGGCCGCTTCGAGACTCTTGGGAGGCGGTATAGGACACGCCTGATCAACGTGGTCCTATCTGGTTTTCTCGGGGTGTACTCGGGGGGTAGTTAGACCAAGGAGTAGGGCACTTGCATTTGGGTTGAGGGTGCATACATGCATTGGCATTAGGGCACTAGTTTAATTTCGATATGAGTATTGTGATTGGACATGCTATGTTCTTTGAAACTTGTTGCCGTGAAATTCGGTGATTTTCTCGTGAAGCTTGTTGCTATGAATTGCTGCTGTGTACTTCGTGATTTACCTGTGTGTTTAAATGTAAAATGTTGCTTGAGTACCTCATGGCCCATGGGGATGAGGGTGTGTAGAGCTTGAGAGAAGCCGATCCTAGTTTGGTTTAAATTATGTAGACTATGCCTCCTAGGAGAGTAACCCGAGCTACTCCAGGTTGTAGAAGATGAATCTTCCGCCCGTCTTGGAGAGGGAAGAGGACGGGCGTGTAGAGGGCGATGATCCCCTGGAGCGGATCATGGCCCAAGTCCGGGCCCTAAGTGAGAACGTGCAAGGCATGCGTGAGGACCTCAGGGGGAGAGATCCTAAACGAGGTGCGTCAGGAGATGATGGCACGACAGCGGTGCCACCCCCTCCACCCCGTGAGGCGAACCTCCGTGTAGGCGGGAAGTGCCGGTGAGGCGGGAAGAGGGAGACGTGTTGACGCAGTTCCGAAAGGAACATCCACCGAGGTTCAAGGGAGGAGCCGAACCTCTAGGAGCGAGCACCTGGCCGCGGCGGATCGAGCATGTGTTCTCCTTTCTTCGACCCCCGGGAGGAAGACAAAGTGAGACTAGCGGTCCGGCAGTTGGAGGAGGAAGCCTTGGAATGGTGGCTTAGCATCTCAGAAGCCGGGACATGGAGACCATGGCCTGGAATGAGTTCCTCCATTGTTCCATGAGGAGTTCTTTCCAGAGTCATTGCGGTGGCAGGCGGGAGGAGTTCGGCAGCTTGAAGCAGGATCGCGCCGCAGCGCAGTATGAGCGAGATTTCCGGGGCTGAGTCGGTTTGCTCCGAAGCAATATCAAGGGAGGACCTGAAGGCCCATAAGTTTACCATGGGTCTCAAACCTGCCCTTAAGCAAAGGGTGGAGATGCTTGCGACCGAAGACCTATCTTGAAGTCGTGGACACCGCCAAGATTGTTGAGAGAGGATTAGAGGAGGGAAGACAGGCTCACCAGGAGCGGATGGGGCAAGCGCGCACGACAAGCACGGTGAAGCCAAGAGGCGAAAGGTTGAGCCCTGGCAGGTGGGACTTTTCCCAAGGATAGGGGCCAAGCTTCAATGGCTCCGCCCGGATCCCGTTACTTTGGAGGACAGGGGAGTGCCGCTGGAACTTCCCAAGCGGGTGTACCTGTTGTGGCCTATCAGGGCACGTCAACGTGAGTGCCCCAAGCAAGACTTGACGTGTCATAGTCGTGGGAAGGTGGGACACATCAGCAAGGTGTGTTTCAAAGAAGGGGAACAGCCTGGGGAGCTGGAAGCTTAAGACAAGGGAGCAGGGGTGGGACCCAATTTCGGGCCCCAGCCCCTAAGCCGGCACATTTGTGGCGGGCCGCCGGGCCGGTTCCGGTCCACACTAGGCCACGGGGGGAGAGGCAACCACAAGGAGGATCGGAGGGGCGTCCCAGTGGACTGCAGGCGGGAGCAAAAGGGAAGGCAAGTGAGGCCGGTGGTGGGGCAAGCCAAGGCAGAGTGTTCGCGCTTACCTCGGCACCACTGAAATGGAGGATTTACCATCACCCTCCGAGGAAGGTGGAGCCGGACCTTCGGTGGTTCGAGGTACTATTCTAATATCCCGCACCGTTGTTGCCGCATTGTTTGATACCGGAGCTTCGTGCTCCCCGATTGCTAAGTCCTTGGTGGAGAGCCTTGGACTTGATTGTGTGGAGGCCGATAGACCTCCGAGGGTCGAGTCCCCAATGGGAGGAGTGGAGTTGATCCACCAAATGTGTCGAGAGTGTGCGCTACGATAGGAGAGGTTGACCTCTCATTTGATTTGTACGTAATGCCCATGAGGACCTTTAGTTTGATTCTGGGGATGGACTGGTTGATGGCCTTTCAGGCAAAGATTGATCGCTATAGGCGACGAGTATCGTTTACTACACCCACAGGATCTTCCTGTACCCTAGTGGGTGAATGGGATAGGGACTTGGGAGAGCTGGACCGACGAGGGAGCTATGGGGCAATATTACCCATAGGCTTGCCACCCTAACCTTTGAGGAGGAAGGTAACTTAGAGAAAAGGGTGTGGCCAGATGTAGTCGAGAATTTCCAGGATGTCTTTCCTGGGGAGTTGTTGGAGTTGCCTCCACACGAAGTATCGAGTTCACGATTGAAATGTTGCCAGGGGTGGGACCCATCTCACAAGTAGCATACCGGATGGGACCCGCTGAGTTGCGGGAGCTTCCGAGCCAGATAAAGGAACCGGGAGATAAAGGTTTTATCCGTCCTAGTACCTCACCTTGGGGTGCACCGGTCTTGTTTGCTAAGAAGGCCGATGGTTCGTTGCGACTTTGCATTGATTATCGGAAGTCGAATCAAGTAATGGTAAAGAACAAGTACCCTTTGCCGCGGATTGATGACTTATTCGACCAGATTGAGTGGAGCACGGTGGTTCTCAAAAATCGATCTGCGTTCGGGATATCACCAATTGAGGGTCGGGAGCGAGGACATCCCTAAGACGGCGTTCAGGTGCGAATACGGACACTATGAATGGTTAGTGATGCCTTTTGGGCTCACGAACGCACTGCTGTGTTCATGCACCTAATGAATCAGGTATTTGCCCCATACCTGGATTCCTTCGTGGTGGTATTCATTGACGACATCCTTGTGTACTCCAAAACCCAAGCCGAGCATGAGGAGCACTTGGCCGTGGTGTCGCAGGCACTACGAGATCATCACTTGTATGCTAAATTTAGCAAGTGTGACTTCGGATGCGAGAGGTGCATTTTCTTGGGCATGTAGTATCTCGCCGAAGGAGTTAGAGTGGACCCAACCAAGATTGAGTCCGTAGCATCTTGGAAGAGGCCCACAAATGTTTTTGAGATCCGGAGTTTCTTGGGTCCCCAGGGTATTACCGGCGTTTTGTGGAAGGGTTTTCTCGGTTGGCGGCACCTATGACGGCTCTTACACCGAAGGGAGCCAAATTCGAGTGGACGGACAAGTCTTAGCAGGCATTCGAGGAGTTGAAGACTCGCCTAACTACCGCACCGGTGTTGAGTCTACCGCAGGAGGGAGTGCCATTCGAGGTGTATTGTGATGCGTCTCGCGTTGGACCGGGTGTGTTCGATGCAAGAGCGCCAAGTCATAGCGTATGGCTCGCGACAACTGAAGTCCCATGAGCAAAACTACCCAACACACGACCTGGGAGTTAGCGGCGAGCTATTTTTGCCCTGAAGTCTTGGCGACATTACCTGGGGAGAGAAATTTGTGGTATATACCGACCACAAAAGCCTACGAGTATATCTTCACCCAGCGAGACCTAAATTTGCGACAACGGAGGTGGGTCGAGTACCTGCAAATGTTTGACTTCACGCTCTCCTACACGCCTAGGAAAGGAAATTTAGTGGCCGACGCGCTAAGTAGAAAAGGGAAAGCCGAGGTTTCCATGAGAGAATGGAAAATGATGGAGCAATTGGCGGTGTTGGTGCAACCTGCTTTCGACGATGAGGGAGCTATCCTGTGTCCTCTCACCGTGATACCGAGTTGTATCGCGTGTCCGTGAGGGACGCTTAGGCGACGTGGATCGTGAGGTGATCCGGGCCCGATAGAGGCCGGAGAGCCGTCGAGGACCGGACAAGGAGTTGAGCATGAGCCGAAATTTCGGGGGCGTTCGATAGTACCACCTCCCTTGCGTGAGGATGTGCCGAGGGAATTTCATCATTCCCGTTTGGCTGTACATCTAGGAGGAACTAAGATGTATCATGCCGTTCGCGCACGCTCGGTGGCCGGGGCTGAAACGGAGCGTAGCAGAATTTGTTTCCAGGTGCCTTACCCGTCGCCAAGTGAAGGCGAACACCAACGACCCGCTGGTCAATTGCGGCCTTTACCTGTGGCCGAGTGGAAGTGGGAGCATATTACCATGGACTTCGTGACGGGACTTCCTACCACTTCGGGGAGAAAGGACATGATTTGGGTCATAGTGGACCGCTTAACTAAGTCGGCCCATTTCTTGGCAATTCGAGAGCGCGACTCTATCGGCACGTTAAGCCAGTGTATGTTGATGAGATTGTCCGCTTGCACGGAGTGCCCTTGTCTATTGTTTCGGACGGGGATGCGCGGTTTACATCCCGGTTTTGGGGAGGTCTGCAGGAAGCATTGGGAACCCGACTTAATTTGAGTACCGCATTCCATCCCGAGACCGATGGTCAGTCCGAGAGGACCATTCAAACATTGGAAGACTTGTTGAGGGCTTGTGTACTCGATTTTGGAGGATAATGGGCTTCCCACCTTCCTCCTGGTGGAGTTTGCCTATAATAACAGCTTACCAGCCTTCGATTGGGATGGCCCCGTTTGAGGCATTGTATGGCCGACCGTGTCGGTCTCCATTATGTTGGGCGAAAGCCGGAGAGGCAGCTATGTTAGGACCTCAATTGGTCCAGGAGGCTACGGCAAAAGTTCACTGATTCGGCAACGCCTTCTTACAGCTCGGAGCGGCATGTCTTATGCGGATCGCCGACGCCGACCGTTGGAGTTTTTGGTGGGAGACCACGTATTCCTTCGTGTTTCTCCACCAGGAGAGGGCATAAGAGATTTGGGACTGGGTCCAAGTTGTCCCCTCGGTACATTGGACCGTTCGAGATTTTGAGCGAGTTGGACCTGTTGCTTATAGGTTGGCATTACCACCTAGTTTGAGCAGAGTTCATAATGTTTTCCATGTATCCCGATTGCGGAAATATCATCCAGATCCCACACACGTGCTAGATTGGGGTACCCTTGGATCTTGGAGAGGATGTGTCAGTTGTCGAGGCCCCCATCCGTATTGTAGATAGGCGCGAGAAGCACTGCGAGGTAAGACTATTCCGTTGGTTCGGTGTTGTGGCAACACCGAGGGCTGGAGGAAGAGACCTGGGGAACGTGAGACCGAGATGCGTGCTCATTATCCTAATCTGTTCGAGGACGAACAACTCTAAAGGAGGGGAGGAGGGCAAGCATCAAACTTCAACATAATCAGGTACTTGCCCAACTAGTTATGACCATATGGAGTGTATAAATGTGTGAAATAATTTGTGATTTGTTGTGTATTAATTTGTGCTAGAGGGTGTTAGAGGTCTATGCTTTGGTTGTGATTGTTTTCTTTCATTCCACCTTTTCTTTTCGAGGACGAAAAGTCTTAAGGAGGAGAGGATGTAAGGACCCGTACCTTGAGTTAGTCACGTTAGTCACGCTTTTGCCTTCGAGTAGAGTTTTTCTAGATTTTGACCTAGTGAATGGGCTCAAATGAATTCACGTGCAAAAGGAAAGATGCTTAGAATGATGTCCTCTATCTACCACGAAGTTTCAGGCCAAACGGACGTGTATGTGAGGTGCACGTGATATGGGTCCAATTCACGTGCAAGTGTGGTTGTCTTCTAAATGATGCAAGGAGGCTAGGGGTGAAGTTTGAGAGCATTTGGAGTCCATTTGGAGTTGCACGTGAATTGGGAATTCACATGCAAATTGGCGTGCAGCCATATTTTTGCATGGTTCCCTTGGTTTTGACATTCTAATGATCTTTCTCCAAAGGACTATGTTGAAATTCTGAGTATTTTGGCCTATATGGGTGCGGAAAGGTGCTAACTTGTGTGATCAAAACTACGTCGTTTTGATCCTGGGTTTACTTAATCAAAACTACGTCGTTTTGATGTGGGTAGTGTCTATATAAGGAGGGCTTGAGTTTGAGTTTAGGGTTCTTGTGTTCTTCCTTGCTGCAGCTGCTGCCAGAGAGAGAGAGAGAGAGAGGGTCTCCGGGCTGTTGCCGTGGTGGTTCGCGTCGTTGGGAGCTGTCTAGCGTGGAGGTTAGGACAAAAGCCTGAGGTAGGGATTCATGTCCTTCCAAACTCTCCTCTGTTTTAAGATATTCACCTATATATATATATATATATATGTAAATCCATGTAGGTGTGATCTCCTATATGGATGTTGGCCTTCAGTGGCATGTTCTGTTGATTTGATGTTGAATTTGGCCTGAGGATTTTCCTGGGTTTGTTTATGCACACTATGTGTTTGATGAAATGTCTAAGAGGTCGCACACCATGTGTTTGATAAAATGTCTGTGAGGCCTGCATGCCATGTATTCAATATAATGCCTGTGAGACCTTGTATATGAGTGCTTGATGATATACCTATGTGACTGGTGTGTACCGTGTTTGATTTGTATTTGATTTTTAGCCTATGAGGCTGATGTGTGTGACTTGTATCCGACCATGTTGGTCCTTCTGAGATAAAGTGTAAATGCCGTGGCCTGAGTTTACATGTTGAGATGTAATGATATGTTGTTCGTTGATCCGTTTGAGACGAGCTGAGATATGGGCCAGGCACAATAGCTTGGACCCCTTTGAGATTTGGCCAGGACGTGGTCCTGAGTCTCGGTGTAGCACTCACGACGGTGGGCTAAGTCTACACCCATTCCCGAGGGTAGATATGGCGCCCGAGGAGGTGGTTGACCATATCCGACTCGGGTGGAAAATGTTGCATTGGTGTCCATGCAACATTCGCCTGAATGTGGTATGTCATGTCGCCGTGGTGGCGGGGTGTCCTCTCGCCCTTGGTGCGGGTTCAGGTAAAGAGTGTTTACTGGGTGATGTTTGCTTTGCGTTAGCCTTAGGCACGACACGAGCACAAGCATACACATATCATGCATGTTGTACAATGGGACGGGTCCGGGGAGACGGGATCCCTACCGAGCCGTGGTTTGCTCACCCCTCCTATAAACTGTTCTTTTGCAAGGTTTTAGCAGCGGTAGGTGAAGGCCGAGGAGCTAGGCCCCCGAGGCTGAAAGTTTTATATTATTTCCTTTGTTGTACTCTGGTTTTATGTGTTTGGATTTTGGTTTGGTTTTATTGATGGCTTCATAGGGGTTTTTCCCCGACTGGGTTGTAATGAACATTTAGTCTTTGAAATGAAATAAAATGAGATGTTGTTATTCAATTTGTGTTTGTGTGCATGGTTTGGGAGCAGGAGCATGCCCCTTGGCATGTTAGCCTGATTGTGCAGGTTTGGGACAGCACCCGTGCTAGAAGTCCTTTTAAGGTGCTTGCACCAACCCCTTGTCCCTTCGGGTGCGGGCATGGGCAGTCACTACTCATTTCCAAGTGGAAGGAAATTGGGGCGTGACACAACCACCGACACGGAGTAAAGTTCCGAGCTTC
The DNA here is from genome assembly GCA_023512835.1 of Taxillus chinensis. Taxonomy (NCBI): domain Eukaryota; kingdom Viridiplantae; phylum Streptophyta; class Magnoliopsida; order Santalales; family Loranthaceae; genus Taxillus; species Taxillus chinensis. The sequence continues at coordinate 8,727,003 of CM042084.1, read as the reverse complement.
ATTAGCTACGGAGTAAGGAAAATTACACCGGATCAAGAAGATACTGCTTCAACTCAACCGCATTTAAAGTTATCAGCTTGTGGCGTCCCGATGTAAGATGAATTTATTGAGAACCTGAAGAATCTTACACGTGGATCATCCGGATATGTGGACACAACCTTAATTGTAATTGGGAACTCACAAACGCACTTATACTCTTCGAACCCAAGATCTTGAGCTCCACAAACCGCAGCAGTCAAGGCAGAGAGATTACCGAGGGATAGTTAGTGCTGAACGCATTCCGGAACTACAAGTTCCAGGGTTGTCTCTTAGGAATGTTTTGTATAAATATTCATACTTGTACATTAAAAAATAATGCATCAGTTAAGAAAAGACTAATTCTGTGTATGCACAAGCGTTTTCATCTTTGGAGATAGAAGTTGGCTAGTGTGTGAGTTTATTTGTAAACAGAGTGTAAGAGAGTCTTGCTTCTATTTTGTTGTATTTATCTTGTGATAATAAAACAAAATACTTCCGCAGTGATTCTATCACTTAACTAGATAAGTGTTTGTCTTGAGAGAAAGAAAGAGTTTTAATAAGAGTCTATTCACCCCCCCCCCCCCTTTAGGCTCCAAGGGACCATCATTTTGTACAAACATAGAATCAGTCAACTAATTATAGTTCAACTTAGATTTTACATAAGCCCGAAATTAGTTAACTAGACATAATTCCATAAAATCTGGCATAAACCCAGAAAAAATAAATATATAAAAGCTACAAACACTCACTAATCAGTTGAAATTTCATGAAATCAAAACAAACCCGCATCAAGGGAGCGCGAAAGTGTCACGCCCCCGAATTCCAGGGAACCCGGAACCGGGTTCATGACTTCCCCTTGCCTGCACCCGAAAGGTCAAGGGGTTGGTGACTAGCACCAATAGAGAGCTACACCGGGGTCTTGTCTCAAATATGCAACCCTGTACGATCATACATCAAGGGTAATCCTGTACTTTCCCATACATCATCATGCATACAATAAGCCAAACAAATATACGTACATCGCATCACCAACAAGTATGCAAATATAATCGTCCACGGACTCATGTCCGGGATACAAGCATAATACAATACACAATACGAATACGATCGTATCATACATCGGAGTAGTGGGCACGTCCTTCCGGGAAGAAAGTCCTCCACTAGTCTCGGGTCACACTCGAAAAAGGTAAACAACAAGTAGGGGTGAGCGACAAGCTCGTAGGTGACCCCAACACTCCACATCATGCAAACATACAAGTCTATACTACATGCTCGTGTACTCGTGCACCGTGGTGTGTGTGCACAATCATCGGACTCAGCCTGCAAACAAACATCAGGACCTAGCTTGCCCACACAGACAGCTTGTCCACGATCCTCACTAGGATCCCAGCTCAGGGCACTCGGCCCTACCACGGCGCTTATATGCCCGGACACGGTCGCCACACCGGCCTGCCATCGGTGCATATGCCTGCCATGTCAACCACATAGCACCATCGGTGCATCACGGTGAGAACCCAAACAAGTCACGGAGTCCATGCCCCAATACCCCACATCAACATACTAACATGAGTATGGCATGTCATTCTCGACATTTCCTTTGGAACTGTAGCCAGTCTCCACAAGTAAATCCTCAATCCTTGATTTATGAAGGAAGTACCCATAGCAGCCTATTTTCTTGAAATCAAAAGTCCCAGGCATTGGGTTCCCATAGCATAAATAAGATAATCTGATTTTTGGGGATTTTTCTGAGATGTCTAACCCCACTTTCCAAAAATTCACCACTACGAACTTTTGGGTTTTTCCGAGATTTTACACTAAATCCCAAATTTCACATTTTGAAATAATGGGAATTAATTTTTCTAGTATTTTTCTTTGAATCCAAATGGGGGGTATTTCGTTATTTACATTGTAACTTTAATACTTAAATGTGGAGAGGCATAATGGTTTACAATGTAAATGTCCAGTGCGGTGCGCTTGCCGCAATGAACACTTGTTTCACTCCTACGGATTTGATGTCGCGGACTAATGCTACGGAACTCTTGTTCCACTCTTGCGGACCGACTACTACGGAACTATCGTTCCACTCCTCTTGGACCGATGCTACGGAACTATTGTTCCACTCCTGCGGACCGGTTACTCCAGACTCACGATCCGGACCAATTCCTCCGGACTACTGATCCGGACTAATTCCTCCGGACTACTGATCCGGACTAATTCCTCCGGACTACTGATCCGGACTAATTCACTTAGTCCCGGAAAAACACTGTTCACTTAGTCCCGGAAACACTATTCACTTAGTCCCGAAACACTGTTCACTTAGTCCCGAAAAACACTATTCACTTAGTCCCGAAACACTGTTCACTTAGTCCCGAAAAACACTGTTCACTTGTCGTTTTTGCCAATTTTCTCAGCTAGAACGGCAACCCAAAGAACCCCAAACACTCATAAACACATTTATTTTGATATACACCCCATTACACGTCTTAAATAACTCTAAATTTCATGTAATCAACAAAATACCTCTTTTATGCATTTAAATCACAAGATTCAACCAAAAATTGGGTTTCCCCCAAATCTTAAGGTTCACCCCCAAATTCCATGATTTCACCCAAATTAAGCATGCTAAGCCTACTATGAATCATATAAGGAGTTAGAATCACCTACCTGGAAGATTCTTTGCGATCCACGAGCTCCAATCGCCCCAAAATCACCAAGAAGCTCTTCACGCTCTTCACCTTCTCTCTCTCTCTCTCTTGCTCAAACACGCACGCACCAATAATTGGAAATTAAAGAGATAAGGCAGTTCTTAATTATATATGTATCGTTGCCAATAATTGGCCTCCCAAAGAATAATTGACCCGAACGCAATAATTGACCTCCCGAGGTCACGAACTCCAAATTGAGTCAAATTATCGTCAAAACGCTCGAAATAACGAGCACAACATTGTTCGATATTATCACACTCAAATGACTCGCTCAAACGCAAAGTCAACCAATAAACCCCAAAAAGTCAACAATCGGGTCAAACGGGGCCCCGACTCGAAATCGGGCCCAAGTACAGTCAAAATGCTCGCATCGACGGCTACACTACCGTCCAGATAGTTACATTCCCACAGAATGACTCTCTCAAAACTACCCAAATACGAGTCTTTACAGAAAGCAAGCAATGGAAACGAGAATCAATAAAAATAAAAAATCACTCTACTTGAATCGAAAAAGACATGAGATGGGAGCAAAAAGAATTGAAAAGGGGAGGATACAAGTGATTTGGGGACTATCGGGCATTGGCCGTAGGTGGCAACGGGCTGGAGTCTAGAGGGATGACAACCAGACGGATGAGGGAGCTCAGGGAGGATGGAGCCTTAATCGTTATAGTGTAAGTTGTGTGCGTTACATGATTAGGTTAGGTGACAGTGTGTGTTGCGGCGTAAGACAAAGGAGATAGGCTATGAAATGGACCCCTACTTTTGGAGCAATTTTTTGGGGCCCAAGGCATAGGTCTTGGTTACCTGCCATCAGGGCCGAGCCTGGAGATAGATCAATATTAAGCCATCCTTTTAACCACCCAAAGGACAAACACAAAGTAATGCAAACAAAGTACCCTATGCAATTAGGGAAAGGTCCAAAAGGACAAAATCTTTAAGATCGAGAACACGTACGGGTGAATTAATGAGAGAGAGAGAGAGAGAGAGAGAGAGTAAAAACCAATTTAATTCTCAACAAAAGAGTCTAAATATGCTATTAGGCACAAATCTCTTAATTTAAACAGACAAACACATTTCAATCCATCATATATATATAAAAATTCAATCCAAACATGTTGTTTGGATTAAGAGATATGTGCTTAGTAGCATATTTAGACTCTTTTGTTGAGAATTGAACTGGTTTTTACTCTCTCTCTCTCTCTCTCTCTCTCTCTCTCTCTCTCTCATTAATTCACATCTGTTCTCGATCTTAGAGAAATGTATCAACACCATAAACTTGACTCCTTCAAACATCAACGGTCATGTTCTTTGTCAATTTGGAACCGTCTCACCTGCTGCTGAGGTAACACTTCATGTAATGACCCGTGTTTAGAGATGTGAAGAGTTAATCATTTGTGTGTTTGAGCAAGGACTTTTGACCAAACGGTTAGCGAGAGTCCGAGGGCATAACACCTTAGCGGGGGTCTCGTTGTGGTTTCATATGCTTGTTATCCTTTTGAGACATGTATTTATATTTGAGAGGTGTATTGAGACATGAGGATATGTATTATATATGTTGTTTGATGGTGATTAGATATTCTATCATGTTCTCATTGTGGTGGAAACATAGGTAGCTTTTGTGTTATACTTTATTGAGTTATGGATATGAGTCTTGTTGTGTGATGTGTGATGTGTGTGCGACATATGATCCATTTGTGGTTGCGGCCTATGGTTATGCAAATGGGTTGCATATGTTTATTGTTCTTGGCAGTTCTAGTTGGTATGTTGTTTCTTTTTAATGACAAAAAGTCTTAAGGGGGAGAGGATGTAATGACCCGTGTTTAGGGGTATGAGGAGATAGTCATAGTTATGCCTTTTGAGTGGCAATTGTCAAGTTTTCGGGGGATTTCTTCTCATACTCTTTGGCCAGAACACTTTGTATTATGATGAGCAAGCAAGATGCAAGAGATGAGCTCAAGAGGGAGCATTTGGGGCTGCACGCGACAATGTACGTGACAATACCTTTGTCATGTGCAGTAAGGTTGTTGCATGAGAGCCTTCCAGATTAAGTTATTAGGCTTGTGGTAAAGTTTTAGGCCATTTGGAGGTTGCACGCGACAATGACCTTTGTCACGTGCATCCATGTTTTTGCACCGTCTTCTTCGTTTTGTTATGCTGATAATCTTTGTCCAAAGGACCTTGTTCGAATTATGGGTATTTTGTCCTGTGAGTTAGCGGGAAGGTGTCACTTATCAAAACTACGTCATTTTGATAAGTGTTATGTTTTTGTAAAAGGAGGTGTCACTTATCAAAACTACGTTGTTTTGATACGTTGTATTTTATATAAGGAGCTTCCTTTTCTTTTTTTAGGGTTCATCTTATTTTGTCAGCTGTGGCAGAGAGAGAGAGAGAGAGAGAGAGAGAGAGAGAGAGAGAGAGAGAGAGAGAGAGAGAGAGAGAGAAGGAGAACCCTTTGGATCATTGTTGTGGTGTCAGCGTGGGTGGACGACATCTAGCGTGGGAACAAAAACAAGGAGGATTTTCCTGACGTAGAGATTCTGTCCTTCCTTGAACCCGATTCTAGGGTTAGGGCCTGCGGTAGTCGTTCTTTGTAGTTTAACCATATTTACATAACTATATATATACGTAAATTCATATAGGTGTGATCTCCTATATGAATGTTGGCCTTCAGTGGCAAGTTATGTTTGGGTTTGATGTTGAGTCTGGGGTCTAGGGATTTTCGGGTTCGTTTGCGTGAAAGTGGGCCTTGGGGGTCATTGAGGTGTCTACGCTGTTCGATAGGGTTCGTCCCGTGGTAGGGCCTCATGAGGAAACCTTGGGGTTTCTAGGGAAGGAAAGTCATGTTTGAGAATATAATATGTGAATATGATAATTATGGATTGTGGGTTGGTTGCTAATTTATGTGTTATTTGATGTAGTGTAAATGCTTATTGTTGTACTGTATAAGATTGTGAGCCTGTGTGGCTGTGATTGTGAGCTTGTGTGGTTGTGGTTGTGGTTGTGGGCCTGTGTGGCCGTGGAGCCTATGTGGCTGTGGTTGTGGAAGCCTATGTGGCTGTGAAAATAGTTGTACTTGCCTTTGTGGTTTGTGTGTTGTCATATTTATTTATGTTGAATAAACATGTTAAATACTCGTACCACAACACTGCACTTGTACACGTTAACATGTAGATGCTAGGAGCATGGAACGGATTTGGGAGACATGATTCCTACTGACCTGTCACGCCCCCGAATTCCAGGGAACCCGGAACCGGGTTCATGACTTCCCCTTGCCTGCACCCGAAAGGTCAAGGGGTTGGTGACTAGCACCAATAGAGACTACACCGCGGGTGCTGTCTCAAATATGCAACCCTGTACAGTCATACATCAAGGGTAATCCTGTACTTTCCCATACATCATCATGCATACAATAAGCCAAACAAATATACGGACATCGCATCACCAACAAGATGCAAATATAATCGTCCACGGACTCATGTCCGGGATACAAGCATAATACAATACACAATACAGAATACAAGATCAGTATCATACATCGAGTAGTGGGCACGTCCTTCCTGGAAGAAAGTCCTCCACTAGTCTCGGGTCACACCTGAAAAAGGTAAACAACAAGTAGGGGTGAGCGACAAGCTCGTTAGGTGACCCCAACACTCCACATCATGCAAACATACAAGTCTATACTACATGCTCGTGTACTCGTGCACTGTGTAGTGTGCACAATCATCGGGACTCGGCCTGCAAACAAACATCAGGACCTAGCCGCCCACACAGACGCTTGTCCACGATCCTCACTAGGATCCCACTCAGGGCACTCGCCCCTACCACGTCGCCATATGCCCGGACACGTCGCCACACCGGCTCGCCATCGGTGCATATGCCGCCATGTCAACCACATAAGCACCATCGGTGCATCACGGTGAGAACCCAAACAAGTCACGGAGTCCATGCCCCAATACCCCACATCAACATACTAACATGAGTATGGCATGTCATTCTCGACATTTCCTTTGGAACCGTAGCCGGTCTCCACAAGTAAATCCTCAATCCTTGATTTATGAAGGAAGTACCCATAGCAGCCTATTTTCTTGAAATCAAAAGTCCCAGCATTGGGTTCCCATAAGCATAAATAAGATAATCTGATTTTTGGGGATTTTTCCCGAGATGTCTAACCCCACTTTCCAAAAATTCACCACTACGAACTTTTGGGTTTTTCCGAGATTTTACACTAAATCCCAAATTTCACATTTTGAAATAATGGGAATTAATTTTTCTAGTATTTTTCTTTGAATCCAAATGGGGGGGTATTTCGTTATTTACATTGTAACTTTAATACTTAAATGTGGAGAGGCATAATGGTTTACAATGTAAATGTCCAGGGCGATGCGTTGCACCGGCAATGAACACTGTTTCACTCCTACGGATTTGATGCTCAGGACTAATGCTACGGAACTACCGTTCCACTCTTGCGGACCGACTACTACGGAACTATCGTTCCACTCCTGCAGGATCGATGCTACGGAACTATCGTTCCACCTGCTTGACTGGTTACTCCGACTACCGATCCGGACCAATTCCTCCTGGACTATCGATCCGGACTAATTCCTCCGGATATCGATCCGGACTAATTCCTCCGGACTACGATCCTGGACTAATTCACTTAGTCCCGGAAAAACACTGTTCACTTAGTCCCGAAACACTATTCACTTAGTCCCGAAACACTGTTCACTTAGTCCCTAAAAACACTATTCACTGTCGTTTTTCCCAATTTTCTCAACTAAACGGCAACCCAAAGAACCCCAAACACTCATAAACACATTTATTTTGATATACACCCCATTACACGTCTTAAATAACTCTAAATTTCATGTAATCAACAAATACCTCTTTTATGCATTTAAATCACAAGATTCAACCAAAAATTGGGTTTCCCCCAAATCTTAAGGTTCACCCCCAAATTCCATGATTTCACCCAAATTAAGCATGCTAAGCCTACTATGAATCATATAAGGAGTTAGAATCACCTACCTGGAAGATTCTTTGCGATCCACGAGCTCCAATCGCCCCAAAATCACCAAGAAGCTCTTCACGCTCTTCACCTTCTCTCTCTCTCTCTTGCTCAAACACGCACGCACCAATAATTGGAAATTAAAGAGATAAGGCAGTTCTTAATTATATATGTATCGTTGCCAATAATTGGCCTCCCGAAGAATAATTGACCCGAACGCAATAATTGACCTCCCGAGGTCACGAACTCCAAATTGAGTCAAATTATTGTCAAAACGCTCGAAATAACGAGCACAACATTGTTCGATATTATCACACTCAAATGACTGCTCAAACGCAAAGTCAACCAATAAACCCCAAAAAGTCAACAATCGGGTCAAACGGGGCCCCGACTCGAAATCGGGCCCAAGTACAGTCAAAATGCTCGCATCGACGGCTACACTACCGTCCAGATAGTTACATTCCCACAGAATGACTCTCTCAAAACTACCCAAATACGAGTCTTTACATCCTCCCCACCTTAGGACTTTTCGTCCTCGAAAATAAAACACAAGCCCAAAAGACATAGCAAAATCCAAGCTCAAGCACCGCACAACAACAAGACACAAAAAATATGATCATCAACATGATCACCAACCACACAGTGAATGCAACTCACAACAAGCCAAAAAGGCTCACACGATGCCAGGGATGCCAACCAACAAACAACAAGCTAAACCACATCTCAAACAACATATGCAAAACAAATGCATAAAACATAACTCATACCTCAGGGAAGGTCCTCACATCCGCCCCACCTCGGGGCCGATCGTCCTCGAACAACTCGGGATGAAGAACCCGCATCCTGGCTCTCTTTTTCCCAAGTCTGCTCCTCCATGCCTCGGTGTCGCCATAACACCCGAACTAGTGGGATTGTCTTGCCTCGCAAGACCTGGTCCCGCCGTCCAAAATCTGTGCCGGCATCTCAACAACGGCACCATCATCGCCCAAGTCTATCTCGCGATAGTCCAACACATGAGAAGGATCTGGGTGATACCGTCGCAACCGAGACACATGGAACACATCATGTACTCGAGCCAACTCCGGTGGCAAAGCTAACCGATAAGCCACTGCGCCCACGGTGGCAACAATCTCAAATGGCCCCACAAAACGAGGGGAAAGTTTGGATCCACGTCCAAACCTCCGATGCCCTCTACGCGGTGAAACCCGCAAAAATACACGGTCACCCACCTCAAACCGCAAAGGTCGACGCCTCGGTCTGCGTAGGACTTCGCCTACTCGCGCGCATAACATGCGCCGCCGAATCAATCGCACTATCTCTGTGGTCTCTCGAACCATATCGGGACCGAGAACCGCTGTCTCTCCCGTCTTGTGCCCAGGACAAGGGTGATCGACAAGGCCGCCCATACAGCGCCTCATATGGAGCCATCCCAATCGTGGCTTGATAACTGTTGTTGTAAGAGAACTCCACCAAAGGAAGGTGAGTCTCCCAACAACCTCCAAAATCTAGGACACAGGCACGCAACATATCCTCGAGTGTCCGAATCGTCCGCTCCGATCGACCATCCGTCTCGGGGTGAAAGGTCAGACCGAGGTTCACCCTAGTACCCAAGGCTCGTCGTAACCGTCTCCAAAACCGAGATGTGAACCTCGCATCCCGATCGGATACAATAGACAATGGGACTCCATGCAACCGCACAATAACATCAATATACCTCTGTCCCAAAGTCCTCACTGGGTCTGTCTCTCGAATCGGAATAAAATGTGCCGATTTGGTCAACCGGTCGACAACTACCCATATCGTGTCGTGTCCCCTGGAACGAGGAAGTCCAAGTGACAAAATCCATGGTCACGTGGTCCCATTTCCACTCGGCACCGGCAATGATCGCAACTCACCACCGATCTCGGGTGCTCGCCTTGACTTTGCCGACAGTCAAACACCTCCTCACAAAATCAGCAACGGCCTTCTTCGGGCCTGGCCACCAATATTGCCTCCTCACGGCATGGTACATCTTGGTCCCACCAGGATGTACAGCTAACCTCGACCGGTGAAATTCCCGAAGAACCTCCTCCCGAAGAGAAGTGGGAACTATCGGGCGACCCCCTATACCTCAATATATGCTCGGCATCCTCGGTCCAATCGGAAGATGCCTGCCCCGTCTCGAATCTTGTCTCTGATGACCTCACAATCAATGTCCCCCACTGATCCTCTATGATCCTGCGCGCCGCAACTCGGGATCGCGACAACAACACCGAGGGTCCCTCGCCCCTCACCTGGTCACCATTTGCAACCTCATCGCCGCCAACCGACCCATCATCTCCCATTCTTTAATGGCACAAGGGCCACCATGGCCCTGCTCTTCCTACTCGGCGCATCTGCCACCACATTACCCTTCCCAGGGGTATACATCATATCAAACCGAAACCATTGCAGGTACTCCACCCACCGTCTCTGCCTAAGGTTCAGGTCTCGCCGAGAGAAGATATATCGCAAGCTCTTGTGGTCCGTATACACCACAAATTTCTCCCCAAGGAGATAATGCCGCCTCTTTAAAGCAAAGATCACCGCAGCCCAACTCCAAATCATGCGTGGGATAGTTCTGCTCATGTGGTCTCAACCGCCTAGATCCATAAGCAATCACCTGCCGAGTCCGCATCAACACACAACCAAGACCCACCCCGGAAGCATCACAATACACCTCAAAAGGCACACCCTCCCGTGGGAGAATCAAGATAGGTCTTGAGGTCAATCGTGCCTTCGACTCCATGAAAGCACTCTCACATGCATCAGACCAAATGAAAGGAACTCCCTTCCTAGTCAAGTGTGTCATAGGAGCTGCCAACCGGGAAAAATCCTCCACGAACCTCCGATAATAGCCTGCCAAACCAAGGAAGCTACGAATCTCAAACACATTCGTAGGCCTCTTCCACGACATGACTGCCTCAATCTTCTCAGGGTCCACTGTGATACCCTCTGAAGACACCACATGCCCCAAGAAGTGCACCTGTTGCAACCAGAAGTCACATTTCGTGAACTTCGCGTACAACCGATGCTCCCGCAAGGTCTGCAACACAACCTGCAAATGCTCCTCATGCTCCCAAACGGCATCACAAGCCACTCATAATGCCCATAGCGACAACTGAATGCGGTCTTTGGGATATCTGCCTCCTTAACCCTCAACTGATGGTATCCAGGACCTCAAGTCTATCTTGGAAAACCATCTCGCACCTCGAAACCGATCGAACAGGTCATCGATCCTCGGCAATGGATACCGTTCTTCACAGCACTGTTCAGCTTCTGGTAGTCTATACACAACCGAAGTGAACCATCCGCCTTCTTGGCGAACAACACTTGGAGCGCCCCACGGTGAGCTACTCCGCCCGATAAAGCCTCGTGCCAATAGATCATCTATCCGTCTCTTGAGCTCTCTAAGCTCACGGTGCCATCCTGGTAGGCCGCTAACCTGATCGGTGTTGTCCCCCGGCAACAACTCGATCGAAAACTCTACCTCCCTCACGGGTGGCAACCGACCAAGTCCTCGGGAAACACATCCGGGAACCGATCTACAATGGGTGGCAAAACAGCCTTTCCCCTCTCCTCCTCCTGTCAACCAACGTCAAGGCGGCTAACCGGTGGGTCACATCACCCCACCCATGCCTCAAAGGTCCCAACCTGCATGCCTCCTCGGTCCACTCACCCACAAAGACACCCCGCGTGCCCTCTTGGTGTGAGGAACGTCACACGCCGTCGAAAACAATCAATCTTGGCCTCCACGGAGACCAACCGGTCCATACCCAGGATAACATCAAAATCATCTAACTCCATGATATACAAATCACACAACAGTTAACACCCCCAAGTGTTACCTGACAAGCACGACAGATACTCTCAAGTATCACAATTCCACCCAAAGGTGAAGCAACCATCGAGACCGACTCACTGTCTCCTGGGCTAACTCCAAGCCAACCACCGTAGCATACGAAATAAAAGAATGGGTAGCACCAGGTATCAATCAAAACCGAACAAATAGTATGAGAAATGATAATGGTACCTCTCACCACCGAAGGTCCTGCTCCTGCCTCGTCCACCGGTGGAACCTCCGCCTCTCTACTGGTAAGGGCAAAAGTCCTCCCTCGTGGTCCACTGCCACTAGCCTGGGCCCATTGGGGCCTTGCCCCGCCGATCAACATGACCCTGTGCCTCCCGCCGAGGCCGCTGTCCCGCAGTCGCGTCTCGCGTGCTCGTGCAGGACAGACCGACCTCCGAGACGGAGCCCCACTCCTCTCGTCCGTGATCTCTCGGACGAGGGCCTACACCGCTGGGTTGAGCTAAGGGTAACACATTCCCTAGCTCCATGCCCTACTTTCCCGCATCGGAAACAGTCATCTTTTTCTTTGGGCGCTCTCGAGACATGCCTGGTCAAACCACAACTCCAACAGTCCCCGGCCTCCTGCTGGTCGAACTCTCCCCGGGGCCCACCGCCTGGTCGGGAAACCCTCTCGCACCTGCCTCCTCTCAGGCCGAGGAGCACCGCTCTCCCCACTCGCCTCTTCTTGCTCGGACCTGCCGAACCGCCCGGCCTCCTGGGCTCTCGCGCCGATCCCCGACCTCGCTCAATAATGATCGCCTTGTCGACCGCCTCCCGTAGGCCGGTCAACCGCATCGGTTCCAGTTGTCTTTTGAAAGATGGCCTCAAGCCCTGAATGAAGTCCTGCGTCTTCCGGCCTTCCTTTTCCCAAGACTCCAGAGCAAACCGCCCCAAATCCGTGAAGGCCTGCACATACTCCCCCCACACTCATGCTACCCTTGCACAAGCTCATAATACTCTCTACGTCGAGCATACTGCAACGAGCCGGGAAAATACTCCCCAAAGAAGCGCTCAACAAACTCTCTCCACTCATCTCGATCGCCATGGACAGCTCTAGTGGATTCCCACCACCTCGTGGGATACCCAACAAATAGTGCGTCGCCACGCGCACCCGCTCCTCATCCTGGCACCCCAATCATCTCAAAGATGTCCTCTTGTCCATCTAATCCGGGTCCTCGGCTACCTCCGGCCGCGAACCATCCTCAAAAGTCCTGGGTGCGTGTTTCAAAAACTGCGCAGCCCCGATCCACTCCTCGTCGTGCTGGCTCTACCACGACCTCCTGCCGGTGCACATCCTGCACCACCCTCGCCTCTCGCTCGCCGAGGCTGTGGGTGGCCGCTGAGGCCGCTGTTGCCTCTTCGCCTCATCCACCTCTCTAGCCATATCCCTCATCGAGCCCTGCATACCCCGCATGGCCTCCTGCAATCGAATCAACACTGCGTCAAATCGGGTCCCACAACGGGAGCCGATGACCTCGCTGCGGGCTCGCTGCCCCCGGTGCCCCGACTCTATCGTGGGCTCCTCTACCGGACCCTGGCCTCGGACAACCCTCCTCGGTGGTGCCATCACACCGGCTACAATCAACAAACAACAAAGAACAAACAATCAATACTAGCATCGTTAGCACAAACAACCATCAAAGGCACAACCGACTTGTAGGTTCTCACCACACGACCCCCGTAGGTCCATACCATGCATATAGCATCGTGTCACCCCTCAGGGTACACCACAATCAAGTCCTGGCTCACGGCCATGTGCCATCCTGGCACCACATACAAGCACATCACACACAAAGACAAGCTAGTGCCCTATATGCACACAATCATACCACTAAGAATGCACCCCATCCCCATGTATGCTCCTAGGATGATCTAACCGACACCAAAATAACCTAGAATACATGTAAAGACTGCGTTGATCGGGCGCCCTCCCTACAGCTTTTCCAAGTCACATGGAATCAATTAACCACCCTTCACTAACCTAGGTCCACTAGACCATGCTCGATACCAACTTGTCACGCCCCGAATTCCAGGGAACCCGGAACCGGGTTCATGACTTCCCCTTGCCTGCACCCGAAAGGTCAAGGGGTTGGTGACTAGCACCAATAGAGACTACACCGCGGGTGTTGTCTCAAATATGCAACCCCGTACGACCATACATCAAGGGTAATCCTGTACTTTCCCATACATCATCATGCATACAATAAGCCAAACAAATATACGGCATATCGCATCACCAACGGATGCAAATATAACCGTCCACGGACTCATGTCCGGGATACAAGCATAATACAATACACAATACGGAATACAGATCGTATCATACATCGTAGTAGTGGGCACGTCCTTCCGGAAGAAAGTCCTCCACTAGTCTCGGGTCACACCTGAAAAAGGTAAACAACAAGTAGGGGTGAGCGACAAGCTCATTAGGTGACCCCAACACTCCACATCATGCAAACATACAAGTCTATACTACATGCTCGTGTACTCGTGCACCGTGTAGTGTGCACAATCATCAGGGACTCGACCTGGCAAACAAACATCGGGACCTAGCTTGCCCACACAGACGACTTGTCCACGATCCTCACTAGGATCCCAGCTCAGGGCACTCGGCCCTACCACGGCGCTTATATGCCCGGACACGGTCGCCACACCGGCCCGCCATCGGTGCATATGCCTGCCATGTCAACCACATAGCACCATCGGTGCATCACGGTGAGAACCCAAACAAGTCACGGAGTCCATGCCCCAATACCCCACATCAACATACTAACATGAGTATGGCATGTCATTCTCGACATTTCCTTTGGAACTCGTAGCCGGTCTCCACAAGTAAATCCTCAATCCTTGATTTATGAAGGAAGTACCCATAGCAGCCTATTTTCTTGAAATCAAAAGTCCCAGCATTGGGTTCCCATAGCATAAATAAGATAATCTGATTTTTTGGGGATTTTTCCGAGATGTCTAACCCCACTTTCCAAAAATTCACCACTACGAACTTTTGGGTTTTTCCGAGATTTTACACTAAATCCCAAATTTCACATTTTGAAATAATGGGAATTAATTTTTCTAGTATTTTTCTTTGAATCCAAATGGGGGTATTTCGTTATTTACATTATAACTTAAGTATAAATACTTGAGGCATAATGGTTTACAATGTAAATGTCCGGCGGTGCGGTTGCCGACCGCAATGAACACTTGTTTCACTCCTACGGATTTGATGTCATGGACTAATGCTACGGAACTATCGTTCCACTCTTGCGGATCGACTACTACGGAACTACTGTTCCACTCCTGCAGATCGATGCTACGGAACTATCGTTCCACTCCTGTGATCGGTTACTCCGGACTATCGATCCGGACCAATTCCTCCGGACTATCGATCCGGACTAATTCCTCCGGACTACCGATCCGGACTAATTCACTTAGTCCCAGAAAAACACTGTTCACTTAGTCCCGAAACACTATTCACTTAGTCCCGAAACACTGCTCACTTAGTCCCTAAAAAACACTATTCACTTAGTCCCGGAAACACTGTTCACTTAGTCCCGAAAAAACACTATTCACCGTCGTTTTTCCCAATTTTCTCAACTAACGGCAACCCAAAGAACCCCAAACACTCATAAACACATTTATTTTGATATACACCCCATTACACGTCTTAAATAACTCTAAATTTCATGTAATCAACAGAAATACCTCTTTTATGCATTTAAATCACAAGATTCAACCAAAAATTGGGTTTCCCCCAAATCTTAAGGTTCACCCCCAAATTCCATGATTTCACCCAAATTAAGCATGCTAAGCCTACTATGAATCATATAAGGAGTTAGAATCACCTACCTGGAAGATTCTTTTGCGATCCACGAGCTCCAATCGCCCCAAAATCACCAAGAAGCTCTTCACGCTCTTCACCTTCTCTCTCTCTCTCTCTCTTGCTCAAACACGCACGCACCAATAATTGGAAATTAAAGAGATAAGGCAGTTCTTAATTATATATGTATCGTTGCCAATAATTGGCCTCCCAAAGAATAATTGACCCGAACGCAATAATTGACCTCCCGAGGTCACGAACTCCAAATTGAGTCAAATTATCATCAAAACGCTCGAAATAACGAGCACAACATTGTTCAGATATTATCACACTCAAATGACTGCTCAAACGCAAAGTCAACCAATAAACCCCAAAAAGTCAACAATCGGGTCAAACGGGGCCCCGACTCGAAATCGGGCCCAAGTACAGTCAAAATGCTCGCATCGACGGCTACACTACCGTCCAGATAGTTACATTCCCACAGAATGACTCTCTCAAAACTACCCAAATACGAGTCTTTACATGACCTATGGTAGCTCACCCCTCCTACTGTGTTTTGTTTTCTTTTCGGGGACCTACAGACGTTAGGTGGGAACACCAAGGTGGAAGACAGTTATGCTTTGTTGCTTTGTTTAATGTTATTTTGTGTTATGTATTTTATGGGACCTTTGTAATCCCAATGAGAAAATGATGTAACCCAGTGGAGAAAGATTGTAAAAGGGATTTGACTATAATAAAGACATATTATTTGGTTTGTAAACGTTTATTATGGTTTGAGTTTAATAAAGATATATGATTTTGTCTTTCTGAATATCTATTGTGGAAGTTTGTGATGTCCTATGTGGAGTTATATTATTCTAACCTCTTATCCACTGCGTGGGAAAAGGGGAGTCACGAACCGGTTTCCTCGGGTTGGAAAATCCGAGGCATAACAGAGAGTGTAATAACTCGTGTTTAAAGATGTAAGGCGTTAGTCATTTGTGTGTTTGGGAAAAGACTCTTGACTAGACGGTTAGTATGAGTCCAAGGGACAATGCCCCTTATTGGGATTCTGGGGTAGCGCCCTGGAAGCCAAAATATTTTGAAGAAGCTAAGTTGAATTGTCGTGTGAAGGATTGGTCAATGCAACCTTGGTCGATATGGGATAGTGGTCAATGTGGTCGACCTAGCATGGTGAGTGGTCGATGCTAACCAGAAGATTCCATAGAGTGTTGGTTGATATGAGATAAATTTCGATGTGTGGTCGACTAGAGAAAATTCCCAAGTGTTATTCCATATGTGTTGGTCGACATGAGGTCGACATAGTTAACCCAGCTGTAGATTGACCATGTTTGATGTGCAAATTAGTCGACGTGGGTGCTTGGTCGACACAAAAATAGATGGTCGATGTGGTCAACCCCAGGTGTTTTTGGTTGACATTGACCTTGCAATAATGTATTTTCGATATATGCCTTTCGATTTTGCAATTTTAGGTTTTGTTTTTATGGGTTTTTCATTCAGAGAGAGAGAGAGAGAGAGAGAGAGAGAGAGAGAGAGAGAGAGAATCTGTCACACCCCCAAATTCCAGGGAACCCAGAACCAGGAACATGACTTCCCCTTGCCTGCACCCGAAAGGTCAAGGGGTTGGTGACTAGCACGAATATAGACTACACCGCGGATGCTGTCTCAATCATGCAACGTTGTACAATCATACATCAAGGGTAATCCTATACTTTCCCATATATCATCATGCATACAATAAATCAAATAGTCATACAGACATCACATCATAAATAGTATGCAAATACAACTGTCCACGGACCCATGTTCGGGTATTATACAAAACAATACAGAATACAATACAATATCATACATAAGAGTAGTGGGCACGTCCTCCTGAAAGAAAGTCCTCCACTAGTCTCGGGTCACACCTGAAAAAGGTAAACAACAAGTAGGGGTGAGTGACAAGCTCAGTAGGTGACCCCAACACTTCACATCATGCAAACATACAAGTCTATACTACATGCTCTGTATACTCATGCACCGTGTAGTGTGCACAATCATCAGGACTCAACCTGCCCACACAGGACAGCTTGTCCACGATCCTCCACGGGATCCCAGCTCAGGGCACTCAGCCCTAGCTCCACGAGCTCAACAGCTCAACACAATCCTCAACGGGATTTCAGCTTAGGGCACTCAGCCCTACCACGGCGCTTATATGCCCAGGCACAGTTGCACAGGCACCGCCATTGGCGCATATGCCTGCCATGGCCACAACAAGAATATGCCCAGCCACAGTGCCACACAGGCCTGCCATTGGCGTATATACTTGCCCCGTCAACCACATAGTATCATTTGTGCTTCACGGTGAGAACCCAACAAGCCCCAATTCCTCAAACCAACATACCAACACTAATATGGCATTAAGGTTCACCATACTCCCTTTATAACTGAAGCCAGTCTTCATAAACTGATCATCATTCCTTCACCAAGGAAGGAGATGCCCATAGGAGTTGTTTTCTTGAAATAAAAAGTCCCGGCATTGGGTCTCCATATCATAACTATGATAATCTGATTTTTGGGGATTTTCTGAGATGTCTAACCCTACTTTCCAAAAATTTACCTCTACGAAAAATTGGATTTTTCCGAGATTTTGCACTAAATCCCAATTTTCACATTTTGAAAGAGTGGGAATTTATTTTTCTAGTATTTTTCTTTGAATTCAAATGGGGGGTATTTCGTTATTTACAATGTAAATGGTCCAGTCTAGTCAAACTAGAACTGCACTGTCCAACTACTCGAGACACTGCTCAAAACTGCTTGCTCGAGACTGCTCAAAACACCTGCTTAATGCTACATTCTGCTCGACGCTCCTTGCTCAAAGCCTCTGCTCGAGACTGCTCGAGGCTACATTCTGCTCGACGCTCCCTGCTCGAGGCCTCCGCTCGAGACTCTACTCGAAGCTGCTCAAAGCTAGCCTCGAGCAGTTCCCCAGTCGCAAACTGCCGACTGCGTTCTTCCCCAATTCGTCCCAAAACCCAATTATACTCGTTAAATCTCCATTTTTAAGCAACAATTTTTCCCTATTAAGAGTTTTTAACATCATCTAGCCATATTAGGCTACCAAACAACCTAAATCATCTAGGTTTCATGCTCAATTTCTATTTTCTCCCTTTTGCTTGATCGTTGCTGCAACATTCTTGTAGGTGGACAACATCTAGCGCGGAGGAGCAAGAGCAAAGAGGATCATCCAATTTCAAACCCTAACACAACCGAGTTTGAGGTAGGGATTCTATAATACTCTTGAACCTATTTTAGGGTTAAATCTTGAGGTAAATGATATGTGTATGTATACTGTAAATTCATATAGGTGTGATCTCCTATGTGAATTTCGGCCTTCATTGGCGTGTTATGATTGTGAGTGTCGATGAGTCTATGGTCATGTGTTTATCTGATGTTATGAGAAATGTCTCTATTGTGGATATGTATTATTGTGTTATGCTTTTAATTGTCCTATGTGGAATTGTGATGTAGTAGCCTATGTAGTTGTGGTTGTGGTAGCCTGTGTGACTTTGGCTATGGTAGCCTGTGTGGCAGTGGCTGTGGTAGCCTATATGACTATGGCTGTGGTAGCCTGTGTGGCTGTAGTTGTGGTAGCCTGTATGGCTGTGGTTATGGTAGCCTATGTGGCTATATTTGTTATTTCATGTGTGACTTGCTTACATGTTGTTTAGATTACGAGTAGGGCTGCAAACAAACCGAGCCGAGCCGAGTAGTAAGGTGTTCGATTATATTCGTTATTATTCATTAATGAACCAAACCAAATACAAGCCTTAAATTATGATGTTCACAAACTATTCACGAAGGTTACTCTATTGTTCACGAACACTCACGAACATGTATTCACAAACTTGTTCACGAGCGTTAATGAACACAACTATAAAATCATAAAAATATGCAAAAAAAAAAAATCATACCATAAACTTATTCAAAAAAGTACAATTAATTAACTGTTAAATTGTGTTATCTTTATTTAATATATTTAAATAATTACTATATATAGTTCATGAAAAATATTATAATAATAATAATAAAAAATAAATCAAAAACATATTTTTTATTTAATAATAATAATATAAAAGTATATGCTTATTAAATTATATTTAATAAAAATATATTTATATTTAATAAAATTACTTTTATACATATTAATTGATTTATTAATTTTATGTTCATAAATAGTTTTCACGAACACGAACGATATTCACGAACTGTTCATGAACACTTATTCGTGAACATGTTCAAGAATATAACAATGGTATTTGCAAACTGTTCACAAAAAATACTATTCCTTAACGAACGAACATAAACGATCTTTTACCGAGCTGATTGCGAGCTTATTCATGAACGTTTGGCTCATTTACAGACCTAATTACGAGTACCCTGAAGCCAAATGGCCGATTATGAATTGCTTGTGTATTATTGTCACGATACTGCACATGCGTACCTATCATGTTAACATTAGGAGCATGGGATAGGTCGGGGAGACATGATCCCTACTGAGCTATGGTTGCTCACCCCTCCTATTGTGACTTGTTTCTTTTCAGGAACCTACAAGCGTTAGGCGGGATACCAAGGTGGAAGATTGGATTATTGTTTTGTTGATTGTTTTCATTTCATGTTGTATTTTTCTATGGAACATATGTAACCCCATTGGGGGATGATGTAAAGGAGATTTGATTCTAATAAAAACATGTAATTTGGCTTGTGAACACTATTTATGTTTATTTATGATGTTTTGTGTGATATCATTTAACCTAACCCCTTGCTCACAAGGTAAGTAAAGGAGAGTCACAAACCGTTTCCTTTGGGTTAGAAATTCAGGGCGTGTGTCACGGGGTCAGCCTTTATCGCAGCTTAATCGTGCGACACCTAGTTCCCACCCGTATGAAGGAATGCTAGGTCAACCTAACTTATCACATTTGATCGGAACCCATCGATCGGTTGTAAAGCAATTGTGTAGGGGAAGCGCTTAGCAGAAGAAAGATTGGACGAAGGCAACAAATTGATTGTATTGATTGCTTGAAAGCTTTACAACATCACTCCCCTACATATAGATTTTAACACTTTTTTGGCATTGACACTAGGAGACATTATTTTACCTAAAGCATTTAAATCTCTACAACTCACTCTATAAACTAAGTTACAACACTTTACAAAGGGAAAATACCCCAAAATGGCCTAAGTGTGCTAAGATAAACCTCGGTCCGTGACATTCTCCCCCACCTGATTTTGCGGCGTCCTCGTTGCGTTTTCGGCTTCCTCAAACCGAAAACTCATCGAACCGCTGGATGTAGCGTTTGGTTTCTTCCTGGTACTCTTCAATCTCCTTGGAGAATTGCCCTAGATCCTCTTCCTTCTCTCAGCTTGCCTCTTCAACCGGCATGTTCTTCCATTGGACGTAGTACTCCACTCGGCTTAGATCTATGCCCCTTCTTGGCACGACTCTACGAGAGTGATTTTTTCTATCTCTTTATTGTAGGTCTTACCCGTTGATGCAGTTGGTGTCTACATCGCCCGCTGTTCGCTCGTATCTTCCAAGTCTTCATGGTAAGACTTGAGCAAACTAACGTGGAACATCGGATGCCTTTGTAAGCTAGTCGGGAGGTCCAGTTTATATGAGACCTTCCCAGCTCTTTTAAGAACTTGGAAACGCCCCTCATAATGGCGCACCAAACCCTTATGCAACTGTCTAAGTGCTTTGGTTTGGCACGGAAGGAGTTTGAGCATCACCATGTCTCCTTCCTGGAATTCCAATGGCCTCCTTTGTTGATCCGCCAACTTCTTCATCTTCTTTGCTGCCTTGTGCAAGTATACCCTGGCTAGATTCGTCTGTTCATGCCATCCTTTTGCAAACTTGAACGTCGTGGGACTCTTTCCAGTGTACCCCCAAGTAATGGAAGTAGGCATCAATCGTTGCTGCCCAGTTGCGAGTTCGAACGGGCTCTCGTTCGTGGACTCGCACTTCTATAAGTTATAAGAGAATTGGGCTATGTCCAGCAACTTGGCCCAATCTCTTTGATTGACACTCATGTAGTGCCTCAGATACAACTCCAGTAAGTCATTGACACATTTCGTTTGGCCGTCTGTTTATAGGTGGAAACTTGTGGAAAAGTTTAAGTTTGAACCCATTATCTGAAACAGCTTATTCCAAAACCGCCCAGTAAACCATGAGTCCCAATCGCTCATAATTGTCTTTGGAATCCCCCAATACTTCACCACGTACTTAAAGAATAATCGGGCCGTGTCGTTTTGTCGTGCAGTCTCTTGGAGCTGAAATGAAAACTCCATACTTTGAGAATTGGTCGACCATCATAATGATTGTGCCACATCCTTCGAATCTTAGGAAACAAATAATGAAGTCAATAGAGACACTCTCCCAAGGTCTTTCTAGAATAGGCAAAGGTTCTAACAGTCCCGTTGATTGCTGATTCTCTATCTTGTCTTGTTGGCACACAAGACAAGTCTACACATACACTTGGACGTCATCGTAAAGTTGAGGCCAGTAGTAGCTCCTTTCCACCAACGCCAAGGTACGATTGACTCCGGGATGGCCAGCCAACCATGAGTCATAACATTCTTTGAGGATGTCTCTCCTCAAACTTTCCCATTTAAAAATGTATACTCGTTCCCCTCAAGTATGGAGTAAGTTATCCCTTATCCAAAATCACCTCATCTTTCCAGCCTTGACGCATTCCACCAAGGACTTGGCTAATGGATCATGCTCCATTCCTTCCTTTAATTTGTCCACTAGGGGGAATTGTGGTTGGCTAATGGCTGCAAGTTCCACCTTCTGACTTAGTGCATCAGCCACCACATTATTTGTGCCTGGTTTGTACTTGAGCACAAAGTCGAATTCAGCTAGGTTGCCACCGTGCTTGCTTCGGAGTTAAGTTCCTTTGAGTTAGGAAATAACTTATAGCAATGTTGTCCATCTTCACCATGAACTTGGACCCTAGCAAGTAATGCCTCCACACTCAAAGGCAATGAATAACTTCCGTCATCTCCTTTTCATGCACCACATACCTCTGTTTGGTATCATTGAGCTTCTGACTTTTGTATGCTACAAGATGCCCCTTCTGCATAAGAACTCTACCGATGATAAAGTTTGAAGCATCCGTGTGAACTTCATAAGGCTTTGTATGGTTCACCGGTCCGTTTGTCATAGCTTACTTCAACTTCTCAAATGTCTCACAACAAGCATCATCCCATACCCAAGTCTTATTTTTCTTCAAAAATTCCGTCAAGGGTGTGGCAATGTGGGAATAGTCACGGATGAATCTTCTATAGTAGTTAACCAAGCCAAGGAAGGAATGCATTTCAAGGACTTTCTTGGGCGTCTCCCATTCCTTGATGGCTAACATTTTCTTATTATTCATCTTTAATTTGCCGCCGCCAATGATGTGACCCAAGAAGGGCACCTCCTTCTTTGCAAAGTCACATTTTTCTTTCTTCACAAAAAGTTGGTTCTCCTTTAAGGTTTGGAAAACTCGTCGTAGGTGTGCCTTGTGCTCCTTTAAGGTTTTGCTATAGACGACAATGTCATCAAGGTACACCACAACGAATCTATCCAAGTATGGTTGGAAGATCCGGTTCATCAACATACAAAATGTGGCAGGGGCATTTGTGAGGCCAAAGGGCATCACCAAGAACTTATAAGAGCCATATCTTGTGGCGCACACCGTCTTTGCCTCATCACCATCAGCTATCCGCACTTGCCAATATCCCGACCGCAAATCTAGCTTTGAGAACCATCTTGCAGTGCCAAGTTAATCAAACAGGTCGGATATGAGTGGATGGGGTAGTTACTCTTCACTGTGATCTTGTTGAGCGCCCTATAGTCAATGCATAACCGTATCGAGCCATCGTACTTTTTTGGAACAACATCAGTGCTCCAAATGGCACTTTGGATGGCCGAATGAACCTAGCCTCCAACAAGCCCTTCAATTGTTTCCGAAGTTTCTCCAACTCCGGTGGTGCCATCCTATAGGGCACCGCAGCAGGTGGCCTTGCACCTGCCTCTAGCTGGATCTTGTGGTCCACCTCCCGCTTCGACGAAAGTTATTTGGGGAGTTCGGGTGGCATAACATCCCCAAACTCTTCAAGGACTATCTTCACTTCAATTGAGGCCTCCTCTCCAACACTTGGACATTCTTCCTTCACCATGGCAATGAAGGTTGGCTCTTGTCGCTTGTCATCACCGGATTTTGTCCGGGAGGAAAACCGCTTTTAGGGTGCGGTTCCCCAACCTTCATCCGAATGGTGATGAAAAATCGGAGTTGCCACTAACCATTTTTTGGGGTGCAGTTGGTCGCCTAAAAGGAAATTATCTATGCGGCTAGGAATGGGCTCGGGAGTTGATTATGTGTGAGGAAGGGCTAACACCCCTACGACGCCCTTTCGGTACCTATCTTAGGAGTTTGAAGATTTTTAACATGTTTTAACCGTTTAACTAATCTAAAGGCGATATTGAATTTTCCTATAGTCTAAAGTTCTATCCTTTTATTTTTCTAAGTTGTTCATTAAAGTTGAAAATTAAATTTACACTAAGCCTCTAAAGGGAGATTTTTTTTTTAGTTAAAGTTCAAAATTAAACTTAAGAAATCCAAAGGTAAATTAATTCTAAATCCTATATTAACACTTTGAATGAAATACTACAACCATTTTAAGAACAAAAGTTAATAGGAATTTATAAAAAGCAAAAAGAAAAACTCAAGTATTAGAAGTGTTTTGTTTTGTTTTGTTTTGTTTTTTGTTTTTTTAAGACAGTTTGTTTATTTGTTTGTTTTTTGACTTTTTATTTGTTGTTTTTGTTGTGTTTTTTATTATTATGGTTATTAGTTAGTTTTTTCCTTTTTTGAGAAAACGTTATTGATTTAAAGAAAAGTTTTTTTTGAAGATGGTGTAACAATTAATAGGAAATTGTGCAGAACAAAAGGAAAAACCCAAGTGTTAGAAAAAAAAACAAAAGGAAATGTCTTTATTCTTTTTGGAAAACTTTTTTTTGGTTCTTGTTCTTGTTTTTTTTAACAAAATACTTTATTATTATTTTCTTGAACTGTGTTGCAAGTTAAAAATAATAAATGAATAACATAAAGTGTGTTGTGTGTGATTTTGACATTCACATAAATAAAAAAACTCTCTTTTTTTCTCTCTCTTTTTTTGTTTTTTTTTTGTTTTTTTCACTATATCAAATTGTTTACAATGTTACAACAACATTGGGTCAAGAGCCCATGTACAAAATTTTTATTGGCCATGCTAACATTTGCCTCAAAATATAATTTCAATTAATAAATACTTAATAAATACTTAAACGAAATATATTTCAATTAATTAGAAATAGTCTTAACATAATTAAGATTACACATTACTTTATATAGCACTATCCCAACACTATCAAAAAGTTCTTAGACATGGTTTCTTTCAAACTGATTTAATTCCTCATGCATGACCTCAACCCAACTATTATCTTTAAAAGCTTCTTCAACACTTTTGGGTTCCATTTGAGAAAGAAAAATACAGTATAAACTTTCATTTAGTGTGGCAGCTCTGGTTCTTACTAGTGCTTCAAACATAATGTATAGTTAACACAACATGTATTATAATTTAATACACTACAATGCACATATCTTAAAAATGCCCCTTAATGCCCGAACTCTAAATTATTCCCCAAAATAATTAAAATTCTCCATTTGTTGTATACATCACCATCTTTTGATACACGTATCTCAAAATAAGATTTCAATAATGAGGCTAACTCTAAAAAATCAAACACGGGTCTTTACAATAACTAATGATTATGAGTGGTCAATTCATCTATGACAAATAGTATACTTGTAACATTAGCTCGTACCCTTCATTTATCTTCGTCTTGTGTAGTAGTCATTTTGAGTTGTGTATTTACTTGAGAACTTGATGTTATATTCTTACTAGTTTTTCTAGTTATAACCCTCTTATTCTTTATGAATTTCATCACATAATTCACTTGATATTTATATTATGTCTAATGGAACTATTCCAATAACTATTTATACACAATGACATATAATGACCGGTTTACTTCTATAAGTAATTTTTAATATGACATTTCACTATTTTTTTTATTATAATAAATGATTTTTGTAAAATAATTTTTTAACTATTATTTTATTAAAAAATGCGAGTTCTATAAGTAGATCTAAAATTCTTATAGTATCCCTTTTACTACCATTGAAAGCTCATACCATCATGTTGCTTAGACCAATATATGGAGTCTTCGAGCAATTGATTCAAGACTTTAATAAGAATTTTAAAAGAATACCATACTAGGTTTGTAAAGCTTGCTTTAAACTATAAACAACTTCTTATAGTTTTGTAAACCTTGTTTTCAGTCTTAGGCTTTAAGAATCCTAGAGGTTACTCAATATACACTTACCTATGATATCATCTGAATATGATATCATCCAAGTATATTTGAACTATCAAAGTTTTATCATTGATTTCTTTGATAAATAGTGTGATACCTATAATTCTTTTCTGAATTTGTTACCCAATAGAAATTTTGATAGGATTTCATTATATAAGTTGAGTTAAACTTTAATCATCAGGTAGAAAATTGATCTATGTTAGTCTTATGCTATACTAGTTATAATTTTTTGTTGGAGATTGTGTACTGACTATACTTTAACTAGTTATTTTCTTTCCTTATCCATATATTGTATAGACATTCATATTTTTATGTAATTTTGTAAATTTAATTGTTTTAACTAATTTTTATTTTTAAATATATACTCAATTATTATGTGAGATTTTGTTTTGCTATTTCATATACTTTATTACAGACGTTAATAAAATTTTTAAAAGTTTTATACAAACCAAATTTATTTATTTTTCAAACTTAAAATTTAAAATTCAATTTTAATACAATAAAAAATCATAAATTCAAAATATAACACTTACCAAACATTCCATCTTTGGAAAATATAAAGTGGGAAGATAAATATACCGACCGAAATACTAAACATACCCATAAATTATTTATAATCTCATATAAAATTTCAAAAATACCCTTAAAAATTTATTTTTTTTATATTGTTCAAATATTTGAACATAAAATAAATATTCGAATAATATTTTTTAAATATTATATTTGTATTCTAAAATTATTTTTTTTACCTGCTATTTTAAAAAATATATTTAAATATTTAATTTATGTTAGAATAATATAATATTTGAATATAATTATTCTTTTGAATATATTTTTTAATTTTTTAAAAAATATTTTAGTGAGTGTGTTTATAACTTTGAGCGTATGACTATACTATACCTAACCAAATATAAAATGATATAAAAATATAATAATAATCAAGAAAAACCACGGCATCGCCACTCTCCTTCAAACAAATTTTCGAAGCCAGTAATGACCTATTTTCTTTGTAATAATCATCAACTGCCCGGGAGAAGAAAAACCCAAAAAGAAATCAACTTAGCTGTGCCTGTGCGTTAATGCGTTATCCGATCAGCCAAACGCAGCCTTACCCATCTCAAGAGCACGATCTCACTGTGGAAGACAGAATTGAAGAAGTGGAAGGCCAAAAGGAGGGGAGCGGAGAGACTCCCACAATCCACAATCTGGGTTTTCTGGGTTGAGGTACTTAAATGCTTGAATTCGACTTCTGTTGTGTTTGTGATGACTTATTGGATTTGCGGGTGTCTTTGAGGCTTTGAGTTTCTCTAATTTTGTCCAGTAGGTGGGTAATTCTATATTGGACTTCTTTTGGGCGTGTAAGCTTTGGGAATTTAGTGCGGTGGGGAAAAAAGACTTCAGATTATTGCTTTGAAAACATTTTAATTTTTTTAACTGTTGCTGTTTTAATGCATAGTTTTAGTCTAGGATCACGGAGCTGATAGTAATAATTATAAAAGTATCAGTTTCTGATTCTGTGTCTTTGACATATTTCTTTACACAATGAAATTTAATTAGCACTGTGGAAGTGATTTCTATATTCTTAAAAGGTAACTTTGCATCGTCCCTGTTCCAATAGTATGTGAAAAATACTTCCAAGATTGTACCTTTGCTATGCATTTATGTTCATCTCCTTGAGATTTGTACATTTTGATCCGTCCAAAACATGCTTATGTTTACCTACAGAGAATTAAGGACTTTAAGCAGTGGATAAGATTGTAATGCTGAATGTTGCTACCGGTTGGTGGGTTAGGGATGAATTCCACAATGGATGAGATTAACTTGATTCAGCAGGCCCAAAGGCACCACCACCTGGTGGCTCGGGAGCTTGGGGAAGAGATTGATTTGGAAATAGGGCCTGGTGAGGATGACCCTTCATTCGCAAATACCTCTCTCATGGGTTGTCCCCCACGAGAACCCTCAGTGGAAGACCCTGAAGAAAGCAAACAGATTGTAATGGTCAACGAAGATGATATGTCCAAGACACAGCAACCGAGAAGGAAGAAGAAGGTAGTGAAGAGGTGGAGAGAAGAATGGGCTGATACTTACAAATGGGCTTACGTAGATGTGAAGGAGGAGACGGCAAGGATATTTTGCTCCATTTGTAGAGAATATGGTAGGAAGCATAGGAGAAATCCTTATGGTAATGAAGGCAGTAGGAATATGCAGATGAGTGCCTTAGAAGAGCACAACAACAGTTTGCTTCATAAAGAAGCTGTCCGTCTCCAAATGGCCTCCAAGGACAAACTTATCATTGACAAACCCATATATGTGAAAGGTTTAGTATCTCATTGACTTATGTTTCAGTTTGTTTGCCTTGAATCCCAAATGCGCACAAAATGTCATGCTAGTACTTTCTTTAGGGAAGTTCTATTACAATTATTTTTTAAAAGGATTGTAGCATAAATATCTATTCCCATCATTTTTCTATTATGTTAAAAGATTTCTCTTGCAAACTTACTTCACTCTGACTGTGCTGATGATGATTCTATTAAATGAAGCTTTGATGTCAAAAACTGCTGGATCAATGGTTGAAGCTGTGTTGAAAAGGGATCCCCATGAGGTTGAGTTCATACAATCAGTGCAAGAAGTAGTTCATGCCTTGGAAAGAGTGATTGCTAAAAATTCTCAGTGAGTTTAATTTTATAGCCTGTTATATTATTATGTCGATAATGATAATGATGCTGTTATATTACATTATAGGTATGTCAGTATTATGGAGCGATTGTTAGAGCCGGAGCGTATGATTCTTTTCCGAGTTGCTTGGGTTGATGATAGGGGTGAGACACATGTTAATCGAGGCTTTAGGGTGCAATTCAACCAGGCTTTGGGTCCGTGCAGGGGTGGTCTTCGTTTCCATCCAGTCATGAACTTAAGTGTTGCTAAGTTTCTTGCTTTTCAACAGGTATTGTGTTCTTTCAGTGTCTTTTTATATATGTATATATTGATTTTCTCGTTTCTGTTTCCTATCCAACTTTTTGCTGTAAATAGTTATGCTTTTTAAACCTGTATATTTTTAAATTGGACTGAAAGAACAACCATGAAGAGCTTTCAACTAATGAATTTCCATTTATAAAAAAAGGGCCTTTTGCAACTGAACAGGCACAGGCCTACCTGTGCAGTACACATCAATTTTTTATAAATAAATTAGCATGCACTGCACTGCCGTGCAGGTCCTGTAATCTCATCTATTGATCATATGTTTTAGTGGATATTTTTCAAGTTTTCAACATTTTCCGGAAATGTAAGTTATAATTTTGAGTTACAAGCCCTGTTGGGCTTTCTGAATTAATGCTTTTTAAAGACCTCATAGTAAATAACTGTGTTAATTATCAATGAAAAAAAAATTTACTCTTCAGAATTATTTTCCAGCAACTTTTATGCATTTTTAGGGTCTGTGAGGACTTCGGAACAATCTTAACCCTAGATTTGAGCCCCAAAGATCTGGAGCATGAGGCTTGGTAAATCAATTGGATTTCTTTTTTCCTTTCTTTCCAGATTATTCACATTTCAATTGCGAAACTACTTTTTGGAGTATCAATACCATGTCTAATAGCCTAAGTCCTTTCTTCTTCTTCTATCTCTTAATTAAAACTACATATGATTTAGCTTGTAGTTACTGTTGACATATTATTCACAATGCATAGAACAGCAAGCTGTGACTTGTCTTTCTTCACGTTTATGAGAAAGAGCATATTCACATTTATTAATATGCATAAAACGACATAAAAATAAAATACATGAATGCCATTTTCAATTAACTTGCAGGACTCTGCACCCACTGTCTTTGCTCAATGAGGTCATTCATATGGAAGCTATCAAAGCCTTGTGACTGCTTTATGATTTCTTATGTACTACTATGCAGACACTAAAAAATGCCTTGTCACCATATAAACTTGGAGGGGCTGCAGGTGGAAGTGATTTTGATCCAAAAGGAAAAAGTGATAATGAGGTCCCTTCTCTTTATTCTGACATATGCTATATTTTATTCTATCAATTTGCTTTCTCTCATCACATTTTTTTCTGAAATCTACATTGCCACAGATCATGAGCTTTTGCCAAAGTTTTATGAATGAATTGTATCGTTATTTAGGTCCAAACCAGGTAACCATAATTTATTATTTTCATAATCTTTTAACTCAGTGGATTTTGTTTTTAGATTTGTTGGTTGCCTGCGTCATGTGTCTCTTGTTTGTGATTTAGGATCTTCCTTCTGAGGAGATGGGTGTTGGCAGCCGGGAAATGGGTTATCTCTTTGGACAATATAGACGCCTAGCTGGTCACTTTCAGGTACAGTGAGTCATTTAGTAAAATAATTACATTCCCTGATATTTAAAGATAAACATATCTTCTTCTTCTTTTGACATTTTTAATATCCAATACTATGATACAACACTGATAATCGTTAAACTCAATTTTAAATCCTTTGAAATCATATGTAGTTAGTATTGTTACAAAGTGCATGCATATGCAAATAAAGTGCAGCTATAATAAAAGAGCACCATTCTGTTGGAGATTCTTGGTGAAGAATATTGAGATTTGTTAAAGGTTAGGAAAACACGATGAGAGTGCTACCCTAGTAGTAGGGTTTACTTTGCATGATACTTTTTTTTTTTTGATAATAGAGCTCAATAAATATGGTAATCCTTCAATTTAGAAGCCCTATGGATCATAACAACAAAATATTATTACATCAACAAATCTAATAATATCAAATATCTAACCTTGATCTTATTGATTAACTTAATTTGTTCCTTTTGTTTTTCTTTTTCATTTCTGTCTACAGGCTTGTATTTGTTGTATTGGTATTAACAATTTGCACTTTTTATAATGAAAGGATTTAATATTTTATTTTAAGGTTCAGCATGTTTTTGCACATCATTTGTGGAAGAAAATGAAGTGATTGCTATATTGGCTTCATATCATAGGTATGCCTTGCTTATGCAGGGAAGTTTTACAGGGCCAAGGATATTCTGGTCTGGTTCTAGCCTTCGAACAGAAGCTACTGGCTATGGGCTGGTAATTATACATTTCTTATCAAGGCTTTTTCTATGTATGGTGATCAGTACAATGAATGCGGCTGTTCCCAAAATTTTGTAGCATATTTAGTTTTCTAGTTTTCAAAATCTGTGTATATGTTATAATTACATGTTGGACATATATGCCTTATCTTGAAATTATTTGTTAATTTTGTTTTTCACAAGTTTCTCGCCACTCTACAGGTTTTCTTTGCACAGCTTATGCTCCTTGATATGAATAAAGAACTCAAAGGTCTAAGGTATCTCAATTTTCAAGTATTTGAAGCCTTATTTTCTTATTACTAGTTGATGTGGCACGTGAATTTGTTTTTGGGGTTTTTTAAACACATTTGTATATTTTCTTTTTCTTTTTCTTTTTTGGTTCTTTTGCTGCTTCAATATGTGCTTTGAAGTTTGAATTTGGGCTAGGAAAATGCATAGATTAAATCAGTATAATTAATATCAATTCTTGTTTTCAACCCAATATTCGAAGAAAGTCATACCATTTTATAAATAGGCCTTCAATGAATACTGATAGAATTACAGTTTGTCAGGAGATACAATGCATGTATTCTAAAAATTTAAGCTTTATGTCACGGGGTCAGGATTTTCATTCGTGTGGCACCCGATCACTTTGATGGATGCTTTGAGTAAGAGTGTTAAATGGGCCCCTGGCCTGTGGGCCGCACAGACTGGCCCAGAATATGGGCCGGGTCGGGATTTATATTCTTAGCCCGTTTATCGATGGGCCTATATGGTTTTGAGACTGCGGGCTATAATTTAAATGGGCCTGACCCGCATGGATATGGGCTAGCCCGCGGGTTATTACCTTATATAGGCTCGGCCCAGAATCCACACCTAGCTCAGTCCACCGCCCCAACCTCTCCCCCTCCCCCCCTAACCCAGCCCGCCGGGCCCCCACCCCATGTAGGCCACATAGCTCACGGGGCTCCCTTGCCACCTAGCCCAGCACAACCTGCAGCTCACTGCCAGCTATATATTCTGAAAAGACACTAAAATGCTATCAATACAGCTAGAACCCTAAACCTCATGTATAATACAAAGAGCGTCCAACCGCTAAATATATATGTATAATTAATATATATAATAATATTAATAAGGACCCAGCCTGTGGGTTGGGCAGGGCCAGAGATTTCTGACATGTTTAAAAGTGGGCCTAAATGGGCTAAGCCCATTTAGGCGAGAACCTGTTTAACACTCATATGAGTAAGTCATATCAATCGGAGCACACATAGATTAGTTTTGCCTGCTTTAGGCTCATTTGGAGAATGACTCTAGTTCTTAACTAGTTTGTGTAAGGATGAACAAGTTCTCTCTTTTTCGTCAAGTCTTCGGCTAGTGGCGTACTTCCCGCATTTAATCGGGTCGGTGCGTTTGAACTTGGAAGGGGCTCCATCGATCTCCCACACGAACTGCTATGGTGCCTTTTCCGTTCGCACCAATTATGCTTTTCGCCTTGCCTCTCCTCAAGTAGCACGCACCTACACCACTTGGGACACGCTTGCCAGTACCACGTTATTTTGGACGTGACATTTTTTCCCACTTGATTTTGCAATGCCCTTGTTGTGTCCAGGTGAGCTAGGAGGAATCAAGATTGTTCAGGGCGCTCCTTACGACTCTCGCAATGTCATTCTGTCCCATCTTTGAGTACTCCATCCTGGCACATCGGTTAGCGATTGGTAGATGCGATGCGTGCAAGACCTTCACCTGATCGATCCTTATCTCTCAGGGGCTTTGTCGATGCTTGGGATCAAGAATTGCGAGCTAACCCGCAAAACACTTAGTCACTTAGCAGCGAAAACTTTGTGAACTAAGTAAGCCTTAAGTTTGAGTAAATATTTTTGAGTTGTGTGAGACAATTAGACAACGATTTCGAAAGTTCTAGAGAATGCTTAAAAGGAAGAAAACTTATATTAAAACAAAATATCGAGTATAAGTTTTAACACTAGAACATTACTCTATATATAGATTTTAACATAATTTTACAATTCCCACTAGGAAACATTAGGTTGGCATGAAAGTAAAAATTGCCTATACATGTGCTAATTCATTCTATGAGCTATACAAATATTACAAATGATACAAATATGTTATAAAAATGTGCTATGAGGCACTGGACTGTGATATCTTTCCCCACTTGATCTGGTAGACCCTTCAACTTGATTAAGTACTCTGAGTAGTTGGAAACTCCTCATTTTCGTATCACTTGATCGGCTAGGATTTACTTCACTTCATTGTTGAATGCGATGACTACAGCTGTTGGTGCTCGACTTGATTTTCCTCGACTTAGCTCCTCGGTTGTCTTCATGGAATGGCTTCAACATGCTGGTGTGGAAGACATTGTAGATCTTTAGTCTTGGAGGCAATTGGACTTGGTAAGCATTCGTACCTTCGGACCAAGCCCTTATGTACTTGGCAAAGAGGCTTAAACTGATTCGACAATACTTCACCATAACTTTGTCTCCTATTGCAAACTCCTTCAGACATCGCTTGGCGTCGATTCATTTCTTCATCTGCTTAATGGCCTTATTGAGACATGTCTTTGTGATGTTTGATTCTTCTTGGCACTCCTTTGCGACTTTGTAAGCGGAGGGATTGTTGCCGGTGTAAGGCAAGGCAATAACACTCGGAGTAAGTGGTTATTGCCTTGTAACAATTTCGAATGGGGTCCTCCTTGCTGCTTCACTTTGTTGGAGGTTATAAGAGAACTGGGCAACATTGAGTAACTTTGCCCAGTCTCATTGGTGGGCACTAACATAGTGCTGTACGTACTGCTCCAGAAGAGCACTGATGTGCTCTGCCTGACCATCGATTTGGGGATGAAAACTTATTGAGAAGTTTAAGCTTGTCCTCAACAGTTTGAATAACTCATGCCAAAATTTGCTAGTGAAGCGAGGGTCTCTGCTGTTGACAATACTCTTCGGAATTCCTCACAACTTTATCACATTCTTGAAAAAGCAGCGGGCTGCTTTATTGACCTTACAATCTTCGGTGATGTTGGAATGAATGTGGCATAGTTGCTGAACTGATCCACCACAACCATAATACTCCCAAATCCTTTTGACTCGGGCAAGGCTACAATAAAATCCATCGAGACACTTTCCCATGGTCGTTTGGGAATTAACAAGGGTTCCAGAAGTCTTGCAGGCTGATGTTGCTCTATCTTGGCTTATTGGCAAACGAAAGTTTTTACATATGCCTTGATATCGTCTGTTATTTGTGGCCAATAATAGTATTGATTGATGAGGGCAAGTATACGTGTCATACCAGGGTGACCAGCCCATAATGCATCATGACATTTCTTCAGAATATCTTTTCATAAATTTTCCCATCTTGGAATGAAGACTTGTTGGGCAACTGTCATTAGTACGCCATCCTCGACTCAAAACTGACGCGTTTTTTTTTTTTTCGGTAACCAACTTAAGCAAGTTGTTGGTTATATAGTCATGTATCATTCCTTCTTTGATACGATCAAGGAAGTCGTTCCTTGCTGTGCTGGTGGAAGACAAGGCTTCTAGTTCCGCCTTTCGGCTTAGCGCATCGGCCACAACATTGACTTTGTCTGACTTAAATTGCAGCTTATAATTAAATTCGGCCAGAAAGTCTTGCCACCGAGCTTGCTTGGGGCTTAATTTCTTTTGCGATTGAAAATAACTTGTCATAACATTGTCTGTCATGATAACAAACTTACCCCTAAGCAAATAATGTCTCTAGGTACGAAAACAATAGATAATTGCAATCATTTCCTTGTCTTGCATCGTGTATCGCCTCTCTGTATTATTCAACTTTTGACTTTTGTAGGTGGTTGGGTGTCTTTCCTGCATTATGACTCCCCCGATTGTATGGTCGGATGCAGTCGTATGAACTTCGATGGGTTTGTTATAATCTAGCAGCACTACAACTGGTTGCTTCGAAATTACTTGCTTTAAGTTCTTAAAGGAGGCTTGGCACTCGTCCGCCCAGTGCCAAGGATGATTTTTCTTTAGTAGGTTGGTTAAGGGTGTTATAATGGCAGAATAACTCTTAATGAACCGACGATAATAATTGACAAACCCCATGAATGATCGTAATTCAGGGACTTCAGTTGGCGGCTCCCTGAATTACGACTTTGGATGACTTCCACTTTTGCCGGATCCATCATTAATTTTCTATCCTTGATTCGATGGCCAAGGAAGTCCACCTCCTGCTTGGCAAACGAGCACTTCTCCTTCTTGACGTATAAGTCATTCTTTCATAGCACTTGAAAGACATGCTTCTCCTTCAAGGTGTGCGACATGCTCCCCAAACATGTTGTGTACAAAAACAAATTTGTAAGGAACGGATGAAGTACCTTGTTCGTCAAAGTACAAAAGGTGGCTAGTGCGTTTGTGAGACTAAAGGGTATGACTAGAAATATGAACGCTTCGTATCTTGTCATGAACGCCATCTTTGGCTCATCTTCTTTCACTATCCGCACCTGGTAATAGCCCGACCGGAGATTTAACTTTGTGAAATACCTCGCCTTATCGAGTTGGTCAAACAAGTCCACTATCAAAGGTATTGGGTACTTGTTTTTGATAGTGATCTTGTTCAACGTCTGGTAGTCAATATGCACATTCTTAGTTCACTATCCTTTTTCTTTTGAAACAGCATCAGAGCACTAAATGAAGCTTTCGACAGTCGGACGTAACCTGACTCAATTAGATCCTGGAGTTGCTTTCGCAATTTTGCCAATTTTGGGGGTGCCATGCAATAGGGCAACATGGCGGGAGGCTCTGTGCCTGGTTCTAGCTCGATGTGGTGATCCACATCTCGCTTTGGCAATAGTCTATTTGGCAACTCCAAAGGCATCATGTCTTGGAACTCCTTTAGAATCGTCTCCACAGGTTCAGGTAGTGTGGGAGAAGATTTCGCCAACCCTGATTATCGAGGATCACAAGGGAACTTGATGCTAGAATAAGAAATGCTAGCACTTGGAAAAAAAGCAAGGCCCAACACCATCTTGAAATCATCCATCGGAATCATGGTGAAGTTGAGCTTCCTGTGCCAATCTCCGATTTTCTTCGTTACTCCCCTCGCTATGTTGTGGATCGGTTTGGCTTGTGAGTTTACTGCTTTAATTTTGCCAGTTTCTTCGGATAATTTGAGGCATTGCCGCTTGGCCTTTTGCAAATCGTTGAAGTCGTGGGTCACTCCTGTATCAAGCATTGTACCCACAACTTAGCTCCTAACAGATACGTCCACATATAACAGATTTTTCTCCTTTGGGACTTTCGGAGAGAAGAGTTTCAAAAGAGTGCTCAAGTGTTGAATAGCACCCAAATCTGCTTAAGGCTCTTCGGCCTTCTCTTTGTTATATTTTGACACAATAACATTCATCTTTTTGCGGTTTGGATAATCTCTGGTCCAATGCGGTCTATTACAAATGAAGCACGGCTTCGGTGCCTCTTTCTTCATTGCGAAGAATTTCGGTTTGTAATTCGTTAAAGGTTTTGGATGTCCTTTATTTTTCTGGCTAACATCCTTCTTTGGTCAGCCTTTGTCTCCCCCACTTTTACCCTAGTACGGCTTTTTCCTAGGCTTGGAGTGGGATGAGTAATCCACTAATATTTTGATGGCCTCAATGGCATCGTCCAATGTTTTCACATTGTGCCTATCAAGCTCCACTCTCGCCCATTCTTTTAAGTCGTCCTTGAAGTAAAATAAGAAATTGCCGTTGGACATATTGTCGATTTTTAGCATAAGGGTAGTGAACTCTTTGATGTACTTGGGAACACTATCCGTCTGTCTTAGTTGACACAGCTTCTCTCAAACTTCGGTCTCCGCATTGTGTGGGGAGAAGAACTTACGTAGTTTCGCTTTAAATTGATCCCATGTATCGACTATGCATAGCCCTTTATCCTGTTTCGCATGTTTTCGTCTCCACCATAGTTGGGTGACGTTTTGGAAGAATATCGGGGCGTTGCTAATCCGAGCCCATGGCCTCGAAATACTGTCTTAGGCCAAATAAGATGTTTTCCACTGCAATGGCACTGCGCGTATCATTGTACATCCCTGGCTTAGGGACCTTCAACATATGCCCATGTCCGCTATTAGAAACACTCAGACTAGTATTCCCCACCAATTGCGGACTGGTTCGGCGGAGTGCGTTCATTTCTTTGCAGATGTCATGGATCTCACATTCCCTGTATTTTCGCAGGTCAGCTAGATTCTCTCCAAGAGCCTCAATCTGTCCCTCGAACAATTAGTTGCATTCATGGATCATGGCCTTAGCGGCTTTAGTAATTTTTGCATTTTCGACAATCAAGTTGTCAACTTGATCGCTGAGTTCTCCAACCAATGAGTTCACAATTGTGAGACTTCTTTCTAGTAATGAAATTCGAGCTTACATGGGATTCTTGAGCATCGTCTTAGACTTCCCATGTATCGGTGGCGCCGGAGTGTCCGGCTCCTCAAGCCCACGACTATGTTGTTGCTTCGAGAGCGGTTCCTCCATCGCAACAAATCATTCTTCGTGTGCGATTGTTTTGACTTTTTTCACCAACCAACCAAATAACAACTGGACGTAATTGGCTCTGATACCACCTGTCACGGAGTTAGACTTATAAAGAGCTAACCCGCGCAACACTTAATCACTTAGTAAGCCTAAAGTTTGAGTGAATTTTTTCGAGCCATGTGGGACAATTAGGCAACGATTTCGATAGTTGTATGGAATGCCTAAAAGTGAGAAAATTTATATTAGAACAAAACGTTAAGTAAAGTTTTAGATTTTAACACAATTTTACAACTGTCAGTAAGCATCATGTTGACATGAAAGTATAAATCGCATATACATGTGCTAACCCATTTTATGAGCTATACAAACATTACAAATGATACAAATATGTTATAAAAATGCATCGTGAGGCTTCAGACTATGACCTTTAACGTATGTTCATAATTTGATCTACCTAATAATTAAACAAAATAAAAGAATATTTAAACCCAAGCTAAAACAGTGATACCAAAATTTGACATGAATATTCTACATAATTCATCTCTGCTACATGCATAAATAGTTTTTTTTCTGCACAACCTTGTACATCTTCAACTTCATAATATAAAAATAAAATACTATAGTGTATGAGTTTTTTAATAATCGAGTTTCATTAATATCAAAATATAGGAAGTAAGCGTAGGGAAAAAATTGAAGTCAGTATGAAAATAAAGACTACAAAGCATATCACAGATACAAAACAAATTACAATATAAGAAGGAAACAAGTCAAATTCTGGACCCTGGAGCCAAAATAGAAGAAATATAAAATCACAAATTTCTCTCAATTTTCTTCGTTGATTATTATATCCTAGAATAAAAAATACAAACATCAGAATTGGCCTGAAGAATTCATAAAAACCACAAAATTAAATATATTATATTATAATCAGAAGATTTAATTTTGAATTAACATAGGATAGAATAGTTTTCGTCGGAGCCTTCCCTCTCCTTCAATAGGTTTTCCTCAAAGGTGAACTCCTACCTTCCATCTCCATCAAAGGATTGTTCCATAAATCCACACAGTTCAATTTTGATCATTTACTCACATAAAGTACCTGACTGAACTTGAAGACATCAAATTAGTGCCTGGTGCAGTGGCCGTTGTCACTTGTCACACTTGACATCAACTTCGACAAAGGAATGGTGACACTGGGATGGTGAGGTCTCATGTGATGACGTCCTTTAGGAAGACCAGTTGGTCATCCCTTTTGCAGTAACTAATCCAGAAGTGTTTGGTTGAGAGGGGGGATGAAGAGGTCACGAAAAGGAGTGAGAGAGCCTGCCTGGGTTGGGTGATTTAGGGTTGCTTCTTTGTCTTGATTTGTCCTGAATTAATGAAGCCATTATTGCACGTGCCTCATAAACCATTGATCACTAATATTGGAAAAAGGTGAAAAATGGATGGGGAAATTGTAATAGTTCTGTTATTGAAATGATTTAAGTCATATGCTTCATGAAAACCATGGATCACCAACTTGGAGAAAAACAGATGAGGAAAACTGGGGAGAGTTCCATTATTGGGGTGATTGAACAAGGCCATTATTACTTGTGCCTCATAAATGTGTGATTAATGTATTGGTAAAAGTGGGAAAGAGAGATGGGGTGAAATGGGAGAGATGTTCCGTTGTTAGAATGAAATGATATTGTTTTTTCATTTTTTGTTTTTGGAAATATTGAGACATATCAAAGGCATTCCAGGGAGTTTGAAACATTCATGCACAAGGTGTCTGAATAATGTAGGGAAAATTTTGAAATTTATTAATGAAATTTACATAGTACTATTTAGATTAGATCCTCCTTTAAAATCAGTTTTCTTCTATGGAAAAGTTGTTTCTATTTGCAAGTAATTTTATATTTGTTTATTATTGTTAATTTATACCTTGAGTGCCTAAACTTTGAAGCAAGAGCTTCATTGTAATTTGAACCTTAGCACTTAAGACTATCTTTGTCTAAATATCATTTTCTAGATGCGTGGTAAGTGGTTCTGGAAAGATTGCAATGCATGTTATTGAGAAGCTTCTTGCTTATGGTGCTCTTCCGACCACAATATCAGGTAATCATGGCATGGCTTGTCATGTATGTTTGAATATTTATCTCGTGTGATGTATCTGACTTATTAAGATTAATGCTGGATTGACATGTGTTCTATCTTTTCCATCATATTTTTTTTCACTTTTTTCTTTCTAATTAAATGAAGAAAAAATGGTCAAGCTTTGCACATCAATATTTGCCTTTGATTTTTTTTTTATAACAATTGGCCTCAATATGTAGGGTTTCCTAATAATATTATATATATATATATTTATAAGTAAGATAAATTTTATTAGAAAAAAATCATACACAAGAAATGCATGAAGAGCAAAACAACAACCAACTCAAAACAAGCATTCATTTACAACATCATAAATGGAAGAAAAACGATACATGTCTGAAGCAAACATTTATTCCCCTAAATGGCGTGAACAAATAAGAGAAAGCTCGGTAGCAAGTCTCTCCTGATTATCAAACACACACACATTCTGCTCTTGCCAAAGAAGCAATGAGGGTCAGGCCGTCAAACTACCAAATGCCTACCCACACCCCCAAGCCAACACACAAACAACGCTCGAAGAGATGAATGCATTATCCAAGCAAGGCCAAACAAACCTATAAACATATCCCACAACCTCCTAATATATGGACAGTGAATGAAAAGATGGTCTACAGACTCCATTGAAGCCTTACACATGTTACACTAGCTAACAAGAGTGAAATCCCAGTTTTAGTACAAGACTGCAAATTATAAGTAACAAGAATCTTGCCCAAGACTATGGTCCAAGCAAATAATGCAACTCTAGATACCACTAGTGCCTTTCATACACTATGCCAAGAAAAGCTTCCAGGCCCGACAGGCATGAGAATAGAGTAAAAACTCTTAACCTAGTAGCCACACTCCCGATTGGAGTGCTAACACAGCCTATCCGCAAAAATTCTTGCAGGGGGAAATGAATATAATAGGTCACAAATGAGGAGAATGCTTCCAATTCTCAATCTTGAATAGCTTGCAAAAATCTTTCACTGTATATTAGTACTCCAAAGACAATGAACGTCAACCACAAAAACATCAGGAGAGCACACAAGCCGATACAATTCTGGGTAAACGAGCTGTAAGGGAGAATTCCCACACCAAATATCATCCCAAAAGCGAATATAAATACTATTCTCCAACTCAAAACACTACAAATCAAGAGAAAGAGTCACACTGTGTGCAGATATATTTCCATAACTCCATGCCATGAGGATCGTGAGGCATCAATGACACCCAACTCCCACTGACAATTCCATACTTAATCATAATCACCTCCCGCCACAAGCCCCCCTGCTCCACTCCAAACTGCCATAACCATTTCCCAAGAAGAGAAATATTAAACTGGCACAACTTTTTAATGGCCAAACCTCCTTAAGAAAAAGGGTGACACACGCTTTTCCAGTTAACCAAATGAACTTTAGGCACTCTCACATTGGATCTCTAAAGGCAATTTCATTGGATCTACTTGAGCCGTGAAGCCACAACTACAAGAAGAGAGAACAGAGAAAGGTAGTAAGTCAGCAAGTTAGAAAGGATGCTTCTAACCAAAGTGAGCCGATCTACTTTGGAGAGGTAAATATGCTTTCACCTAGCCAACCGATGCTCTATCCTCTCAATAATTGAATTTCAAATAATAGTAGCCTTGAAAGATGCCACCAAAGGAAGATCCAAATATAAGAGGGACAATTGCGCAGTCAGACACCCTAAAATATTAGCCAACTCCTACAAATGAGGCACAATACCAATTGGAATCAAAACTGATTTACTGAGATTAATCCGTAACCTTGACGCAGCCTTAAAACAAACAAAGATGGATAGCATGTGGAAAAGATGCCCCTGATCTGCCTCGCAAAACACAAGTGTCATTGGCATACAAAAGATGGGAAACTAGAAGTAAACCCCTACCTAAACAGCCCACCGAGAATCCAGAGAGAAGCCTGGCCAAAGAGGCCTTGCCCACCATGCGACTGAAAGCCTCTATAACAATAACAAATAACATAGGAGACAATGGGTTCCCTTGCCTAAGGCCTCAGGAGCTCAAAAAGAACTCACAGGGACTATCATTAACAAGAACCGAGAACCGGATAGTGGAGATACAAAAGGAGATCTATCACCGCTATTGGGCCGAGAAATTATAGCGTTGAAGAACATAAAGAAGGAATCCTCAATGAAAGTGATCATAAGACTTTTCCAAGTCCAGCTTACAATCAACCTTGATTTGACTATCAAAGCACTCATTCGTGATGAGAATCGAATTTAAAATCTGCTAGCCAAACAGAAAGGCACTCTGAGAGGGAGAAATAATCTTCCCCAAAATCGCCTTCCACCAGTTAGCAAAAACTTTAACAATGATTTTATACATGTCTCCCACCAAACTAATAGACTAGAAATTTTTCAGGTCATCTATTGGTGGCTTATTGGAAATGAAGGCCACAAAAGTCGCATTAAGTCCCCGCTTAAACCTACAATGCGCTTGGAACTCGACACATACCCATAACATCAAACTGCAAGATAGCCTAACAATTTTAAAAGAACACCAAGGAAAACCCATTTGGACCAAGGGCCTTATTTCCTTTGCATCCCCGAACCACGGACTCCACCTCCTCCTCATCAAATGGACGATTAAGCCACTCGATATTCTCCTTAGAAATGACATCAAACTAGATTCCATCAAGAAGAGGATAGGGGTGATCCGCCTTCTGAAAAAGAGACCCATAAAACTCCACAATGTGCTCCCAGATTTCCTCCTAACACGTCAAGGAGATACCATCAATGTACAACTTTCTAATGATGTTAGCATGCCGGTGAGAATTAGCTATACAATGAAAAAACTTGGAATTCTTGTCCCTTTCTCAAAGCCACAAAGATTGAGATTTCTAGTGCCAAGAAATCTCATCCATTAGAAGTAATTGCTCAAGAGAGGTGGCCAACATAGTCTTGCGTCCGCTCTCCTCCTCCGATAAAGGTTGAAGCATAGCCACTTCATCAAGAGCACACAAATCTGCCATCAAAGTATGCTTCTGAACTCAACTTGTCCAAAAATAGTATCATTCCAAAGTTTTAAATCTCCCTTCAACAACTTCAACTTGGAAGCAAGCACATGACTTGGAGTGCCTTCTACCTCATACGACTCCCACCAAAACTTAACCTAGTCCACAAAACCGTCGCCAACAACCACATGTTCTCGAACCAAAAAGGATGACAGTAGTGCGGCGATGGACCACAAGCCAAGAGAACCAAAAATGATCAAAACACCACCAACTCAACCTCAACTAATGGAGATACATATACTAGCCAACCTAATCCACGAAGAGCAAAAATCGATAAAGCCGAGAAAAGGATGACTCAACGCGATTTTAGACCACGTGAAAGTTCTGACAACTAGCGGAGGATCCACCAAGGCCAAGGCATCAATAAACTCAAAGAACCCAACCATCGAAGGAGTAAATCCTGTCGAACCCATCTTCTTAAAAATGCACCACATTGAAATTCCCCCTAAGACACCATGGCAGCCTCCACCAATTAGTGCAAGATGGCAAGCTCATCTCAGATCGGTCTCCTATCATTGGAAAGATGAGGCCCATATACCCCAGAGAACATCCACACACTATGGTCCCCAATATTCTTAAACTTGCAAGACACGAAAAACTGACCCACAACACCATCCAACTTGCGAACAACGCAACTGTCCCACATCAAAAGAATGCCACCAGCCGCTCCCAAGAGGCCAAGAAACAC
The DNA here is from genome assembly GCA_023512835.1 of Taxillus chinensis. Taxonomy (NCBI): domain Eukaryota; kingdom Viridiplantae; phylum Streptophyta; class Magnoliopsida; order Santalales; family Loranthaceae; genus Taxillus; species Taxillus chinensis. The sequence goes on along the minus strand of CM042084.1, from coordinate 8,683,749 downwards.
CCAATCCCCGAAATGATATTGCCAAAAAAGCTTCATAAGGTCTGCTGTCACAAACTCCAACTTAGTTTCCTGCAAATAGCTAATGTCTACATTCTACTCCTGGAGTAGGTTGCTAATGTAAAGGCACTTTACCCAATCAAGGAGCTCCTGCACATTCCATATCACGAGTTTCAAACTCATTGGGCTAACTCAAGGTCCTCCCTAAGAACCAAACTAGCTACTTGGTCCAATTAAGAAGGCCTAGAAACCTCTGTTTTATAATTAATCGAAGAAGCAAGCCTTTTAAGCTCCCTCACACCTTTAGGTCTTGTGCGCACGGGTAGCCGAGTAAGGGCAATAACCTTCCGGGTAAGATGCTGAGCTTCTCTATCCCACAACAGAGTAGAAATAGTAGGTTCAAACCCTTCATAATTTACTCCCAACACTTTACCAATGAATTTATGCCTTCTTAATATCCACTCTGAGTTCGATAGGTAAGCTAAGACACTGGCATTGCAACAAGGTGGCCCATAGAGAGCATCAACGAGCGGACCTGCGGTTATTGGGGGCTAAACAACCTAGCCAGCTAGCTAATCTGCCCCAAGTAGTGCCACCATCTTACTAGTAGATGCAAAACCATCCTCCATTGCCTCCGAATAAGGAAAACCGGCACCCCCATATTGGTCACAACCACCCTTGTAGATGTCCCCCTCAAGTCCTACCCCTTGGTCTTAGGCAACAAAGCATCCCCCCCGATCCAAATGACCCCCGCCAGAGGCACCGACAATGGCCACAACTCCCACAAGATAGTCCCCCATCCACAACCCAGTTTCTTGGGCACACTCTTCAGTAGAAGGGCTATGCTTGCCACTCTCTCCTTGCTCGAAACGCCAAGGTCTAGGTGACCCCTATGCAAGTACAACTTCGCTAGTTGTAGTAGCAATCACCGGTGCTAGGGAAGAAGCCCATGAAGAAAACAGCCCCGTCACCCCATCCTCAAGCCTGGATGATACAGACAATTGAAACGTTGCAGGGACCACCACAAGAAGAGATGATAGAGGAGAGGCGCCAGCTTCGGTCGGCTCATGCATTGACCACAGAACATTCACCCCTATTCTTGACGCCAAGCTTCACTCGGATGGACAAAGCAATAGTCTTGCGAGCATTGACGCTGTGTCATCTCCCGACTAACGTCAACTTTCTTAGATGCTACGTTGCAGAAGGATCGAGAGTCGCGTGCAGAGCCGCGCGCATAGGGGGATTGTGGAACCTCTACCCGGTCAACCCCCAAGCCCTTCGACTAGTAAGGAGCACAAACCAATCCACCTGTGAGCATAGCCGTTGGGAGGGATGAAGAGTGTCCCCTAAGATTTTGAAGGGCTGACGATAGAAAAGGAGAGGAAGTTGCCGTTTCGGTTGCACCGCCATTGAGCTAGAAAGACCGTAGCACCCTAATGGAACAAGCGCACCTTGAACTGGGCAAGAGGAACTGAGGAAGGCCAACAATCTCCACTAGCACAAAGCTTAACTAGGATGTAATGACCCGACTAAGCGAAACGGAGCTAATCCACGTTTGGCTTCTCTCCATGATTCGAACTGCCCGACCTAGAAGTTTTACCTTGAAAGACTTGGATCCCACGTGGATGGCGCATGAAGAAGTTGTGATGCCGTCGCGAGCACACCGAGGAGGCGAGAGAGGAGCGTTGTTGACCTCCACAAGCAACCCTGTGCCGCTAGCAAGGGGAACCACTATGACCCGACGATCACATTCGAGTCAACCTTCATCATGGGTGCCTCGCATAATGTTTCATATGTGTAGGTTAATTTTTTTAGTATTATATATATAAATATAATATTAGTATGCAAGAATATTATATATATATATATTATTAGTTGAGTACTTGAGTTGTAATTAATGTTACAACTAGTGGGAGATTAACATATGAGGTTTCTATTACAATAATGGTGCATTAAGGATCAGACTTGAGTCTTTATTTTTTTAATAGTACTAGATGAGATTACCAAACATATTCATGAGCAGATACCGTAATATATACTGTTCATTGATGATATTATTTTGATCGATGAAACTAAGAAAAGAGGTTAATAAAAAATTATAGTTATAGAGGCAAACTATGTAGGCTTGAAGTTTTAAATTAAGCAAATCAAAGACTGAATATATAAAATGTAAGTTTTGAAAACGAAAAAATAATGAGCAAAGTGTTATTACACTTGACCAATAGATTCAAGTTACAAAATGTTTACCTAGGGTTGATAATTTAACGAAACGAAGAGCTTTATGGTGGGTTAAGTAGAGAAGTGTGACTAGAGTCTTATGTGATTAGAATATTTTATTGTGTTTAAAAGAAAAGTTTTATAGGATGTCTTTTAAATCTTTTTTATTATATGGAACGGAGTGTTGAGCTAAAGTTTAGTATTAGTTAAATAATAAAGAAAATAATTCTCTCTTATTATTCTTGTATAATGAGGGATTACATACACACACACACATATATATATATACGCAATTTAGAAGACTCAGATTAAGAAAAAAAAACCTACCTAGGAAACTATATAATTACAATTATATGACAACTAATTAAAGATTTTGGTAACTAATCAAAGATTCTTTCCAATTCTCCCTCTTAAGTTGGCGCAAAGATATCAAACATGTCCAACTTAGACAAAGTTGTATGGAAAGAGGCACCAGTAATTGTATGTGTTATCATATCAGGCAATTGATATGCACTTTTAATGTAGGAACTTCCAATAAACCAAAATTTAAATTATCCTTGATGTAATTCCTATCAAGTTCAATATGCTTGGTACAATCATGCTGTATTGAATTATTAGCTATCTCGATGGCAGTTGTGTTATCACAAAAGAGCATCACTAGTTTCTAAGAGCCATAACCAAGGTCTTGCAAAAGAATACGTAACCATGTGAGCTCTTGAGTAACATAATAAAGAGTACGATATTCAACTTCTGCACTAGACAAAAAAATCACATTCTGCTTCTTGCTCCGTTAAGTTATTAAATTATCACCCACAAATGATATATACCCTGAAGTAGACTTTTTGTCTAATTTAGATCCAACAAAGTTAGAGTCGGTATATCCCATAATGTTTAGGTGTCCATGCTTGAAAAACAGAATACCTTTGCCTTGAGAAGACTTCAAATAAGTCAGAAAATACGGTTCACAATACCAATATGTTGATCACTCCGATTATGCATGAATTGACTTACAACACTAACTGCATATGAAAGGTCAGGTTTAGTGTGAGTCAGATAGATCAATTTTCTAACTTCTGATATCTCTCTTTGTTCGTTGGAACCTGATCAGGATAGATAGCTAAACCATAGTTCATCTCAATAGGAGTATCAGCAAGTGCACAAGCCGAGTTACCAGTTTCAGTTAGGAGGTCTAGAACATACTTCCGTTTAGAGAGAAAAGTTCCTTGTTTGGATAGGGGAAATATTATGTTTTCAATGCCAAGGAAATATTTTGAAGCTCCCAAGTCTTTCATCTCAAATTCCTTCATCAAATGACAACGAAGCTTTTTTATTTTAGATATGTTATTACTTATGACAATTATATCATCAATATAAACAAGTAGCAAGGTAATATTATCACCATCTCTTTTATAAAACAGAGTGTGATAAGTCAAAGACGGTTTGAAACCATATTTCTGCGTTGGATGGCTAAATTGGTCAAACCAAGCCCTTGGTGACTGTTTCAAACCATATAATGCCTTCTTCAACTTGCACACTTTTGTTTCTTTCGGTATAAAATCAGGAGGAGGATCCATATACACCTCTTCCATTGAATTACCATAGAGAAAGGCATTCTTCACATTAAACTGGCATAATGGTCGGTCTAAGTTAACTGCAAAAGATAAAATAACTCTAATAGTACTCATTTTAGCCACAAGAGCAAAGACTTCTTTGTAGTCAAGCCCATACGTCTGAGTGTAGCCTTTGGTAACTAATCTGGCCTTGTATCTTTCAACTGTCCCATATGATTTATTTTTACTGTAAACACCTATTTACATCCCTAAGTGGAATTCTTCTTATCTTGGGGTAACTCAACCCATTCCCAAGTGAAATTCTTCAAAAGAGCGTTCATTTTCTCTACTATAGCAGATTTTCATTTAGGATCTCCAAGAGCTTAGTGAAAATGACTAGGAATCGAAATAGAAGACAGCTAAAGAGCAAAACAAGATGAGATTTAGATAGAGGATTATAAGAGATAAAGTTAGAAATAGAATAAGCAATATTAGAAGAGGATTTTCAAAAACCAAATTTATTAGGCTCTCTACGGTAACGAAAAGGATATCTCCGACTCATATAATTGTCTAAACTTGTAGGGTTTTAAATTTGAAACTATAGATGGAGATTCAAGTACCTCAATGAGGATTTGTGTTACATGATCAATTCCATAAGAATCATCCGATGACATAATAGTGTCATTGAGAGGAGGATCTGATTTGAGAGTAACATCTCGTCTTACATAATATTTGTCAAACATTGCTGGCCTCTCATGTTTACTTGATTCAACTATTATAGGATTAGAATTAAGAGAAAGTAACGACTCCCCCTCACCTAAACTAGGAAGTGACTCCCCCTCACCTAAAATAGTAAAATCCTCATTATCTCTGAAAATCCACACCCTCTTTTCATCCAACCATAGTTGTTCCTCTTTCTTACTACGGAACTCCCCCCGAAGAGGAACAACAGAGATATTGCCAGAAAAATAGAAAACCTGCTCACAGAATTGAACGTCTATAGACATAGTATTTACCCGTAAGAGGATGAAAACATTTATAGCTCTTTTGAGAATTAGAATAACCCAAAAACACACATTTGAGAGCACGAGAGTCAAGTTTATATCGATGGAGGTGGTGCACATGAACAAAGCACACACAACTAAAAACTTTAGGACAAATGTTAAGAGCTGAAGGAATGTTGTGGAAGCGAGACAATACTTTCGAAGGGGTTTGCTAGTCAATGACACGAGTAGACATTCGATTGATAAGATAAATATCAGTAATGACAATATCTGCCTAAAAATGTTTAGGGAAGTATAAAGCCCGAGCCACTACAAGGAGATGTTAGTTTTTATGTTCAGTTACACCATTTTGTTGTGGGGTGTAAATACATGTGGTCTGATGAAGGATGCCATGCCATCTAAAGAAGTCAACAAAAGGTTGATTTACAAACTCACGTTCATTGTCAAAATGAAACACTTGAACTAGGATATGAAACTAGGTAACAATCATTTGATAGAATTGATGAATGACATGAATAACATTATTTTTAGATTTCATCAAATTTATTCAATTTACCCTAGTATAGTTATCAATAAAAGACAAAATATTTATGTCCTGAAGCAGAAGGAGTAAAAAAAGGATCTCAAACATCAGTATGGACACGAAAAAAAGGAATATAACTTTTATTTACACTGATTTTAAATGGAACAACATGATTTTTAGCATAAATGCATTGATTATATTTTAAACTAGAAGCAAAAATATTTTTGAATAATTTAGGAAATAATCGTTCGAGAGTCACAAAAGAAAAGTGTCATAAACGATAATGTCATAAAAGATTTTTTTTTCTTGGTCAAGTGTTTCATGCCTTACTTGGAATCCTTGTCTTAGCTTAGATTTCAATGTTCTCGCTCCTTTCCAATAATACAAATCTCCTTTCTCTTTACCAGTGCTAATTATCATCTTTGTGAGATTGTCCTGAAACACACAGTGAGTAGAATAAAATATTATAGAACAATTAAGATGTTTGATAAGTTGGCTAATAAAAAAAATATTATTAGAGAGATTCGGAGCAAGTAAAACGAACGACAAGGAAAGAGTAGGTGAAAGTGAGACATCTTTAGCCCAGTAATAGGCATAGGAGTCCCATTAGCAACTTGAACAGATTCAAAAAGTGAGGATCGAAGAGATGTAATTAGAGAGAGATTACTGGTCATATAATCAGTGGCTCTAATATCGATTATCCAAATGTTGTCGGTAGAAGAAAGTAAAGCTAATTTTGAATTACCCCCTTGGGACACTCGAGTGATATGAGAGTCGAAGATGAAGGACTTTTACTTTTGATAGTCATTTCAACCTTAATGCTATTGCTAAAGAATTTTCTACCACCAAACTTCCACGTCTCCTCAAATACCATGTACACAGTTACACCAGAGTTCTTCGTGCGTTAAAAAACAGATGGTGGTGTGTTACACCCAGCAGCAATCAGACACCCGAGATGGAGACAGAAGCAGCCGCAGTGGCGACAGGCAACGGTGGAAGCGCTAGCAGAAAGAATCACGCGATGCGAAGAGGGATCAAGAAATCAACTCAATCTGGAACACGTGATGCGTTCCTCCGACACAAGGTGACGATGACGACAGTTGGGTGTGGTGGCATCGTCATTGGCGGCAACGTCCGTAGGATTGGAAGCACTAGTTAAGATGTAACCCACAGCGTGAGGCTATGCTGTTGTGGTTACGAGAAGGACTATGATGGTTGTCGACGGTAACGACGGCAATTGTCAGCGATAGTGAGGGTGGTGGTTGGAGGCGGCAACAATGACAATGACAACGACAGCGATGGACATTCAGAGGCTACGGAAAGTCTTGTTTGACATAGGCATAGGCTAAGTCACCATTAAAGAGAGTCAAGCAACTGCAAGACGACAACGAAGAGCTCCTCTAAAGGTTAGGGTTTTCGCTCTGATACCAAATTAAATAATAAAGAAAATAATTCTCTCTTATTATTCTTGTGTAATGAGGGATTACATATACACATATATACACAATTTAGAAGACCTAAATTAGGAAAGAAACCTACCTAGAAAACTATATAATTACAATTATATGACAACTAATTAAAGATTTTTTTCAGTTGTATTCTTGAGATACAAATATTAAGATGAATGTATGGTAAGATTAAAATGAATAAGATTCGAAATGAGAATATTTGTCATGTCATTTGGGTAACTTCGATTGCTGATAAGATGTGAGATAATCACTTACATTGATTTGGTTATTTAGGACGTAGGCCATAGATGCACCTTTTAAAAGGGTAGAAAAGATTGATATTATATGAGGTAGAGAATTGAAGGAACGACAAAAAATGACTTGGTTGGATGGGTTAATAAAAGATTTAGAATTGTTAGATTTGGAAGAAAACATAGAAACTAATAGAAATGTTTGAAAGAGAGAGATTCGTGTATTGGATTAAATATAAGCTTTCTATTTATTTTGGTTCATATAGGTGGCATCATTTTATTGAGATTAAAGTTTATTGGTTTGATTTATGTAATAACTTTTAACAAAAATTTGCAAATAGGAAACTACACTTATTTTTTGACAATGTTAATTGGAACTTCCTCTTAGTGTTATTGAAGAAGATAGGTTTTAGGGCCAAATGACTGAATTGGATTCATCATATCAACTCCTCCATGGTTTACTTTGTCATTTTTAAAGGGGGATCTTGTCAATTCTTTTGTGCTTCCAAAGGATTGTGGCAAGGCAAACTTTTGTTACCTTTGCTTTTCCTCTGCCATGAAAGTGCTTAGGAAGAGACTGTTCGTGTAGCTGTATCTTAGCTTTAGCAGAGTTCTCAGATTTTTAGAGGGACTAGTACCATCCCAATACTGCATCTCCATTTTGCCAATGACACCTTGAATTTCCATGATGCTAAAGTTGAAAATCTTGTTAATTTGTTGATCGTATTGTGCTTTATAGCAGTTTTGGGGTTGCAGGTCAATTTTGTCAAAAGTGAACTTTTGGCAATGGGTAAAGGGGCGGTGGATGGAAGCCTATTGGTGTGAGTGATGGGGGTTGAACGTCTTTAAGCCTTCAATGCAGTGTTCCTTGCTAAGTGGAAGTAGAGATTTGTGGTGGAAAAGGGGAGTTTGTGGCTGCAAGTGATCATTTCCATTTTTTGGGGTGGATCACTTTCGGTGTACCTCAAAACCTTCGTTCTTTTAAAGTTGGTTTATGGTGGCCATTAGGTTCGAGCATGAAGGATTTCCTTCATCTTGTGACATGGAAGCTAGAAGGGTCCTTTATTTCCTTAGGATGCATGTTGTGGGGACCGGTGGTCATTACAGGATTTTTTTCTTGTGTATGGTTTGGCCTCTTTGAGGTGTCCCTTTCATATCAAATTGTCAAAGATTGATACACTATATCAACTCAATTTGGATCAGGGGCAATGGAATGCAAATTCTTGGAGAGGTACTACAAATGGGGTGTTCTTTGTCGAGAACTTCTTTTATATGCAAAATGATTGAGGTCCTATAAGCTTGGAATGAAAGTGTTGATGCACCCTTTGGAAGGCTAAGGTGCCCGCACAGGTAAACTTTTTGCTTTGGGTAGTTACTTGGGGCAAGGTTCTCACTCTGGATCAACTCTGAAAGAGTGACATGCAATTGGTGAGTAGATGTCTGTTGCAAAAAGTGTTGGGGAGCAGATTGACAAATTTTTTTGTCAGTGTAGTTGGGCAACATAGGTGTGGGCTCTTATTTTTGCCATGATTGCTTGGGTTCTGTTTGATCATGTTGGCTTCTGAAATTCTTGTGCGGAGTGATATTTGGGTGCATGGGTGATGAAAGAGTTGATTTGTGCATTCCTACTAGCCATATTTTTTGGATTTTGGGGAGGGAGCACAGTTGTTGTATCTTTGATAATGAGGAGCGCAATTTTCAGTAAGCACTAGTTATGGGCTTTGTTGTCTGACGTCGAGTTTTGTTTTAATTATCCTTGTACTAATGGTTCGACCCTCTGTGTAGGTCATGCGTTGTAATCTTCTCACTTTCTTGGTGGTTTCTTCATAAAAAAACCCTGATTAAAAAAACAAACAAAATTAGGTGCTGTGATATATATCTACCAACATTATGTGCTTGTGCCCAATAATTTGTAGGAGGCTAATGATAATAGATTAAAATGAGTTCATTGAGTTCATTTGATTAATTGCAAATTAATTTGTAATTTGCTGATTGCTGTTATTAGGAAAAATTTCATTAACAGGGAAAAATGAAATAAAACAGCTATAATGTTGAGGAACTTGTTGGATCCACAGTAACATCAAGGAAAACTCCTGCATGGAAGTTGGTTGACTAAGTCTGAGGTTGCTGAATTTGAAGTTAGCAGATATATATATTTATATAAGTCGGAAGGAAATATTATAGTATTCAGATGTGCATTGGATCACTATCTTTAGTGATGTTAGAATTGAAATGATCCAAAGGATTGGATGGGTCTGGGTAGCTAGGTATTATGCAATTTGGTGCCCTGTCTCATGGTCTAATCATGTCCCATTTATAATGATTTTTGTTAAACAAGTAGATAACCTTAGTCTGTTTTTTTCTTTTCCTTTTGAACAGCTCTGTATTCCATCTCCCTTGAAACTCTTTCCTTACTTGGGACTTAATCTTACTATAGTATCTGCAATGGTTGTCCAGTCCCCTTTGTATAAGATGTTAATCCAAAGCATGCTTCTTTGCTAACAAAATATTGTACAGATTCCAGAGGTTATTTGGTAGATGATGACGGGTTCGACTACCTGAAAGTAACATTTTTGAGAGATCTTAAAGCCCAACAAAGGAGCTTACGGTGTGTGTTTTTCCATCTCTTTCATCTTGTAACTCACTGTTCATTGATGACTTCCAGTATTTACTCTTCACACTTGGTGTTGCAGAGACTATTCAAAGACTTATGCTCGGTCTAAGTACTATGATGAAGCAAAGCCTTGGAATGAAAGATGCGATATTGCATTCCCTTGTGCTTCACATAATGAAATTGATCAGTCCGATGCCATTAATCTGGTTAATTCTGGGTGTCGTATACTTGTAGAAGGTACTTTAGTTTGATACTTTTGGCTTTTAGACAGTTTATGTTGTTTTAGTACTCATTATATTTTACATTTTATTTTAAAGGTTCAAACATGCCATGTACTCCTGAAGCCATTGATGTTCTGAGAAAGGCTAGCGTTCTCATTGCTCCTGCAATTGCTGCTGGTGCTGGAGGGGTATAATCTTCACTTTCTCCTTCACGTGCATTATATAATTGCCTCAATTTTAATTATTTTTTTATTTTTTGTGGAGATAGTTAAGCAGGTTTAATGGCTTACTATTTTTTGCACGTTTAGCTTGTATCTACCTTTGTTTTTGCCTTAGTTTGTTTAATGGGTTTTAGATACATTAAAAATCCCTTTATAACCAAAATATCAAATCATAATACATTTAAGGCAGCACCTCTTGTGCGTTTCAACTGCAGTTAATATGAATGTTAATTTACCTCAATAGAGCTTGTGACTGCACCATACTTGAAATGCAGATGAAGGTGTCTTTTGAGTTCTTGTTAAGAACATTTTCACATTTATTTGGACTTTGTGTTTAGCATAAAAGCAAACTTAATGTGATGGCTTTTAATATTTTACAATAGTTTTTGGTTTAAGGACTAAGAATTTAAACTTTTGTTGCAGTTTGTTTTTCTTTAATTAGTTTGGCTGGATGAGTTGAAACAGTTGGAATGAGTTATTCTTACTGTATTATTAGTTATATTTTATCTAAATTAATTTTTTCGTAGTTAGGTTTTCTTCACCTTGTATATTAGTATGCACATAATTATTTGATTATGAATGAGAAGAAATATTTTTTCCTCACTTGGTATCGGAGCAAAAACAAAACTCTAACCCTAAAAGGAACTGCTTGCTGCCACCCTTGCCAGTGCTTCTCATTTGGTTCTTCCCTTGTGATCGACTAGCCTATCCTCTCTACTCTTGTCTCTTTATTTTGTGAGCTATGTCATGTTCTAAATTGAGCACAACAATCTCAATACCTCTTTGCAATGAGTCACGAATCATTGCCGTTGTCGCCCGTTTCCATTACTACTATCATTGCCACTGTCATCCTATGCCACAAGGTGTTGTAGGCCTAGATCCCGATCACAACTCCCTTGGACATGAGGATAGCAAGACCATTGAGAGTTAAGAACCATCTCTGCCATGACCTCTATTGCCTTAGCTGTTGCCATCATCACTAATCACCGTTGTTGCTCTCCTTAATTGTGACTGTCACTTCATATCACGATCTACCACCACCTGACACGAGATCGTGATTGCTCCTATAATGCCATGACCCATCATGTGCCCAAATTGCGTTGATTGCAACAATAAACTATGAAGGTCAACGGACGGATGATCCTCATGAATCGCTACTTTCTTAGTCGATGGCTCTAATGACAACTATAACCATTAAGTGTGGCCAACAACGGACTTTGAATATCAAAATTAGCCTATCCTCGTAGCCGCTACTCCTAGTCTTTACTTGTTGGTTGATACATGCCAGTTTACTCCTACATGAAATATGGCCAATAGTAGGTCGACCGTGAAACTATAGCTTTAGTTGAAAATCACTATCCCAAAGCTATATTTTCACCTATGGGGAAAAAAGCCTACTTGGGGTTATCCCCGTAAAAAAAATAGTGGGATGAAAATGGATATTTACGATAAAACACAAGTCAGATGGGACGATTAAAAGATATAAGGTCAGATTAGTTACCAAATGTTACACTCATACGTATGACATTAATTATCAAGGAACTTTTGCGGCTAATTTAGACTAGTCATTATGACAGTTTGATGTGAAAATACATTCCTTCGTTGTGATTTAAGGGAAGAGCTGTATATATATATATGGATTCTTTTTTAGGTTTTATACTAAATGAAGCAAAGGTATGCAAGCTCGAAAAAGTGTTATATGATTTGAAACGGCCATCGAGAGCTTAGTTTAGTCGATTTAGTCGCTTAATGTAAATATATGGTTTTAAGCAAGCTTTAATTGATCATACTTTTTCTATAAAAGAAATGGTGGAGATATTACCTTAGCTTATCATTTATGTTAATAACATGGTTGTTATAATTAATAACAAAAGTGAGATAGAAAGCTTTAGTATTATTTGATGAAGAAGTTTGAGATGAACATTCAGAGGTTTTGAAATACTTCTTAGGCTTTGAAATATTCTGATCCAAGCAAAAAAAAATTCTCTCAACAGAAATATGTTTTAGACATCTTAATTGAAACTAGTACCTTGGCTTGCGAACCTACAAATACTTCTATATAGGTGAACCATGATCTAACTATTTATTTTGATCAAGTTCCAATAAATAAAAGGATATATCAAAGGTTAGTGAGAAAATTATTTATCTAACTCAGACCTGACATATCCTATGCAATTACTGTTGTGAGTCAATTCATGTATAATCCAAGTAATCGGTATATGGGTATTGTGAACCATATTCCAACATTTAGGGTTTTTTTTTTTTTTTTTTTTTTTTTTTTAAACCTTGGTCTTGTTTTTCAAAAATTTTTTTTTGAACATGACACATTGAAATTATTTTTTTTATGCGGCGTGATCAAATTAAGTGTATTGAACATGACCAGAATTACATCTAGGATCATTTAATTTTCAGTATAATAAAGATTTTTTACGTTAAGAGAGCAAATCAATTAGTTGATATGATTACACATGTAGTTACTAGTGTTCCTCTTCATATAATTTTTGTCCAAGTTAGACATATGTAATATTATTGCACAACTTAAGAGAAAGGGTTAGAATGAGTTTATTAAATTATTAATTGTATTTTTATATAAATTAGTTTTTACCTAAGTCTTCTTCACCTTGCATATAAGTACGTTTAATTATGAATTTGGAGAAAAAATATTCTCCCTACTTTTTACTGAAACAAAATAATATCTGAGTTCCAATTCATAGATGTCCTTACGCATTACACTCTTATACCTTGATAATTTGTTAATCGTGAAATTGACATGGTTGCAGGTTGTTGCTGGGGAACTTGAGTTAAATCATGAGTGCAATTTGATGCACTGGTCTCCTGATGATTTTGAGTCAAAACTGCAGGTATAGCACTGTTGATTTTCTGCTTCCTCTTTCTAATGAAATTTTATTTTATCCCAAATAAAAGAGAGAGATTATTTTCTGTCGAAACTGACCACAGGAGTCGCTACTAATTATTGAGGAGCACCTCTTTTGAGATGATGTTAAGTAAACGAATTTTGTAAAAGAAAGTGTATTGTCTAAAAAGTGTTGCAGTTCAACTCTGCCTTCGAGCGGAAATCTAAATTAGATCTTGTAAATGCTCATGAAAAATGGGGCCACCTTCTTTCATGCAAACCTATACCGACTTTTATAGGATTTTAATCATCTCATGCAATTGATTCATTCTTCACAGGAAGCAATGAAACAAACGTACCAGAGAGCTCTTAAAGCAGCATCAGATTTCGGTTATCAGAAGGAGTCTCCTGAGTAAGTGCCATTGCCTGCAACATTAATATGAGAATAAATAACATTATGTGTGTGTGTGTGTGTATATATATATATATATATATTTGTGTGTGTGTAAGTTTTTGCTTGTTTTGTTGAACTGAGAGTCAAATGTTTTGGAGATCTTTTTCATTTCCTAATATTGGAATGGACATTAATATATACTATATAGTCTTGTCATGTCTGGTTCTTGTTATCCTATGTATGAGTGTTGTAACATCATGTGATATTAAGAAAAAGGAATACACAATGTATCCATCTCTTTACATGATATCAAAGTGGTGTGGTAAAAGAAATACACGTTGGATCGTTCGTCCGTGCTTTGGTGATCAACGCCAAGCAACCCATGAACAATTGACGTCTTGTTGTAGCATGAACAATCGGTGTCGTATCTCTTTGTGTTTGGAGACGATCAGCCTTACGTTTTCTATGCGACGATGATCGGTATGCATCTCTCTGCGTCTAGCAACAATAATCCTTCCGTTCGGCTGTACTAGGCGACATCGGCGACAACTTCCATTGGTGCAGGCACGATTGCGACGATGATGACACTGACACTAGATGAATAGCTTCTTCAGGTCACTTATCTCGACGTTGCTCTGTTGTTCGTCACATATATATCTTATCTCGTATTTTGTTGTTATGGTTTAGATTGATGCTTTTGTGACTATATACTATGGTTTGGATTGATGCTTTCGTGACTATTGTTGGGTGATTATGTTAAATTTTGCGTGATAATTTTGTACGTTGGGGGTCATTTGCTCTCATGACAACTAATAATTTTACTTTTCAACTTACCTTTGTGAAATTGGATGGTTCCAATTATATGCCTTGGTCTATGACTGTTGAAGTTTATGCTTTGAGCACCAATCAAGCGTCATATCTTTATTTGAATAGCCCACCTATTGGTTCCACTATGGAAGCCAAAGCTAAATGGGCCAAAGGCAATGCAATTCTTTGTATGTAATTGTGGAATGACATGGAACCGTGGCTGGTTCTTCAGTTTATGCCTTGTAAATCTGCCAAAAGTGCTTGGGATAGATGTACCTTAATGTATGCTGGCAAAGATAATATGACGCTTCTGTGACATGTGGGGGGAATTGTTTGATTCTACAGCTTGGGGATAAATTCCTGTTAGAATTCTACTCCACGTTTATCTCTCTTCATTAGTAGGGATGCTAAACGTGCTACTGCCTCACAGGCCAAGCGGGATGGCCCGCATTTTTTTCACGGGCCGAGCCTATAAATTTTGGCCAGTTTATATGAAGATCAAAACATCGTGGGCTATCATTATTTATTTATTTATTTATTTATTTGACTTTTTTTAATTGTATTTTATGATTCTTTGGTTAGTTTTGCCCAGATGGCTATGGCTTTTGCGACCACTGCTACTTTGGCATGTCGACCTTTACGTAGTCCTTTCTATTTACTTGCTTCCACATCTGATGCCTAGGTCATCGACTTCGATGTCACTCATCGCATAACTGGTAATTTTATTCTTTTATCTTCCTTTTGATTTACACCGCCCACATTGTCACACCCTCTTACCTTTGTTGATGGTTCGCAAACTTCTGTCATGAGAACTAGGACCACTCAATTAAGTCTCTCTCTTTCACTTTCTTTTGTTCTATATTTACCACACTCATCATATAATTTGTTATTTGTTAGTTCCTAGACTAAATCTCTTAACTGTTCTATAATCTTTTCATTCTCTGGTTGTATTTTTCAGGATCTAAAGACTGGACGAACGATTGGTGGGAGAACTGAAGCTAATGGTTTTTGTTACTTTGATAGGGCTATTTCTTTTGCTGCGGATGCCATAGTTCCCAACACTTTTCTGATACTTTTTCGCTGCGTTGTTGCTTTGAGAATCCTTCCCTCCATAAGCTCTAGTCTATATCACCATCTGATGTGTCTGTTAATACTTTTCCTTGTGAAACATGTTAGGTAAATATTATCGTGTCTTTCCCTTCGCGTCAAATAAATCGTGTGGATACACCCTTTGCCTTGGTTTATTCTGATATGTGGAATCCATATCCCATATCAGGCTCTTATGCCCTTGCTTGTCTCTTCTATTTTGTTTGTGGTTGTGTCTCGCAGTATCGCAGATGCTCTCGCTCATCCTGGGTGGCGCTGAACCATAGAAGATGAGATGCAGGCTCTTATTACTAATGACACTTGGGTTCTCACCCCGTTGCCCACTGATAAACATGTTGTTGGTTGTCGATGGGTCTTCACTGTGAAAGTATATCATGATGTTTCCATTGAATGTTTGAAGGCTCGCTTGGTAGTTAAGAGCTATACTCAGATCTATGGTGTTAATTATGATGACTCTTTTTCTCCTTTTACCAAAATTTTGTCCATCCGCTTGTTCATTTCTTTAGATGTTCATTATGGCTAGACATTCTACCAACTTGACGTCAATAATGTCTTTTTTTACGGTGACCTTGTTGAAGAAGTTTATATGGAGCAACCACCTAGTTTTGTTACTCAGGGGGAGAATCTAGTTTGTCGTCTTCGCAAGGCTTTGAAACAATCTCTACGGACCTGGCTTTAGTCGATTCAGTACTGCTCTTGTTCGATTCGGCCTACGGCAATGTGAAGTTGATTATTTTGTGTTTAGCTCCTCTTCCACTACCGATTGTGTTCTTTTGGTTGTATGTGTTGATATTGTTATTACAGCTAGTGACATCGTTCGAAGTATTTTCTCTACGTTGAATTTTGCACTAAGGATCTATGTTGATTGCTCTATTTCTTGGGGATAGAAGTAGCCTATTCGCTCTATCTATACAAGTGAAATATGTGCTTGATATACTTGTTGAAGTTAAGATACTTATGAGTCAAACCTATTGATTCGCTTATGGATCTGACTGTCTGTTGGATTCAGAACATGGTTACATAATCCTGCTCAATATCAGAGATTAATTGGTTAGTTAAACTATTTAACAGTTATTAGATCAGATATTTTCTTTGTTGTAAATACCGTAAGCCAATGTATGAGTGCTCCTCGCACTACCCACTAGAATGTAGCATTACGAATTGTCAAGTACTTGAAAGGAGCGCAAGATAATCTTGATATTTATGGTTATTCTAATGTTGAGTAGGCGGTTTATTCGATCGATAGAAAATTTATTACTTGTTACTGTGTGTTTTTTGGTAAAAATCTTGTAGTTGAAAGAGTAAGAAATAACATGTTGTATCGAGATCTAGTGCAAAAGTTAATTACAGAGTAATGACACATGTAGTAGGTGAACTAATATGGTTGACAATGTTATTGTCAGGAATTAGCTTACCTTTTTCGCGTTCTTCAGTATTGCTTTGTGATAATCAGTTTGTTATTTCCATTGCTTCTAATCCAGTATTTCATGAAATGATAAAATATATTGAAGTTGATTGTTATTTTGAGAAAGTGCGGAATAATGCAATTAAAGTCACGCACATTCGAACTGAACATTAACTCGTTGATTTCTTTACTAAGCCAGTAAACCTTTGAGGGGTAATTGTATACGTTAACTTTATAACAAATTGAAACTATCTGATATATATATTCTAACTTGAGGAGAAGTGTTTGAACAGACATTAATATATATACTATAGAGTCTTGCCATATCTGACTCCTATAATACTATATGTATGAGTATTGTAACATCATGTGATATTAAGAAAAAGGAATACACAACATATTTATCTCTTTACACCTAAGAAATCGTTTCGTTTCCACTGATCCTAAATGCTGAGTGTGGAGCGGGAAGGGCGTATATCCCTTGCTGGTTATCTTTGGATTGAGAAATGTTACTACTACCTCTGTGATTATATTCCATTTGTTCAACAGACAAAGGATGTAGTGTTTGCCATTATATTGCAAATGGATAGTTTTTTTTTTCCATGTTTTTTATATTGCGTTGTATTTGTCTCCTTGGCAGGACATTGGTGCATGGGGCAGCCATCTCTGCATTCTTGATCATTGCTCAAGGTATGGCTGACCAAGGGTGTGTATAAATATAGATATTGGACTTCCCGTTTCCCTTCTCCCCAATATATGGGTTCGGTTTGGCTCAGAATATGTGTTATCTTCAGTAAATGCGCTAACATTGCCGGAGAGCTGAGGTGTAGCCATGTGGATTTCAAGATTGTCAAAGATTGTCTATCATACATACAATGAAAATAACGAAAGTGATCCCTGTACCATATGTAATTCAATAGTAGGGGCTTGAATGGGCCAAATTGTGGATTAATGCAAGGGGAATACTTGGATTTATAGTTCTTGTACTGGAATGTAAAATGGTCTTATGGTATTTTCATGACTGATGATGTTAATGGCAATCTTTTAATTAGGGTCAATTCAATAGTTAAATTACTGTTCAGTGTATTTGCTATCCTTTGTGTTTTTTTTGGTTTGTTTCGTCAGTGCTAATGAGCTCTGAATGCACCGCGGAGAAATCCTTTCGTCTGTGCAAATGAGCTCTGAATGCACCGCGGAGAAAGAGATCCGATAATTTATTTAAATTGTAGGTGAAATGTTTTTAATTGCACGCTTTTTCATAGAATCTAACGAATGCCATGTTACTATAATAATAATAAAAAAAAAAGTACGCCAGTAAGTATGTATCGACCATGCGGGTGGCGGTGGCAGATGAATTCTGGTTTTCCATTATCATAATTTTTTATTTATTCATTTTAAGGGCTACTAAAAATACAGAACAAAAAATGGATCAGCGTTTCCAGTTCCAATAACGGCGTGCAGTAAGGTGTTGTGATTCAACTGTAGCCTCCTGGGAATTCTTAAAACTCTACAATCACAAGGGAGAAAGCCGTTTTAAAACATTAAGCTGCACCGAAAACATCACTGATGAGATTCAAATCCATTGCTGAGGTTCTTCTTTTGTGGTTTTCTTCTGACATCCATGCATCCAAGAAACTACAAAGGCAATGTTTTTCAATAACATGTACAATACAATGCAGCATTTATCACCATTAATCAAATATTTTAATTTCAATCTTCTCAATCTTTTAAAGAAAAAACAAAACAAAACTGTCGCCTTTATTGGGAAAACACAATCAATAAAACCTGTATTTCTGATCCCTGGTTACAAATACACAAGCATGGCACTGAATCCTCTTGCTAGGTGGTATCTGTACCTACCATTTCTGATGTAGAGAACATCACTTCTACATAGCTCTCATTGAGTCCGTTTTTTCAGCGAGATAGTGCTCGAGCATATCTTCTTCATCAACTGCCATTGCAGCTTTGAGTTAACAGTTAGCACAAAAAATTGTCTAAACTATTATGTATTCATAGTTTATTGCAGGAACAAAATATTGGATGATTTTCAACTGCCAAACACAAATTAATTGGCTAAATGAAGAGACACACCTTCTAAATCATCATCATCAAAGTCAATGACTTCCTCGTCTTCTTCATCACATGCTTCAGCGACAGGTGCTGCACCTTTCTGTCAATGAAAAATAACCACCCTTTTTAATTACGGACTCCAAGAAGTGAAAATAATAGTATAAATGTCACCACAATCCAAACTTTTTATAAATAAACTCTTGCGCAAGAAGAAAAAAAATCTGTTCAAATTTATTTTCAGATGTTTGGCTTTCATTGGATCGGATGAATATGCAGAATAGCCCTGAAAAGGTACCAGTGTGCAACTTCACAACATACGTTCATTTAGCTTTATAAATTATTGTTCCTTTCTTTCAAACTCTGACTAAGCATTTCCTTAACAATTTGGGGCTTGCAAGCATAGAACGGTTAGAACAAAATTTATGAATCAGTACCGCTCTTCCGCTTTCAAACCACTGCCTTCCTGTGAGCTTCTTTTCTTTGGGTGCAGTGAGCGCATTCTCGGGCATTAGCCTGATGTTGTATATCATAGCAAAATATTAGAAGTTGAAGGCTGATTTCTAAAAACATGCAATACTCATTTTATTTCTAAAAAAAACTTCATTTGGCTCTGGGGAGACTGCGCAAGAACCTTAGTTGTGCATTTTTTATGTTAACCTTTTCTTCCTTTGCCTCTTTAAACTTTGAACATAAATCATAACAATGAAGATGTGTGTACTGACAATAAATACCAAATTTAACTCACAAAAAAACAGTATTAATTTTTTATAATGTAAGAAGACGAATGTATCTTGATTTATGACCATTAAATGAATGCCAAGTTATTTCGTGAGTAATCCAATACGCATAGCAGTACTGAAATCATAAATATGTTGAACAACATTCAAACAGGTTTGTTTCCACAAGAAAGCACTTGCACAAAAAGAAGAAACATTTAATGGTTCTGACACATTTTCTTCTGACAATAATGTTGAGAAAAGACTGCACAACTCCTACTCACAATTTCTTTTGTAGACAAGGAAACAAAAAGGCAATGCTTATATTATTAGAAGATTATTATCACTAACGTTTATTTTTTCAATCCAAAGGAAATAAGCCGTCTATGGGCACAAACAAAATGGATCCTAAATTATATTTAATTACCACCTTGGTTCACATAAACCTCAAGTTGGCCTCAAATTTCAAGGCGACAAAAGCAGGACAGATGAACCGCTATCACTATACCAAAAAAGAGCTTTGCTCAAAGTTGCTTCGACATGGGTACTAAAATTATTCAGTTAAGATTTTACCATCTCAGAATCATTCCACAGTGAGAAAACCGTCTTAGTTAAAACTAAAAGGAAGTACAGCTATAACAAACAATAGACAGATTTTATCCCGTGTCTTCTGCAATACCCCTACTACAACACATACAAGCACATAAAGATCCAGAGTTCAAACCCTTCTCAACTGCAAGAAAAGGCTTAGCCTATCCACCGGGCCAAACCTTGGTCTCGACATTATCATATTTAAGGGGAGATAGTTTCAATGAAAAGCAACAGCAGATACTGTTGAGCCTGTAAAGTGCTTTGCAGCAAAAAAAAATAGTCGCCGTGTCAATGAGATTTGTGTGCTTTGCGTGAAGAAAAACTTACTTGGCTCTCTCCAAAGCCAACTCTGCTTCAAATCTTTCTCTCCATGCCAGGAATGAATCGACAGTAACTGCTTCTCCATGCGGTACAATTATCTAGGAACAATATATCAGGCAACTACATTAAAAGCAAAAGTGAAAGAAAAAAAAATGCATGTCAATGCTCAAAGTTTAAACAGTGTACCCTTCACAAATGTACAAACATAACAGCAAACATCAACAGGGCACATATACTCCAGGTTAAATCTTTACATGGAGAACAGAGAACAAACAGAATCCTTCTTTTCTTTTCTTTTAGTTTCTCTATTTCTTTTGCACAATCGTCAATTTCACTAATTTTGAAGATAAGAATGCTGCCCAAACTTCAAACTACAAGGTAGCCTGAACCAATAACAATGCAGTTATATTCACATACTTCCGCACACTTTGAGAATTAAACAAATACCCAAAATTCTATTATTAGCCATGCTATAAAACTAAAACACTTTCCAAAATAATGCATGAATATTAATTTTTGAAGAATAAGCAATATTCCTACTGGCAATAACATTAGCCTAGTAAGAATGGGGATGAAATTGGACTCCTTTGTCTCCATCACGCTCCCTTCATGAAGGTAACATATTGGTTATATTATATAATAATTATTAGAGCATTAGAAATAGATTAATTAAATATTTCAATAAATTTGTTTATATGAAAATAGGCTTGACCACACATCCTATCTACATTGGGAAACCATAGTTGCTTCCTTGACCATGTAGCATCATCCATTGAAGCTACAGAGCACTTCTCAGGTAACTAGGCAAAGGAGACAGAGAATAACAAGCACAAAGTGTTTCAGTTTAAGCCTTACGGAGCATAAAGCCAAAATGATATTTTAAACTGCCCCAAATATTCTGTTAGTGAAAAAAATCATACCTCATCTTTTTCAGCCTCATCTACTTCAGCATTTGAGCTGTCATTTTGACTAAATCTTCCACATAGCCACTCCTTAGCTGATGTAACAAGTGTGTATATCATAGCCATTCCAAGATTCTCAGATGCCTGTGGAAATACATGGAGTCAAAAGGTTGTATAAACAACCATAATGGTTACCTCCACAGTATTGATGCAGAATGGAATTCCAAATACATGGGCCCTGTTTGGTGGTACATTATGTGTTTTTATTTTTCAAAATAAATGTTTGTTTTTAAAAATAAAATCCAAAATTTAAAAGTTATTTAGTATATCTGTTTTCTGGATAAACTAATATTTCATTTGAATAAAATAATTATTAAAAAAATAATTTTTCAGTTATTTTCCGTTTGAAGTCTAAATTTATTTTAACGAGACACCAAAATTAATTTTTTTCATTTTTTATTTTATCTTTCATCTGCTTTCTTACCTTGGCCCATTATATTTTATTTTATTTTTAAAACTTTTGTGAGATCCAATTTTAAAAATTATTTTTTAAAACACATTCTCTCTACTACTAAATAGATTTTGTTTTCAAAATTTAAAATTTCAATTCCAATTCCAATAAAGATTCAAAATATGAAACCAAAACACAAAAACGAAAACACATACCAAACAGTACCCATGATACGAAAATATTTAATATAAGAATGCCATTGAAACTTGAAAGCTTATTTTATTTTCCTAAAAATCTATTAGTATCGGTTATCATCTGAACCTAGACAAACAACCTCTTCTATCATGGGGCATTAAACTTGCATCATGGAAATATATTCCACTCTTATCGGTGGCTTTGATCCTTTCCATTATTTTAGCCATTTTTCTTTCTCTTTTCCATTAAGTTTCCCTCCATTTGGCATCACATCAGTTGCCTTAATGTGTTGGAGTTGGTCCTTGCATTCTAGAAATTCCTTCAAGCTCAATAATAGGGCAACATGAATTTCCCATTCTTCCCACGGATATTTCACTCTTTAAATCAGAGGTATGTTCTCCGTGGCTTCACTTCCTATGCAGTGAAAAGTCCAACTATAACTTCAAACTTTCAGAGCAGTTCTTTTGTGCACCACTGACATCTTATTTATTTGTTTATTTATTTTAATCCAAATAAAAAGTTTCTATAGATGTCAGAATTTAAAAAAGATATGTGATTACCACCACAGAAAGGTTTTATACATTTACATGTTGTGACACTGAAAAGCTGTTTAAACAATGAAGTTCTATAAGAAACACTCCTCGCAGCCTGACAAATTTGTATAAAGGTATTCACGCATTCGATGGGGATTCACAATTAAATATTCACAAGTTTTAGGGTACATATAAAGTGATGATCACTAAAGGAAACATAGTTTGGGGCAACAAGTAAGATATTGGCCTTAATGCAAACCCCATAAGGATTATGCAGTGGGAAAAAGCCTTATTATGGGTGGATTGGGCTGAGTGGCTTGCTAGGTGCGGGGCTTGGGGGCCATCGGGGTGACAACGGCGAGGTGGGTGTCCTGGTCCGCGTCTCTGCGAGCTTCCACGAGTGCCTCCAAGTGCGACGATCGGTCGTATTGCAACTCGGCATCCGGCTGTGATGCCGTAGGTCGGCCAGACGAAAGCCGTGGTGGGGACTCTATCGACCTGTCTGTCCGGGTGAAGCTGGGTGTCGGGCAACAAAGTGAATGGTTCGTGGTTGCCACCTCTGTGCGAGTTTCAGGAGCATTTCCGATTTGAGCGAAGCCTTAATGCGACTTTTGTGGCTCTACTTCCGAAGAAGCCGGGGGCGGAGGCCCTAAAAAATTTTCGGCCTATCAGTTTGGTGGGGAGCACAAACAAAATCATCGCTAAGGTCCTCACTAATCGACTAAAGTCTATTTTGGGGAAGCTGATCTCTCCTGCACGAGTGCCTTTGTACCTGGTCGACAGATCTTGGATCTGATTCTCATTGTGAGCGAGTGCCTTGATAGTCACATCAAGGCTGGT
Source organism: Taxillus chinensis (assembly GCA_023512835.1). Classification (NCBI taxonomy): domain Eukaryota; kingdom Viridiplantae; phylum Streptophyta; class Magnoliopsida; order Santalales; family Loranthaceae; genus Taxillus; species Taxillus chinensis. Next base: position 8,660,517 of record CM042084.1, on the reverse strand, counting down.
CTTCCGGGAATGTTGTGTAAGCTTAACTTGGAGAATGCTTATGATCATGTGCATTGAAGGTTTCTCCTCTATGTTCTTTAGCATTGTGGCTTCTCGGCCAAGTGGTAGCAATGAATCTACTTTTGTATCTCCACTACTTGTTTTTCAATCCTTGTTAATGGCCAACCATGTGATTTCTTCTTGAGTTCTTGGGGCCTTCGGCAAGGGAACCCTTTGTCGCCAATGTTATTTGTTCATGTTATGGAGGATTTCAGTCGTATGGTGGGCAAGGCTTCTTTGACTGGTCTACTTTCTGGCTTTTCGTTTAGTTGTCTAGGCAGAGAGTTACTCGCAATTTCTCATCTCCTTTTTTACGATGACACTCTTGTGTGGTGCGAGGCAGATCAGGGCCATCTTTTTCATTTGCGGTTCATCCTTGTATGGTTTGAGGCTGCTTCAGGCCTGCAGATTAACCTTAGCAAATCTGTGTTAGTTCCTGTTGGGGAGGTGCCTTCTTTGGGGGTTCTGGCTGATATCTTAGGGTGCCAAATTGCTCAACACCCCCTTCTATATTTGGCACAGGGTTGTGAAAATTCATCCGTAAGGGGTGGGATTCTTTCTCTCAGTTTGTGGTGTTCGAGTTAGGGAGTGGTGCTAAGATCCATTTCTGGCAAGATGTGTGGTGTAGTAAGTCCTTAAGTTTGTATATCCCGAGTTGTTTCGACTTGCGTGCTCTCCTGAGACTTTTGTGGCAAATGTTTATTGTCGTTGGGATACTCACATACAATGGGAGATGTTGTTTTTGCGCATTGCGCAGAATTGGGAATTGGAAGTTTTCTCTTTTTTTGATACCTTGTACTCCGTTCCTCCAGCGCATTTTGCTGTGGATTGGATGTGTTGGTGCCCCAATCGGGAGCGCGGGTACCTCATCCGAAACTTTTACTCCCTTCTTACGTCTGCCTGGACTGAGCGTTTTCCTTGGCGGAGTGTTTGGAAGGCGCGGATGCCCTCCCAAATAGCATTCTTTGCTTGGACTGCCGTCTTGGAGAAAACTTTGACTGCTGATCACTTGAGGTGCTGGAGTTTTATTCTGGTTAGTCGGTGTTACATGTGCATGTCTTCATCGGAGCATGTGGATCATCTTTCCTTCATTGCCCTTATGACAGTGGGTTATGGGATATGATTCTGGGTCTTTTTGGCATCCAATGATTAATGCCCTCGTCTCTTCGCGCGTTGTTTGTTGGTTGACTAGGCAGTATGGGAAAGAATTCTACGGTGTGGCGGGTTGTCCCTCATTGCATTCTTTAGAGTATTTGACGGGAGAGGAACACGCATGTGGTTAATGATCGGGAGCGGCCCGCTACTGAGCTATATTATATTTTTTTTCGTTGTTTAGGTGAATGGTTATATGCTTCACGGGTTGCATTTTTCTTCCATTTGGAATGTTGTCAATGACTGCTCCTTTTGATCGGATTGCTATCTTCGCATTATAACTTTGCATTCTCGGGCACTTCTTGTGTGTGATTTGCTTCTAATAATAAAATTATTTTTACTTATCAAAAAGAAAAACCTTATTATGGGAAAACAAACAATACATATATGCTGAAGAAATTACACCAGCCCCAGGAATTTATTCAAACCAAAGAAAAAGCATATAAGCTCACAACCATATAATGAACCATGAATTCCTACCCATTCAAAAATTTGCAAGGGTCAATCAGAAAAATAGCTTTCCCCTCTGAAGAAACAATCAAACTCCATCCTGACATCTTTTATAAATGTTGTTTACTTTCAAAAATATTTCAATTTCATATAATCTGACATTTGTTTCTATGCCATTTCACTTCTTAAGGGGGTTCCAAGGCCAATCAAAATATTCAACTTCAACAGATGTTTCTTCTACGTTGAGGATCTCTTCTTTTTTTATTTTTTTTAATCGTGTTCAATACCCTTTGGGTGCTTTCCACTGTATATCAGATCCTATAGCATCAAAAAAACTATATATAGCAAAACATACTCAGTAGCAAAGAAAATAAAGACTATGATTCGGGATCTCAAGCCAGAGCGAAAGAATAAACTGCAAGTATGAATCGAAAGTTCCTGCAAAGTACCTCTTGATCAAGTTTTTCTTTCAAAATTTTAAGATCTGCGGCATGCAATCCTCGTATACTGTAAAATTATGATGATTAAATCACAACTTACAGAATCAAATTCATTTTACGCAATGCTGCTCAACCAAATCCAATAACTGTATTTCCACTGGATACAACAAAATGAATAAAATAATGTTCCTATTATTTACAGAAGGACGATCTATAGCCTACAAAAAAAGCAGCAAGATGGCCTTTTCAGAAGTATAGGAGCTTCAGCAAATATAAACAAAAACATTTCTACAAACTCTCAAACAGACATTATAATTTTACTAGTTCATCAAGAATCATGTGTTGCTGCAACATCAAGAATAAGTTAAGTGCAGAACCTCTAAAGGGTAGGTACAGAAAAAATCTATAATGATGGAGAAAAGGCAACAACAAAGTTTTTTGAACGTGATTTCAGAAAGATAGGCACACTCACTAACCTCTTCAGATTCAAAAGAGGAGGTTCATCTGGATATTGTCTTGTGTGAGAGAAAATTAAAGCCAGCTCAACTGCAACAAGTGATCAGAAAACAACTTAAATTGATATGAACTCAATAATCCTGAACCACAGAAATTAGAAAATCAAGCATTCAACTACACGTAAATCAAGCATTTTATTTGCATGAAAAAAACATGCATGGGAACAACAAAATCAAAATGTTCTGAATTGTTGCAATAGATCAAATGACAAACCTGGACTGGTTAATGGTTCCTCTGTGTCATCGTCCTGTTAAATAAAAAGGTACTATTTTGTGAAACAGGGTGCAAAAGCACATCTCATATTGTCAATTACAAGAAGCAAGAAACAGAGTGTCCCCTAGATTACAAAATAAATAAATATAAAAAATAAAACCTAATGGAAAATAGATGCATAGTAGGCATCAACTCTTCCAAGCAATTTCCTCTACCAACTGTAATACTCTTTTTAAGTCAGAATTTTAGTTACTTGGATATACCAAGTACCAACTGTAATTTCCTCTTCAGGGGGAAAGGAATATCAAAATTTTAGTTACTTGATAGGCACAAAGCAGTGAACACAAACCAACCATACAGCAAGTCAGACAGAAATTCCAAGTTGTATCTTGCTTTAAACAAAAACAAACAAAAAACTCAGCCATATCAAAAAGTGCAAATTGTTATGACTAAGTTGATATAACAGTGATTAGGAGTAAAAGTTAACCAATAAGATAAATATATCAGTTATCAGGAGTAAGAGTTAAAGACATGTAGGTAGACAAACAGAGCTTTCAGGGGCTCATACACAGTAAGATATACACATAATAATAAGAGTAGTTAGCAGGAACAGCGGGAAAAGGTAATAAGAGAGTTGGTGAGGATTAATTAGTGAGGTTTAGCCAAAAATATTAGCATCATTAGTCAGAAACGCGAGATTATTTATTTTGTCAACTTAACATCACTCACTAATTTCGTACAACTTGAAATGACAAGGATAGCAGAAACAAATAGATGAGAGTCCTTAAATATTGTTTCATTCGTACTAATCAAATTCACTAACAGTAGCTTAGTGTTCGAAACGGATAACACACATGTACATCTAAAAAGTAAAAACCAAAGATGCCTGATGTTATAAATAACTGAAATATATAATGAGTGTAAAATAAGTATAAAATGAAAATTAGCACTGAAATAATTTTAAGGCTTCTGTAGCAGGTGAAAGGTTTCTTCGAGATTAGTAGGAAACTAGGAGATAAACATGAGTCAAGGACCAGGGTTTAAGTAAAACTTTTTTGTTTTGATAGGAGGGGGCTTAATTAATGAGTGCCATAAAATATCTAGGGATTACAGGGTACAAGTATATGAGACTATTATAGTCACTGTGAAAATGAATTTAAAAATAGGAAGGAAAATTGTACCTGTGGACAAAGCATAACTTGGAAGCACCTATCTGAGGTGCTTAGCCCACTCTCAAAAGAGTTAATTTCTGTAATAAAGCAGAAAAGGGGAAAAAGGAGAAAAAAAGTAAAATCCATACATGAGGCAGCTGGCAAAATTGATATACTATGACCTTAACTGGTTTACAATAGACATTTGAAGCCAAGTGTTTCTCAAACCTTTGAAATCATCTGCAAGTATTGCCTCTAAGGCTTCAATTTCCATCTCTTGCTCCTGCGAGTAGTCTGCAGGAAATACAAATTATTTACCCGAGGAAGGTAAAGAGGGAAATAGCAGATAGAAATCATCTAGAACTGAGCTTCTATGATGATATCGAATAAAAGCATAAACATAACTGATAGAAGACACTAAAGACTAAAGTGACTCTTTCTCAATGCATGCAACAATTTTATTGAAATTCATGAAAACAATTAGCTGATGGTGAACACCGCCTGTGCTTGAACTGCCAATCTTAAGTCGGGATAGAGGAGGGGTGTGGTAGGTTTATAACAACCAGCATAGAAACCCATTATATCTTTTAGTATGAGCCACAAAAGACTAAAGACCGATAGTCCTAGCAGATAGAAATCATCTAGAGCTGAGCTTCTATGATGATATCGAATAAAAGCATAAACGTAACGGATAGAAGACATGAAAGACTAAAGTGACTCTCTCTAAATGCACACAACAATTTTATTGAAATTCATGAAAACAATTAGCTAATGGTGAACACCACCTGCGCTTGCACTGCCAGTCTTTAGTTGGCATAGAGGGGGGTTGTGGTAGGTTTATGACACTAGCGTAAAAACTCATTATATCTTTTAGTATGAGCCACAACATAAGAAAAATACTTAGGGCGTTCCCTACATAGCGATGCATTGCATCTTCAAGACCCAGAAGCAATGATAAATGGTAAGAGTTGCTAGATCGTTGCAGATAAGCAATGTGCCACATCAATGCCTAGAGTTCAAGCATGGGGATTTTGTTAAAAACTATAGTCTTACTTTACATTTGGCTTCTTGAAACGGAGGGTCTCTCGCAAGTAAGTTTGTAGAGCTACCTAAGGCTATGATTAGGAGAGGGATTAAAATTCTATGCCTTCAAGAGACTAAATGAATAGAAGAGAAGGCCAAACATATAGGTGAGTGGGGCCACAAATTATGATATAAAAGATACGAAGAGCAAGATAGGTGTTATTCTTAATCATTGATTGGTTGATAAAATTGTCAACGTTAAAAGAAATAGCAATGGGATTATACTTATTAAACTCATTTTAGAAAATGAATCGGTCAATACTATCCATGCTTACACACCACATATAAGTTTGGATGATGCGAGTAAACAATAATTTTGGGAGATTTAGAGGTAGTTCCACGAGATATACCCATTGAAGAGAAGATTTTCATTGGAGACTTTAATGAACATGTTAGGAATAATCGTAATGAATTTGAAAATGTTTATGGAAGATTTGACTTTAAGGGTAAAAATGATGGGGAGAATGATATTTTAGACTTTATCGTACCTTATGACTTAATTCTAGCGAATATTTGATTTTAAGAAATTAAACTTTCATTTGATCACGTATAAGAGTCGAGGAAATACTAGCCAAATAAATTTCTTTTTAACTAGGAGGGTAGGGCAACATTACTGCATAGAACGTAAGGTTATACCAGGAAAACGTGTAGCTACACAATACCATATTTTAGTGTCAAATATTCATCTTAAAAAAGCATTTAAGAAATCGAGATGTATTTTATATCATAGGATCAAATGGTTGAAGTTAGCAACAGATAGTCAAATATATTTTCTTAGCGAAGTAATCAAAGAGGCAAATTAAGAAGATGAGATCAACTTAAGAGAAGCTTAGTGAATCTAAAGGTATGATTCCGCCTGATAAGAACCTTGAAAAGAAAACTATTAAAAATAAATAGATATCTCTAGTAGTCTCAGCAATGCATTAAATTTTGAAGAGTATAAACCATAAAAAAAAAACGCCAAAAAAGTTGTCTAAGATTCCAAAGAGGGAGAAAAAGCTATCTATAAAATTTCTCACATGAGGGAGAAAAAGACTAGATATTTAGATACTGTGAAGTGTAGGACTGCAACCACAATTGAGTGAAGAATACGAAAATTAAAAAAAAAGTGAAAGATATATTTTGACCAGCTCTTCAATGGCCACTGTTTAGGATGTTGGTGATGTGAATATAATGCCAGAAGAATTAAATCATGATTTCCTACAAAGAATAAGGCTAAGTAAAGTTAAAGAGGCCTTGCACCATATGAATACTAGAAAGGTGGTAGGCCAGGATGCGATTCCTATCAAAGTCTGAAAATATCTCAATGAGTTTCAAGTTTAGTATTGACAAAAAAAAAATTAACAAGATTTGTTGACAAAGTAATAAAATGACTGATGAATGGAGAAAAAATAATTTGTTGCTTTTGTATAAAAACAAAGTTGACATTCAAAATTGCTCAAATCATAGAGGAATAAAAATAATAAGTCTTACTATGAAGTTATGAAAAAAAGTTATTAAGCATCGTTTAAAAATGCAGGCTAAGATTAAAGATCTACTATGAAAATGGTTCATATATTGAGAAAACTTATTGAAAAATTTAGTGTAACAAAAAAGAATCTACACATAATTTATTTATATTTAAAGAAAACCTATAACAGCATACCTAGAGATATGCTTTAATGGGCTTTGAAAAAGAAAACAACTCCTGTCAAATATATGAGTTTAATAAAAAAGATGTATGTGAAAGGTGTATGGCAAATTAACAAATGATTTCCAATTACAATAGAAGTGCATCAAAGATCAACCGGATAAGATAACTAAAAATATTTGTGAGGATATATTACATTATATGTTATTCACTGATATTATTTTAATTGATAAGACCGAAGAAATAATTAACAAAACATTTGAGTTATAGTGACAAACTTTAGAGGCTTGGGGTTTTAGATTAAACAAATTGAAGATAGAATATATGAAATGTAAATTTAAAAAATGAATGAATAACGAGCAAAATATTATTCCACATGATGACCAACAAATACTAGCCACATAATATTTTAAGTACCTAAGGTCAATAATTCAATGAAACTTGAAGTTTAATAGTGATGTCAACCATAAAATTAAAATAGTGGGACTTAGAGGAGAAGTGTGATGTGAGTTTTGTGCGATTAGAATAGGCTACTGCATTTAAAAGGAATGTTTTATGGAACGGCTATTAGACTTTTTTTGTCATATAAAACGGAGTGTTGGGCCAACAAAAAATAACATATATAGAAGCTTAATGTCACTGAGATATAAATGTCAAAATAAATGTGTGATAAAACTAAGATGGACAATATTCAAAATGAGAATATTCATTATATCATTGAAGTAACTCAAATTGCAAATAAGATGAAAAAGAATCACTTATGTTAGTTTGGTCATTTATGACATAGCTAAATGAATGCACTTGTTAGGAGCATAAAGAAAATTAATACTAAACATGATAAAAATTGAGAGAAAGATCAAAAATAACTTAAATGGGGGTGATAACAAAAGATTTTGATTTGTTAGATTTAAAAAATATAGTAACTAATAAAAATATTTAAAAAAGTAAAATCCATGTTTTAGATTAAATATAAGTTTTCTATTTGTTTTGTTCATATGGTTGATCCCATTTTATTGGAATTAAGGCTTGTTGGTTTGGTTTAGTTTAATAACTGATGGGAAATCTTTACTAAAGTTCAAAAGTACATAACACAGTATAGTACAGGCCTTATGTCATACTTTGAGGCAAGTGCCTCACTATGGTCGAGGGGGGTGCCTCAACCGTGAACAACAAAGAAAAAGACAAAATTCAAATAAAATAAATGAAATGAAATTTATACAAATTTAGTTTTAGAATAATAAAATCATACTACAATTATCAAATGAAGTCTTATATTCTCACTAAAAAACTAAATTAAATCTCTCAGTCATACATCAAATTCAAATATTTAATAATACAAAATAACTTAAATATGAAATCTAATCTTTAAAAAAGGTATTTTCTATGTCTAACAAATGAAAGTTACGATCCCAACTTGGTTCATCATTTTCATCACTAGACAAGTTATCCTTCTTCAATTCATTTTTTGCTTCAACAACAACACTCTTTCCTTTTTTTCCATCAAAATAATTTGAATTAACATAGATATATATAAAAATTTATAGTATAATATATAGCCAAACCACTTCATGCAATTATTAAACATTAATAAACTTACATGACTATCTACTTGTTTTCCTTGTACTTCCCCTTGGTTCACATGTAGAGGTTCCATCAACATCATCTACCTTGACTACCCACTCATCATCCAAAAGCACATAAGTAGAATTTTTTTAAAAGAAAATTTTATTAAATGAAAATCACACACAAGAAGTGCGTGAAATACAAAACTACACTACTAAAACAACAACCATCTCAAAAGGAACCGCTTATCCCCCCCAATTAAAAAAAAAAGGAAACGCTGGAAGTATACGAGTATACAACCAATTACCCAAATAACGTAAAAAAAAAAAAAAAAAAAAACAAGACAGCTTAGCAGCTGGCTTCTCCCGATCATCAAACACAGGTGCGTTCCTTTCCCGCCAAAGACTCCAAAGAATACAATGAGGGACAACCCACCACACCTACGAATGCCGCCACACACCATTCAGACAACAAGCAAACAATGCGCGAAGAGAGGAAGGTATCACCCACAGGAGGCCAAAGAGGCCCTGAACCATATCCCACATCCCACTAAGGACAATGAAGGAAAAGATGGTCCGCTGACTCCAACAAAGCCTTGCACATGTAAAACCTACTAACAAGGACAAAACCCCTATGCCGCAAATGATCGGCAGTCAAAATTTTACCCAAGACGGCAATCCAAGCAAAGAAAGCTATTCAGGACAACACCCGTGCCTTCCAAACACTCCGCCAAAGAAAGCTCTTAGTCCTTGCAGACGTGAGCATTAGAGTAAAAACTTTGAACGTGGTACTCTTGCTCCCGATTCAAGCCCCAACACAACCTATCCGCATCTAGTCTTGCAGGAGGAACTTAATACAATGTCAAAATGCCATAGAACCCCCCACTCCACCCCAAAATGCCATAACCATTTCCCAGAAGAGCAATATTAAAACAACACAATTTCTTAATGGCTATGCCACCATGAAAAAGAGAATGACACACAGTCTCTCATCTAACCAAAGGAACCTTTGGCACACCAACCTCGAATCCCCAAAGGAAATTCTTTTGGATTCACTTGAGACAAGAAGCCACAACAGCAGGAAGAGGAAACAAGAAAAGATAGTAGATTAGCAAGCTGAAGAGTATGCTCCTAATCAAAGTGAGCCGACCCCCATTAGAGAGGTAAATGTGCTTCCATCCGGCCAAATGACGCTCCATCTGCTCAATAATCGGCTCCCAAATAGCAGAAGTCTTAAAAGACGCCCCCAACAGAAGCCTCAAATACAAGAGGAGCTGTGCAACACCCTAAGATATCAATCAGCACCCTCAAAGAAGGCACCTCACCAACAGAAACCAAAACAAATTTTCTGAGATTAATCTATAGGCTCAACATAGCCTTGAATCATACAAGAATGGATCCCAAATGAAAAATATGCCCCTGATCCGCCTTACAGAACACAAGTGTCATCGACAAACAAAAAATGAGAAACTGAGAAGCCTTGCCCACCATGCGACTAAAACCCTCTATAACAAGAACAAACAACATAGGCGACAATGAATTCCCTTACCAGAGGCCCTGAGAACTTAAGAAGAACCCACAGGGGTTGCAATTAACAAGGACCGAAAATCGAGCAGTAGAGATACAAAAGGAAATCCACCATTGCCACTTGGCCGAGAAGCCAAAACGCTGAAAAAGATAAAGAAGAAATCCCCAATGCACATGATCATAAGCTTTCTCCAAGTCAAGCTTACACACCACCCCCAAAAGTGCAGCCTTGATACGACTATCAAGGCACTCGCTCGTGATGAGAACCAAATCCAAAATCTGCCGACCAAGCACAAAGGCACTCTAAGCGGGAGAAATCAGCTTCTCCAAAATAGTTTTCAACTGATTAACTAGGACTTCAGCAATAATTTTATACATGCTCCCCACCAAACTAATAAGCCACAAATCTTTCAAGTCCTCCGCCCTTGGCTTTTTTGGGAAGAGAGCCACAAAAGTTGCATTAAGGCTCCTCTCAAAATGGCAATGCTCCTGAAACTCCACACACACCCGTGACATCACACCGCAAAATAGTCCAACAATGTTGAAAAAATGCCAAGGAAAACCCATCTAGACCAGGGGCCTTATCCCCCTTACATCCCCGAACCCATCTACTCCTCAAACGGACAATCAAGCCGCCCAGCATCCTCCTCGGAAAGAACATCAAACGAAAGCCCATCAAGAAGAGGATGGGGGCAATCCTCCTCCCGAAAAAGAGACTCATAAAACTCCACAACATGGTCCTAAATAGCCTCCTGACTCGAAAAAACAATACCATCAATGTGCATCCTGCTAATGGTGTTGGCATTCCTATGAGAGTTAGCCATGTAGTGAAAGAACTTAGAGTTCTTATCCCCCTTGAGATTTTTGGCGCCAAGATATCTCATCTATCAGAAGCAATTGCTCAAGCGACGTGGCCAAGATAACCCTACACCCCCTCTCCTCCTCCGATAAAGGCCGAATCAAAGCCACCTCATCGAGAGCTCTCAAATCTGCCAGCAAAATGTGCTTCTGAACACCGACCTGTCCGAAATCAATATCATTCCACAGTTTCAGGTCCTCGTTGAACAATTTCAACTTTGAGGAAAGTACATGACTCGGAATTCCCTCCACACAATAGGACTCCTACCAAGATTGCACTCGGTCCACAAAACCGTCTGCTAAACCCTAAGAGTCGCATGTTCTTGAATCGGAAGGGACGATGGCACGGCGGCAAAGGACCAAACTCCAAGAGAACCGAAAAGTGATCAAAACGCCACCAACTAAGCCACAACTGACGGAGATGCACATACCGCCCAGCCCAATCCACGGAAACCAAAAACCGGTCAAGTTGAGAAAAGAATGGCTGCTTGCGATTATTGGACCCCGTAACAATCCCACCAACTACCGAAAGATCCACCAAGCCCAAGACAACAATAAACTCAAAAAACCCAATCATCGAAGGAGCAAACCCCGTCAGACCCAACATTTCAGATGAAAAACACACCATATTGAAATCCCCACCGATACACCATGGCACCTCCCATCAACTGTGCAAACAGGTAAGCTCATCCCACAACAGATGTCGAGCACTGGCAATTTGAGGACCATACACTCCAGAGAACATCCACACACTGGTCCCCAACAAATTGAAACTTGCAAGACAATGATAACTGACCCATAACATCATCCAGTTTGCAAACAACGCAGCTTTCCCACATCAACAGAATGCCTCCTGCTGCCCCCACAAAGCCAAGAAAGAGTCAATCTACAAAACGACAGCGCCACAAAAGCTTCACGGGGTCCTCCAACACAAACTCCAATTTAGCCTCCTACAAACAAATAATATCAGCCTTCCACTCCTGGAACAAATTGTTAAGGTAAAGGCACTTAGCTCGATCATGAAACCCTTGCACATTCCACGACAGGATTTTCAGACTCATTAGGATAACTCAAGATCCCTCCAAATAGCCAAAACATTCCCCGGCCCCACCCTAGAAGGCTGAGAACCTCCTGCATCACAATTAATCGAAGATGCAAGCCCTCTAAGCTTCCACGCACATTTTAACCCGATGTAACAGCCTTCCAAGTGAGAGGCCAAGCTTCAATGTCCCTTAACAGATCTAAAATAGCATGTTCATCCCCCTCATAATTCACCCCTAAAATCTTACCAATGGCCTTATGCTTTCGTAGGACCCACTTTGACTCCGACGGGAAGCAAAGAGGCTCAAAGAAAGCTTCAACAAAAGGGCCAGCGGCAATCAAAGGTTGAACAACCTGGCCACCCAACAGAGCCTCCCTAGCCTGCACCACCAGAGCACTAGCAAAAGCAAAACCGTCCTCCCCTGTCTCAAAAATATAGCAGCCACCATCCCTGGACTGAGCACAACCCCCAAGGGAACCCGCCTGAGTCACCGACAACAGCAACAGTGACAACCCCCATGAGTGGCCCCCACCCATAGCCCAGTCGACTGGCACGCTTGTCAACAAAGGGGCTCCGCCTACTACCATCCCCTTGCTCAAAACATCATGGACAAGGCGATCCCCAGGACAGCACCCCCTTACCAACGACAATAGGCCCCTACGCCCTCGAATAATCTAGCCCCATTGACCCCTCACCCAAATGGGGGGAAACAACCAGCCTCTGCGGCTTAGAAACCACCGCAAGAGGATGCATGACAGGAGAAATGCTAACCCCAACCGGCAGCTCGAGAACCACACATGCGTCAACCATGTACCAGTCACTCCAAACCCCTATGCCCAGCTTCACCCGGACGGACACGTCAACACAAGCCCCAATGTCGCTTGCCTCTAGCCGACCAACAGCAATGCAACCGGATACGACTTCACGGGACGAGCGAGAGACGCTTGCAGAGATGTGGACCAGGATCCCCGCCATGCCTCCATCACCCCGATAGCCACCAAGCCCCGCACCTAACATGTCGTGCAGCAGAGTCCCCCCATGAACGTTGCAGCCAGCAGGAATAAAGAGAGTCCCCTTAGATCGAGACGGACCGGCAGCAAAGAAAGAAAAGAAGTTGTCATTCCAGTTACGTCGCCGTTGAGCCAGATATACCGTAGCTCCCTCGTGGAAAGACCGCACCTCAAACTAGGCCAAAGGAAGACCGTCCATCTCCCCCAACATGTGACCCATCCAAGATGCAATGACCCGACTAAGTGAGACAGCGTTGATCGACATCAAGCTCCTCTCCACGATCCAAACCGCTCTATCAAGAAGTTTTACCTCAAACATCTTCGATTCCAAGCGAAGGACTCGCGAAGAAGGCCGGCTGCCAGCACCAGCGCCAGTAGCTGCCGCGATTTAGCCCATGCCATCAGCACGAGGAACCAACGCAACCTAGCTGTCGCCCTTCGTCGCACGCGTGCCACACGTAATCCATTATATTCTAAAGGTAAGCCATTTATACGATGAACTTATGAACTTTTTGTTGTTTATAAGTTTAGTTGTGTAATGAGTCAACGTCATCGATTAAGCTTTGTTATTTAATGAACTTATGAATTTTTTCCCGAACTTTCTATTATACTTTATACATCACATACACTAATGAGTTTAGTTTCTCCGTCTATGTGGGCAACTGGTTTCTTCTTTTAGAATGAATCTATATATATTAAATTTAAGTTGTTTCACCTAACCTCGCTAACATTACCATTGCCACTTGAGAGAGAGAGATTGAGAGATGGCATCGGTCAACAATGTCGAGTCAAGAGAGAGGAGGCAGTTGCTAGTGAGGGAAAGGGTGGCAACTTGCGAGAGACAATGACGATCAACGATGTTGAGTCAAGAGAGGATGCTACAATGATCAACAATTGATAAGAGTCATAAGACATAGGAGGTAGATCAACGAGAGAGAAGGCGACGATGTCAAGAGAGAGAGAGGAGGCAAACAATGTCAAGAGAGAGAAGAGGCAAACAACGTTGAGAGACAAAGAGAGGAGACAATGTCAATTGAAACCCTACCAACTGTCTTTTTTTCTCTTAACACTTATGTTATTTAAACCTTTTTTAAAGATAGATATTGAGGCGGGCGCCTCAATATCTCACCTCACCCAATTGGAATGGGGCTAAGTTGCCCACACACCCAATCAAGGTGGGTGTCAGCAACTTGGCGTCCTTTCCAAGGCGCCTTAGCCCCAAGGCTGCAACATGGCACCTCAAGGTTTTTTCGAACCAGGATCTTTACTCCCTTTCAAACCCAATAACATGATGTCAGTCATCAAACTGACAGTTTATTTAGAACACGCATTATAGTTGCAATTAGCTCCTGAAATTAACCACTTTGACTAGCCCGGGTAGCAATAGCAAAGGCACAAAACAGCATAGCCCTGTAAAGATGAACAGTGAAATACAGAAAGCAGACAAGGTGATCATGGTTTTATAACTCAACAAAGCCTCGCCTATTGCACCAGTTGTGGATTTTCCAAAATAATATATATATATATATATATATATATATATATATATATATATATAACGGATAACAGGAAGGAACAAGCAAAACCCAAATCATCAAATTCCAAAAGAAGATAAGACAAACAATAATTTAGTATCAGAAATCTACACTCGTTGACAAGAATCGGGATGACCCATTGACCATACGCGATGGAAATCACAGTACAGCTCGTTCATCACATGTTATGTAAAAAAGACAGCTTCGTTTCATCGGCAATTACCAGCCATGGTTAAGTTAGGGTTTTCCTCTGATTCGTATCACGCTCCCACAAACCCTCGTTCTCACTGCAAACCCCAGGGCAAAAACCCTGCGATGAACACCAGGAATCGCTCCTCTTGCCTGCGAGCCGATTCTGACTCACACGGAGGCTGAAGGAGCAGCAGGTGGGTCAGGAGACGCTTGATCATTTCATCACACTCAATCACAGCCGTTTATTATGGGGGTTTTTGTTTTTCTTTTTCCTTTTCCGGTTTTTGGTTCAAAGCCCGCGGCGGCCTTGTGCGAGGGAAATGCTATTAACATCCTTCGTAGTGAATACTTTGTTTTTTTTATTAGTTTAAATAATTAATTTAATAAAAATATCTTAAAATTATACTTTTCAAACTTTTTATTTTAATCAAAAATTTAATAAAATTAATAATAACTCTTTAAATTTAATTAAATATTATTCACTCTTTATTTATTAAAATATTATATTTTCTCTCACCATATTTACTTTTCTATTTCTTTTTTCTCTTTCCACATTTACTTTTCTATTTAAAATAATAATATTTTAATTAATAAATGGTTAAAATAGAGAGATTAAAAAGTGTGCTTGGATTGTTAAAATAGAAAAGATATATTTTTGGTTATTTTGAAAAGCCAAATTTGAAGAAGCTATAGTGGATGCTATAAGCCTATCAAATCTAATATACCAAAAAAGCTTGATACAGAGATAAGTATTTTCAAACGCAAAAATTATTAATATTTAAAAAAATAAATTATCAAAAATATTATTAATATATTTTTCATTGAGAAATAGTATTTTAAAATGTTACAATCTAAAATAACTAATTTTGTTCAAAATATTTTACAAATTATAATATAAAATTAAAAATATCTTAAAATAAAACCTCTAATGTCATCTTCATTTCATGCCAAAATAAATTGCAAGCACTTCATCATTCTACGAGAAGAAACTAATAAGTATCAGTTACCAAAAATACATTAAAACGAAAAATAAATAACATGAGCAAATCATATAACTTGTCAAGTAGGAGAAAAAAAATTATAACTCTATACTTGTTAATAAGATAGATGTAGAAATACAAGGTCCAAAGTCCAAAGTTATTTTCTATTAGATCCACATATTTTATGAGTTGAATATTTTATTAATTATAAATAGTGGAATAAAACTACAATGTTCTTTTAAATTAAAAAATTATAAACACAAGAAAAAAATAGTAACGAAAACAATTAACTCACACAAATATGGTCATTTAAACTTATAACCTATGACTTAAATCATTGTAATGATGATATGCAATATATGAGCTTGTGGCCTAATCATGTTGTTCTCATATAGTTTGAAAGAAGAGTTTTCTCAGCTTGTACGTTCATTCATGGTACTTTCCCTTGAGAAATTGAATCACCTCCAAAGCCTTGACACGTTCTTAGATGTTGGAGTTTCACCATTAAACTGATAAATTTTATTCTTGGTGTTAAGGATGAACACATCATCATAATTTAGTGATGACCTGTCAAAAGTGCAACCCAAATCTTGCAAATTATAAAACAAATGGAAGATACAAAACCCAATTCAAAAAAGTGGCATATTCGTCAAGCTTTTCTTATTATTATAACAACAGGAAATTGAAATTTGAAAACATATACACATCAATAACATTTAATAGCACATGTATTAAAAAGAAAAAATAAACCTCTTAAGTTACATAATGGATTATGATCTCTTTGCAGCCTCCAATGTAAGAATGTTGTATGTTTTATTCATAAGGAAGAAAAATATAGGTATGTTTATGTTATTAAACTCATATAATACACAATAAACTTTACATAAGAATAACATCAAGTGTAAGACTCACCTCATGAGCAACTTCGTAGACTTTTTTAGTATTGTTAACTGCACATAGGACTTCAAAAATAACCTCTGCTGTCTGGTAGGCTTTTCCCGATAGAGCTCTGCATATAATATAATTTTAAAAAAATAGTTCACTATTAGATATTGTCAAATAGCCAACCTACATAAAATTTCATGATGTACAAAAAATTACACCAATTCCACATTCAATGCTCATCATCAAATTTAGTTAAATACGTTAAATTCAATATCATAGATGACTTTGTATGGAAGTCCAAATTTTGCCATCACCGCCGTCTACAAATCAAGGAATGAGATTAATTATCTCACTCAAATAATAGAACTCTAAACAAAATGACCAAAAAAACTTGGTCATCAGAAATGACATAACATAATGAGATTAATTATTATGTGAATTCTAGGATAGCAAGTGAAACCATCTAGATGAAAAAATGGACTAACAGTCAGAAAGATAAATTTTATCCTACTACTGATAAAGTACATCTATATATGAAACAAAAAGCATTAATTTTAGTTACCTGATTCATGGCAACATATGCATGATTTAGTAATATCTCCCATATCACATGACCACCCCACTGCATAGGGCAGTCAGCATTGATTATTTTTTATTGGCATGATAAGTATTTTGTATTGAATAACTTTCCAATATCATGTCATTCACAGCATTGAAGCTATTAATAAAATAATTTATATGTAAATAGCGATATTAGTAGTCATCTATCTATATCTTCTTTTAATTCAAAAAAGCTATGATACTTATGGGAACACAATTATAATGTGGGATATATTTTAAATGACCTTTAAAATATATAAATTAGAATTTATATCACTTCTATAACTTTGTCCTAAGTTTATCTCTATTCATTTATACATTTAGAAATATGTATATGACCATAAGACTATCCATTAGGCAGATTTATGTGTAAAATTACAAGATAAATATTAAGCTAATTTCTTTTGAAAACCACTCCAACTCCATTTGAAGTACAATTTATAAGCCATGTAATTAAAATAAAAAATAGCAAAGATTTTTAATTCATAGGGCTAGTGATCCGGCAATTTGCAAGTATACAAATCGTGACAAGTAATAAAGTGGATTTTTAAGTCCAGATATCGAACCCAAAGGGAGGATGAAGAATTTGGAAATTTCAACTAGCTTATAAAGAGATTTTTGATTGGAAATAGTGTAAAAACATAACTGAATTTAAAACAAGTTGATTGAATGATTGTGAGAAATGGAAATGAGTTTGTTCGAGTATAGATAAGTTCAATTGATAAAGGTGATTGGAGTTAAGATTTCATTTGATGTATTTTTCCCAAGAATATGCCTTAGTTCAATCTAATTCTTTCCTTGTGACAATATTTAATACCCAACCTCTAATGCATGAATTAGCCTTTTTCAAGTGCCATAATTCATGTGTACACCCTAGCATGGGGGACGGGTGACCCTTTAAGATTTAAGTTATTTAGTCTAGAGCTAACACCACACCCACTCTTAACTTGGTATCCTAGGTTTTACACTGGCTTTCGCAAATTATGCAACCCCTAGTTTGATTATCTTGTAATTTCCAATAATTATGCTTCATTTTTCAATCCTTCACATAAGTACTTATGATGATAAAATGAAATGGCCAAAGTCCATTTTATATTTCAACCCAAGATAATTAGCACCTATTTGAAATGGCCAAATAATTAGCCCCTCTTAAATCTCATGTAACTCCCTTATTTTTTTGAATTTGAAAAAGAGATAAATCTCTCTCTTAAATCCCATAAAGACCTCAATCCAAATGTAGAGCACCCATTTGAATGTGAATTTCTTCAATAAATTCTCCTTTGACTTGAGTGTTTGGTGTTTATCTTTTGATCAAATGACTTCGGTCCAGAAGGGAATAAGTAAGTTGCAAACATGAGGATTCTAACGCCAAAATTTGGGCTTGGTCGGGTGAAGAAGGCATCACCCGACCTTCACCCAACCAACACCAAACCACCTCGGATTTCACCCGACCAGAAGGAAAGTGTCTTCAGTGAAGCTCAGAGACTCCAAATATGTAAAAATTAGCTTCACCTGACTTGGTCGGGTGAAGGGTCCTTCACCCGACCTTTACCCGACCATCACCAAATAACCTCGGATTTCACCCGCTCAGAAGGAAAGTATCTTTAGTGAGGCTCAAGGACTCCAACTGTGCAATTTAGGCTTCATTCGACCTGGTCGGGTGAAGGACCTTCACCCGACCTTTACCCGACCAACTTGAAATTTAGTCGTCATGATCTTTAGGTTTTTGGGATTCTTTTTTTCTTCTGTTGATCTAGTGAATTCTTCCTTAATTTTTTGATTCCTATCAAAATATAGCAAAAATACCACAAAAACTACAAGAAATCCTCTTTTTCGGGTTAGGGCATAAAAATGAGATATTATAACTCTTTTGGGCAATAAACAAAATAAAAGTATATGAAAATGTACCCAAAATGGCCTTAAAAGGGGAGTATAAATCCCCCTGATCAGCTAGTGATGGCTACTTAAATTCATCATATGCAGGAATTAGAGGACAAATAATGAAAAATAGACAAATTGAACACTTAAAAAGTGGAAATTCGTAATAGGCTTAAAAACCACAATTCTAAAAAATCATTCCAATTCCATATGAATTACCATATATATAGGCTTAAAATTAGAAGGAAAAAACAAAAACACAATTCGCAAACATCATTGTAGCCCCATACGAACTACAAATTGGATGCTTGAAATTAGAATGAGAAATAACAAATTTTAATTACATGTTTCCCAAATATCATTTTGGTTCCATATGAACTCCAACCCATATGTTTGCAATTAGAACAACAAACAACAGATAACATGATTATTAAAAATGGATAATAATATTATGTGCATGGTCCGAATGCTGAATGCAATAGAATCCGGCAGAGCAGAAGTTACACCGAATTCAAACTCGGAACATGAGCACCAACAGAAAAAGTAACAGACAAAGCATTTTTAATATTGTTCAAAGAAAGGGCGACATAGTGCATTACCTCATGAGAAAAGGCCACATTCACAGAAGACGGAGGAACTTTACCATCCCCACCAGTTGGAACCGGTGGGACATCAACAAGCACTGGAGCAGGTGGTAGCAATAGAACCTCCCTAGGGGTAAATTCGGTGGGGGAGGACTGGAGGCCATCAGCGAGGTCTAGGTCTAACAACTTGTGGACAGGATGGGGCAGTCAAAGGGAGACTCACCTCGATCCACCGAAAACCGACACACGCAGACCGATGGGGGAGCACTTCGACCCGTTGGCAAAGCCTGGCCGAGAGGGAGGACAACTGAGGGAGCACCGCCAAGTGGAAGTCCAAGACCCGAGAGACGATCAGGTGAGGGAAACGGACGATCCGTCACTGGAGAGGGTTGGATCGGGATCAGTGTCGCCGGAAGTTTGAGAGGGCTTCCGTGACAATAAAGACCAAAAAAAACACGGAAGAGAGAAGAGTGGGGTGTTGACCACCAAACCGAGCGAGCTTAGGTTTTGTTGCGGCCGCCACCCGCGAGCCACATTTAAGAATGACCCCATCGACTAGAAGTAGAAACATTGATGAAGGAGAACAAAAAGCAGTTCAACGGGATCGTTTAACCAACAATCGCCTAGAAATTGCCAATATTTCGCCGAGCTCTTTTTCTATATTTTGGCCTGGTGGGTATGCGAGAGGAGGAAGTAGAGAACTATTTCTAGCTAAGGTTCGTTGATGAATGAGAGAAAGTGTGTCATTGATGAATAAGATAGAGTTTGTGTTTGTCTTTGTTTTTTGGTATGGGTGTCCAAGCAAAAGTAGGGGGGATTTAATTTGGGTGTCGGTAACACTTATATTTCACCAAAAACATCTCACGCACTAAAATATCCATGCACGTAATCTAACCCAAGTTACTACTTCGCAATTTTTTAAATACCTACATATTGTAACACTAGGGGTGTTAAACGGGCCAACAGCCCACGGGCCGTGTGGGCTGGCCCGTAAAACGGGCCGGGCCGAGCCATGAAATTAGAGCCCGTTTAAAAATGGGCCTTAACGGTTTGCGGCCGGCGGGCCACGGTTTAAACAGGTTTAAACCGTACAGTTATGGGCTGGCCTGTGGGCCAACCTTCTAATACAGCCCAGGCACCCAGGCCCAGTCCAACATATCGCCCGTGCTGCAAAATGCAGCAAACCACGCCCAGACGAGACAAACCCAAATTACCCACTCCAATGACCCAAACGGCCAAACCCAATTCAATTTTTTTATCTAAAAAATAATTAAAACAATAAAACCTAAACCTAATATTACTCAACTCATTCTCATGGATCTCACACACTACCCTACCCGCGGCGCAGCGCAGCTCTACATCTTCTTCTTCTCTTCTTCTCCACGCGAGACATGACCACGGCGTTCCGACCGACGAGGCGACGACCGTCCTCTCCTCTCGCCGAATCGCGTCAGCCGTCCGTGCATCACGTCCGCCGTCTGATCGGAGTCGTCCTGCGCGAAGGCGTTTCCGTCCAATCAGAGTTGTCCGTTCGTCACGTCACCTGCTGTTTCCGTCCGCCCTCGAGCCTATCCGGCCAATCGGAGTCGTCGGGCCTCCGTCCGTTCTCTTGCGCGAAGCCGATCTGTGTTGTCCCGTCCGTCAGTCCTGTGCGAGCGCGAATGCGAGCTGTCTGTAAACCGATCTCTCTCGCTGTAATTATTTAAATTAATTATTATGATTTAAATGTTTAAATAATGGTGAGAAATTATATGTTATGATTTGTAATTGTTAAAAGTAAAATTATCATAGTTATTAATCATTACATGAAACTTTAATTGTGATATGTGAAATTTAGGTGATGACATGCTAATATCAGTGACACTACAGTGTTATGGTTTTTTTATTATGTTTTAAAAGATATATTGCTTGCTATAAAATATAAATCTGTAATTTTAATTATTATTGTAATTTTTATTGTTTAGATTAAAGCATGATGTCTGGACAGCTTGAGATTGTTGATTTAAGGGCTGATAATGATGAGAATGTAGTTGAACAATCACTTCATGATAAACGGAAAAAGATCAAAGCACTCAAGAATCTGAAATTGGACGGGGTAATATTAGTGGTATAAGTGAAAGTCAAAGCAAAAAATATAGAAAACAAACTTCAGATGTGTAGGATTTTTTTGAGAATCAAAGCAATAATGATGGGAAATCACGTGTTAAATGTAAAGGGTATGGAGAAGTTTATATTGCTGGTGGTAGTAAATATGACACTTCAACCATTACTCGTCATATGGGGAGATGTAAGGGGATAATGACTTTGAGACAACAGAATATCTCTGACACAATCATTGATCATCAAGGGAAATTGAAAAGTAAAAAGATAAATCAAAAGCATTTTTGGGAATTAGTGGCAATGTCAATTATAAAGCATGATTTGCCGTCATTGTTGTTGAGTATAAGGAGTTAGAGATGTATGGAAGTATTTGAATAATGATGTGAAGTTGTTTTCTCACGTTCGATCTTTATGATGAGAACAAGATGAGTTGAAACAATACTTGGGAGAATTCATGGTAGGATATATCTCACTTTGATCTATGGACTTTGTTCAAATGAGGGGTATATTTGTTTGATACGACATTATGTTGATTTAGAGTGGAAACTTTGTGGTAAATTCTTGCATTTTGTGATATGCCACCTCCTCATTCGGGTATTGAAATAGCTAAAAAGGTCATAGGAATTATACATGATTAGGGGATAAAGAAGAAGATTTTTTCTAACACTGGATAATGCTTCCTCTAATGACAATATGCAAGCCAACGTAAAAGATCAACTGTGTATGCAAGAAAGTTTAATTTGTGATGGTGAATTCTTCCATATTAGATATTGTGCTCACATAATAAACTTGATTGTGCAAGAAGGATTAAAAGTGGTTGCTACAGCTAATGAGAAAATTAGAGAAAGCATTAAATATGTGAAGAGTTCAAAGGCAAGAATAAGAAGTTTTAAAAATTGTGTGAGAAAGTGTAACATTAATTCAGCTGCATCATTGGCATTAGATGTGCCCATTTGATGGAATTCTACTTATTTGATGCTTCAAAGTGCTTTGACATACAAGCGAGCATCTGACATGCTTGTTTTAAATGAAAGTTCTTACAAGTTTTGTCCATCCAATGAGAAATGGATTAGAGGAGAAAAGATATGTGCATTCTTGGAGCCTTTTTATGATATGACAAAGTTGATTTCTAGTTCTAGTTATCCAACTGCGAACTTATATTTTGCCCAAGTTTGGAAAATTGAGTTACTTCTTTTGGAGCATCTGAATGGAGAAGATGGTGTGCTCAAAGATATGGCTTGTCGTATGAAGACAAAATTTGATAAGTATTGGAGTGAGTACAATGTTTTACTTACAATGATGGTGGTTCTTGATCCACGAATAAAATTTACTATGTTGAAGCGTTGTTACTCCAGGCTTGATCCCCTTACTGCTGAACAGAAGTTGAATGTGGTGAAACATAAGTTAGTTATGCTTTATGAGGAATATGCAAAAAACTCTACTCCTACTTCACATAGTCAAAGACAAGAAAGCCAAATTTCAGGGTGCAGTTCATTTGTAGCTAGTGGTTCTATTTCAAATGTAAGTGGACATTTAAGTACAAATTTTTTTATCTTATATATTTAGTTTATATTATTTTTCATATTGACTTGTTATAATTACTAATTGTTTGTTTATATGAGATTGATAAATAGGTGTGGATGCAATTTACTGATGATGAGGATGATATTGATGTAAGATTGAAGTCTCAATTGGATATGTATTTAGATTTGCCAAAACTTGATTTGATTACCAATAAAGACTTAGATATCTTGAAATGGTGGAAAGACCGTAGTGGTAGATTTCCCAATTTGGCTAATATGGCTTGTGATTTATTGAGTGTGCCTATAACTACTGTGGCTTCTGAATCAGCATTTAGCATTGGAGGACATGTGCTAAACAAGTATAGAAGTCGTCTTCTTCCTAAAAATGTTCAAGCCTTGATTTGCACACGAAATTGGCTCCATGGATTTGCATCCACCGGTAATTATTTTATATTTTCATCATATAATTTTGAATAAATTTAATGGCTTCTCTAAAGATTGTTTAATGTATTCATGATTTATTATTTTATAGGTTTGGAAGTATATGAATAGGATGATATTGAAAAAGTTGATTTAACTTCAATGGAAGGTTCAAGCAATGAAGTCTAGAGCGCGGAATGATTTTTTATTTATTGTTTGAAGACTTGTTATCTATGTTATGTATAATTTTATTTTGGTTTTTGGAGTTTATTACTTGTTTAAAACTTGTTTAATTTTTTGATTTCATAAAAACCTTGGTGATTAAATTTAGATGCTGATTGTTATGTTATTAACTTATTTTTAGTTTTGTTTGATGTATTTTTCAAAGAAAATTGATAGAATTTTCTATTATTTGTTAAAAAAACAAAAAAAATACAAAAAATGGGCCAGCCAGCCTCGCACGCGAGCTGGACCGGGCCTAAAAATTTCAGCCCGTTTTAAAGCGGGCCGGGCTAGGCCCAGCCCACCCGTTTAACACCTCTATGTAACACTTTTTCAATAATGTTATTTTTTATGTTACAGTAGACCCGATTTTTTGTAATGTGGTAGGAATGAGTGTTTTCATGTGAGAGACCTTTGTCATTTTGAACTTCTTCAGTATTTCTTTAGTATACTTAGCCTGACTAATGAATATCTCATCCTTCAATTATTTGACCTCTAACCTAAGGAAGAATGAGAGTTCTCCCATCATACAAATTTCATATTCACTTTTCATCAATTGGGAGAATTCTTCACATTGTTTCTTGTCCTCTGATCCAAAGATGATGTCATTAACATGGATCTACACAATCAGGGGTGATCCTTTTCCTTTCTTGAGAAAAAGGGTTGGGTCAATTTTGCTTTTTTTAAATTTATTCTTGATGAAGAACTCTGATAATATTTCATACCATGCCTGTGGTGCTTGCTTAAGTCCATATAAAGCCTTTTTCAATTTATATACTTTGTGCTCTCTATTAGGCTCTTGAAATCCTAGGAGTTGCTTAACAAAAATTTTTTTTGGAGGTCTCCATTCAAGAATGCACTTTTGACATCCATTTGATAAACTTTGAAATCCTTGAATGCTACATATGCCAAGAACATTCTGATGACCTCTAGTCTTGCAGCTAGTGCAAAGGTTTCATCATAATCAATTCCTTTTCTTGTCTGTACCCCTTTGCCACCAATCTGGCCTTGTCTCTGATCATAATCCTATCAACATCTAATTTATTTCTGAAAATCTATTTCACTCCAATGACTTGTTATGATCTTGGGCTTGTTGACTAACTCCTACACCTTTTGTCTCTTGAATTGATTGATCTCTTCTTGTATGACGTCAATCCAATAGTGATCCTAAACTGCATCTTCCACACTTTTTTGGCTCCACTTGTGATAAAAAGCACATATACTGACTTTCATGCAAGGTGGCGACTCTTGTTTTTACTCGTGCATGCATCAAGATCTCCTATTATCAGTTCAGAGGGATGGTCCTTTAATCTCCTTCTTACATTGGGTAAGTCTTCAATTTCTTCAGTTTGAATGGCCAGTTGTTCAATGTCAGGAGCTTGGGTTGGTGGAGGTGATAGAGACTGAACAAGCTAGTTTTGTTCTATCTGATCTTCTGATAGGTTTGGAATTGGTTCATCAACAGTCTGTTTAGTTGGTTCTTCTTGCATCTCAAGTACTTATTCTTTTAGCTCTGATTTATGTTTGTCTATGTCTGAATCTTCAACAAAAATAATATCCTGCAAGTCATTAATATTCTTGTCTCCCTTTTGCATACCATGGTTAGTTTTATCAAAAGAAACATGAATCGACTCTTTAACTATTTTTCTTTTCCTATTAAACACACGATAAGCCTTGCTATTTATAGAATATCTAACAAGATATCCATCATTTGACTTGGCATCAAACTTATTCAAATAATCATTGCCATTGTTCAGTATATAGCAAGTACACCCGAAGATCCTTAGCTGACCAATGTTTAGTCTCCTTCTTTTCCATAACTCATAGGGTGTTTTCATTGCTCGTTTGTTAATTAGAGTTCTTTTTTACACATAACATGCAGTGACAATAGCTTCATTCTATAAGGATTTGAGGAACTAAGCTCCTTTCAGCATGGTTCTAGCAGCTTCAACTAAGGTTTTATTTTTTCTTTTAGCAACTCCATTTCTGCCAGGAGTTCTTGGAGCTGAGAAATTATGATAGATACCATGTTCAACATAGAACTCTAACATATAAGAAAACTCAAACTCCCTACCATGATCACTTCTAATGCATTTAATAGAGACACTATTAACATTGGATATCCAATTAAAGAGTTCAACTAAGTTTTCAAATGTTTCAGTTTATTTTTGAGAAACATAACCTATGTGTATCTGGTGTAGTCATCTGCAACCGCAAGAAAGTATTTTACATTAGATAAAGAAGAAACATTTACAGGATCATAGAGATCCATATGTAAAAGTTCAAGAGGCTATGTAATTGAGGTTTTATCCACAGTCTTAAAAGAATGTTTCACCTGCTTACCAAGCTGATAGTCCCTACAAGGGTGTTATTTCTTATATAAATGCTTGGGTAAGCCCTCAACTAGATCAAGAAAAGCAAGTTTAGACATAGTCTTGAAATTTAAATGAACAAATCTTTTGTGCCACAGCCAACTAATATTAGGTGAAGCTTTTGACAAAAAACAAATTGATTCAGTAGAATGGGCATTGCCAAAGACCAATTTATAGACATTGCCTTGTCTTTGTCCACTTAGCTTCACCTATTTGGAGATTGGATCCATAATAGTGCAAGTGTGTTTAGTGAATAACACTTTATAACCTTTGTTAAATAATTGACTTATGCTCAATAAGTTATGTTTCAGACCTTCGACAATAAACACATTGTGAATAGAAACAGGTGCATTAGAGAGAGTACCTTTACATACTATCTTACCCTTTTTGTTGTTTCCAAATGTGACAGATGAAGATTCAACTTCCCTTATTTTACTCAATAGGGATGCATCATCTATCATATGTACGGAATAGGCACTATCAAGGTACCATTTGCTTGAATTTATCTTGAAGTTCTTGTGGCTACTTTTAACTTCTGGTACATATTCTTGCATGACAACTAACTAAGTTTTGGGAGCCCAATGTTGCTTGGGCTTTGGGTAAGCAGTGGAGACAGTTTCTGTATGAAAATGTTTAAGTTTCCAATTTAAGGAGTAAATTTTATTTTCCATGCCTGTTTAAGAGATATAAGCTGCAGTTCATTAACAAGCTTAACTTTTAAGTTCACACTTGACTCTCTTTCTTTACTCCTAACCTTTACAGCTTTCTTAGGCATAGATTGAACCTCTTTTTTAACAGGTATACTCTTTATTTTCTCAGCAATTTTAACCTATTTATGCCTAGATTGTTTCTTCGTATTAGCATTTTTAAGTTGCAGACTATTAAATACAGTTAACTATTGAATGTTTAGCTTGACTTCCTTAGCCACTTCACTTTTAAGGTATTTCAGGGTAAAATCTACATTGATAAAAAAGGTGTCCAACTTCCTCACAGATAGGATAGAAAATAGGCTTTGGTTAGACCCAATGTTTCAAGGATTTGATTGGACTTACCAAAGGTTTCTTAGGTTTACTCTCATATCCTAGGCTAAGGATGGCAACACTACGGGTTGGGACTGGATAGTAAGTGACTTGAACCTGCCCTGGATGAATTCGGATCAGGGCGGGCGGGACTAATGAGTGTGGCGGGTCGGGGCAGCCATGGGTTGGATTAAGTATTTTAAGATAAAACTGTTTTAAAATCTTTTAAAATATCGAGTTAGGGTGCGGCGGCCAATACCCGTGACCGCCCGTTATCTCATCGGGGTGGAGCGGGGCGGGGAAAAAGGGCCTGGGTCAGGCGGTTCAAGACAAAATTGCCATCCCTATCCTAGGCCTTTCTTAGGTCCACTAGAGACAACTTTGGGCTAGAAGGATGCAACCTTACTGGTTGAACCAGTCTCAAACTTAGTAACAAAACTACTTGGGTTTGTCTCTAAAGATACTACACCCTTACCCTTGCATTGGGATATAGAGGACGATTGGTTTGGATATTAGTTTTTGGTTCTTCCTGTTTAACTTCGTATCACTATCCTTGGACACAAATGTACCCTAATCATTCCGTTTGGGAGCTACTGGTTTAGGTAGACTAGTAATAGCCATACCAACCTCCTTTCCACAATCATACCGTACACTACCCTGCAGGAACAAAGCCAGCAAGACACTTGGTTTGTGTTGGGTATTTTTGAGCCATAGCTACTTGATCCTTAGAGAAACCTAGTCCTAGAGCTAGACCCTTAATGTCTGGAGTGGTTCTAAAGTGGGCTGCAATATCAGCTAAGTCTTGTCACTTTTATAGGTTTATTGTTCCTTCTCCAGTTCTTCTTTTGTTTTTTTAAGTTCATGTTCAAGCAATTTAATGTCCTATTTGGATATTCTTAATTGATTAGCTTATTGTAACATATCATTATGTGTGTGTTTCATTTCACTCATTTCAGCTTTTAGTTTTCTTTTAGTTTTCTCATTGTCATCGAGTATGTCCTTGTATTCACGCGAAAGCTTAACAAGTTTTTCATAATATCTTTTTTTATCGACTTTCATGGGGAGAAATTGTTCATCCATTTCTTTGTAAGCTCTATAAGTGTCTTTAAATTCGATGTAGAGTTATTAATAAGTTCTTACCTTGTCTAGAGGTGAGGTGTTCGCCATGAAGCAGATGAGGACTTTCTCCTTTTTCTCCTCATCTGAAGACTTTTCTTCTTTCTCAGTGTCACTATTGAATTTGTTGGTAACAAGAGCCTTCTTTCTCTAGTCACCCTTGTTTGAACTTAAGGAGCCTTTTTTTCTTTTTCTTCTGCTCGCTACCTCTTTCTCCCTCTTCACTTGTAATAGTCTACAACGAAGTGGTCGGGCTGTTGCAGGTGATAAGCATTGCAACTTCTCATTGTCCTTTCCCTTTGAGAAGGAATATGATGACTACCTAGCATTTCTTCTGTAGTTCCCCCTTCTCTTCAGTAGTTTTTTGATAAGAAAAATAACCTCTTTATCTAAAGAGTTATCCATATCAAGGTCTTCTTCTTCTTCTTTTTCTTCTTTATCCTCAGAGGATGATTCCTTCTGCCTAGCAGCCTTAAATGCAATCGACTTCTCCTTCTTCTTGGAAGTATTCTCAAAGGCCTCAGTTCTTCCTTTTGCATCTCAAATGTCTTGAGGTCTCCATATAGTGCTTCCAAGGCACAAGTTTTCCACTTCTTTAGTTGATGGATGGCCGGGGTCTTGATTAGAAGTCTCGAGAGGTGGAGATCTTATAAATTTGCCATTTTTATCCTTCCGAGAGATCTCTACATTTTAGCTCTTCATCTTTTGTATAACGCCAATGAACCTTTTATAAATACTGTCAAGAGATTGTTTAGGTTCACATCTGAAGGCTTCATACTCCTGTTTGAACATGGAAATCGTGTTGTCCCTTATCTGCTCATCACCTTCATAAATGAGACACAGTTTGTCCCATACTTCTTTTATCATGTCAAGGTCTTGCACGTCTCATTGAAAGCTGAGAAAAGGATGGCTTTTGCTTTGTAGCTAATCTTCACTTTTTTCTGTTCCACCTTGGTCCAACTGTCTGGATCTTTAATGGTTAGACGACCTCTTTGGATTTCTCTTGGAGTATAAGGTCCGTCTCTAATGACTTTCCATATAAAGGTGTCAAGCATCTCAAGGTGTGCTCTCATTTTAGCTTTCCACTTTGGGAAGCAAGCTGGTGTGCATAAGGGAACTTGTGATGATGAACCAGGAGAGAACAATGAAGAAGTTTTCTTGTTCTTTCTTGTCGTTCTTGGTGGTGGGTTGTTCTTGCTCTTGCTTTCTTGTCGGTTCCAATACGGGAGCTAGGCTGGATTCTTGTTCCTAAACTAGAATGAGAGCTTGAGTGGGAGCGGTATTATTAGAACATGCCATTTGGGATCTCTACAGAGAGTTTTAAAACTGCCTTGATACCAATTATAGGTCCCAAAGTGAGTCTAGAGGGGGGTGAATAGATGTTTTTCGCTGAAGCTTAGGATTACTAAAAGAACTTTACGGAGAATGACTATGATTTGATAATAAATGAGAAGCGAACAAGAGAGTATAAAAGTGATAATGAGTTAACCGACGGATCCGAGATGAGTTAATGATTTTGACATGAAAGGTCTCGAGATTATACAAGAATATTCCAACTGAAGTTAATACGAAGGACAAACACGGTTTGGGGAATATTATTCCAAGATACTATTGACTATGGATTATCAATGCAGAGACAAACAAGATGGTTGTGCTGGATCTTTGAACAAAGATCGTTGCATGATTCTTCAAAGTGTGATCTTGTTCTTTGTTCTTCACGCGCACAGCACTTAGGAAGTATTCTTACAATTTCTCTCTCAAGAGTTGGAACTCTCGATTGATTCTCAAAGGTTATTCTATTTTTCATGTGAGAATTGATTATTTGTTTTCCTTGGAGTTCCAAGTCCTAGTTTTTTGCGAGCTTTATTAGTTTAATGTTTAAGTGCATGTATGCATGTCACGGGGTTAGATTTCCTACGCCTCTCAACCCATTGCGGTACTTACTTTCCTTTACTCGGTCACGTGACATTCTTTTCCACCTAATCCTCGTAACACCCTCGTTGTAGTTGTTGACATCGCTTCCCCACAAGCTCGACATCCCCCCCCCCCCCGCTCGCCCAATGACAACTGGTTCGATATCGCTTCCCTGCATGCTGCAACACCTTCAGTGAAATGTTCCCCCGCACGCCCAATGTCCAACGGATAGGAGGCTTTCATGATCATCCGATGTGCTCAATCACCTACCTCAACCAATTTGTGTAAGGATGGCCAAATCCCTTCTTCAATGTCAAGTTCTTGACTAGTGGTGTGTTTTCCGCACTCAAGCGAGTCGGCACGTCTGAACTCTAAAGGGGATCCATCCATTCTCTGACATAAACTATCTAAAGCCTTCTGTTGCGCACCGTTTACGCTTTAACCTACCCCTCTCCTGCATGTAGCGCTTCTTCCTATTCAGAAAGTGCCACCGAGAGACATGCCAAATTCTCGGGGCGTGACATTCTCCTCCACCCAATCCTCGCAATGCCCTCATTGCAGTTGTTGACATCGCTTCCCCGCAGGCTGGTGCATCTTCACTTTGACGCCACCCGCTCGCCCAGTGATAACTGGTTGGACATCGCTTCCTTGCAGGTTGCAAGACCTTTAACAAGATGTTCCCTACTCACCTAATGTCCATGGATATGAGGCTTCCACGATCGTCTGACGCGCACCTTTACCCACCTTGCCTAACTCTATATCACACTTTAGGATACTCCATGTAACGCCCCCAAATTTGGGACCTCCAAATCGGGTGCATTAGCAGAAATTAAATATACAAGTTTTTATATAAATTTCAAACTTTTAACTATTTCATCAAACAGACCATTAATTATTACAAATTTCAATCCAAGATCTTTAAGGTTTAGGATTTAGAGACTAAGTGTCCTTAACCAATTATTACATAATAAGCACACGAACAATTAAACTTATAAATCTTTAAAATTTTCACACAACTTTATTTTCAAGCACTTCTTGACTCCTTATCTTAGTTTCTCTATTCCTTTAATTACCTGGGGTTAGAAAAGAAATCATAAAAAAGATGAGCTCAAATAGCCTAGTAAGGGTAAACATAAGTGGGCAAGGAAAATCATAAAGATATCAAATATAAGAAATATCATAAAAGATTTCATAACGTTTGCACATCATACGTGATCGACATTTCACAAGGGAATCATAACATGGAAGATTATGTTTGGACATCGTATTATAACATCATGATCCAGGTTAACTACCCATATAACATATCATAACTTAACATATTATTAAATTGGATTGACACTCTTTAGTGATGTTCTTTACCCAATGCATTGGAGGTCTTTCTGGAACCACCTATCATAAACTTAGTCCAACATAAGAGATATCATAACAAGATCAATTCATTGCATAAAATAAATCATAGAATTTCATGAAGCATAGTTAAGTAAAAAACATAAGGTTATCAATGATAATCTCGATTTTCAAAAAGGTCATTTACCCCAATTAATAAAACGGAATAGTAGAGAGAAGTCAAAGAGACTAATGTCCCTTACGAATAATTAATAAAGGGGAGGTTAATCAAAGATGAGTAATATAAAGCAACAAGAACATAGAAAAGGAAAGGAAAGGAAAAGGAAACTCTTACAATAATAATGAAATACAGACTATAATGAAAAAGAAAAAAGGGAATGAGAAAACCCTTACAATCCGCTTGTCGTTCTCCGTGTTTTAAACCTTAAAAAAATATCAAAACACTAAATTAACATTAATGCTTGAAAAGTTCGTTTTAGTTTATTCCTTTTATTAACCTTACTCATAAATAAATATCACAAATATCTCTTTTTTTATATCTTACTTTAACTTATATCTTTTAATAGGCATACCGTACTTGTAGGGTAGGCTATTAATTTGGGTTTCATCTTCTATTGTAGTTCCATCTCCTATGTCAATCCCATGCATCGTAAGCCTTGAGTTGTGTAATAATTATGTTATATTCCTTGAGAGTTTTTTGAATAAGATTTACTTTGTAGAAAGTCATTATTCTTCGCTTACCAGATTTAAAAATAAAATCATCAAGTTAATATTATCATGGGATTTCACTTTAATTATATAATGAAGATCCTTATCAGGTAATATTATCATACTTTAATTATTAATGAAAATGTATTGAATAACATATTTTAAAATAATTATTTATATATATATATATATGAGGTGGTAAAACCAACCATGAATAATATATATAATATATGTGAAGGGGTAAAACCAACCATGAATATAGTATATATAAGGTGGTAAAACTAACCATATAGATTTACATAATAAATAATAAGCAACTTCAAAATTTCAAAATCTTGAGTATTACCTTTTGTAGAACTTGACGCTTGGTAAGTACCAAAAAATAAAAAAGGGTTTGAGTAAAGTATTTGGGGTGTTAAGGGGGGCTTAAGGGAGTGCTTTTAGATGGAATTTCGTGGTATAGCTTGAGGGACTTGTGCATTAAGAGGGGGAGGCAAAATACTCCTTATATAGGGCAAGGATGGTGGTAGGTGTGGTAGGTGAAACTTTTGTCCTTAATACTTTATTTTCTTCCCTAATTTTCTCCTTTTCAAATCATTTGATTCTTATCCCATTATTATCTACCACGTGGCCCCTTTGTTTCCCCCATTTTTGAATTTTTAAGATTTGTTTGACTTTGAAGGTTCTTTTGGTCACAAAAGTCACATGGGTGCATGACATACTATTTTCACTATAACTTTCTAGATTCTTAATGAAATTCAATACAACCACTTGGGATGGATTCCTAACTTAATTATCTACATTTTGAGACCAATTCCAAGTCCATTGGACTTATATATAAAAAGTTATTGGGTTTTGAAGTGAGACTGAAAATTCTGGGCGTGCTACTAGACCCTTGTGTATTGTTTAAATTGTTTCTCCTAATGGGATGCTCCAATGAGGCTGAAATTTTAACAAAGATATATAACTAATTTGAAGCACGTTGTAAAAATATCAAGTCGTGTAGAGCTACACAAACAATGTTATAAATTCTTTAAGATAACTTCCAGAACTGCACTACTCTATCCTTTCTAAGCATGACTATTGGCCATAGAGTATTAATGAACATTTTTGTATTTTACAACTCTTAATAAATTTTGATGTGATATATTCAAAGTTATATCTTATTTGGTTTAGATTCAACATGTCAACCAAGAAATTATTGATTTAATATAATTAAATAAATGATTGAAATAATTATATAGTTAAATAAAATAACATAACACTTCATTAGAAAACTTAATAACACACTTATTTTCTTAAACTGTAATTTATTTATGAAAAGTAAATCTTATTTAATATTTAATTAATATTAATATAATTATCATACACACTATCGAATAATATTTTCTAAATATATGATCAAAATAGCTTAATTATAAACATAAAATAACATAATAAATATTTATTATTTTATTAAAATCTCAAATCTTACACTCCACCTCTGTGCACGCGAATGCATACATCACGCTACCGGTCGACTCACCTATGTGAGCTCCCACTTTAGGATCACGCTACTCGCGAAAGTGCTCAGGTGAGTCTTCAGGATATGAATGGTTGAGCTCGATACGACTTTGTCACGAGCTCAGATTTCCTATGCCTCTCAAATACCCTTTACCGCGGATCAATGATTTATTTGACCAGCTGAGTGGAGCACGGTGGTTCTCAAAGATTGATCTACGTTCGGGATATCATCAATTGAGGATTAGGAGCGAGGACATCCCTAAGACAACATTCAGGTGCAGATACGGACACTATGAGTGGTTAGTGATGCCTTTTGAGCTCACGAACGTACTGACGGTGTTCATGCATCTTATGAATCAGGTGTTTGCCCCATACCTAGATTCCTTCGTGGTGGTATTTATTGACGACATTCTCGTGTACTCTAAGACCCGAACTAAGCATGAGGAGTACCTGACCGTGGTGTTGCACACACTATGCGGTCATCAATTGTATGCTAAATTTAGCAAGTGCGACTTCTGGATGCAAGAGGTGCATTTTCTTGGACATGTGGTATCCGCCGAAGGAGTTAGAGTGGACCCAACCAAGATTGAGTCAGTATCATCTTGGAAGAGGCCCACGAACGTTTTTGAGATCCGCAGTTTCTTGAGTCTGGCAGGGTATTACCGACGTTTCGTGGAAGGGTTTTCTCGGTTGGCAGCACCCATGACAGCTCTGACACGGAAGGAAGTCAAATTTGAGTAGACGGACAAGTGTCAGCAAGCTTTTGAGGAGTTGAAAACTCGTTTGACTCACACCGGTGTTAAGTCTACCGCAGGAGGGAGTACCATTCGAGATATATTGTGATGCATCTCGAGTTGGACTGGGGTGTGTTCTGATGCAGGAACACAAAGTCATAGCATATGGCTCGCGACAGCTGAAGCTCCATGAGCAAAATTACCCAACGCACGACCTAGAGTTAGCAGTAGTTATTTTTGCCCTAAAGTCTTGGCAACATTACCTTTGGGGGAGAAATTTGTGGTATACACCGACCACAAAAGCCTACGGTATATCTTCACCCGGAGAGACCTGAATTTGAGACAAAGGAGATGGGTAGAGTACCTGCAAATGTTTGATTTCACGCTCTCCTCACGCCTGGGAAGGGGAATGTAATTGTCAATGCGGCGAGTAGAAAGGGAAAAGTTGAGGTTTCCATGAGAGAATGGAAAATCTTTGGAACAATTAGCGATACTTGGTCTGACCTGATTTTAGCGATGGGGGAGGCAATTTTGTGTCATATTACTGTGATGCCGAGTTATATCAATGTGTCCATGATGGACAGTTGGGGGACGTGGACTGTGAAGTGATCCGGGCCCAGATAGAGGCCGGTGAGTTGTCAGAGGACTGGACAGAAGTAGTTGAGCATGAGTTAAGATTTCAGGGGCGTCTGATAGTACCACCTTCCTTATGTGAGGATGTGATGAGGGAGTTTCATCATTCCCGTTTGGCTATGCATCCAGGAGGAACTAAGATGTATCATGTCGTTCAAGAACAGTTCTGGTGGCCGGGACTGAAGAGGAGTATGGCAGAGTTTGTTTCCAGGTGCCTTACTTGTCAACAAGTTAAGGCAAAGCACCAACGACCTGCGGGTCAATTGCAGCCTTTGCCTGTGGCTGAGTGGAAGTGGGAGCATATTACCATGAATTTTGTGACAGGACTTCCTACCACTTCGGGAGGAAGGATATGATTTGGGTCATTGTAGACCGATTAACTAAATCAACCCATTTCTTGGCGGTCCGGGAGCCAGACTCTATCGGCACGTTAAGCCGGTTGTATGTTGATAAGATTGTCCAATTGCATAGAGTGCCTTTGTCTATTTTTCATACGAGGATGTGTGGTTTATATCTCGGTTTTGGGGTGGTTTGCAAGAAGCATTGGGAACACGACTTAATTTGAGTGCGCTTTCCATCCTCGAGGCCGATGGTCGGTCGGAGAGGACCATTCAAACATTGGAAGACTTGTTGAGAGCTTGTGTACTTGATTTTGGAGGATCATGGGCTTCTCACCTTCCTTTGGTAGAGTTTGCCTATAATAACAACTACCAGTCTTATTGGGATGGCCCGTTTGAAGCATTGTATGGTAGACCTGTCGGTCTCCAATATGTTGGGCGAGAAGTTGGAGAGGTAGCTATGTTGGGACCTCAATTGGTCCAAGAGGCTACGGTAAAAATACGGTGATTAGGTGGCGCTTTCTTACGGCTCAGAGTAGACAAAAGTCTTATGCGGATCGCCGACGCCGACCATTGGAGTTTTTGGTGGGAGACCACGTATTCCTTCGTGTTTCTCCACGGGGGGGGGGCATAAAAGATTTGGAAAGGGATCCAAGTTGTGTCTCCTCAATACATTAGACCGTTTGAGATTTTGAGCGAGTTGGACCTGGTTTATAAGTTGGCATTACCTCCCGGTTTGAGCAGAGTTCATGACGTTTTCCATATATCCTAGTTGCGGAAATATCATCCAAATCCCACACATGTGTTGGATTGGAGTACTCTGGATATTGAGGAGGATGTGACGGTTGTTGAGGCACAAATCTGTATTTTGGATAGGTGCGAGAAGCAACTGCGAGGTAAGACTATTCCATTGGTTCGGGTGTTGTGGAAACACCGAGGTATGGAGGAAGAGACTTGGGAACATGAGGCTGAGATGCGTGCTCACTACCCTCGACTTGTTTGAGGACGAAACAACCCTGAAGGGGGAGGAAGGCAAACTGGTTTAAGAGTATTTCTTTTGACATCGTTACATGACCGTGTGGAGTGTATTAATTTGTGTTAGAGGTCTATTCATTGGTTGTGGTTGTTGTTTTCTTTCATTCCACATTTTCTTTTCGAGGACGAAAAGTCCTTAAGGAAAGAGGATGTAAGGACCCGTGTTCCGGACGTGAGGAGTTAATCGCGGTTTGCCTTTTGGAGTAGCAAATTGTTGGGTTTTGAGGAGTTTTATTTTGACACACATTGGCTATAACACCTTTTATGATGATGAGGAAGCTTGAGGCAAAATTTGAACCCAAAAGGAGGTGCCCACGACAATGCTGCAACAATGCCCGTAACAATGGTTGTCACGGGCGAGTTTTTTTTTTTTCATGGGAGTCTTCCCGACGTTGTTCTAAGGCTTGGGGGAAAAATCCTAGGGAATTTGGAGGTGCCCGTAACAATGGCCTTTGTCACGTGCGGCCTCCATTAGCTTGGTTTTGTGATCCTTGTAACTTTTTCCCAAAAACCATGTTAAAATTATGGATATTTTGTCATATATGGATGTTAGAAGGTTGTAGTGTGTATTAAAACTACGTCGTTTTGATGTTGGGCTTCATTTAATCAAAACTATGTCGTTTTGATGTCAAGGTGACTATATAAAATGGTGGAGCTCTAAGGATTAGGGTTCTTCATTCTTGTAACCCTTGCAGCCGTCACATACAGAGAGAGAGAGAGAGAGAGAGAGAGAGAGAGAGAGAGAGGAGAGAGATGGCCAGAGAGGGAGAGAGGGACGATCCAAGGCTGACGATCTAAGGTTCCTGCTGACGACGGGAGACCGGAGGCATTGAGGTAGCTAGGATACAACGATCTGTTGTATTCCCAAATTCTAGAGGTAGGGATTTGTTGTCAACCCTGATACCCCTCCCAAATTCTGGATTTTCACCTGTCATAAATAAATTCTAGAATTTTTGTAATGGATTTGTTGTGATTCTTCTCTTAACCCCAATTCTGTGAATGAGATGATGAATATATATATATATATATGTATATGCATGTGTTGGATTGATATGAGATTTTTAATATATATATATATATATATATATATATATATATATACGAGAAAGAATTGATGTGGATGATGTCCATGAGTTGAGTTTGCCTAAGAAAAACTTGCCAAAACAAGTGAACACTACATAGGTAAAACCGTAATCCGTTGTTATTGAGAATGTTCTTTGCACTGCATGAAGTGAGTGCACTGTTGAGTTATATTGTTATGCCTGAGTTGTGCTTGTTGTGAGCTATATTAATATGTTTGAATTAAGATATGTTCTTTGAGTACCTTGTCTTTGAATTGAAATATATTCTTTGAGTATCTTGTATTGAAATGAGATGTATGCCTGGTTGTATTACTTAGATACACTTGCGCTTGAGTTTGTATTTATTGAGATGTCTTGAGATGTACTTGTTGAGATCTTTGTGAATTTGTGATTGAGATTGAGTACCCAAATACATGTGGGTTGACCCGAGTTATGGGCCAGGCACATTCTTGACCCCTTTGAGATTTGGCCAGGACTGCGGTCTTGAGTCTTGGGGTAGCACTCACGACGGTGGGCTAAGTCTGCACCCATTCCTGAGGGTTGGTATGGCGTCAGGAGGTGATGGCCATATCGACTCGGGTGGAAAATGTTGCATTGGTGTCCATGCAACATTCGCCTGGATGTGGTATGTCGTGTCGCCGTGGTGGCGGGGTGTCCTCTGCCCTCTAGTGTGGGCACGGGTAAATGGTGTGTTCTTGGGTGATGTTCTTTGCTTAGCTTTAGGCACCACACGAGCACAAGCATACACTTGTCATGCATATTGTAGAGTGGGACGGGTGCGGGGAGACTAGAACCCTCTTGAGCTATGGTTTGCTCACCCCTCCTATAAACTATTCTTTTGTAGGGTCTAGCAGGTGGTAGGTGAAAGAGCCGTGGTGGTAAGCCACCGAGGTGAAGACTTTATGTTAGTTTCATTGTTTTTTTTGTGGAGTTTTGTTTTATGGTTTGGATTATTTGTAAACAGAGCACATTGTGGTTTGATGGGAGTTTTTCTCCTATTGAGTTGTAATGAACTTTGAGCCCCTTTGAAATGTAATAAATTGAGATATGGTTATTGTTTGATTTGTGGTTGTGTGCATGGTTTGGGAGCAGGAGCATGCCCCGTGGCATGTTAGCCTGGTTGTACAAGTTTGGGGGACAACACCCGTGTTATAAGTCCTTTTTAGGTGCTTGCACCAACCCCTTGACCCTTCAGGTGCGGGCATGGGCGGTCACTACCCATTTCAAGTGAAAGGGAATTGGGGCGTGACACAACCAATTTAGCAATAGTCTCAATAGCACTTGGCATGGCAGGAAGAGTCTCCACTAGTGCGGTAACCACTTTAGGGGAAGGCTTAACAGGTGCATATGGTGTAACTCTCCCCTCCCGAGGTTGGAAAGGCTTAACCCGATGGATCTGTGGTCTTCACGGTGCATGGAAGAGAACTAGGAGAAGAATAAAAAACTGGAGCGAGATGCAAG
The DNA here is from genome assembly GCA_023512835.1 of Taxillus chinensis. NCBI lineage: Eukaryota > Viridiplantae > Streptophyta > Magnoliopsida > Santalales > Loranthaceae > Taxillus > Taxillus chinensis. The sequence continues at coordinate 8,621,660 of CM042084.1, read as the reverse complement.
AACGATCATGGAGAGTAGAATCGCAAGGTGCCTTAGAAGTTCTTCATCATTCCACACAAAGAATCAAGTTTCTCAAGATACTTGCTGTCCTTGCTTAACCGGCAAGACTGGGTTCTTTATAAAGAATCTTTCATTGTATGCGTTTGCGAGCTAAAGTAGTAATATTGGAATTGAGATCGGCAAACAATCTACATTCTTTAATAAATAATAGTAGAAACGATAACAAGTTTATCAATTAAGGTGTCCTTGACTGTAGTAACCTCTCTACGCATAATCACCAACATAACATCATGCTTGGATTTGGAAATTTGAGACTATATAAAGGTAGTGGCCTCGATCAGTAGCAATAGTAGATGTAGTAGCATAAGAATCATGATCCTTAAGGACACCACAACTGATAGAAGAACTAGCTACGGCAACATCTTCTCCCTTTGCAATGTTCTTTTCATCAAAGAGTGTGAGTAAAGAGATAGCGACATCCAAATCTTGTCCATGCAAGTCCATGGTGAGATAACCTTTGTCAGTCCCATTTGAGCACGCCACCCTTAGAAATAAGCCTTTGTCCATACGAGACCTACATATCATATTCTTCTTGTTATGTAATGTGAGATTTAGCATACATAACCCATAAATTCTGAGTCCATGGAAAGTGAGCTTACTAAAAGGCATAAGTATTATTTCTTCAACAACACGAGTCTTGACAAGTGATTTCTTGGGTCAGAGCTCCTTAGATATGATGTTAATATAAGCCTCCTTAGGCTTCTCGTCAGCATAAAATTGAGACTTGGCTTCATGTTTAATTGGAGCCTAAGTAGAGAAATAGACTATGGGAATGAGAAACGAAAGGTTACTCCCCTCCTCTTGAGTTGGAAGAGAAATAGACTATGGGAATGAGAAACGAAAGGTTACTCCCCTTGAGATATGTTAGTTAGGCTTGAAAGTCAATCTATAAACTTTCTTTTACTAGTTTAACAACTTATTCTAACATCTCGTTATAACTTTTAGAGCTCTGACGAGACTCTAAAGATTGAGATGGTTTGGAAGAGAGCTTTTTCAATGAAGACTGAACCTCTGATTCGTGTGGAATTTTCATAGGTTTTGTTCTCTCAACCTTTACAGATGGAGCTTTTCTTGGTTAAAACTTCCTAGCCTCAACTCCTCCATTCTCCAAAAATCGTTTTAACACTAGTCGAGAAGGATACTCGTTTGTTGGTCTAGTGTTAAAAACTGTAGGATGCAATGACTTCAATATAGTAGTCAAGATTCTACAAAAGCCTTTTTTTTTTGCCTTGGTCTTCATGACAAAATACACTATACTGGCCTAATCAACATTAATGCCTTTAGCCAATTAATACATATACTTTAGTTGCTCTCCACTAATAGGTTCAAAAGATGTTTGCTTGAACATAAGACAATATCCAATGACAATGGCGTAAAAACAACTTATACCACCAAATTCATTCCTTTGAATATCTGTTCTTTTATTTTTAGGAGTCTCATAGTTTAACTAATTTTGATAAAAGTGAAAATCACTTGGGAATTATCAATTCTTATCAATGATTGTGTATATCGTTAAAAAGGAAAAAAATGTTTCATCCGAAACACATATATCAGCTGAAACAGGTTAGAACTGATCGAAAAATAATTGAAATGAAATAAGGAGTGCCTTGTATTGATTTGAAATGAGATTTTCCGATTGTTTTGGGTGGAATGAAATATAATATACAATGTTAAAAATAATTTCGTGAGAAGCCAAAACACAACTTTTTAATTTTTTTTTTCCAATGAACTATTAAATCATAATTTTTTTAAGGCCCAAGAATGGGCCACAGCTGAAGGAGTGGGCCTTTGAAAAGGAATATGGGCCAAGTGTAGCGAAAAGAGATAAAACCTTCTGCACCCGATAGCACGTTTGTAAATCACCTCTGTTCTTCCCATTTTTTCACCTTAAATTTTAGCCATTAAATTCCTTCTCTCTCTCCATCTCTCAGTTGCAGAGTCCGTGAGGAAACCTCTCCGGCGAATCCTACAAGGTACGTCCGATCTACATCGAAGCTGTTCATTGTTCAACAATATTCGATCGGTTGTTTAATCCCAACTGTGCGTGTAATCTGAATATGCAAAAATACAGGATCTGAGAAGGAAAAAAACAAGAGTTTTTGATTCATGGGTAGAGTCTGTAATTGTAAGCCCCTATTCGAAGAACTAATTCCATCTCCTTTAATGGTTTATTTTATTTTATTTTTCCTATGCGGAGGTGATCTCTGTGTTTTCAAATTCTCTTTCTGTGTTTGCATCCCATATCGGTTTCTCTTTTTCTGGGTGTGTTATTTTTTGTTTCTTAATTGGTCAGTTATGTATTTTTCTTTTATGGGTTTGTCTCCTTTTGGTTCTTTGTCATTGGATTTGTCCGCTGGGATATAGGAATGGGATTGAGTTTAAATAAATTTATATTTCCCAGGTTTGTGTTTGATGCATACAGAGCATAAACAAATTTGTTAAACTGAGTTTGTATTTTTTTTTTCCTGGTTGTTTTTTTTTTTTATTTTTTTCTGCCATATTGGATTGGGCTTTATTATTATTTTTTTCATTTTTCCCAGTTTTTTGTCTGCTGCACACTGGATTCAGCATAAGCAAATTTACTGGTCTGTGTATTTTGGGTGTAAACGCCATAGCCATTTATTGGTGCAGGAAAATGAGGCTCGAGATTTCCTTGCAACAACAAAAATATTGTTTTGTTTTTTGATGTGTCAGTAGAGATGGTCAATTCTGGCGAGAGTCGTGAGACGGATGCCATTGATTCTTCAGTGGGTGCATTGGTATGGGTTCGCCGCTTGAAATGGGTCTTGGTGGCCTGGGAAGATAGTAGGTATGGATGAATTATCAGAGGAATCTTTGGTATCACCAAAATTGGGAGCTCCAGTGAAGCTGCTGGGTCGACTTGATTCTAGCATGTGAGTGTACCCTTTTGTTTCTGTGTAATTTACATAACATAGATAGGTTTTATTGATTAGATGAATTACATTTTAAATAGTTGCAGGTGTTTAGACTTTAGATAGAGATTTAATATTGTTTTTTTTCTTTCTATGGTTTACTTTTCTTGCACATATAGTGGCTTGAGGTCTTTGAATACGTTTTGATTTATCTTTACTCCAATCAAGAGTTTTTATTAAATGTATATCATCAAGTATGGTTTTCTTTTTTTGTATTTTCTTTTGCTGTTTTCAATGTAGGGCTACTATATTGTGTTTTATATAGGAATCGAGCTATAAAAATTAAGTATTTCAACAATGACAGGCTAAAATAAGAGCAGAAGCTTTTTTCATTTTATGTGTGTGGCAACCTAGCAGTGTTGGGACTTGGGATGAATTCCATTTTTGGGGGCTTTATAACAAATCAAATGTGGCCTACTAATGTAGTGTCTAATTTGGTAATTGTCATGAAAGTCATGAAACACAATTAAATGGCCATAGGCATCACAAAGACATGGATAGTAAAATGACCATGGGACACCTTTGCCTTACAAAATACACCACCATCCAAATGAGTTGAGAGTTTCAATATGTTTTGATTAAAACAGGAAACATGCATTTGGGGAGAGGGTTTGATAATCTTGTGATTTGATATTGTGCAGTTTAATGTTTTTTTACAGTTTACACATATCCATGGTTCACAACCATAATGTCTGTTCAATCAACTATTATTATTTTTGTCTAAAATTCTCTTTCTTTGTTTTGAAAGCTTTATTATTGATTAATTTAATATGGCATTGTTTTCCAATTAGTCAATGGTTTTTACTTTTTCCCCGTTGGTTTAGAGACTGGTACAATCTTGAAAAATCTAAGCGCGTCAAAGCCTTTCGTTGTGGGGACTTTGTTGAATGCATCAAGAAAGCACAAGCTTCTGCAGCAAATTCTACTAAGAAAGCTGTTAAGTATGCTCGAAGAGAAGATGCTATTATTCATGCTCTTGAGCTAGAAATTGCTTTCCAGGCAAGAGACAGTCCAGATTTCTGCTCTAAATCAAACATTGCATGTAGAGAAGGCCATGGCTGTAGAGCTGGAGACTTTCCATCTGCTTCTTGTTCAAGTAAAGAATATGAGGATATGGATGATGAAGTGAGTACTCTGGAAAACAATTCAAATTCAACACAGGAAGTATCTCAATCTGGTTTGTCATTCGAAGAGCCTAACCAAAACAGTCCTCAAGAATTGATACAGCGAAAGAGACGGAAAACTCCGAATGATTCTGAGGATGATGGAACAAATGTAATAAAGCGAATGAGAGGTCTTGAGGACCTTGGTATGAGTGCCATGACAAACAGAAAGGCAAATGCTGGAGCTGATATTAGCCCAGCCCAACAAGGAGCTACATCTCCATGTGATTCAAAAAAAAAGATATCTCAAGTGCCGATTGTTCAGGAGTTCTTGAAAAGGAAAAATCGCTGCCGCCCATTAACAAAGGTTTTAGAAAGTTCATATATGTTATCTGTTCCAGTCACTTGTGACAAGCTTTCGAGTCCCATCAGATCACCCATTCAAGGACCGGCTGACAGTAAGGCTTTTGGGTTAGAATCTAATGATTCCAAAATAATGGTTGTTAATAATAGTCCTGAAAGTGCTGGAATTTCATGTGAGAATGGGTTTCCATCAAATACTACTGAACTTGGTTCGGCAAGTTCATTCCAAGCTCAAGGACAATGGCATTTCAAGCACCTTGGACTTGCCAGAGAATGGTGTTCATGACAAGTTATTTGACCTTCCATTTGTTGGGAAGGGAAAATACTCTGCAGGTAGGTCTATGTTTGATGTAGATGTGAATTGTTTGTTTATTTTGTGAATCACGTACTCAATGTACTCCGTTTTTCATCAAAAGATGATGGCTTCAAATCATGATAGTTTATAAATTACTAGATACTTATTAATTGCTTTTGAACTTTGCTTGTTGTCATACCAAGGTATAAATACTACTTTAATTTTGATGGAAACGAATTTTATACAGGCTCTAGTTGATATTGTTTCAAAAAATTAGTGGCAATCAGATGATTCCTTTTTTTGTATCATTTTTGTAATTTACTTTGCCTCACTCTTTTACCTAGGTATAATGATCAATAAACTATGTTGAAATATGCTTTTTTGTGGCTTGTATTGCATATTTATATTTAATAATTATTTTTTGTCCTAGTAACATATCAGAGGAGCATATGTTTAAACTCAATCAATATGCATCCCAGGTGGCCTGTGTTTGCATCAGTATGGGTCACAGTAGCCTTGCAGAAATGTAAGGCAAACACCTTGAAATATGTTTGGGCGGTTTCATGGGCCGCTTTTAAACATGAAGGTTGAAAAAAATTATCAGTGCACATCAAGATTCAAGAATCAATACCTTTAAATTGATTTCACATATATACATGCACATGTGCCTGAAATGCCTACCACAGGCTTAACAAATAGGTAGCAGGGACGCAAGAGAAGGTGGTATTACTATGGACCGTGCAACATGGCAATGTTACTGTGGGATGAATTTGTAGGAATTGAAACTTAAATTGGGGTGGATCAATGGGTTTGCACATTGGACTTGTCATTGTGTCCATCATATTGCGTTTTATTTATCTTCTTCCTCATTTTTGGGTGAAGATATATAGGACATTTCCAGATAGTAATTTGCTTTCATCACTGAATCAACATCTGCTCTTTTTCTATCACACGCTCACAACTTGAACTCATAAACAATAGCTGATAGAAGTATGACAACCATGGCAACATCTTTACAGTTATGTTTTGTTTTGACTGTTTTACTTCATAAATTTTTCAATAGTAGATATGAACCCTATTTCATATCGTAGCATGGGCTAAACTTTCATCCATTCTAAGTATCTAGTTCTTTTGGTAATGTATTGATAGCCGATTTACCATATTATCTACTTATCTGTTGCATGCTCCATCCAAATGCCTGTTTCACTTTTGTTGATGTGCAATTTTTCAAGCATATCATAAAATTATAGATTTATACACTCCATCCTTTTGATTGTCAACCTCATGTTCTCCTTCACGTGCAACAGCATCTCAAGACATGGATATTCTTCTTGCAACTTTTCTTAATTATAAATCATGAATTGGAAAACAATTATTCACCGCGCCCTTGGTTATGGGAGTTTATTTTGGCTCCTAAGTAATTTATAATCGTCTGTAGTTTATGATTGTAATAGTGTTTGCTGCATCAATAATCAATCAATTTATAACTTATGGCCAAACAGGATGTAGACAGTACTACGTAAATGTTTAATGTCTCGTATGTCGATTTATTAACTTCGACCTTGAAATATCTTTTATTAGAGAGGAGAGGTACATTGTCCTTTCCATAGGCCTGATTTTTATATATATATATATATATATATAAATCTTTGTAAGCGCCTTTTTAATGAAAAAGTGTTTTTTCACTACTTAGTTGTTTAAACAGGTGTTTATATAGCACTGGCCCAGATGGGGCTACAGTCCTTCACACTTTTATTCCACTTTAATTTCTTAAACAGTTGTTAATAAACCAGAATAAGCTACCCCAAAAAGGGGTTGAAGTCCTTAACACATTGATACCAGATTTGAATTTTCAACCAAATGCCATAAATGTTTCTTTGTTGTCTGCCTCTCAAGTAATGTCTTTTGGTATAGACATTTTTGGTCTTGCTTGTTTATTATGAACCTGTACTGCATTTGTTTACGTCATTGTGTTTTGCTTGTATGTTTCAACTTTGAACACAAATGATGTAGCTTGTTATGGCCATTGCATATTTTTTTGTCATATTTGACAATTTTCTATTCCTCCACTTCATCGGGATTTTCTATATCTTTGAGTCTGGCTGCTATGGCTGCTAAGCAGTAATATGCTTACTTTTTCTTTGAATTTTGTTTGGATGTGGTAATATTTTGAAATGTACATTACAATCATGTCTATGTAAAGTAATTGTACCTTAATGTGGAATTGTCAAATGAAATGTCAGGTTCTCCTCCAATGAATGTGTCATGTTCTTCTGGAAACCTTCGAGTGCTCCAAGCTGGCGCTGTTGGAAGACAATCTAATCAGAATAGTCTAGTCGATATTGTATCTGTGAAGATTGAGGGACTCAATGAGAGTGGTTCTACCTGTTCAGCAACACCGCAGATCAATAATATCAGCCAGACTATAGAGGAATGTAGCTCAAAGTGGAAGTCAAAAGGAAAGAGGAACTCGAGTAGAAAGAAAAAACAGGTCTCAAGTAAATATGCGGATGCTGTTGATGAATCCATTGATTATTTGGAAAGGGTAGAGCAGCAAGATGGATTTTATCCGAGTTCTAGATCTAGAGCCAATTCTGGTGGCGTCAGTGGGCCTCTTTCTTTGGGAAGCTGTAGCTTGCGAACAACAAAGTCCAGAGAAATTACAGGAGACCTGTTGGATGGTTTCCAGCATGTTTCACACAAGGGCCTTCGAATAAGGTCTTTGACAGTTAATGCAGAACTTTATCCTAGCTGCACTCGACCTCAAAGATCACTCTCTTATTGTCAAACACCATATGCAGTCCAGTCCATACACCAGAGGCCACAATATCCCATCCGGAATTATTGCGTGGATTCCTACTTGTACGATGTTAATTTGGAGGTTAGAGCTAGCTACAAGCCTCAGCATGTCCCCTTGGTTTCACTTGTGAGCAAAATAGATGGCAAAGCGATTGTAGGCCACCCTCTCACGGTGGAGGTGTTGGATGATGGCTCTAGTGATCACGGAGGAGGATGCTATATGATGAGCAGCAGCTCTGAGTTGAATGATGGTACGTCTGATATGGAAGCCGAAATGCGTTTCATGGGTAAGCCAAATGAAAAGAATGGAAAGATGAAGCATGTGTCAATGCAAGCTCGTTTTGCGCCTAGTAACTTGCCCAGAACAAGGAAACCTGGAAACGTGTCTAAGAAGACTCGAAAGCTTTCTTCATTCGCATCCGGTTGGCAGGCCCAAAGGGTAGGTGTGATGATCAAACCATTGGTAGATAAACCCAAGGGTCCTGTCATAGCTTGTGTTCCCCTTAATGTAGTATTTAGTAGGCTAAATGAAGCAATCAACACTTCAGTTCGACCCGTGCGCCAGAGGTTGACATCCTAATATTGTTTTTTTTTTTGGTTACCCGAGGAAAGGAATTCATATCCATACTTCTCCCCTGTACTTCTAGGGATTTTGATTTAATTAATTGGGTATCCCAATAGTTGCTACTTTTATTTATATATATCTGATTAATTTGTGATTCTGTACATTTTGGCCGGATGGGAAATTGCCTTTTCGTGAAATGCTGTCTGTGACATTTCAATGTTAAGGCTGCTTTGGTTGTATATATTGTAACATTAGTTGAGCAGCGAAGTTCTAATGTTTGTTCAGTGTTCCGTTCATCTTGTGTTCAATGTTTCAGATGACATGATATGTACCCTTCCCCGGCTTGTGCAAATAAAAATTTTGATGGTTATTAAACAATTTAAATTTGTCATACACTTGCAAATGAAGTCTGAGAGTTTGTGTTTTACTTACTATTTTTTTAGTGAAAAACATAAGTAATTAAAAGATTATTTTTCATAATTGCTTAGAAGTAATTTAAAATTTTTAAAATATCAAGATATCTGGCGGCAGCGATCATTCAAGTTCCTAGTGAGAACAAGGGAGGCAGTGAGAACAGAGTTAGAGGGAGGGAGATGTTGCGATCATTCATACAACTTTGTGTGAAACACACTAGATATTCTACTATTTGACTGCTTCAGGCCAACCTTCCTGTATGACATGCTATTCTTGACTTCTTGTTGACACATGGAGTTGTTTGTATTGGGTTCATTTTTAACTCAAGGAGCAGACATATCAACCTTGTTATCACCTCACCATATATAACTTTATATGTCTAACTTGCCTTATACACTTCTAATCAACCAGCCTAAGAACTATGTGGCTAACAAGCCCATAACTCCTAACCAACAAGTCTCTTGTGAGCATTTTATAGCTTGACTAGCAAAGAGTTAACATTCTTCCCATATGACTATTATGAAAGAGTCAATCTCCAATTTTATAAGTATGAAGATCTTATTTTTAAATCATTAGGTTACAGATTTTAAGGTAGTCAAAACTTCTCAACTTTATATGATTGATTTGTTCATCATATAGAAATTGAAAAACCTATTTTATATCGTACGAACACATTAAAAGACAATATCTATTCCGATAAATGAACATTAAAATTTGTATAGTTTGTGGTAATTATCAATTCAATTTATTTATTCTAGTTTAATCTTGAGGTTTATTCATATGGGAGGTTACGTGTTTTCATGTTTTTTGTTTTTGTTTTATGATTTAAATCTTTATTGAAATTGAATTTTAAATTTTAAATTTTAAAAATAATTTTAGTTTGATGGGAAAGAGAGAATTGTTAAGGGTCAAAATAATCCCTAATTAGTGGTTGTTTTGAGGTGTATTTTGATATGCTTATATATGTTTTTATCACATTTATACTTAAATTTTTATTTTCTGCCTTAATAGTCGTTTACAGTGTTCTTGGAGAGTTTACATTATTTTGCAGCATTTATAGGAATTTCTAGAGATACTGCATAGTATTAGAGAAGCTAGATAGTTTTGGAACATTACTCTATGCATAGGCATCGAGTACAAGAAAGTAGCCTCAAGCTCGAGCCTCAAGCAAAGGGCTCGAGCAACATTCCAGGTGCGGTGAAGAAGCCGCTCAAGGCTCTGCTCAATACTAAGTCTTAAGCTAGCCTCGAGCATAAGTTTAGTGTGCCATTCAGAGGTCTGCTTGACGTCCTCAGATTCGAGTAGAACATCAAGCCTCGAGCGAGCGTCGAGCAAGTGTCAAGTAATACTCTAGTGTGCATCTAGCCTTCAAGCCTTCTACCCAATTTTGCCCCCGAACCTTATCTTTATTGTTAATATGTATTTTTGGAGGGGAAATAGGTCTTTCTAGCCTTGGTAAGCAAAGGAAAATGAGGAATAAGAGTGACAACCCTATATAAGGGCTGTTAGGATTCCTTAAGACAAATCTTTGGCCTCCTACACCACGTATGCATTCTTGGAGGGGATCACAGTGAGAGAGCAGCAATAGAGAAGACGCAAGGGTCATCTATGGTTCACGCATTCAAGCTTTGGACACTAAGAGCAAGGGGGAGACTACGACGCTAGAGAGGAAGGCACGGCTTACAGACTGACGTCCTAGGATTTGTGTTGATTTGGTTTTGTTCTCTTTCTTTTTGTAGCCCTAAATCCTAAGTTTACTCTTATAATTAATTTGTATGGTGTTTAGATTTATTCTATTGATTATTTCTTGCTTATTTTTTTATATGAATTTTTGTGGTTAATCAGAAGTGTGATGGTTTAGTGCTTGGATTAGGGTTGATCGCTTAGTTCGTGACCTTATGATTAATTATGAAGGACCGAGAGGCCAAGTAATTACCCAGAAAACATTGCACAACCCAATTAGGGTAGTCTTAAGTTGCGAAAGCTTGAGTCGTCCTTAGGAAACCGAGCTAAAACTAGTAATTAAGGAGCTAGTTTGAGGCTTAACGACTCCTAAATTTAAAGGGTCATCCGTCCCTTAAGTTAGGGTGACACGCAACCATATCACTCGTGATAGGGTGGTCAATATATTAAAGAGTTACGTTTTTAATCATAACAAGGTGTATAATTCATATAGGTATATTCAATGAAAGACTCATCGCCATCATTCAAACCTCATACCTGAGGTGTGAAGCCATTGCAATACCTCTCACCATTAAGCTCCATCACCATAGTTAGTTTAAGAATTAAAATAGATTAGATAATTATTATTTAATTATTTTTTATTTTTTACTATATATGTTAAGCCTTAATATATACCCGTGACCTGAAAAAAAGTACTATTTATGTGAGATCGACCATGGTTGTCCTATATGTATAGGTTAAATTAGATAATTATAAATATTTTTGTGAGCATTTGCGACAAACACTTAACAAGAGCATAGTTTTAAAAGAATATGTTTTTTCTAAAATAGATAAAAAAATAAAATATGATAGAATTGGATAATAAAATAAAATAAAAAATAAAAAAAATTTTTTTTAAAAAAAATGGGTCCAAAAAAATTTAAATTTGAATTAGAAAACAAAAAATAATTAATACATATTTTTAAAAATATTTTGAATTAAATAGAAAATAGATATACTAAACATTGAATTTTATTTTTAAAATAGAATTAAACATCTAAACCAAACATGACATTCATATTTGCAACTACTTGTTGTTGGGTACTGGAACGAGATCTAGTCAAACTAGGAGGCCTCAAATGACAACACAAAAGTTTCAATACACGACGCCGCATTCCTTAACCATGACAAAATCCGATAATCGTCAACCAAATGGCAAATCCGTAAACTCGCACCTAGGGTTAGGGTTTTGAGTCTTTTGACACCTTCGAAGCTCAAAGCCACTATAAAATGGCGCGTTGTACCCTCCAATCACTACCTAGGGTTAGGCTTTGGGTTTGAATCTGCGCACGAGAGTTGCAGCAATGGCGACGGTGCCGGGGGATCTGATTTGGGAGATCGTGAAGAAGAACAACTCTTTTCTGGCGAAGCAGTTTGGGAACGGGACCGCGAAGGTTCAGTTCACCAAGGAGAGCAACAATCTCTACAATCTCAACTCCTACAAGCACTCTGGTAGCGATTTGTTTGTTCTTTGCTGAAATTCACTATGTTATCTGTTTTTTTATTTATTACTGTGTTTTTGGCTCTCATAGAGATCAATTTAGGATTTTATGTATTGTTTTTGAAATTGTAAAATCTCAAACGTTGATTAACATTTATAGTGGATGTGTAGGTATTAGGGGTAGCAAATTTATTAATGGGCACTGTTTTTTTTGTCTATATATATAATTTGATTCAAATTTTTATTTTTCTTGGCAGTAATTGCGAACATTTTTTTATTGTTATCTAATCTGCAAATGCAATTGGTCGAAGAAATTTAGGGTTTAATGTTTTTTTATCAAATATATTTCAAATGAGAAATTTAACTTGACTTTGACCTGAATGAATCAGGGTTAGCAAATCTGAAAACAGTCAGTATTCAATCTGGAAAAGATAACGCTGTGGTGCTTGCAACGACAAAGACTAGGAAGCAAAACAAACCTGCAGTGTCGCTTAACAAATCTGTAATGAAGAAGGAGTTTCGTCGCATGGCTAAAGCAGTAGCTAACCAGGTACATCGGGTGCCACATTTTTTTTGTCATTGTTTCTAGCTGGTATGGTGTCAGTTTTTATGGAAATCTGAAAATGCAGGACATGCATCTAATTTTCTTATGAACTCTCAACGAATCCAATTATTAATGACATTTTTGACAGAATGTCAAAATTCTTGTGTGCAGGGATGTGAAGCGAACTTGTACCAAAAAAAATCAGAAACTGTACTTAAATGCTTCATTTTTTGGATTGTACCATCTCCTTTTTGTAATGAATAAATTTAATTTGCTTTACCTGTTAGGAGACCCTCACAGAATCGCCTGTTGCCTTACTGTATCTATAATTTTATTAGTCTTCCCCCACTGAATTAAATGGTTAAAATTCAGCTAGTTTTCAACTACCAATAATCAGTGATGGAAGCTAAAATGTATGGAGCATATTTTATTGGCTTTCGTAGATGAGATGCTTGTTGGCTCCTGAGCTTATTATGTTTTCAGTCACTAAATGATGGGTCATGTTTCATGCTAACTGAAGCAGAACCTGATTATATTTTTTGAAAATTAGGGTCGTTTTGGTATCTGTTTTCCTAACCATTGCCTTTTTATTTATATATTTTTTACTGAATGTAATGTCTTAAATCTATTTAATTTGTGTGTAAGTTCTTCCCTCTGGTTTAGACTTGTCTTATAAAATACAGTCTTGACCAACCTTGATTGATTCATCTAGTTTTATTTAATGATTGTAATATATTTTATAAACAAGAATTGAAACATCTTGTCAACATCTTTTCTAATAATCGTTGCTTTGAATAAATTCTTTGATTTGTCACCTGCAGCGATGAAACCTAAAATGTAAGGTGGTTACTTTCTTGGGTTCTTCAATGAAATGCTCAATGGCTTCTGAGCTTATGTATGCAACTGCTATCTGACGGATGGTGTCTTATGGTAGTTTAGAATATGAAGAAAAACTGAACAATAACGTATCTGCTGCTTCTGTCATGCATTATGTATATTTTGTTTTAGATTTTAATAGTCTTGAAACTCATAATTTCAGGTTGCAGAAAACAACTACAGGCCAGATCTGAAGAATGCAGCTCTTTCCAGGTTGAGTGTTGTGCACAGGAGCCTTAAAGTTGCCAAGTCAGGTGTTAAGAGGAAGAATAGGCAGGCTATCAAAGTGAGAGCTAGGAAGTGAAGCGAAGGAATTGATATTTACATGTTTCTTTATTTTGTTCTTCCATGAAAATGAGAGGCAACATAATCAGGACTCTTTTTTCCAGATTTATCAAGCTGGGATGCTTTGCTGACGTGATCCTTTGTTTAATTATGTGTAGCTGGCTTACGTTTCACTTGATCTAGATTATATTGTTGTTTTGAGATGGATTTTTAAATGGGGCTAAACAGAAACATTGGTTCGTTTTAGAAGTTGTTGCATTCTTCGGCGAGGCGATGTGGTGTTTTTGTTCAGTTAAATAAATTTTTTTTATCGTATGTCCATTTTGAGAAATGAAATCATGAAGGATGGTTCATTACTGCATTCATTGCCATTCAACTGGTAAGTTGGAATAAGTGAACATAAAAACACATGAAGCCAATGATCATATAATCAATCAGCATATTTTCCTTTTTAAGTTTAGTTTCTTTCTTTGTCTGCAACGGAAGTGTACTGGTTTGCCTTGGTCACCCCTCTTTTTTATTATTGTCTAGAAAATTCAGTCAACGAATCAATCAACCTTGCGATCACTGTGTGATGGTAAAATTGATGGGTTGAGCGATTCTTTTTTTTTTTTGCTATCAATCATGTATGATATCATAAAAATAAATTAGTACAAGCATTATCATGTGAGAGTCAAATTCAGTATCTACTATCTATTCAGGCGATCACACTTTAAGTTATGCTAGATGTTATAACAGTAGTTGTAGATTTTCTATTTATTTTTATATTTAAGAAAAAAAATTAAAGTTAAAATTATTCTCATAATATATATTTTATATTTAACTTTTTCCATAGTATTTTATAATATATTAAAAAATATTATTTATTTCTTATAATTATTAAATTATATAAAAAAATTATAATTTTTTTATAATTTTTATAATATTTATTTTTGTTTTATATTAAATTATAAAAATTATTATTAAAAAAATATAATATAAAATATTATTTTAATAATATAAAAAATAATTTAATAAATATATGATGTATATTTGTATAAAAAAATAAAATAAAAATTAAATATATAAAATTGAGAAAGATAATTGAAAGTGATGTTAATGCATGATAAATGTTGAATTCATCAGTATAATTAGTTTGTATAGTATACTTATTTTCTAAATAAAATGATTCTTTCAATTTGAATAAAGTAGCTAGTTAGTTTTGAAAATGACTTTTAATTATTTTTAATTATTTTTTTGCACGAACTCAATTTATTTATTTTTTAAATATTTTCTTTCTTTTTCTGCTGGGTTCATTTTTTCTTTTAGTTTTTGTAGAACCCGATGTTTTAAAAACACTCTTTACAAATCACATTCTATTTTCGGCATTGTGGTGTTCAAGTATAAGGATGTTATTGTACTTTCTACGCAAAAATATGTGATAGATTGTTACAAGATAATGTTACTCATGTCACAAGGACTTCCTCTCTTGAAACAAGAGAGATTATAAGTTTGTGGGTAAACTGAATTATCATATGTTGACTCAAACCGATACTACCTTTTTTATTATTGTTGTTAGTCAATTTATGGTTGATCCATGAGTCCCACATTAAGAGGCTGTATTGAGGATCATGGAAAAGGTATTCTATATTAGAATCAGGGGCATACTTGTATTGAGACATTCTGTGATGCCAATTGGGTAGGGTCTTTGACCGAAAGGAGGTTTACACCTTATTTTATGGAAGAGTAAGAAGGAGACCGTGATTGCATGGTCTAGTTGTGAACCTAGGTATCATTTTATAGCCAATATGGTTTCTGAGATTTTGTGGTTACGGCAGTTTTTAATTGATATTAAGTTTCATTTTAAAAATCCTACTAGATTGTAGTGTGACAATCCATCAACATTGCATATTACAAATAATCTAACTTTTCATGACTAGACCAAACATATGTAAAGATATTGTTATTTTATTCAAGATGCTATGCTTCAAAAGATTATAGAATTTGACCATGTACATAATGGAGATCAACTAGCAAATATACTCGCCAAGTCCTCTACTGGAAAATGTCTTGATTTTATCTGTAACGAGTTAGACATGATAAATATTTATGTTCCAGCTTGAAAGAACATGATTGAGAATGTGTGCTCTTTCTCTTCATTCTTCTTATTTTATGCTTCACTGAAAGGCTAGATCCATATTGGATGTGATGCAACCTGCTATAAATAAAAGGAGCAGTGAACTAGAAGAGGTCAACACTTTTTCTCCCCATCTCTTCATTTCTCATGCTACTCTATCTCCCTAATCTTTTTTTAATCATAAATTCAAAAAAACCATGTTGAAGTAAACCCAAGTTTGTCAACAAGCTTGCATCGACACATGCTTGCATCTTTTTTTGGGTCTTCTTGGACATGTTTCCATGTTCTGGGCAACTTACTAGGCACCAAACATGCTTGCATCGACACATGCTTCATCTTTCCCTTCTTTGCATTTGGTTTAACCATGAACCGCATTTCGGCTTCCATATCAGACATAGCATCATTCAATTCAGACCTCCGTTCAAACACATCCACCGTGAGAGGGTGGCCTACAATCGCTTTGCCATCTATTTTGCTCACAGGTGAAACCAAGGCGACTTGCTGGGGCTTGTAGCCAGCTTTAACCTCCAAACGTTATTGTACAAGTAGCAATCCACACTACAATTCCGGACAGGATATATGGACTGGACTGCATATGGCCTTTGACAATAGGGGAGTGATCTTTTGAGGCCGAGTCAAGCAAGGATAAAGTTCTGCATCAACTGTCGAAGACCTTATTTGAGGGTCCTTTCGTGTAACATGCTGGAAACCATCCAACAAGTCTCCTGTAATTTCTCTGGATTTTGTTCGCAAGCTACAACTTCCCAAAGAAAGAGGCCCACTGACACCACCAGAATTGGCTCTACATCCAGAACTCAGATAAAATCCATCCTCCTTCTCATCCCCTTCCAAATAAGCAATGGATTCATCAGGAGCATCTGCATGCTTTCTTGAGGCCTGTTTTTCCTTTCTACTCGAGTTCCTTTTTCCCTTTGACTTCCACTTTGAGCTAAATTCCATTAGTCTGGCTGATATTATTGATCTGCTGTGCTGCTGAACTGGTAGAGCCACTCTCATCGGGTCCCTCAATCTTCACAGATGTGATATGCACTTGACTATTCTCACTTGGTTGCCTTCAAACAGCACCGGCTTGGAGCACTTTGGAAGTTTTCCAGAAGAACATGACACATTCATTGGAGGGGAACCTGACATTTCATTTGGCAAATCCACATTAAGTTACACTTACCTTCCATACACAGAAATTAAAGGCTGATAACGATTGTAGTGTACAATTCAAAATATTACCACACCCTGACAAAATTCATAGAAAAAGTAAGCATATTACTTCTTCGCAGTCAGACTCACAGTGATACAGAAAAGCCCTTATAAGCTGAGCCCATTCAAATCTTAAAAGAGAAGTTACAGATTAGGTCCCAATATCAACCACCATTCTCGATGAGCTATTAGGGGCTCACAGCCTGGCACTACCAATAGTTTCCACAGGAGCAAGAGCCATCACGAAAATGATGGAACCGAATTTTGTCTCTTAATATGATTTCCCTGTTCACCACCTTCGACACAAACTTGATTGCTGAATGGCAATCGCTGCAAACTCTAATATTCTTTTTTATACAAATGGTGGATCCAGCAGGTGTGTTCAGAAGTGCAAATGCTAGAGCAAGCTTCTCACTATGCAACTGCAACCGCAGTTCCTTCTCCTGATGGTCTACTAACATAAGCACATTGCTGGTGTCTGGGATGTACCCGATCTCTTTGATCTTCTCAGATATCTTCTCCCACATATTACAAATGTCTTTGTTCTGCGGGTGAGATTGATCATTGGACATAAACACGTGGACTACATTCTCGATCTCCACCCAACTGCAAGCAGGTTCTTTTTTCACCCCACTCTCTTTCATCATCCTTCTCACTTCTGCAGCTTTACCCCATCTATTAGAAGATGCATAGATATTGTAAAGCAGCATGTGGGAGCCTGAATCATGGGGTTCAAGCTCAAAAATGCGTTCAGCAGCATAAATACCCAGTTCAATGTTCTTATGCGTCCTACAAGCACCGAGCAGGGCACCCCAAACAGGTGCTGTTGGCTCAATTGGCATTTCCCTTATGAACTTCTTAGCTTTACCAAGATGACCTGCTCTCCCAAGAAGATCCACAAATGTCACATAATGTGAAATGCCTGGGTCGATATTGTATTTCTTCATCAAATCAAAGTAATATTGTCCTTCATTTAAAAGCCCAGCATGACTGCAGGCAGTCAGAATACACAGGAATGTTACTTCATTAGGTTCAACTCCAGTTCTAAGCATTTCCCCAAACCATGACAAGCATTCATTTGCAAGCCCATGCTGTGCAAATGCAGTAAGCATTGAATTCCAGGAAACTGAATTCCGGTTCACCAATCTGTTGAAGATTTTCTTTGCATCCTCCATGCTGCCTGATTTTGCATACATGTCAATAAGAGTATGGCCAGCATGAGCTATGAGCTGTACCCCAGATTTCATCAGATGTCCATGCATCCATTTACCTTGCTCAAGAGCTCCTGTACTGGCACAGCTACTAAAAATGCTGGAATAAGTAAAATGAGTAGGCTGAAAGCCTTCCCTTAGCATCCTACGTACGAACCAAATAGCAAGCTCTGCTTCACCCTTCCTGGCATACCCAGCAATCAAAGCATTCCAAGAGACTTCATTCTTCCACTCAACCTCACGAAAGGCAGACTGGGCCTCTTCCATAAAGCAATACCTAGCATACATGTCCACAAGAGAACTGCCCACAAAAACATTTGAATGGTAACCATACTTGAGGCAAAATGCATGAAGTTGCATGCCTTTCCAAAGGCAGGATCCTGTCCCGCAAGCTTTAAGAAGACTTGAAAGGGTGAATTGGTTGGGTTTGACTCCAAGGTGGAGCATCCGTGGGAACAAGACAAGTGCATCCAGAGGCTTATCATGCTGCGAAAAACCAGTGATGAGCACAGTCCAGGTAACCATGTCCTTGGAAGGCATTTTGTCGAACAATTCACGGGCATCATCCAAACAACCACACTTAGCATACATATTCAGAACCGTATTGTGCATAACCAGATTGTTCCTAAATAAGGCAGAATTTCGCAAGTGGGTGTGAACAATCCGCCCCTCCCCGACTTTACCCAACTGGGTGCACTTTTTCAGCATCCTGTTATACAAGGTTGGATCAGGGCGAATAGTGCCAGAGTTGATCAGGTCGATAACATAAAGTCCAGTTTTTGTGGTTGTGTCGGAAGATACAGTTTTGCTCTCAAGGAGAAGGTCCTTGTCTGGTATGATACAAGACCACCGACCCACTTCTCCCTCTTCTACTCCGTCATAGCCAGCAAAGGAAGCTGCTGGAGTTACGGATGTCGAAAATGGCGAACGAATAAACAGAAGACCCTGAAAAAGAGCACGTCTGACGGAGGAGTTGGCATTTGCTCTGGAGACCACAGAAGAAGAAGAAGTAATACTGACAGCTGCAGCAGCAACACAACCCGCGTTCATGAATTGGGAATTCATATCATATGTCGGACAACAGGGAAAAACCGTGCACATTAAAAAGTGACGACAACAGGGAAAACCAACGGCAACAGACCATGAGAAACAAACTCCAATCAGCTGGCTGCAGGGCAACGTTAGGGTTTAGTATGCCGGCCAAGATGGGGTTTCCCCCGGCCCGCTCTCATGGCGATCAAAATAAATAACTAAATTAATGAACTGGGTTTCCCCCCGCCCGATCTCCAACGTTTCGTTTCGGTTAGTTTTGTTTTTTTTGTTTCGGTAGTTTTTTTTTATTTGATTTGGAGAGATTAAAAGGATTTTTTTATTTTTTTTATTTTACTATTTGAACTCTTCCTAATATTATTAAAAAAATTAGAATTTAATTTTAAAAATAATACTTTTAAAAATATATTTTCTCCTCCTTGCTAAATAATTCATATTTGACTACTTAAATTACACATCTATTTAACGATTTAACGGTTTAGAATAAAAGTTTTTACATGTTAAAAGTTTTATTTTATCATAGTCATATAGAGAGATAGGGAATTTGTTAAAAAAATGTGAGGCAAAATTTAAGTTATCCTCTAGTTAGTCTTCTAGAGCGGTTTGGGGCGTTCATTTTCGTACGTTTTTTGTATTTTAATACGAAAACGGCCCAACGAACTTGTTTGGCGACGGTTTTTTTAATTCGAGTATAATGGTTTTTAATTCACCAAAAATGAAAACACATATATGTTGTTTTCGTTTCCGGTTTTCTTTTTTTCTTTCCTCTTCTTGCCTTAGCCCGGCGCCTCTACTCCTCCTTCCTCACCACCTCCCCTCCACCGCGTGAGCTCTCCCCGCACCGCGCCCCCACCGCTGCCCGAGCTCCTCCGGCGGACGGCTCCTCCTCGGGCGAGATCTCCTCCCGGCGCGACGCCTCCCCCCCAAGCTCCTCCGATGGGGGCGGCCCAGGCGAGATCTCCTCCCGCGCGATCTCCCCGGAGCGACGGCTCCCCCGGGCTGACGGCGCGATGGCTCCCCTCCCTTACGTGCGCCCCCGCCCCGGGGGCCCCCCGCCCCCCCCCCCGGCCGCCCCCCCCCCCCCCCCTTCTTCCTTGTCCGCCCCCCTCCCCGTTGTGGAAAACAATTTTTATAGAAAATAATGTCCAAACAAAAACAGTGTATTCAATTTACCAAAAAAACACTTTTCAAATATAATTTTCAAAAAATAATTTTTAAAGACAGAAAAATTGAAAACAACACCAAACATAGCCCTAATTTCTCCATTGGTTTAAGATAAGCAAAATTGATAATAAAACAAGGTAATTTGTGGCTTAAGGATACTAACCATAAATCTCATATTCAATCTCAAAAATTGAATTCAAATACTATGGTAGTAGGCTGAAGCCCATATTTATAATTGCCTTACATTTTTTTTTTACATGTGGACTTTTCATAATGTAACCTAGTATTACCCATTAGTTTGCCATTGTAGATCAAAGTAGAAAATTTGAGTTTTTGGACCATATATGTGTTTTGATTAGTATGTTCGTGCATATATGGTTGATTTGGCCGATAAGTGTCGTAGGTATTATTAATTTGGTGCCTTCAAAGTTGACTACTTTTGTGTACATGATTATTTATATATATGGGTGAACTTCAATCCTTCATTTGATTTACGTTCGAGCGTTCAAATTATAAGTCTACTTAACTATAGTTTATAATATTACTGTTAAATACAGATCTAATGGTTCAAATTAAAAGTTTTTTATCTACTAAAAGTTCTATTTTATCATAATTATATACATATAGAGGATTATACTACTTGGAGAATGCTAGACCAAATTTGATTTATTCTCTAATCGATTTTTTTATTTTTCTATTAGTTTAGGAAAAAAAAACTTATAACAAAAAAAATTACTTGTGGCCTAGATCAAAGGATACTAATCATAAATCACATATTCAATACTAAAAATTGAATTCAAATATTAGTAGTCTCAAGCCCACAATTATAGTATTGCCCTAGATTTTTCTTTACATGTGGGCTTTTATAATATTACCTTGTATTATCCATTAGTTTGGCATTTTAGTTCAAAGTAGAGATTTTGAGTGTGGACCATATTCCATATAGGTGTTCTTATTAGTTTGTTGTGCATCATAATTGTGATTTAAACAACAATGATGTGTGGTAATTTTAGTTGTGCCCTTCATTTAGTCTCCATTTTTGCTGTTTTTATATTTTGATTTGGTCCTTAAGTTTAACATTTTTTTCATGAGATTTATGTTCTTATATTTATTATTATTTTTAAAAAGTACTCCCTTCAAAATTTATTTATGTATATAAATATATAAATTACAATCATTGGATAAATTGCTAAAGGATAATCCTAATTCCTAATCCTAACTGGGCGAAGCAACCAACAGTTGTGAGATTCAAATGCACTACGTAGTACGCACGGTCGGTCTCAAGTTTTCGTACTCCTCAAAAACGCGTCCATGGTGACACGCACGCGGACAATTTTTCTCATCGCATAAATTGATGTTCTCTGATTAGTCTTTCTCCCCAAATCAAACCCAAGACTCCCCAAATTCAAAGCCAATTTGAAAACCCTAGAAGTCCCCAATTCGGTCGATTCGACCTGATCTAAAACCGAGAGAGAGAGAGAGAGAGAGAGAGCAGCATGGGAGGAGGGAAGAGCGCAGAGAAGCTGATGAACCAGATAATGGAGCTGAAGTTTACCTCCAAGTCGCTGCAGCGGCAGGCCCGCAAGTGCGACAAGGAGGAGAAGGCGGAGAAGGTGAAGGTGAAGAAAGCCATCGAGAAGGGCAACATGGACGGCGCACGCATCTACGCCGAGAACGCCATCCGGAAGCGCACCGAGCAGATGAACTACCTCCGCCTCGCCTCCCGCCTCGACGCAGTCGTCTCCCGCCTCGACTCCCAGGCGAAGATGCAGTCCATCGGCCACTCCATGTCCTCCATCGTCAAGTCCCTCGACTCCTCCCTCGCCACCGGCAATCTCCAGAAGATGTCCGAGACCATGGACAGCTTCGAGAAGCAGTTCGTCAACATGGAGGTCCAGGCCGAGTTCATGGAGTCGTCCATGGCCGGCTCCACCTCTCTCTCCACCCCCGAGGGTGAGGTCAACTCCCTCATGCAGCAGGTCGCCGACGACTACGGCCTCCAGGTCTCCGTCGGTCTTCCCCACCCTGCCGCCCACCCCGTCGCTGCCCCTACCTCCGCCTCTAACGAGAAGGTCGACGAAGACGACCTCTCCCGCCGCCTTGCCGATCTCAAGGCCAGAGGATGATGATTTCACGTCACATCTCATCCCATCTCATCTCATGTCATCTGGGTATTGCTTGATTATCTTGATTATCACCATATACTTTGTGCTTGTGTTTGTGTTTTTATCTGGGATTATTTGTTGTTAATTCTGTGGATGTTTTATCTGGGATTGTTTTAAAAATTATCCCTTTTGAGAAAAAGGGTGAATTGTGATTCGGATTCTAGTTTAGACCCTGCTTGCGGTGGTTGTTAAAATTATGTGTGGAACATTTGCTTTAGATATAATGAATAGTCTATTGATGTGTGTTTACCTGTACTTTCTGCTGCGATGCAAAAGGCAACAAATTGGTATTTGGATCTCACTATGTAGGCGGGTTTCAACTTCAAGCATGGGAAAGTATGATTCTATATATTACCCATAACGTTACAAAGCGCTTCTGAGCTTTCAAGCTGGTGTGTAGACTGTAGAAGTAGAACGAATCTTTCGCTATAATGGCTGTATTTCATTTTACTTGGAGGCTTGTCAAACTCCTTTAGATTGTTGGGGGCTGGGGTGTTTAAATATTGCTTCATCGAGTATGCTGGGTCTTCTGCGGAAAACAAACTTTATGCAATTAGAATTTCAAAATTCAAACTGTGAGCCTTGTGTGCAGGAAGATTATTCTTGTTTATGAACGCATTATTGAGCTGTTTATAAATCGAGTATGCTTTTAAATGACTAAAAGGGACGATAGAATTATTAGTTCTAAACGTTAACATATCATAATCTATTTATAAACAGTTGTCAAGAACTTTAGGTCTTTTAAACATATATTTATTATAAAAATTATGCTCCCCTCTTTAGGACACTGTTTTTTTAGAAATTGGAAGTTAGGGTATGGTTTAACGAAAGCTAATGCGTTGTTGGTTTGCTATGTAGATTATGTTTCAAATAGTTCTGTGGTAACTAAAATTCATTAGTTTATTGTCATGCCATTAAGGTCTGTTCTTACATTTTGTCTTGACTTTTATGTTTTTCATTGGCTAAGGACAAGTTTAAAGTCTGAAATGCTCCCACTTGCAGTTTCATGAGTGAATCTAGAAGGAGACCACAATGTGAAGTGCAAATCCGCAGTTGCCGAGAGGGCATATGGATTTAATGGTGTTATATCAGAATAAATTAGGAAATTTAGGACGATGAGAAGCATGAAGTCCATGGGATAGCTATTGAAATTTGGATTTGTGCTTTTGTGCTTTGTGGTGTGATTATATAATAGCTTGTGTTGAACTGGTAACAGTCACACCATGCTATGTAAGTTCCATGTAAGCATAATGGGATTACTTTTCATTTTATGTTAAACGCACCTTTTATACTACTGAGAATTTTCTTAGTAGGCCGTGTTGTATGCAGGGGAAATGAAAGACCACTACTATTTTTAATTATATGGTTTCCTATTTTGATTTTCTTGGGGTAAATTTATGTTCCCTTAGTATTACAATTGAAGAGTTCGGATTCGGTGCAGATTTTTCCACTATATGCGGTGAGTCCGAACTCTAGAATTGACCCCTTGGAAACAGACATTTCGTCAAGTGGCCATATTGGAATGGTGACATAATAAAAAGCGTCAATGGCAACTCTCGTACCCAGTGCGGCGTACCAAAAGGGTGCAAAATGGCCTAAAATAAAAACCAATAATTATTTTTTTTTACATTTACTTCATAGATTAGCTAGAGAGATCTTTAAAAAAAGTTTTTTTTTTCTTTTTTTTGCAGTTTTACCGCATACTAGTAGCTTGTGATATGTGATTGGATGACATTGTTAATGTTATGTGATATCATATAAGGTTCAATCATATACTATCATATTAGCCTTTAATTCAATTGTCAAACCCCATAAAAAATAATGTTGGCAAATAAAGAAACTAACTGCATAATAAATTTAATTTTATAATACATGATACAGACATATAATTAATATATAATTTTTAGCCATGAATTGAGTCTTAAATTAATATTGGCATATAATTGATTTGAGGGCTCTCATTTATTTTCATTATTGGCAAAAGTAAAATTATGATATTTTATCATCAAAAGGATAATTAGTTTTATGATTTTATTTATTTATGATATATTTAATTTCATGCTAAATGTATATATTTTCAACATTGAGTGTGAGTTAGGATATTAAAATTAAATTATTAATATTTTATTGTTTTTGTAAGAACAACTCTCTACTTATATTTTTTGGTTAGTTTGAAGAGCTTAACAAAAATACCTTAAAACTATACCTTTCAAACTCAATATTATTTTCAAAATTTTAACAAAATAAATAGTAACTCTTTAAATTTAACCAAATACTATTCACTCTTTATTTATTAAAATATTATATTTTCTCTCACCACATTAACTTTTTTTATTTTTTCTCTTTCTATATTTATCTCTTCATTTAAAAGAATAAATAATATTTAAATAAATAAATAATTAAAATAGAAAGACTAAAAAGTGTACTTGAATTGTTAAAATAGAAAAGATATACTTTTGGTTATTTTGAAGAATCAAATTTGAAAATGCTATAGTGGATGCTCTAAGTTTGTTAAAACATTCACGTCGCACGTCAGCCTTTTAAATTGATTTTTTTAATTTAAAAAGTTTGCTTTTTCATTTATTTATTTTAACAAAAAAACATTATTCTTTTAAATTTAATATTTATTATTCTCTCTCTACTATTTAAATAATTAAAACATTTAGTCTCTTCAAATTTAATTATTCAAAATAATCAAAAGTATATCTTTTTGTTATTATGATAATTCAATTTTTTAGAACATGCTTTTCAGGCTTCCTATTTTAATAATTAACTTTTAGTATTTAATAAAAAAATTATTTTTTAAGTGTTTGTTTATTTTTTCTTTAAGGAGGAAGAAACTTAAAAGGGGGAGTGACATTGAAAAAGAAAAAATATATAGTTGTGTTAAAGGGTATAAATGAAATAGTAATTATTAAATTTGAAAAAATACTATACATAATGTTAACTTTTTTTGTTAACATGAAGTAGCAAAAAATGAGTTTTTTTTAATTGTTAGATTGACTTTTCAAAGTAACAAAAAATTGAATTTAAAAGTAATGATATAGTACTCACGAAGATTGGCTAAGAGCAACTTTAATTCGCTCTCTATTATTTAC
This sequence comes from Taxillus chinensis, assembly GCA_023512835.1. Classification (NCBI taxonomy): domain Eukaryota; kingdom Viridiplantae; phylum Streptophyta; class Magnoliopsida; order Santalales; family Loranthaceae; genus Taxillus; species Taxillus chinensis. The sequence continues at coordinate 8,596,241 of CM042084.1, read as the reverse complement.
ATTAGAGAGCAAAACTTCAAATCTATGCTCCAACAGACTTTTCACATGACTCTCTACATATGAAAAATGTACATTAACTCTCAACATTTGAAGAGTCACTATTCATTATCTATATAATATTATATTATTTTATCATATTCCTCTCTCTTCTCTTTCAAACTCAACCCTAATGTCTAGAGCATCCATGCCTCCCCTCAAAGCCCCAATGTTGTGCCGCCTTGCTGTTGTCCTCAAATCCGGCCGATCCACGCCTCCCCTTGAAGCCCATTGCCCTGCTGCCCTCCTCAAGTCTGGCTGATCCATGCATCCGTGCTACTCCACCGCTGGTCGAACCTTTGCGCAAAAGAGTTGTCACGCCCCCAAATTCCAGGGAACTCGAAACTAGGAACATGACTTCCCCTTGCTTGTACTCGAAAGGTCAAGGGGTTGGTGATTAACACTAATGGAGACTACACCGCGGGTGCTGTCTCAAATATGCAACCTTGTACAGTTATACATCAAGGGTATTCTTGTACTTTCTCATATATCATCATGCATACAATGAGTCAAACAGTCATACAAATATCACATCACAAACAATATGCAAATACAATTGTCCATGGACCCATGTCTGGGATATCACACAAAACAATACAGAATATAATACTGTATCATACATCAGAGTAGTGGGCGTCCTCCTGGAAGAAGGTCCTCCACTAGTCTCGGGTCACACCTGAAAAAGGTAAACAAGAAGTAGGGGTAAGCGACAAGCTCAGTAGGTTACCCCAATACTCCACATCATGCAAACATACAAGTCTATACTACATGCTCTGTGTACTCGTTGTAAGACCCGCAAAATTTTTAGCTACTTAAGTTCTTACTTAAAGAGTAATAATAATAATGTTATTGTTAACAATAGTTAGAAAGGATATTTTAGATATTATCACGATAAAAATAAGCACCCAATATAGTCATTCAACTAGCATGTGATAAGTAGCCGTTATGAATAGTATCCGTCCGTTATGAATAGTATCCGTTTGGACTTCCATAAATAGGTATGAGCATGAGATTTTATTTATAAGAGAGTATAGAAGTAAGAAGAATAATAATCGAGTTATGGCATCAAGTTCCAAGACGCCATCCGAGAATAGGCACGCGATGAAGATCGGCGAGCAATACGACTTGAAGTTACAAAGCTATGCTTTGCTGTAGATGAGCTAAATGCTCGTGTCCAATGGCTGCATATAATGCGACGAGACACGAGAGAAGTTTGAGGTTATTCGTGCGATCAACCAGCGACAATGTTAGCGAAGGGTTGTGCGGCTCTGTGCACAACACGTCCTACGCACATACGCTAATACAATTCAAGAAATTTTACGAAGACCATAGAATATGATATTAATGTTTATATTTAGGTTTATAATATTTTATGCTATAATGTTATCTTACTTTATTGTTTATTGATTATGCAATTATATTATTTTATCCGGTAAATATTAAATACATTATAAAAATAAAATAATTTCTTATATGTCATAAAACGTTTAGATGCTATATATTATGTCATTTAGTTTCTTAAACCAAATTACTATGGGTAAGTAAGTATTACAAGCCTTAACTTTACCAAAAGTATAAAACATAGGTAAGGCCCAAAAATTTGAATGAGGCAGATTCTGGAGGTCACATTCAAAAATCCATAACTTGAATTATACAGATCCAATTGACATGAAACCAAAGCCCATTTGTTCATTTATGACTTAGCTAAAACGTGTAGAAATTTCAGAATTTAATATGAAGCCAATCAATTCCAGAATTTAAAATACTACACATAGGTTCAGTATGAACGGGTAAACATTTTAAACGACTTTAAAATTCAATAACTTTTGTTATACATATTTAAAAATTATAAAATTGATACCCATTTGTAGATATTTGAGTTAGTAATGCAATACAATTGGCCATTTGTCAAAAACTACAAAATTAAAGACATTATAATTAAATTAGTAGGGAGTACACCAATGTGGACTTTTGATGCCAAATGAACCTTCTAGGTTGAAAAGTCTTAAAACATTTTTTAAATGGTAGGAGAAGATACCCACGTTTTAAGAGAGGATAATAGGAATAAAATAAAGTATTTTATATATTTTACATAATTTAATTTGATGCCAAAGTCAAATTCATACACTACTTTCACACTACACCCTACCACCATCCTTGCCTATATAAGGAGTGTCTTGCCTCTCCTCTTAAGCACAAATCCCTCAAGCCACACCACGAAATTTCCCTCTCAAAACACTCCCTTAAGCCCTCTTAACATCCCAAATACTCTACTCAAATCCTCTTTTGCTTTTGGTACTTACCAAGCGTCAAAGTTCTACGAAAGGTAATACTTAAGATTTCGAAATTATGAAGTCACTTCTTATTTATTATGTAATTCTTATGGTTGGTTTTACCACCTCATATATACTATATTCATGGTTGGTTTTACCACCTTACATATGTTATTTATATGATTAGTTGTACCACCTCGTATATACATACATGGTTGGCCTTGCCACCTCATATACATACTTGTGAATTATTTTACATTATAGTATTTTTTCATAGCGTTGTCATTCTATAATTCAAGTGAAAAGATGAGAATATTAACTTATGTTTTTATTTTTATTTTTAAGGTTCTAGATAGTGGAAGATTGTAGGAACGCGACTTCAAAATGAATTCCCCGACAATCGCCTTTCTTCTTTGCAACCCCGATTGTTAATGCTTACCTCCACTATCCCCATCCTTATCTCCTCCGATCGTCCCTTTAGACCGTGTCAATATCCCCTCATGGTTAAGGTGGAAGACACGTAAGAAAAATAAGCTTATCGAACGTCTTTTCCGTTCACCCAATACAAAGAGAAGTCTTATTCAAAAACTAAACGCTCAAGGCATATAACCTAGTTAGTGCACAACTCAAGGCTTATGATGCATGGGATCGAAATAGGATATGGAACAACAATAGAAGTGGGAACCCAAATTAATATTCAACCCCACAAGCACGGTATGCCTATTAAAAGATATAAGTTAAAGTATGATATATATACATATATATATATAAAAGGAGATATGTGTGATATTGAACTTTTCAAGCATTAATGCTAATTTAGTGTTTTGATATTTTTAAGGTTTAGAACGCGGAGAACGACAAGTGATTGTAAGGGTTTTCTTCTCATCCCCTTTTTCTTTTTCATTATAATCTATATTTCATTATTATTGTAAGGGACTTTTCTCTTCCTCTTTATCTTGGTTTTATTTGGCATTATTATTGTAAGAGTTTTATGTTTCTTATTCTTCTATTTCCATTTTATTGTTGAGAACATTAGTCTCTTTTTAATCTCTCTCTTGATAATCTATGCTATTGTTGGGGTAGATAACCATTTTGATATTCGTGGTTATCCTTGTTAACCTTGAATGTTTTATTGAATTCATGATATGCCTCATGTTATGTATGCTAAAGTTGTTATAATCTAATGTTTGGACAAAGTAAGTTTATGATGGGTGGTTCCAGAAGACCTCCAATGCATTGGGTAAAGAACATCACCGGAGAGTGTTAATCCAATGATAATATGTTATGTTATGATATGGTATCCGGGTGTTAACTTTGGATCATGATGTTATGATCGTGTCCAAACATAATCTTCCATGTTATGATTTCCTTGTGAAATGTTGATCATGTATGATGTGCAAATATTATATGGTATTTCCTATGTTCGATATCTTCATGATTTTTCTTACCCACTTATGTTTACCTCATTGGCTATTTGAGCTCACCCTTTTTTGATTTCTTTTCCAACCCGGGTAATTAAGGGATGGAGAAACTAGGATAAGGAGTCGAGAAGTGATTGGAAATAAAGTTGTGTGAAATTTTAAAGATTTATTAAGTTGTTTGCTCGTGTGCTTTGTTATGTAATAATGGGTTATGGATACTTAGTCTCTAAACCCTTAAACCTTAAAGATCTTGGATTGAAATTTGTAATAATGAATGGTTTGTTTGATTAAATAAGTAATAGTTTGAAATTGATATATAATTTGTATATTTAATTTCCGCTAACGCACCCGGTTTGGAGGTTCAAATTTGGGGGCGTTACACTCGTGTACTGTGTAGTGTGCATAATCATCAGGACTCAGCCTGCAAACAAACATCAGGACCCAGCCTGCCCTTACAGGACAGCTTGTCCACGATCCTTCACAGGATCCTAGCTCAGGGCACTCAACCCTAGCTCCACGAGCTCAACGGCTCAATCCGAGGCCTTACCTGTCCACAGCGCAATATGCCCGGCCACGGTCGCCTACACGATCATATGCCTGCCACGTCAACCACATAGCACCATTAGTGCATCCCGGTGAGAACCCAAGTCATAGAGCCCAAGCCCAAATTCCTCAAACCAACATATTAACACCAATATGGCATTAAAGTTCACCATACTCTCTTTATAACTGAAGTCAGTCTTCACAAACTGATCATCATTCCTTGACCAAGGAAGGAGATACCCATAGGAGTTGTTTTCTTGAAATAAAAATTCCCGGCATTGGATTTTCATATCATAACTAAGATAATTTGATTTTTGGAGATTTTTCTGAGATGTCTAATCCCACTTTTCAAAAATTCATCTCTACGAAAAACTGGATTTTTCCGAGATTTTACACTAAATCCCAATTTTCACATTTTGAAGGAGTGAGAATTTAATTTTCTAATATTTTTCTTTGAATCCAAATGAGGGATATTTTGTTATTTTCACATCGTTATTTACACTGTAAATAGTCCAGTCCAGTGTAGTCCAGTGTCCAATTACACTGTTGGAGCTACGACTCGTAGCGCGGAACTACAACGCTCCTCGGAGACTCGTAGCTGGAGCTGCGACTCGTAGCTGCGTAGCGTGGAACTACATCGTGCCTCGAAGACTCGAAGCGGGTCTTCGATCTTCGACCTTCGGACTACGGATCTACGAACTACGAACCTTCGAACTATAAACTACAAATCTTCGAACTACGAACTACGAACCTTCGACCCAATGACCCTGGATCTTCAACCCTTCGACCCAGAACTTCGAATCTTCGTCATTTTGACCAAGTAATCCGCCCAGGGTACTGTTCATCATCGTTTTTACCTGTTCTTCGTCTGGAATCAACCCAGTAACCCCCAGACGCTCACAAACACACATTTTACGCAATAGACTACGATATCTACCTCAAAATGCGTCCAGAACGCCTCTAAATCGCACAGATAACAACAGAAATATGCACCAAATTTCAGATTCCCAGAAATCTAGATCTAAACCCAGATTTTCATAGTGGACTTCTCAATCCTCATGGAATATGCAATTAAACAGCCCCAGATCACAGAAACACATATTAAAACTGACATAAAACAGTTCTTAACCACAGATCTTATGCTAAACCATTAGATCTAACCCAAAAATGAATTCTCCCAAAACCTAGGGTTCATGCTTAATTTCATAAATCATGACAAATTCGTGTATACCAAAGATAGAATCAAGATAAGAAGTTCAAGGACACCTACTTGGAGTGATTCTTTGAGCTCCATGAACCCAAATCGCCAAGGCACCAAGCTCCAAGCGCTCTCTCTCTCTCTCTCTCTCTCTCTCTCTCTCTCTCTCTCTCTTCTCTCTCTCTCTCTCTCTCTCTCTCTCTCTCTCTCTAAACGCACAAATGTGATAGCGTAAAGTGAAACTTCTTTCTTTTTCCTGCTATTTATATTTCTGCCAGTTATTGACCAATAACTGACTTAGTCAACCATTGACCTAGTCAATAATTGACCTCCCAATACAATAATTGACCTCCAAGGTCCCGAACTCCAAATTGAGTCAAATTACAGTTAAAACGCTTGAAATGACGAGCACAACACTAAGCAGATATTATCACACTCAAATGACCGCCCAAACGCAAAGTCAACCAATAAACCTCGAAAAGTCAATAATCAGGTTAAATGGGCCCCGACTCGGAATTGGGCCCAGGTACAGTCAAAATGCTCACATCGACAACTACACTACTGTCCAAATAGTTGCATTCCCATAGAATGGTTATCTCTCAAAATTACCCAAATATGAGTCTTTACAAGAGTGGTTGAGATGGGTGTCAAACTCTACCATGTTCTCGTGAAGGAGGGTGCCGATGAGACCCTTGGCGAGGTTGAGATGGGAGTCAACCTCATCGACGTCGTCAATGGCGAGATTGTGGATGGGCAAGCGATGTTTGGAGGGCGGCGGCGCTACAATGATATGAGGAGGCAGTGAAGAAGGAAGAAAAGGGAAGAAGAAAATAAAAAAAATATTATTTTAATAAAATTAAATATAATATAAAGTATTGGAGTTAAACTCAAAAATTAGCTCTTCACATGTAAAATAAAATACATAATAATTTTGGAGATGCTTTAAGTCTACACTTATTTCCAATGGAAAGAATGTGTCAACTACGTTATGAGGTGGTTGGGTCACATTTGGATCAGATAGAAAATGTTACCTAAAGTTACAAACAACATTTGCTTGAAGCAATATGGTATGTCACTGTGATACTAGGGTATCCTATGCCCTTCAGAACGGGTATGGTAAATGAGTGTGGTCATGATGGCCACTGATTGTTATATTTGTTTTTATGTGGGACACAACACAAGCACAAACATACATGTTTTATGTAGAGGTTATGAGCATAAGTATTGGTATGAATTTGAAAATTACAATTCCTACTGAACTGTGATTGTTTACCCATTCTGTTATATCTATATTTTTTATAGGTGTTTGCCAGAGTTAAAAGAATCAACCCAAGGTGGAGATTATAACCTAAGTTCCCTTTTTTGTTCTTTTAAATGTATTGACTTATTTGAGTTATTTAAGATGTAACCCAGGGATAGAATATGGTATGGAGTTTTGTTTGGAACAAGAATGATGTATTTATGTTATGAGTTATAAAATAAATGAGGATATATTTGTTAAATATATATTTATATATGTGCATGAGTTTAATGAGCAGGTAGAAACAATACCCGTACTATAGTTTTTAATTTAGGTGTTATCACAACCTTTTGACTCATTGGGTGTGAGCAAAAAGAGTCACTAATCGGTTTCTTTGGATTAGAAATTTAAAACATGATAATAATGTTAATTTTTTTGTTAAAATGAAAAAACTAAAAAGTGATATTTTTATGTATTTATGTTAAATTACCTATTCAAACTAACAAAAAAGTAGATTTAAAAGAGCAATGAGTACTCTTATATCTTCTCTTCTCACTTTTATCCTTTTCAATTTCTCTTTTTTCTTCAATTTTCTAGCTCATTAAACAAAAAATAAACAAATGTTTAAAAAATAATGTTTTAATTAAATAATAAAAATAAATTATTTAAGTATGGAGGTTGAAAAGTGTGTTAAAAATATTAAAATAACAAGGAACGTACTTTTAATAATTTTAAAGTTAATTTAAAGATAACATGTAAACCGTTTAAATTTTGAAAAGTTTTATTGTGTGCGTTGGCCGGAATCATGTCCTTAGTATATTGCTGTGCTTGACAAGTATGGCCATGCACTATCACTCAACCTCAACCTACCATCTTAGGAGTGTAAAATAGACTGTTAATTTGTTGATAGCTCGCGGTTTGTGTGGATCGGAGTGAACTAGAGCAGAAAAAATTTGGTCTATTTCAATCACAGGCTTAAATGGATCGGTCCGTTAGGCTTGGTCCCTATGGATCATTTTTTTAAAATAAAATTTTAAAAACTATTACCTATCCTACCTAGTATATTAGTACATAGAGCCTAAACCTATTAATTTTAAAATTAAAGTTTAGAAATATAAGCTTTTAAATATAATTTTAAAATTAAAATTTTAAAAAATATTTAATAAAATTAACTTATGATATTTTTAAAATAAATTAACAAATATGGACCGGTCGGATCCGCATGATAATCAGATCGGATTAGTAAATTTTTGATTAGATCCACTCTACCAAGGATCAAATTAGATCGGAACAGATCAGTCCATTTACACCTGTATAACTTCCAAGCCCCGATGAAATCTTTGGTCTTGAGCTCAACCCAACCTAAAGCCTCATGATGTCTCATGCACAAGCATCCTCATCAATGGCCTTTTCTTGTCAATTCACCACAACTTAGATTTTCTATCTCTGCCCCCAATTCTCCTAGGGTGATCCAATAATAATTTTTTATACAATTAAATTTATATTTATATTCAAAATTATTATTTTAAAAAAACATTCTGATCCCCAATTAGGCATATATACAAAACCAAAATTTTGAGAGGCATGAAAATCCTGGCCTCAAACCCAAAATTTGAAATTAGTTTAGGCTGGATTCGCTTGCCATGCGCCAGCACATCAATATGAGTTATATATATCTTAATTAACACGAATATTATATATTATTAATATTATTGGTCATTAATTTTTTAAATAGTTTAATTCATAATACATTGCCCACGCGCTAGTTCAATAGAAAATGAATCATGAATTAATGACCAATAATATTAATTAATAATATTAGTTCAAAATGGATCATGGATCATAGAAAATGGATCAATGAGCAATAGTATTAATAGAAAAATAGAAAATGGATCACGGATTCGTGAAAGTTAAGTGTAATATTAGTAAAAAACAATTAAAAAAAATTAATAATACACTTTTAAATTTTAAACGACATATTTCAATAAATTGAAAATTTAGAGAAAACCCGTCTTGCAGAGTCGCACTCGCAGTGATGATTGATATCGATCCCTCTTGCTCGCTTCAGTACTGATAAAGATTTGGGGAGAACAAATCAACGAGCCCCTCTTCGATCGATCCATTTCGAGTCTCTCAACCCAGTAGATCAGGTAATAAGTGTCTCATTGCATATATGGCCCATTTTCTATGATCCATGATCCATTCTTCGGTTGATGCCCTTTTTTTGTGCTATATATGTACAGAACTGATAAATTACCTTCACGATTGAAGTTGAGTTTGAGTATGAGTATAATTAGACCACGTCAAAAATCATATTTTATTGTTAGGCGATTAATTGCTTTGACAATTTTTCCTTCACTATTCGAACTACTTGATTGTAGAGCCATGTGTTTCTGAGTTAAAATGATTTGAAGTCTAATGAATGGGTTCTTTTGCTAAGATCAACCCATTTTGGTATTTATTTGTTTGTTTGTACTCTGTAGTTGCGTAAAAGACTCGATTTTTTTTTTAAATATATGTATATATTTAAGAATTCAACCTTTTTTTTCCCTCGTGGATGTAACAACCAAAAGATTATGAATGATGAAAGAAGAAAATACAACAAAAAATGATGGATAAATCTCTTGTTTTCGTTTGACTAAATGTACCTAACATCTCAAATGAGCCGATAAAATTACTGTAAGTTCATTGATATCATTTTTTTCTTCACAAAGTGGGTTAACCGTCTGCTATGAATAAGCTTTTGGAGTTTGGAAGAAAAGCTATGTTATATGTCAGAGTCCTTTCTGGATACGAGGAACTAAGAATCCGGGCCTGTAGATTGGAACTCCAATGACAGCTTGAACATGTATGCTCAATCTTCTCCCATTTCTTTTAATTTTTGTAGTATTGATGTTTTATCAACGTATTTTTAAGTTAAGTGTAGATTTGGTTGGTTTTCAATTTTTTGCAACTCGTGCCTTTCATGGATCAAATATGAACTTTTTGTATAACTTGCTTCATATAGCTGATCCAATATTATTAGAATTAAGACCGGTTAGTTTGGTTTGGATGACTACTGATCAATTTGTATGTTTATGGGCCTTGTAATTTTGAGTTAAAATATGGCAGACTTTTTTTGAGTTTTATCCAGTTTACCTAAATACCTTATTATATTTTGCAAATATATTGTATGGTTCTCCAGACTATGATCCCTTTTTTGCTCACTCCTATTTTTTACCTTGCATTGTACTTTTCTATGACATTGTTCTCTTCATTTATAAATCAAGCGTTTGCCCTTTGTATTCTGATTTAAGGGGGAAATGTGTGTGTTCATGTTCTAGATTTTTTTAAAAATCCAATTAATTACTTTTCACCCGAAATACCTGGTTGTTGTCATCATCATCATCGGTTCCATTGCTGTGTAGGAAGGTGAGCTCTTGTTCTAGCTTCTATTCAGCAGAGGAGCAAGTTGAATAAGTTGTTTTTTTGTTGCAGAATGTTTCACAGTTTGAATCAAATAATGGCGGAATGTTCTTTTTATTTAAGATTTGTTTTGAATTTGTAAATCTTTACATTTATGTTCTTTATGTTAAAATTCACAAGACGAACCAATCAGCACGTTTTAATGCTGTTCTAAATTCTCTCTTTTTCTCTCTCTAACTATCCTCAGGCACAGCAAAAAAAACTAGCATTGAAAAAGGACCCAGAACAGTTTATTTTGGGGGAGGTTCGCCGTATGGTTGAGGAGATGCAAAATTTGAATAAAAAGCTTGAAGAAACTGTAAGTTTCTTTCTGTCTGGCCATTTAACTTTTAACATTTGTAAGGTCCCGGAACAGATTATGACTTCTGAAAATTAAACAATAGGTGTGTTTGATTCTATTTTAGAAAGGAGGGTTTATCTTTGCAGGAAACTGCCATCAATGACTGCTTCAAGCCGTTTGGCAAAGAAGTTGAGATGTTAATGAAAGTGCAACTTGAAAGGGAGGAGAAGACAATGGAGATGATGAAAACCATGCAAAGAGAGGCTTTGCTTGAGAAAGCTGAACTTAATAAAGTTCCGGATGTGAATAATGTGGACCCAGATAAACGTAAGGACTCATCGAACAAGGCTCAATAGACTTAGATATGATGAAGCAGATTAGCACTTGGACACAACTTTTGTATCAGTGCTTTTTTTTTTTTTTTTTGAATTTTCTCTATGGCTATTAGACTGCTCGCAGGGTGCAAACCTGGCTTAGAGTTCTGCATGGGATGGGGATGGGTGTTATCTGGATGAACTTGTGTGTTGGGGTGGACTGCTATTTCTCGGCCTCTTGTTTAGACCCCAGGTCAGCTCAGTTTGCTCTTTCCTTCTCAATTTACCTTGACCTTAAAGGGACTTGTTCACATTTTATCTATTTTATTTTTTTTAAAAAATGTATGGGTTAAAGGGCCAGAGAAATTCTAGAATGGGTGACTGGAAAGTTTATGCCATTGAATAGATATGATCTTAACCTCAAATAGTACCAATCCCTAATTTGTTTTTTTTTTTTTTTGGGGGGGGGGTGTAAAATTATAAGGGCGAGTCTTGGCATGATGTCTCTCGACCTAGACATCATGGGTTCGAATTGTGGATAAGCCTTTTGCAATTAAATTAATTATGGAAATAATTTTGAGACCATGCTTTGCCTCGTGTAATAGCTTTGCCCAAACCTTATAATAAATTCAGAATAATTTTCTTTAATTCTTGTACATTTTTTTTTTGCTCCAAGAGTCTTGAAGGATTGAATTTTCAATTTTTTCTGTATTGTATGGAAGAAATTTAAGTTTTTTCGTGTAATAAATTAGAGATGCTATTGTTAATAACATGTGCTGCCTGGAAGACAGTAACTTTGATGAGCTTTCTTGATGATCATACATATGCTCATGCCATACCATAAACTTTCCCAGGCCATTTCTATTGTCCAGATATGCTATTAATATGAGCTCACATATATTAATTAGATGGAGTCTAGTGATGCATCATTCTTGTAATTCATCTCTAGTGAGGGCTCCGAGCAGAAGTGAGGAGCTATTGGATTCAAAGTAGTACATATAAGTGATTAGATATTGGGTAACCAGAACCACATACATAATTCAAACAATATGAAGAGCAAAAGCGCCCTATTGCACGCTCTGGCCTTTGGGACTCTAACAAGATCATCTCATCATCTTTTGCAGTTGGGGGGATTTGGAGGCAGAATTTGCCAGCCTCAGCAGTCTTCTGAAACCTCTGGAACAGGTTTACCGACTGATTTTTAATTATATGGAATCCGATGGAGTCAAGGTACCAACCTGTCCTCCCTTTGAAATCAACAACTCGCCCTCCATCAAGAGAGAAGGTGAAAGGGGTACCACCCCTTCCATCCCAAACGGCCGAACATTCTCCAGTTGCTTGTGAACACTAGTGACCGTATAACAGGACTACCACGGTGCACTAAGGGACTGTAGTGGCCAGTCACACTCGTTAAGTACTCTTTTGGGTATTGCAACTTGATCTGAAATGCATAATATCAATCAGATTTTTACCAAGCATATACCAAGTGGATTCAACTGTGACTGCCTCAAGAAAAAAGAATGTATAAATAAGTGGCTGCAGGTTGAGAGGGACATGGGCTTCACCTCTGCAGTGTTATTGCCTCTCGGAGGCCTCCATCTCTCTCAGTCACTGCTGGCCTACCATTGTTGTCATATGCCACAGAGATTGAGTCAATGCAGTGGCCATAGACAAGGAAGATCTCCCGGGCTACGTTGTAGCACCCGTCATCCCCAGTTGGTGCCACCATTACCTCCCCCAAGGTCCTACAACGATGCTCTTGCTTTTGGCCTGTACCACGGTCCATCCTACTCCCTTATAAATTTAACATTTTCATTTTCCTTGGTTAAGCATATATGTAAATGTAATATAGCAGAGTTTCCATTTTCCTACCATATTGATTTGAGCCATTGGAATAGCAGAGATGAACTTGATCTAGGAGATGAACCAATAGCATGGCTGGCATCCGAATCATCAAAGTCTTTAAAAATTTGATGAAAACTGCTATTTTTGATGAAAACTGCTACCTTTCCAAAATTCTACAGTATTCTGCTCACATTGAATTCATCATTTTAATCATCAAAATAATAATATAATAATAATGTTTTAACGACCTCCTCCCTCTCTCCATCGTTGCACTCTGTCCCCCCCTGTTCATTGCTCACTCCATCTCTTATTGGCCGGTGCCGCACTAGATCTGTTGCCGCGCTGAGTAGTTGACGCCCTAATGATCTCCCACAACCAGTTGCTGCCTCCACAGCCCGATCCAGCAGCAGCTTCCGCAGCCTTCATCTATCATTGACCAACAATTAACGTTGTTGCCTGCTCTAGCAATTTACGCTGCTGCCCCAAATTCGTCCACCAGCTGTCAATAAAATTATTCTATGAAATTTTCAATTTTTGTTATTGTTTTTTTGCATTTGTGTGTTTGATTGTTATTTATTCGTTGAAATTCTTAATTTTTATATTTTTGTTACGTGACGGGCTATTGGAGAGGGGAACATCTACACTTACAATCTGCATTCACTTTTGACAATGCATTTTAATTTTGTACTTTTTAAGTACTAATTAAATTAGTATAATTAGAGTTGAGCATGTGGATTTTTATAAAAAAGTTATTTCTTTTTTCTTTATACCATGCTTTGCTTATTATGATGTATGTATCTGCATTTTTTGGTAGCATTTTTCTTCATTATATACGTTCAAGGATACATTTTTCTAGGGCCAAGATGTGTTAGTATTCAGTATGATTGACTGTTGTGGCTATTTGCTCACTTCCACTTAGTTTGAAGTCAATATGTTGAGCGAAATCTTGTACTTAATTCTGGTTGGTTTACCTCAAGTCAAGCTAGTGGGTTCAAAAGCTTACTGCTGAACTGCCTGGCTTAGATACAGTAAGATCATTAAATGGACAGGTGCATTTCTAATGCATCCTTATTTCTGAAATTTTACTTCAGGCGTTGAATTCATTTGTCCAATCTTGCGTTTTTTTGTCGTCTACACACACATACAAGCCCTTCCGTGGGGCTTCCAGAAAAAACTTTTGATTTAGTAATATATATATACACACACATTATTTTTATAGCTTTTTATGCCTTGGTGGTTGTTATGTGGGGGTATATGGCACTCTTTTTTTTTTTTAAAAATTATTCCTTATTCTGGTGAATGTGAATCAATATGTATAGTGGTACATTTCATCATGTAATGTTATTCCTGGTGTTCTTACCGGTTCATGGAAAATTCATTATCGCGAGAAATGAAGACTTGGTGATAGGTATACATGTTTGTGTGGATAACTATAGCATATGATTGTCTTTCTTTTGCTTCTTTCATTTTCTCTTTCTTTCTTTCTTTCATTTTCTCGTTTGTGAGACCATTTTGTTTTTCCTGTTGGCATTTTGTAGGCAATGGAACAAACAACGGTAATTTAGACGGGAGAAGATGGGAAAAGTAGTTGTCGCTAAGATGAAAGTTTTTCTGTTTTCAAGATCTAGCTCAGCCATAGAGGAGCAAATATGCAAGCATTTCTTCTATGGACAGAAAGTATGGAATTCCCCTAGATGGATAGAACAAGTGTTGTGAAAAATTGGTTTCTTGTTTGTTTTTTTAACTAGCCATTAATCCATTGGGAACGTTGTGAAACCCCGGTATCATTTTTTTGTTCTTGACATTTTCTGACTTTCTATTTTAGAGCTTTGAAATTGTCTTACCATGTTACTATAAAAACACTTCTTTACGTGGGTTGAAACTTGTAAAATTCAGCGTGATGGTTATGCTCTTAGCTCCTGAAAACACATGATTTTGCGTTGTCTTATAATACACATGATTGCTGTTTTGTTTAGGGGTGTAAAATATGCTCAAGCTCGCGGGCTTGGGGTGGGCTGGGCCGATCAAAGCTCGGTTTGTTTAAAATGCGGGCCTAAACGGGTTGACTCGTTTAGGCCTGCTCCATTTAGGCTCGGTCCGTGCAGGCTGTGAGTTGGCTTGCGGGCTTTTTTAAATTTTAAATTTTATTTTTTATTTCTAAATATTTTAAAATTTAATATATTATATTATTTTAATTGAGTAATTAGATTTTATATATGAATAATTATGAAATAAAATTAAAATAATATTGGTTTGATAAAATTATATTGATTAATTTTAGATTTTAAAAAAATAAAAAACAAAAAATAAATAAAAAATACGGACCAGCCTGTGGGCTCCCACGGATTGCTACGGGTTGGGTTGGGCCAAGCTTTGCCCAGTCTGTTTAAAACGTCCTGCCTTGTTGCGGGCTGGGCCGGCAAGCCCGTTTACCACCCCCTAGTTTTGTTTTATGAAAAACTTTGTAGTACTATCTTATGTATTGATCTATATCTCGTTGAGTTCAAATGGGCTTTCGAGAGGCTAACTACACAATACAAGTCAAAGTTTGAAACTAGTATAGCAATTTCGAAACCAATACAATATTGGGACACCGTAACAACAAATAGGAAAAATAAAATAAAAATATTATTTTAGGGGTATTGTCGTGTTGGTGGTGATCAAGCCATTTTTAGTAGGGGCAATGGTTATTATGAAACATAAAAGTCAAAATCTGAATTGAATTTAAAGCCTCTACTTGGAATAATGCAATCAATGACAAATAATAATGACCACCTTCTTAAATAGTTATGGCTGTTCTATGTACACTGACTTGTCGTGCCACCAACAAAATATGACTATCCAACACTAGCAGCCTTCGCCAGCAAACCAGCCAACAACATCGGCCACTCGCCAACAAAACAACTTAGACCAAAGAAGAACCACCAACAAAACACCAACACCAAGAGCCTTGGAAATCAACCAACACAAGCAGCCTCTATTAGGCTAAGCTGATGATTAATATATTATAACATCTAATATTCCAACAAATATCATGGTCATATTCAAAGTACCACATTGACCAAAATGAAATGCCCAAACATAGCTTACAAAAGTTTTGAGAAAAAAGAAAGAAAGAAAGAAAAAGTGTGTGATTTTGTATCATAGCTTTTATGCAATGAAATGGAAGGTCCCTCCTACATGTCAGTTAATGTTCATGCAGAGATTTCTTATATTTTTCTATTGGCATTGGCAGCAAGGAAAACAATAATTTAAATTTAATAGAGAAACCTAAGAGGATAAAACTTATGTGTCATACATTCATAAAACACTGCAAGTTGATACTACATTATCTATATTCTTTTCATCAACTAAACCATCATCAGAATCAAGTACAGATGTAGTAGTCGCATCAATAGGTAATACCCTGCTCAAATTACAAAGCTTCATAATAGAAAGCTGCCACAAAATCACAGCTAGCCAGAGATGCCAATACAAAATAAAGAAAGTTTCCAAAAACCACAGGTAAAATAGATATAAAAGAAAGAGAGCATGAATTCTGTCCAATGCAAAATATTCTAGTTGGGTAGCCACCACAAGTTGGAAATATATACTTCATTCAAATTCTCCTTCTAGAATACTCATAGACTCTTCAAAAATTATCTTCGAACTTTATGAAAGTAGGTTTGTTACATGGAATTCATACTAGAAAGATCCTTGCTTATCATCTCAGCCTCAAAACTTTCTCTTATCAAGTTCTAGTTGTGCACCTCTATCACAATCTACCTTCATTATCCATTTTCTTCTCTCTGCCATGAACAACCGTCTATCCTCACCATTACTCCTAATGCCTTGTTGAACGCAGCATCAGATGATTCTTGAGCCTTACGCTTCCTCAAATTATCCTTTTCTGATTTTTTCCTGTAAACCTTTTAATATTCTCCTCTACAACATCATCCAAAACTTCAATTGACTGCTCATTGGAAGGATGCTTATCATGTAGCTTTTTTTCTCATTTTTAGCATATTCACGTGTTAATGCCATTTAGGTTTATGTCTCATAAGATTCTAGGAATACTCCATCGTGAAGTTTTCATGTTCCATTTCTTTGTACAATATCTTTGCCTTCACAGTTTTAAAAAAGGTTAATAATTATTGTCAATAAATATGTGTGTATGTAAAAAGACAAATTATTAAAGAGAAATAATTCATACCTTATCTTGTTCGATTGCATCACTTGGGTTCAATGACTCTATTTGCCATAGATATGCACAAAATTTATTTGTGCATTTTTGGATCATGGACCAACAATTATTCAATGACCCAAGAAAATGATTTAAAGAATGTGGTTTTTTATATTCATGATAAAAATCAAAAATCCTTTCCCACATTTGAGCGGTTTTCTGATCGGTTCATTGAATGACATTAATACTAATGTTGAGCCAACCAGAGACAAGTATATTATCCTCCTCAATAGTAAAAGAAGCTCCTCTTTGAATTTTCTTTGTTAAGCCCTCAAATCACATTGAAGGGGAGTTGGGTTCATCACAATATTAGAATTTTGTGTATATGTTTGAGTGGTTATAAGGTATTCTCCTCCACTTTGTAATTTAGTAGTGAATATTGGGTCGTCCTCCAATAGATTTTCCATCCTTTTAAGAGTTGCAATTTAGACAAACCAACACATACAACACAGCAACAGGAAAAAATAATACTCATAACAAGATAGAACAAAGGTAAGAAAACATATAAGCAAGAAACACCCACAAAAATTAAAATAGGTTGGAAACACCCACGAAATGTAGGAGCCAATACAGAAATAAGATGCAAAAAAACATAAAATATTTAAACCCAAAACTCAATAGCATGTTAAGAAAGAAACGATATATTAAGAACGCAGGACCAGAAGCAAAGGAAAAAAATGAGTGCAAGAGCAAGAGTTTGAGAAATGATACATTAAAAAAAAAGAACAAATAAGGCAGGTATCTTTTCTCTTGTTTGTTGTCTTTTTGCTATTTTTCCAATGTGGGGGTTTCCCCATAGTTGTTACTTTAATAGTTGTTAATGCTATATCTTTATTTTGCTCATTTAATAGGCGCATGTTTTTTTAGAATACAAGTCTAGAACACTTATTAAAAAAAATTTCAAACTATAAACAAAATATATTAAATCTTCACAATCAAAAAAGCTGAAGCCATAGCCCAAAGTATACGAAGATAAAATCGTATAAATAAAAAAAACATTACAAATAAATTAGTGCTTCAATTTAAAGCAAAAGCTCTAACCTGTGAACCCACGAATTTGATCTGAACCAACCCAAAATATGAGAAGATGTTTCGTGTAAAAAATAAAAGGAATTTATCAAATTAGTAGAACGGAGGAGAGAATACTACCACAACACTATTGATGCTATCGTGAAGAATAATACTATAAAATATGATGGAAGAAAGAGAAAGGAGGAATGCCAGTTATGGAATTTATCCGTTTCGAAATATTGGTTTTCCTCATCGATTGGAATAATAAAAAAGAGAGAATAGGCGGGGAAAATAGGCAGGGAGAATGACTGTGCAAAGATGATTTTACAGTAGATCGTCAAATTTGGAAAAATGGATGAATTTATTGTAGGTTAAGATTTGAGATTTTAATTTTAATGATATCAATGCAGTGATTTTTTTTAACATTCACTTAACTTTTGCATAAAAGAGTACTTTGATGATACTGATGTCGATGCCAATGCTCTTAGGCTTGGGAATATATAACATTCACCACATTTTGGGTGGCATGATAAGGTAAAATAGCGTTATGGTCGACATTTAATACGTAACAAAGCAATACATAGGAATTTACAAAAATATAATAAAGAAAAAACGAGAGAAAAAGAAAAGAAGAGATCAATTTTTTTAAGTATGTATACAATTAATTAAAATTGCCATTTATGCTATTATGATTGAATTGTCCTAATTACAGTTGTATTTATTATTTTTTTAATTTTTTTTTCATATAATGAAACCTTACCTTCTGCTTGGCAAAATGTAGAAAATGAATAGAAAAAAAAGGTGGGAAATAGGTGAAAAGGAAAATAGGTAGAAAGAAAAAGGATGACTTTTGTTTTTTTCATAGTGTAATTGGTTGATATAGAAAAGAGATGGAAAATTATTATTCTAATTTTTTTTACTTTTAAATTTTTAAAAATTTGAATTTATGCAGCCCAAATCAATTTCTTCTGTCGAAAAAGAAGCAATATTTTTACTATTTATTTATTACACTTTTCTACCTATTTTCACGTCTTCCTGATATGGAATTTGGACACCATTTTCAAGGGTATTTTTTCATTATTACTTTTTATTTTCTATATTACCAAGCAAAGGAAAATGTAAATTCCATAACTTTTCTAGGGCATTGTTGCTTTTCCATAGGAAATTAATACCTACCAAGCAAGACCTTAGAGTAGTGGTGATTGGCCATAAAGGAGTACATGAAAATGTTTTGAAATTTGCGTGAACCCATAGCTAAAACCTTAATTAATTAAACCAATTTAAGTCACGCACTTTCATTTGGTGATGATATCCAGCGAAATCAGCTTATCTCGATAAATCTAAATGCATTAATATAATTGATATTTAATATTCTTAATAATAATATTTTATGATATTGTGTCTTTGCAAAATTAATTATTTGATCACTCTAATTTGACATCCCTCGAGACTAGCATGGTGGTAAAAGCATATGATCACTAGTTGTGAGATTAGAGATTCAAAATCATGCATTTGTGAGGTAGAAAGGTGTTAGAGATAGGAAGGAGTGAGTAGGGTTTGGGAGACATTATTTATCTCTTAGCTATTTAGATCACCCCAGGAATTAACACAATGTTTGAACCACATAAGAGTTATTTGAACCAAAAGAATTCATGTTTAGAAGTACAGAAGAGAATATTTATACTCACGAGTAAGAGTTCTTCTAACCTATGAGCAAAGTTGCTCGTAACAAGAAAGACTTCTCCTAACATATAATGTTCAAAACAAGGAAGGCTACTCATAAAAAAAGACATTGCTTTGAACTAATAAAGGTATTCATAACTAGAATACCTACATGTAACTAGTAAATCAGGTGCTTACAACTAAACGAGGGTACTTGTAACAATCAAGAGCCGTTCCAAGTAGAGTTAAATGATGAAGTTTAAAAGCTTTAACAATGACTTATTTTGACAACTCATGATCTTAAGCATTTACCTAGGGTTTTTGAGACCAGATTTGAGTTATGCTTTCGTTGCCAACATGAATAGTATTTTGTTGATGTGGCATTCTTATATTTTTATTTTGGATTTTTAAATAAAAAAATCATAGGTTGATTAGGGAGAGAACATAAAGAGGAATTTAAATTAGGAAGGTGGCAAGGAAGACAATACCTATATAAGAAGGCAAAAGAAGAGGTTGTAATTTAAAACATTACAAAAGACAGTGAGTTAGCATTACCGGAGAAGAAAAATAGTTTATTTTTTAGTATGATGACTAATAAGTTTGTGTTGTATTGATTTTACAACATGGTTATTTATATTAGTTTGAATTAATTTTCTCAATTGTGTGTTTGGGTTATTCTATTATACTTGAAGTTAACTGATCTCTAATTGAATGATTTTAATATAATAACTTATTATCAGAAAAGGGAGTTATAGGTTGTAAAGACCCGTATTTGGTTTTAACTGATCTTGACGATATTGTGTTTGTCAATGTAAGCATTTTGACTATAATTGGGCTCGATTCTAGGTCGGGGCCCCAAGTAGCCCGATTGTTGACTTTCTCAGGGTTTATTAGTTGATCTTGCATTTGAGCGGTCAATTAGGTTGGAGAATATATAGATAATGATGTGCACATCATTTCAATCGTTTTGACTGTACTTCGGCTTAATTTGGAGTTCGTGGACTCGAAAGGTCAATTAATATTTTTGGGATTTATTAATGAAAGAAATGTAGAAATATAAATAGGGAAAAGAAAGAGCTTCCATGTTACGTTTCATTGATCATGCGTTGGAGAGCTTAGAGAGAGGGGGGGGGGGAGAGAGAGAGAGAGAGAGAGAGAGAGAGAGAAAGAAAGAAAGAAAGAGAGGGAAGGAAGCTTTAAGCCTTCGATTTGGGGCATTTTAAGCTTGTTTGATCCTCAAGAATTATTCCAGGTCGGTGATTTTATCTCTCTACATGCATCCTAGTGTGATTAGCATACATGATTTTGCTAGAAATAATAGATTTGGGGATGAACCTTAGAATTTGGGGGAAACCCAATTTTGATTGTAAACCTTTGAATTGAGGTTGTTTTCGTAGTCTAATATGGCTAGGAAGTGTTAGAAACCCATTTTAGGGTTGAATTCGTGCTTAAATGGGTTTTGGGGTCTTTGGACTAGATTTCGGACTAAAAGCAAGTTGCAGACTGTCTGGGGCAAAAGACGACGACCGGTCGACCTGGGTGGTTGATATGGTTGACTTAAGAGGTCGACATAGGTCGATCTGGTCGACTTAGGGGTAGTCGAGGTGTAGTGTAGTCGATATCGATTAAGTAATGTGGTCGACGTCAACCTATGGGAAGGTTGACATTGACCAAGTGTAGTTTCTAGAATGCTAATAAGCAGAGTAGAGGTTTCAAAAAGCCTTGAAGAAATATTCAGAAGGACTATTTACATTGTAAACCATTATGCCTAAGTATTACTTAAGTTACAATGTAAATAAGGAAATGCCCCCCCATTTAGATTCAAAGAAAAATACTAGAAAATCAAATTCTCACTCCTTCAAAATGTGAAAATTGGGAATTAGTACTGAATATCGGAAAAATCTAGTGTTTGGATCAAGGTGACTATTTGCGCACCAGGGTTAGACCTATCAGAAAAATCCCCAAAAATAAGATTATCTTATTTATGATATGGAGAACTATTACCGGGACTTTTTAAGTCAAGAAAGTACCTTCTACGAAAATCCTCTCTCTTGATCAGACATGAGGATAGAATTTGTGGAGATTGACTTCAGTTATAAAGGTAGTGTTGTGAACTTTAATGCCATACTGGTGTTGGTGTGTTGGTTTGAGGATTAAGCCTTGGGCTCTGTGACTTGTTTGTGTTCTCACCGTGATGCACATATTATGCTATGTCGTTGACTTGATAGGCTAAGGCCTGGGTTTGTTGAGCTCATGATGACAGGCTGTGGCCTGGGTTGAGCTGTTGAGCTCATGGTGCTAGGATTGAGTACCCTAAGCTGGGATCCTATTGAGGATCGTGGACAAGTTGTCCTGTATGGATAGGTCGAGTCCCGATATTTGTTTGCGGCTGAGTCCTAATGATTGTGCACACTACACAGTGCATGAGTACACTGAGCATATAGTATAGACTTATAGGTTTTGCATAGTAGAGTGATATGGAGTTTTGCGGTCACCTAATGAGCTTGTAGCTCACCCCTACTTTGTTATTTTTCCTTTTCAGGTGTGACTCGAGACTAGTGGAGGACTTTCTTCCGAGAGGACGTGCCCACTACTTTGATGTATGATACAATATTGTATTTTATGTAGTATATCTCGGACTTGGGTCCGTGGATAGTTATATTTGCACTGTTTATGATATTATGCTCGCATGACTATTTGACATATTATATGCATGATGATGTATGAAAAAGTACAGGATTACTCTTGATGTATGACTATACAAGTTGCATTATTGAGACAACACCCGCGGTGTAGTCTTTATTGATGCTAGTCACCAACCCTTTGACCTTTTGGATGCGGGCAAAGGGAAATCATGTTTCTAATTCTGGGTTCCTTAGAATTCGGGCGTGACATATGTCACGGGGTCACCTTTATAGCAGCCTTAACCCGTGCGGCACCTAGTTCCCACCCGTACGAAGGAACGCTAGGTCGGCAACTCGTCGCATTTGGATCGGAACCCATCGATCCGTTGTAAAGCAACCGGTGGTAGAAGCGCTAACGGAAGATCGATTTAAACGAAGGCAACAAACGATTGTATTGATTGCTTGAAAGCTTTACAACATCACTCCCCTACATATAGATGTTAACACTTTTTGGCTATGTCGCCAGGAGACATCATATATGATCGAAATCTAAAATCTCTACAACTTACTCTATAAGCTAAGTACAACACTTTACAAAGGAGAAATACCCCAAAATGGCCTAAGTATGCTAGGATAAGCCTCGGTCCGTGACATTCTCCCCCCACCCGATTTCGCAGCGTCCTCGTTGCGTCTTCGGCTTCCTCGAACTTGTCGAACCGCTGGATGTAGCGTTCGGTTTCTTCCCGTACTCTTCAATCTCTTTGGAGAATTGCCCCAGATCCTCTTCCTTCTCCCAGCCTTGCCTCTTCAACCGGCCTGTTCTTCCATTGGACGTAGTACTCCACCCGGCTTGGATCTACGCCCCTTCTTGGTACGACTCTACGAGAGTGGATTTTCTCTATCTCTTTATCGTAGGTCTTGCCCGTTGATGCTGCTGGTGTCCGCACCGCCCGTTGTCCGCTCGTATCTTCCAAGTCTTCGTGGTAAGGCTTGAGCAAACTAACGTGGAACACCGGATGCCTTTGTAAGCTAGTCGGGAGGTCCAGTTTGTATGAGACCTTCCCAACTCTCTTAAGTACTTTGAAAGGCCCCTCATATCGGCGCACCAAACCCTTATGCAATTGTCGAAGTGCTCTGGTTTGGCGCGGAAGGAGTTTGAGCATCACCATGTCTCCTTCCTGAAATTCCAAGGGCCTCCTTTGTTGATCCGCCCACTTCTTCATCTTCTTCGCCGCTTGTGCAAGTATGCCCGGCCGCATCCGTCTATTCATGCCATCCTTTTGCAAACTTGAACGCCGCGGGGCTCTTTCCAGTATACCCCCGAGTGATGGAAGTAGGCGTCAATGGTTGCTGCCCAGTTGCGAGTTCGAACGGACTCTCATTCGTGGACTCGCTCTTCTGCAAGTTATATGAGAATTGGGCTATGTCCAACAACTTCGCCCAATCTCTTTGGTTGGCACTCACATAGTGCCTCAGATATAGCTCCAGTAAGCCATTGACACGTTCTGTTTGGCCGTCTGTTTGTGGGTGGAAACTTGTTGAAAAGTTTAAGTCCGAACCCATTATCCTGAACGCTCGGTCCAAAACCGCCTGAAGAATCGTGAGTCCCGATCGCTCATGATTGTCTTTGGAATGCCCCGGTACTTCACCACGTACTTGAAGAATAGTCGGGCCGTGTCGTCTGCCGTGCAGTCCTTTGGAGCTAGAATGAAAACTCCGTACTTAGAGAATCGGTCGACCACCACAATGATCGTATCGCATCCTTCGGATCTTGGGAGACAAACAATGAAGTCCATCGAAACACTTTCCCAAGGTCTTTCCAGAGTAGGCAAAGGTTCTAACAGTCCTGCCGATTGCCGATTCTCTATCTTGTCTTGTTGGCACACAAGACAAGTCCTCACGTACACTTGGACGTCCTCGTAAAGTTGAGGCCAATAGTAGCTCCGTTCCACCAACGCCAAGGTACGATCGACTCCGGGATGGCCAGCCCACCGCGAGTCGTGACATTCTTTGAGGATGTCTCTCCTCAAACTTCCTCATTTAGGAACGTACACCCGTTCCCCTCGAGTATGGAGCAAGTCGTCCCTTAGCCAAAATCGTCGTGTCTTCCCAGCTTTGACGCATTCCACCAAGGACTTGGCTAATGGATCGTGCTCCATTCCTTCCTTCGGATTTGTCCACCAGGGGGAATTGTGGTTGGCTAATGGTCGAAGTTTCGCCTTTCGACTTAGTGCGTCGGCCACCACATTATTTGTGCCCGGTTTGTACTCGAGCACAAAGTCAAATTCCGTAGGAGTCCTTGCCATCATGCTTGCTTCGAGTTAAGTTCCTTTGAGTTAAGAAATAACTCGTAGCAATATTGTCCGTCTTCACCACGAACTTGGACCCTAGTAAATAATGCCTCCACACCCGAAGGCAATGCATAACTGCCGTCATCTCTTTTCATGCACCGCGTACCTCCGTCGGTGCCATTGAGTTTCCGGCTTTCGTATGCTTCTGGATGCCCCTCCCGCATTAGAACTCCACCGATGGCAAAGTCCAAGCATCCGTGTGAACTTCATAAGGCTTTGTATGGTCCGGCGGTGCCATCACCGGTCCATTTGTCACGGCTTGCTTCAACTTCTCGAACGCCTCTCGGCAAGCATCATCCCACACCCAAGTCTTGTTCTTCCAACAATTAGTCAAGGGTGCGGCAATGTGGGAATAACGTGGATGAATCTTCTGTAGTAGTTAACCAAGCCAAGGAAGGAGCGCATTTCAGGGACTTTCTTGGGCGTCTCCCATTCCTTGATGGCTAATACTTTCTTGTTATCCATCTTTAACTTGCCACCGCCAATAATGTGACCCAAGAAGGGCACCTCCTTCTTTGCAAAGTCACATTTCTCCTTCTTCACGAAAAGTTGGTTCTCCCTTAAGATTTGGAAAACCCGTTGTAGGTGTGCCTTGTGTTCCTCCAAGGTTTTGCTGTAGACGACAATGTCATCAAGGTACACCACGACGAATCTGTCCAAGTATGGTTGGAAGATCCGGTTCATCAACGTACAAAATGTGACAGGGGCGTTTGTGAGGCCAAAGGGCATCACCAAGAACTCGTAAGAGCCATATCTTGTGACGTACGCCGTCTTTGCCTCATCACC
The DNA here is from genome assembly GCA_023512835.1 of Taxillus chinensis. Lineage (NCBI taxonomy): Eukaryota > Viridiplantae > Streptophyta > Magnoliopsida > Santalales > Loranthaceae > Taxillus > Taxillus chinensis. The sequence goes on along the minus strand of CM042084.1, from coordinate 8,570,970 downwards.
TTCGGCTATCCGCACTTGCCAATATCCCGACCGCAAGTCTAGCTTTGAGAACCATCTCGCAGCACCAAGTTGATCAAACAGGTCGGATATTAGTGGGATGGGGTAGCTGTTCTTCACCGTAATCTTATTTAGCGCCCTATAGTCAATGCATAGCCGCATCAACCCATCGTGCTTCTTTTGGAATAACACCGGTGCTCCAAATGGCGCTTTGGATGGCCGAATGAATCCGGCATCCAACAAGTCTTTCAGTTGTTTCCGAAGTTCCTCTAACTCCGGTGGTGCCATCCGATAGGGCACTGCAGCAGTAGGCCTTACACCGGCCTCAAGCTCGATCCTATGGTCCACCTCTCGCTTCGGCGGAAGTTGTTTGGGGAGTTCGGGTGACATAACGTCCCCAAACTCTTCAAGACCATCTTCACCCGGTTGGGGGCTCCTCCCCAACACTTGGGCATCCTTCCTTCACCATAGCAATGAAGGTTGGCTCCTGTCGCCTAACTCCTTTAGACAATTGGAGCGCCGAAAGAGACTTCGCCTTGAGCTCTTCCTCCCGCATTACCTTCACCATACACGTTTTCCCCTCGTCCATGATGCACATTGTGTTGGTGCTAGGAATTGGAATTGCCCGCACCTGGTCAACGAACTCCATCCCCAACACCATGGGATAGTCGTCCATCGACACCACGGAGAGATTCACCTTGCCTCTCCACTCGCCAATACTTAGCTCGACACCTCGAGCCACGCCATGGATTGATTGGCGCTAGAGTTCACCGCCTTCACCCAGCCCTTTTCTTCTTTGTAGCCTATCCCCGCCTACGAGCTTCTTCGACCTTGATGAAGTTGTTGGTCGCACCCGTGTCCACCAAGGCCTTAGTTTCAAGGTTGTTGGCCTTAGCGAGCACGTACATGCGGCCCTTCTGTCGTCCGGATGGTGGCACCTCCACCTTCGCCTTGATTGCATGAGGAGTTGCAAGGAACCAAGTCGTGGATCCCTCGCGTTCCTCTCTTCGTCTTCGTTGATCATCGCGGAGAGCTTGGAGCGCTTCGGGCACTCGAACGCCTTGTGAGGGCCTTCACAAAGGAAACAGGAGATCCTTGGCTTCTCCCCGTCCTTGGAACCATTCGCGCAGATGTTTTGGGCGAAAGTCCTTAGATGGTTGGAAGGGTCTCCCTTTCCTTCACTCCGGTTGTCTCCCCCACGTTTCTCCTTGTGGAACCTGTTCGCCTTGGAAGTCGATGAAGAACTGGTGGTTTTCTCCGGCTTCTTGTATTCGATGAGTGATTCGGCCACCGCCATGGCCGACGCCAGGTCCTGCACATTCTTCCGCTGCAACTCCAGCTTCGCCCATTGTTGCAATCCGTCCATGAAGGAAAATAATGAATCCTTCGCGGACATATCCGGGATCTCCAATATTAGCTCGGAAAATTCACGAACGTACTCCCGCACCGTGCCTTTGTGGGTAAGGCGCCGGTTTCGCCCGGGACTCGTCTTCGCGTTCGGGGATAGAACCGGGCCTTGATCTTCCGCCCGAAATCTGCCCAATTGTCGATAATGCATAGGCCGCACCTTGTCGGCATATCGTCGCCTCCACCACACCATAGCCGAATCGACTAAGTATAGTGGAGCGGTCTTCACCTTCTTTGCCTCGTCGACAATGTTCAAGGCATCAAAGTACTTGCTCCATGGTCTAGAGGAAGTTGTCTAACTCCCTCGCATTCCTTGACCCAAGATAGGTCTTAGGCTTTGGCACGTCGATTTTGGAGCTGGAATGGCCGCCAATGCCACCTTGGGTGACTGCCATCTTACAGAGAGACCAATCCGCCTCGATCTCTTTGATTTCCTCTTGCATCGCCAGGATTTGGGACATGAGAGAACCCTTCAAGCCCTCAAATCGAGTGTTCATGTCGTCCTGGACGGAGTTGAGAAGCCCTTGCATCCTTCCATAGCTTTCCTCACCCTCTGAGTCCAGCTTTTCGATGCTTTCAGTGTGCTCCTCGACCACCTCCATCTGTTCGGTTAACGCCAACTCCAATTTGGCTAGCCGACTCTCCAACGGACATGTTTCCCTCGAAACGGACTTATCTCTCCTCCGTTCCTTAGCATGGTGCTCCTTGTCGCGGCCTTCTTGGTCGCCACCACTAATGACAACAGATCCTCCGTTTGTCATTTTTACACCGTCTCAAAGTTTTTGATTGTTCCACCGAACTTAGCACCAACCATGCTTTGATACCACTTGTCACGGGGTCAGCCTTTATAGCAGCTTAACCCGTGCGGCACCTAGTTCCCACCCGTACGAAGGAACGCTAGGTCAGCCTAACTCGTCGCATTTGGATCGGAACCCATCGATCCGTTGTAAAGCAATTGTGTAGGGAAGCGCTTAGCAGAAGATCGATTTAAACGAAGGCAACAAACGATTGTATTGATTGCTTGAAAGCTTTACAACATCACTCCCCTACATATAGATGTTAACACTTTTTTGGCTATGTCGCCAGGAGACATCATATATGATCGAAATCTAAAATCTCTACAACTTACTCTATAAGCTAAGTACAACACTTTACAAAGGAGAAATACCCCAAAATGGCCTAAGTATGCTAGGATAAGCCTCGGTCCGTGACACATAGGTGGATCTTGAATGATTTAGTGTAGTTATATATAGAGATTGGAAGGCCTATATGAATCTATATAACATTAAATCACATTAAAAAATATCTTTTAATATAAGTGAATATAGAGGTTAGAGGCCTTATATAAACTTTTATCATATTTTATATTTGATCTTGATTCTTTTTTTTTGTCTCACTTAAATACTTTCGTTTTCGAGAGAGATTAAGGTGAAGTCCACTTTACCATTGGAAGGGGTGTTGGATTTTTGTAGTGTTGTGATAACATGAAAGAATTAAATTCAACTAATTGGATTATGAAATCATAAGAATAAAATAAGCAAAATCAATTTCCTATACGTTGTTTCTTTATTGATCTAATCCTTTTAAGTTATCATCTATAGTTTATTTGTTTTAATTTAATTGTTTCAACAAAATTCTTTTTCAATTTTCTCGATAAAGCTATAATTATAATTATAAGGCTAGTTCATTGTGAGTTCGACATCTGTGATCTTAAAAGAAACATACTATGTCATTAAAACATAATATTGTGCACTTGTAGTTCAAATTAGCATATATCCCATATATAAAACTCTATTTTGTCTAGATTAGGTATTTTTCATATTTTATCTTGTTATGAATATGTTTTATTTTTATATACTAACTTTTCTCTTTACTTTAACCGCTTTGGTTTGAAATTTTTAAGGAAAAATGAAAAGGAAAAAAAAGAAAAAAATTCCTTCGGTATAAGTATGTTTTGCATTAGTAAAAAAAGTCAAAGTCAAAGTTAATAATGAATAGTTAATGATATGTAGTGGTCAACAGTTAACGGTCAATGGGCTAATGAGATCATAGTAAGAAGTTGTAGAGTTAATGTTCGCTAAACCTTAAACCAAGAGTTTGTAATACGAACTTATGGTCTTAAAAACAAGTTAAAAGTTTACTTTTAGTTTACTTTTGGTATACTATAGTGAGTTTGACATTTACATTGCTATTCATTTAAGCATTAAGTTTGCAACACTTACTTGTATAAGTTCAAACTTTATTATAGGGGCTTTACATGGAAAAAGGAAAAGTCAAATTATTATGTATATGTTGACTTCTAGTCAACTATAAAATGTTGACTTTTGGTATACTATTTATTTAATTTTTTAAATTAAAAATATGCATTTTACTATAAGAGGTTTAAAAAACAAAATTAATATTTATTAAGTGTTGTAGCGAACAAACTTGTGGTTATTGTAGCTTAAACTGCAAGTCGATATTATTGTTTAGGGCAATGCTAGGTACAATCGGGATTGGGTAATCTTTTGGGTAATCGTGACGACGTGACAACCTACCAATTCATCGGAAGGGGGAGAGAAAAAGAAAAGAAAAGATCATACTCGTCCAATCCCTCACGATTACGCGAAGATGCCGCGAGCCGATTGCACAAATATTTATTCTATTGTTTATTGAGCTAAACTTGCAATCACTATTCATAAAAATAAAATACTTTATACCTTTTTATTTGAGAAGAGCCGGAGCTATTAATGCATAGAGTTAGGAACAACATTTAAAACTTTACAAAATGAAATTAAACTTGTGGTTTAACAAACTTAGTATTGATTAGGAAAAATAAATTTTTTGGTTTTACTTGAACTTGTTCTTTAACCTTTATTACTTAACTTTAACTTATGTATTTTGTTATAACTTTAAGTCCCCATAACATACTGTTGGAAGGAGAATTAAAGGAGTTACCCAATGAAACTACTATTGGACAAAAATAATGAGTGTTACATAAGGGGATATTTATGTTAAATGTTTTTAAAGGTTAATTTGTGGCTTTCTTTACTATAATATGGTTATGGATTTATGGTGTTATTATTTTGTTCCATTGACATGTTATTAATTTAAATAAAAGTCAAGGACGTGTTCTATTTTTAATATTTTGTGGTCACCAGAATTTATAATGTTTTTATAAGTAGGTTAGGTTGACATTTATTAATTCTACGATGGAGCATCTGTTATGGGAAATAAGATGGGAATATGGGCATCCTTTGGCTAGCACTTGAATGTTTGAGTGACTCATGGTCGTGGCCGGGGAACTATAAATACCTATGCAAGCTAAGCATTCAAATCACAATAACACAAAGTAATTTACAATACAAGCTTTAATTATAGCATCCAAAATCCCTACATTAATTACTATCCTTCATTCCATTTCCAGACCTACAATTACGATCCTAGCTCCTTTCATAATTTCTATATTCATTTCCCAATCTTCAAATCCCTGCAACTATTAAATTACCCATCCTCCCATAAATTCCAATCCCATGAAATCCAATATATCCCCAACAATGCAGAAGTAGTGGCAATCAGATCATGCAATGACCTTCTTCATGTCCACTACACCTCCATTTTGCTGCAGCAATGTTCATCAAGCACCAAACCATATATATGAAGGCAGCAAAGTTAAGGTAAATTGTAGAGGCTATTTGTTGAACAACGTACTGTAGAGACAAAGAGCATGCTACAAACCCTTTTAGTTCTTCTTTCTTCTTCTTCTTCTTCTTCTTTTCTCTCTCTCTCTCTCTCTCTCTCTCTCTCTCTCTCTCTCTCTCTCAAGAGATGCACCAACCTACTTCCAAATAAAGAAAGCTCTAATCAAAATGGAAAATAAGTGGAGTGCGCCATGAATTTCACCCCTTTTTTTTGCTGGTATATTATTTTATAAGTTTTTTTATATGAATAGCTCAAGTAAGTAATTTACTTATTATTTTAGGATAGTACCAAAAAAAAGGAAAAATGGCATTTTGTTTAGTTAAATAAACTTGTTCAAGAAATAAAATATTAATTGGCTTTAGAATAAGGGATGAGAAAATTAGTAACAAAAAAAATCAAAGAGGGGATGGAATAAATTATAATGTAGAAATTTAAAAAAACTCAAAACTAAATAAGTATCAATTTTGGGTGTCTTAATTCTTCTCTAACTTTAAAGTTAACTTGAGATTAAACATGAACTTAAATAAAAAATTTTAAATTATTCTAATATTAATTAGGACTACAAATTAATAAATATTACGTCTAGGTCATTCATTAATCAATTTTTAAAAAAATTGAGTGACATATAACCATAAAACATAGGGTGAAGTGTATGGAACGTGTAAGAACGACTTGAATCACATGTGGTTTTGCTCCATATTTCCTTGATCGACATTTGATTATGCTCCAACATATGCTTTGCTCGATATTTGTCCTGGTTGAGTATATGGTATTTTTTTTACATATGTTCGATATTTCCCTTTTTTTATAGTCTAATACTCTAATTTATTGAGCAGATCTAAAATATTGAACAATCTGAAATATCGAACAACTTGTTACGTTGAACAATTTGACGTCAGAAATAAATACAATGTTTGTTAGCTTTATATATATAGGTCCATTGACTTATGATATTTTTTAAAAAATCATGTGATATGTGATGAAATAACTTTGTAATATGTACTCTTTTACATTAATAAAGCTTTTTTTTCTTTTATTTGTCCGTAGCTAATACATTTTTAGTGAACCACTGTTTTTTGTTTGCATTTTCTGTTATTTTTGTTATCTTTGGTTACAACAATGAAATTGTTTTCACTATATAGTAGAAAATATAAGAAAATTTGTTTTATTTAGACGTGAAATTATAAAAAAATAATGTTAATTAAATAAAAAATAAAAGTGGCACATTTATTAAAATCGTGATGCTATAATTTAAGCAATTTTAAAATTTTAAATAATAATAATATAACAATAAAATTTTAAAAGTTAAATATATATTATTTTAAAAAATAAAAATTAAGTAAAAAAAATAGCAGGAATGCGTAACCCAAAATTTCTTTTTATACGCAAGATGTATGCATAATACACCTGCAAACCGGCAAATGCAACTCACTTTATAATTTCCGCACGTTTTCTTCATGTTACACAAGCCTTAAATTCACTCAATGCTATCCCTTAATATCTCACCCCTACCCTACAAGCTAAGTCCGAAGCTAAATTGTCCCATGGCAGAGGAAAAAAAGAAAACGACGACCCTGTTCATCTGGTGTGCTTCCATTTTGGTCCTCCATTCCATTGGTCATGATGTGCCCATATCATGCTCAGATTCTCCTTCTCCGCCTTCTTCAATATCCAATGAGCTCTCACAGTCGCAGATCCCAAAGAGGTTCCTTGATTTTGCCAAGGCCCCAGAGCTTGTGGATTGGATGGTGGGGATTAGGAGGAAAATACATGAGAACCCAGAGCTGGGTTATGAGGAATTTGAGACCAGTAAGCTTATCAGAGCAGAGCTTGATAAGATGGGTATTTCTTACAAGTACCCATTTGCAAGTACTGGCGTTCTGGGCTTTGTTGGAACCGGTCAGCCCCTTTCGTCGCAATTAGGGCGGATATGGATGCTCTTGCTATGCAGGTTTGGTTAAGTTTTGCTAAAATTGGCTTCTTTTTGGGGTATATTATATCGATCACTCAAAAATTTTTGATGGGTAGACTTTACATCGAATATTTGATATTGGGTTGTCGGGAATTATTAGAATTTATGTGGATGTCTATTTTCATTTATGTGGATCTCCTGCTATGAAGATTTGGTCAAAGTTTTGATAGTTTAGTTAGTTCTACTGTCTCTCGTGTACTTGTTTAGATTGGGAAGACTTTACTGATGGGTAGTCTTTATGTTGAATTATTAATTTTAGCCTATGGATAATCTTTAAATGCCGTATGGGGGTCTATTGTGTAATTATATGGATGCTCGTGCTATGCAGGTTTTGTTTAATTTTGCAATTCAGTTTGGCTTGCTCTGTATAATTAATTAGATTAAGCAAAACTTACAGGTTGGTAGTCTTTATGTTGGACTATTGATGTTAGGTCGTGGAGAATTTATAATTTTTCGGGAAGGAATATAGTAACAAAGTAGTGATTGTCTGTAGGAATTGGTGGAGTGGGAGCATAAGAGTAAAGTTCACGGGAAGATGCACGCGTGTGGGCATGACGGCCATGTAGCTATGCTTCTTGGTGCTGCAAAGATCCTCAAAGAGCATGAGGAAGAACTAAAAGTTTGTTTGCTACTTTTCTGACCCTTGCCTTTTGATTAATAATACGCCTTATAAAGCTCAATCTGGATTATTGTTTCATGTTTGATTGGTCCGCTATCCAACCTCTATCTCAAAAGCTTCATCTAAGTTTTTTCTTTTCAGTGGGTTAGGGTTGCCTACATCATTAGGACATTTAGATCATTTAAAAGAAATCATAACTATTCTATTTAAGATGAAATAATTATTAAATTACCCATTGAAAAATTGTCATGCTCACTAGTTTAATTTTTCGTGTTTCATTTACATGTGTGTGTTTCACATGATTATCTGATTGATTATGATGATGGGCATCTCACAATTTGAATAGTAATTTCTGTTCTTGCTCTAATAAAATTTGAATGCTCTTTTGGTGATCTAAATATGAAGTTGGCAAATTATAAACAAGACTAGTGTTCATGTTACAATAATGCACATCTTCCAATAGAATCTCAAAATCATATTATAATATAAAATAATTTGAAAAATGATTTGCTATGGGCAAAAGAAACCATTAAAATAGATTTAATGACCAAGAAAAACATGTTGATTAACCATACATCTACAAAATGAGACAAGCAGGCATACCACTATCATCTGTTTGGGGCTAAAACACGATAGGAGATTTAATCATAAATGGAACACTGAAAACCTGGTTCAGTATTGCTTTTCCCCTCTTCCTACTGTAATGTATAGCCTGTTTCTCATGATCATAAACAAAATTATACAACACTTGTTCCATATTGCAAGAATTGTAAATTGCATAGTAACAAATAAAAAGCTGTTGCCATGACTGCAATTTCCTTTGTTCGTTTAGTAGCATATCTTGGATTGTCTGCATTCTAGTTCAGATGGTCCCTTGAATTGCCTTTTCTTGGGGTGCTTTTATTTCAGCAGGGAACAGTTGTTCTACTTTTTCAACCAGCTGAAGAAGGAGGTGGAGGGGCAAAGAAGATGATTGATGCAGGAGCACTGGAGAATGTTAATGCTATATTTGGACTGCATGTTGCTCCGGACTTACCTCTCGGTGAAGTGGCCTCAAGAGCTGGTCCACTTTTGGCGGGCAGTGGCTTCTTCGAAGCTGTAATAAGTGGAAAGGGGGGTCACGCAGCCCTTCCTCAGCATTCAATAGACCCAATATTAGCTGCTTCAAACGTGATTGTCAGCTTACAACATCTTGTTTCTCGGGAAGCTGATCCTCTGGAATCTCAAGTATAGCTTATATTAATATCATAAATCTTTTCTCTTGTTTTCTTACTGATTCATTTCGCCCCATAGGATATATTGCTGTACAACTTGTTTTCTCTTAAATGTGTTCATTGATTCTTTGCTCTGTTTTAATGTCGGAATGTTTTAGCATCCCTTCTCACATATGTTAATAATCTCGACCTGAAAACCATGAGGCGTTGTTCTCAATTTAAGGTAGTAACGGTTGCAAAATTCCAAGGAGGTGGTGCATTCAATGTGATTCCTGATTCTGTTACCATCGGTGGCACCTTTCGGGCCTTTTCCGAGAAAAGCTTTTTTGCAACTCAGGCAGCGGATTGAAGAAGTAAGTGTTGTGTACGCGTTTGTAAGCAATCTACAATAGTGACAATTGACACCAACAGTATATCTTTAGCTAATTTTCTTTTGCAGTTTCGGGCCATCTTGATTCTTGATTGCTAATTCTTTTTGCTGACAGCATTTTTTCCCCAACAGGTAATCATTGGACAGGCTGCAGTGCAGAGGTGCAACGCGACTGTTGAATATTTCTCAAAAGAAAAACCCTTTTTCCCCGCAACCATAAATGACCAAAACCTCCACGAGCACTTCGAAAAAGTTGCTGGGAATATGATCGGCAATTCCAATGTCAAAGAAATGCAACCGTTGATGGGTTCAGAAGATTTCTCATTTTATCAGAAAGTGATACCGGGATACTTCTTCTTCCTTGGAATGAGGGATGGGGCAAAAGGGCAGCCTGCATCCATCCATTCATCGTACTTCAGAATAAATGAGGATGCACTTGTTTATGGTGCTGCACTTCACGCTTCATTGGCTGCTACCTACCTCAGTGACTCCTCCCAGCAGACAAGAGGGCGGCACGATGAGTTGTAACATATAAGCCATGCCAGCATATAAGCCATACCATTGCCTTTTGTATCTGTAAACGTGACATTTTAAGCCATGATCAGAAATAAAATCCATAACATTGCTTCCTGTGTGTGTGTGTTTTCTCATTCACACCTTTTACTACGAAGAAGTAAAAGAACAGATAAAAGCTGTTGTTGCAAAATAAAATTCCAACAGTGCAGATGGTGAAGCCTAACAGAACGAAAGCTTGTGGCCTGCCGCCAAAAGCTCGTTCCGCTTATTATTATTATTATTATTAGTATTATTGTGTTCCAATGCTGCCCAATGATCAACTGTTAGACATAATATGAATTGACTAATAACACTAACTGAATAAGCAATATCTGAATGAGTGACAGTAAAATAATTTAACTTCCTAACTAACCTTCGATATCTCTCAGGGTTGTCAAATGGTGCCCCCTCTCCTGTGATGTGCGTATTTGGAGTTATTAGAGCACTACAAGGCTTCGTTTTCAATTTGCCTGTCTTAGTTAATAAATCTAGGACATATTTTCTTTGAGAGAGAAAAATATTACATTTACTTCTTATAACCTCAACTCTTAAGAAATATTTGAGAAATCTCAAGTCCTTCGTATGAAATTGAGTATGAAGAAAAAACTTAAGAGATGAAATACCCGAAGTATCATTGTCGGTGATGATAATATCATTCACATATATCACTAAAAGGATAAAACCATTGGTTAATTGCTTGTAGAACACTAAATGGTCATGTTGGCTCTTAATCATGCCTTATGTTTTAATAGCTTGACTAAATTTGTCAAACTAAACATGAAGACTCTATTTCAAACCATATAAATATTTTCGAAGGCAACAAACATGCCTAGACTCCCTTTGAGCAACAAAACCCAAAGGTTGCTCCATATACACCTCTTCATGGAGATCACCATGAAGAAAAGCATTTTTAATATCCAATTGATGCAAAGGCCAATGGTGAGTAGCGGCCATAGAGATAAACAAGCAAACAGGGGTCAATTTGATAACAGGAGAGAAAGTATCAGAATAATCCATACCATATGTTTGGGCATAACCTTTAGCAACAAGATAAGCTTTTAATCGAGCAATGGACCCATCGGGATTAACCTTAACTGCGAACACCCACTTGCAACCGATAACGCATTTCCTTGAAGGTAAATGAACCAAGTCCCAAGTATCATTTTAATCTAAAGCCTGCATTTCATCAATCATTGCTTGGCGCTAACTAGGGTAAGAAAGGGCTTCACGAACAATTTTAGGCACACTAGTAGAATCGAGAGAGGCAATAAAAGAATGAGAAGAAGAAAACAAACAATTATATGAAACAAAAGAGAAAATAGGAAAAGTGCAGCTCCGTGTACCTTTGCGTAAGGCAATAGGAAGATCATCACTTGAAACGGGATCGGATGGCGAAGAAGTAGGTACAAAAATCAAGGGGTCAGTGCCTGGAGTACACTTGAGTAATAGGATATTTGTGAGCGGTAGGAGGAATGGGGCTCGTGACAGGCGTAAAAGGTGTGATAGAATACACCAAGACATCATCATCAATAGCAGCATCCTCCCTTTGATGTGGGGGAAGTGGAGAAGACAAAAAATAGGGTGTATCTTCCATGAAAGTATCATCAATATAAACAAGATATTTGTTAAGACTAGGATAATAACAACGATACCCTTTTTGAAGACGAGGATATCCAAGAAAAACACACTTTAAGGACTTAAGATCTAATTTAGTAACATGTGGGCGAACATTACGAACAAAGTAAGTGTTACCACTTATTTTAAGATCAATTGGAAACATGGACTTGTGGGGAAAGAGAGTTTGATAAGGGATTTCACCATGAAGAACAAATGAGGGCATACGGTTAATTAAGAAACATGTGGTAGAAACTGCATCAGCCCAAAAAGATTTTGAAACATTCATTTAAAATAAAAAGGCACACGCAGTTTTAAGAAAATGTTTGTTCTTGCGTTCGGCCATACCATTTTGAGATAGAGTATTGACACAAGAAGTTTCATGAAGCATGCCATGTTGAGTCATAGAATTTTGAAACAATAATTGGGTATACTCTTTGGCATTATCACTACGAAAATGACGAATAAAAACATTAAATTGAGTTTAAATTTCAGCACAGAAAGCATAAAAGATAGAAAACAGTTTAGAACAATTTGTCATTAAATACAACCAAGTGACATGAGAATAATCATCTACAAAGGTAATAAAATTTTTAAATTCAGGTTTTAACACAATAAGATAAGGACCCCAAACATCAGAATGAACTAATTCGAAAGGAACACTAACATGTTTATTGATTTTCGAACTGGAATTAAGTCGATGGTGTTTAGCATACTGACATGACTCAATTTAAAGAAGACACATGATTAAGCTATGGAAAAAGCTTTTTAGGCACCAGGAAGTGATGATGACCCAACTTATTATGTTCTTTGAAGGGAGATAACCTGAGCAAGCAACAAACGGAGTGAGTGGGGTATCAAGGGCGTAAAAGCCTCCAAATTCATGTCTTTTACCAATAATTTTCTTCGTCTTAAGATCTTGAAATAAGCAATGATCAGGAAAAAAAGGTAATAGAATAATTAAAATCACGAGTAAGCTGATTTATCAAATTAAATTAAAAGAGAAATTAAGTAAATGTAGGACCGATGACAATGGTAATAGAGGGATTGGTGTAATTATTCTAGTCCCACGAACACAAGATGATGATCTATCGGCTAAGGTAACCGTAGATCGAGAGGCATAATGCCGTAATTAGAAAAGAGACTAGAATTACCTGTTATATGATCCTGGGCACTAGAATTAATGATCCATTTAGAAAATGAGGAAAGAAGACACTTATTTGGAATACCTGAATCAGCAATAACAGTAACAGAAGAAAATGATGACTTTAGTGATTCTTGATACTGGGAAAACTTGGCAAATTCGTTTGAAGAGATATAAACTATCGGCTGTGTATCCATAATTCGAAAGCCGTTACGTCACAGGATAAGCCCGTTACTCAGGCAGAGTTGACCACAAATAAAACAACCGAAGATACCAAACAAATCACAGTGACGTTAAAATAATGAAAACGTTGAGGCTAAGGTGAAAGACGAGAATGGGCAAAGGCGTCAATGATCAGAGACGTCAATGAGCAGAGCATAGTCATCCATACACCCTGAAGGCTCCAACACATAAGAATGGAACAAGAGGCGTCGCAAAGACATAGACAGAGATGTTGAACGCTATTGATGTCAAATAGAGACGTCGCAAAGACGTCACGTAGAGCTGGAGTCGTCGAAGTCGTCGAGGTCAGAGATGAAGGCGACGATGGTATCATCAGATAGGGCTGTCGTCGACAACATCAAAGAAATTGAAGACATTGAGGTCGTCATTAACGAAGCCTTGGTTTGGCCGAGTCGTCGAAGTTTGCATTGTGGTCGGTGTCGGCTTCAAGCAGGGACATTATCGTCGTTGAAGAACGATGTTGAAGAACAGAGGCTTAGGATGAAGATGTTGATAATTTTTTTTACTAATTATGGAGGCTCTGATACCATGACAACAATATAATAAAAACAAGATTCTTATTCTTCTTGATTACCATGTACAATATATGATTAGATATATATATATATATATATATATATATATATATATATATATATATAAAAGAGATGAAACTATTTTAGGATAATAATATCCTACTAATCACTCCAAACATTCTAATCCCACTAATTGCTCTAATTCCATTAATTGCTTCTAATTACAGTAACATAGAGTATTCTCTCGTACTATAAACAGTGCTGGCCAGAATGGTAGCGGTGCCCCAGACTTGGTGGATCCCACTTATTAGCGATATATGAAATGAAGGCCATGACTTAATTTTGTTTAGGAAAGTAAAATTAATATTTTTAATAAAAGATACGGCTCACACTTTGATAGCGGGCTTCGGGGGAAGTAACATGTAGCCTGACCATTATTTTCTAGAGAGGTTACTTTGAGTCTCACGGATACGGATACCTACTCATGGCTCACTATCTTTCTTCTTGCTTAGGCTTATCCTCCTGACCATGTTTTCTTATTCAAATATGAAGATAATTTTATAATTGTTTACATAAATTAAATAATATTTGAATAGGTCGGTTAAATTATACTCTCAATTTACATTAAATAATATTTGAACAGCTTGTTGAGTTTTAGAATTTTAATTAGATAAATTAAAATTTGAAGTTCAAAAAAAATTCGAATTTCCCCTCTTGCCTTGTTCACCTAAAATCGCAAGAAGAAATGAAACCAAGTAATGGCCTCCTTCTTGGCCTGTGGCCAAGTTTGAGCCGGAATGGTCCAAACTCGACTCAATGAACCATTATAAGGCTTGAGTCAAATCAGACCCAAGATCACAAAAGGCAATGGAAGCAAAAGAAAACTTATCTGCTCCACAACCGATGAAAAGTAGTATTCAATGAAACCAAAGTCACAATATATAGGTTAGTGGTTCAAAATCCGTCAGTGGCAATTTAGATGGGGTGTAAAAAAAATTATCTTGCCAAGCAGACCAATTACATGCAGGTGAAACAATGCCACCATGCATTGAGATTGTTTTTCGTGAAGTCTTTAGACCGCATTGAGGCCAAGGACTACATCAATTTAATATTTTTCAATACTTCGAGTTTGCTTACTTTTATGGAGGGAGTTATAAGTGAAGAGGAGGACACTAAATAGAAAGCAACAATATGGATACAGTCATATCTCATATAAGACAATCGTGTGCCATTTCCTAAAAGCCCCAAAGAGGTGTCCATTATCATAAAATGGTCAAAAGTGAACAAACATGTAAACACGGTCATGTGTCAATGCATGCATTCATAATTTTAAATTTCCTTTAATTTTTATTTTAATTACTTAATTAATATATTTTGAAATCAAAAGTTTCCTATAGGATATGTAAGGCCTTAGAAGAACTTTTGTAAAGAATTTTGATTAATTTTTTATTATTATTGAATTTGAGAGTTGAATTGATTATTATTTTTATATGGCTTTAGAAGGACTTATCTTTTCTACATTCTTTATATTTAAACCTAGAGTTGAATTTATTCGTATTCCAAACCACTTTCAAGCAAGTTTTACAAATTTATTTATAAGATTGCGTAGGTTATTGCCTCTTTATAGGCAATAAGTCTAATTCATACCAAGGTTTTAGTTTCTTATACACTTAAGGTTAAGATAAATTGTTTATATAAAGGTTAATGTAAATAGCTTATAACGAGGTTTTGAATCCTTATAGTTATTGATTTATGGGTCATGGCTCTATCATATCCGATTGTAGGATTATCTATTCGAGTCTACCAACAAGCCACATCAATTGATCGTAAAACATCAATTATTTTTCTACAATTCAGTATTTAAAATTTTTCACATCAAATCCTGAAAAAATTACTGGTCATCATCTCATTGCTATCTCCACTCGATCCAAAAGTAGGGATTCAGTTCTTAATACAACCTCTGTGACCCATATAAAATTAATGAGGGTATATTCCGCAGAGACAACGACCCTCCTATTTAATATCCATGTTTCAAAGCTTCAAGCCCGCAATTGCTTAAGCCAACACAAACATTATAATTATGGGAGGGATATTCACACTATCCATCGTTTTGATTAATATATCCATTGCTGATGTGAATGACTCTCTTTAAAAAATCAAATAAATTGAATAATGATATTTAAATATTAATATAATGACTCTCCTTATATAATTATTTAAACATAAATATTTCATAGTATTATTCATACATAAAAAAAATAATCAAATATTATTACTTGAATATTATATTTATGTTCAAATAATTATTTTCAAACAAATATAATTGGAAATTTAAACTAGTGTGTTCAAAAAATACTATTAAAACATAAATACAATGTTTGAATAATGGTATTCAAATATTTTATTTATATTTTAATATTAATATTAATATTTAAACATCATAAAAAATGAATTTTAAAGGGTATTTTTTTAATTTCACATATGGTTAAAAATAATTGGTAGATATGTTTAACATTTTGGAGGGTGAGTATCCCTCCCCTGTAATTATTAAATCTTTGTGCCTTAGGAATAAAAAGGGAGATATCTATGAACATGGACACATTTATAGACATGGAGAGACACGCACAAAGACAAAACTATTTAAGAAGATATAAAGGCTTTCAAAGAGATACACTCATAGGCAAATCCATAGGAGTTATAATGTGGCTATTTAGAGCTTGTTTGATACTAATTTTTATTTTTATATTTTATTTTCTGAATTCTGTTGGTTGGGACTCATGTTGAATTGTAATTTGAAAACAATTTATGTTTAGTAGAAGATAGACTATGTTTTGAAAAAGTGTATATTTTTTTAAAATAGGTCTCATATTTTTTTAAAAAAAATTTAATGGGTTCAAGTAATAAAATAGATAAAAGTAAAAAAATAAAATAATTAGAAATAATTAGAAATAATTTTTAAAAATAACTACGGAACTGATATTTTTAAAAATAATTTTTTAATTTATATTAATATCAAATTAAGATAGCTGAGCTTATCATTTTAAACATTGATATGCTGATTCTATCTTACCAAAGTCTTTCGCTTATAATACTTGCTACGAGAATCAGTGTTTCCAATTCACTCAAAGCGTGGTGTTGCTGCAAAAATCTTGTACATTTCTAGCTTATAATTATTAGGTTTTTCTCATTTCCTGTTGTCTACTTTCTTGAACTAAATAAATTACGCCCGATGTGCTCAATATATTCTAAGACTTCTTAAAGATCAAATCTTTAAAAATGTAGACCCTCAAGGAACACGTTTTATGCATGTACATTTTAGATTACTGTAATCTTAAATAAAAGCTATCGCAAGGAGTTTACTTTATTATTGTATGATATAATTGGATTTTTGATTGAGATTAACCAAAATCAAATAAGACTACTCCCTATAGCTAAAACACGTTGATGGAGCCAGGGTTGAAAGTCATCCAACTATCTAATGGAAGAGACCCTATTCTACCTATATGGGTAGAAATAATCAAGGCCCTATCTTCCATTAGTATCAACGAGCGAGGATGGTTCCAATGGTGGCTTCCCCTCTCGCGTGTTTTCCTAAAATGCTATTTTCTATATGCTTTTTCCAAATTTAGGAAAGTGTTTTCCTACCGTCTTACTCCATTTATAGATATCCTCTAGTTTAGGTGGCAGCTACCTGTAAATGTAAAGGGATGGACGAACAAAATTAAATGTTCTGACCAAAAGATGACATTGTGTGGATGGCTCCCAGGATGCCCAAGGTTAGAATGATACATAATTGTGGTTTGATAATATGACATTAAAATAATTATAATTTTACGAAAAACCTACTACATTATTTTCAAATGAAAATAATTTATGTTGAATAAATCGATTTTAGACTCTTTCCTTTTCTTCCAATTAATAATATTACATATGTCATCACGAAATTCAATGGCAGAGACAAAAAGCATGGCAGAGAGAATTGGAGATAATAATTATATATATATATCATGGTTTGCAGTCGCGGCAATCATCGTGCCGCGGTCACATACGTCGCATTACATCTTGAATGAAATGCAACTTATGAAATAATGTTTAATTAGTTTTTAAAAAATCATAGAAAAAATAAAAAAATCAGATAATCACATTTGAATCATTAAATAATATAAATATATGATTTAGATAATATAATATAAGTTATTATAATAAAAAAAGCATTAGCGCATTATTAAAATATTAAAATAAATATATTATTATATTTTTATAATTTATAATATAACACATGAAATTTTGATTGACATTTAATTTTTACAATATTTATTTAATAATAGAATAGGTAATTATTAATTGAGATGTATAATTATAAATAAAAATAACACTTAATATTAATTTAATAATAGCTATTTACTTACATTAACTAAATGCGTTAAAAATTATAATTTGAAGTTAAATGTATAGTACACTTATTTTATTTGACATCCTAAAATAAAAAAAATATTATAATTATTGATCAAAATAATTTATACAAATATAATAATTAATATCATTTTTATACTAATTAATTTATATTAATAATATTTCTATATAAAAACAAGATATAAAATATAAATAAAAAGACATAAAACATATTAAACTATTTTAATTATATTTTAAACTTTAATTTTTAGTTGTCAATAAATATACTAATTCATGTTATTTTTATTAATTAATATACAATTAATTATTAATTATGAATTAATATACAAATTAATGTTGGCTTTATAAATACGCTATACTAATTCATTTAACAAATTAAAAATAAAAATACTATAATTATTAATTGAGATGCATAATTATAAATAAAAATAATTATTAATATTAATTTAATAATATCTATTTAATTAAATTAACTAAATCCATTCAAAATTCTATTTTAAAGTTAAGTTTTTAATTAACTAAATAATTTATAAAATAAAATAACTAATAATATACTAATTAATTATTAATTATTAGGTATCAATTAATATAGTAATAATTAATATATAAAATTGTACTTAATTTACATAAAAATGCGCACATGTAATATCTACTAAAACAAGTATACACTCGTTCGTTCGTGTAGAGTCGTCGTGCACACTGGGCAAAAGGAGGAAGAGGTCATTGGCAAAAGAGGCGTCTGGCATTGTTGCGTAGCTCATCTGGCCTCGTCGATTGTCTCGTCTGGCTTCAGATCGTTTGGAGTCGCCGCTCGTCTGACGTCGTGGTGTCATTGATCATCTGGCGTGGCTCGTCTGGCGTTTACTGGCGTTGTGTCGACGTGCCATTTATGGTAAGTTTCTACCTCCTCATTGGACGAGAACATCAGTAGCTCGTTAGTCGATGACGCGATATCAGCCAAGACACGTCAACAATACTGAATATCAACATCGCATGACGTCTCGACCGATAACTATGACGAGATGACCAAGATGAACCGATTCGCTGTATCACCCCTAAATCCCGGATCACTAGGTGTTGATACCTGAGTGAAATGGGTAAGATACGGACATCTCAGCCGATATTGCAAACCATAATATATATATATATAGTTTGTTACCATGAGAACGTGAAAACTTTAAACATACATATATATATATATATATATATATATATATCACATATCATGTATCATGGCTGCGTGTCCTGGTGAGTGTGAGGTGCGTTGGGACAGGCCGAGCCGCCTGTATCCGGCAGTTGGCAATGTTTCATAGAGTAGCATTCTCTTCCTATTTCCTGCGTCAAATGACAGTAGCATACTGGATTAATTTACTGTCTCTATCACTGTGTCTCAGTCTCATGATTTACTTAATTAATTAATGGAAAATATCATTCAACATAATATCTTTCTAGCACTACATTTGCAAACTTAAAACGTGATGGAGAGGCGAAAACAGAAACTCTGGTAGGAGGAACTCGTCTGTAGGGTAAATATTGTGTCTGACATTGCCCAGAGTGGGCTTGATTATATACAAGCACGGGTATAGAATGCAAATCATACCCAGCTGAAATGTGATCCTTTCATCTCTGTTGCTTCTCCAAAAGCCGGAATCTTCAAAACCAATTGTGAATCAATCAATCAAAACCCGAAAACCTCGTACGCAAGTTTCAGCAGCGGCTCGAGAGCATTTGGAGCAAACTTTCTCGCAAACAGGAAACAGAATGAAGATGGCTGGTTATTGTAAGTACAGGTGTGACCTTCAAATATCTTCTTAAAAAAATCCTTCTTCATATCACCTTTCCCGAATCTGCCCGGGTGAGCACCGCCCCTGGACCAGTCCACCCAAGTGAGGCTTCGATTTGCTAAGAGGTGTGGTACCTTGATGCTCAACATGGTCTGGAAATAGTGCTCGTCCACATAACATCCTGGCTGGCAGAAATCCTTGAACTTAGGGTAGAAGAACGTGTCTTGGACTATTTGAACTGCAATTCCCCTATTTACTTCAAACCACTGTGATCCCTTGCGCCAGTCGGAGAGGTTGACCCCAGGTGACATTTTCGGATTATAGCGCCCTCTTCCATAGGGCCCAGGTTCATCAGCTGAAGCCATGAAGCTGTGCCGGGATTTCGATATGTAGTGGTAAGCAATACTGAAGTTTAGGAGGGGAATGCAAGACTCGGACAGGAGGATGAACCACTCATTGGAGATATCAAGTAACGCATTACCAAGAAGTCTCCTCTCCGCATCGCACATGCTCATTTTTCCCCACTCCGTCACCTATAGTGGCAGAGGCCAAAAGAGAATGTCATATTTCCAGCCAGAGAGGTCACCTAGAACTTCACATAAAGTTTGATGATCAAGTGTGCAGAGTTCTATGTAACCAGTTAATGGTCTCAATGCTAGCTAACAACAACCTATGCAACCCCCGCGAGAGGAATAAAGTCAAACTAGAAGTGCCAACTATAAAGCCTCAGAGTTATGTGGCTTTAGAACTCCTCAAACCTATTTAACCAAGCACATGAAAACATGACACTGGGGCTAATGTGTATTCAAGAGACTTAGATCCCTTACTTTAATACTGTAAAGTCAGCAAATCAGAAATATAAAATCTAGCAAAATTTTCAGTGCTTCAATGAAAGAACTCTGACAAAATTGGGGAAATCTAATAGCATGTTTAGTCCTTCAAGTTTTCTACATCACTATAGTTGGATCTCCAAAAAACACATATAATATCAAATAATATTTCGCTACATTTAACATATTTTAGTTATACATCCAATACATTCACTTTACATAAGTAGTATGTGCTTCGCTCACAAAGAACCCAGGGCAATATGCACAGAACTAGTTAACTAATACAATACCTAAAAAATTTTAACCCATACACACATCAACTGAACATTGAAATATCAAAAATATTGTCAAACTGTCTCTCATAAAGGATTTCTTTTTCATAAAATAGAAAATTAAGTAAAGGAACCTCTCAATATCATCTATGTATATAAATGAAAGGGTATTGTCAAGTTTCATTGGTTAAAAGGTTCGACTAATATTGTCAAATTTCTAACCTCATAGAAGGACTTCTTTATATAAAGTAAAAAATAAAGTAATAAACCAACCTCTTAAGTCTTAATTTCATCTGTATATATTTAGAGGGTATTCTCAAGTTTCATTCGGTTAAAAGGTTTGGGTCACCGCACACATGGAGTGGTCAGAAAGAAAAGTGAATCACATATTAATTAAAAATACAACAGTAGCTGTTAATTTAAACTTTAAAGGCATGAATAACCCTTAGTTCGGATGTGACATCTATAAAATATTGACATGTGACTTCCCCTTTGTCAACATATATCAAAAAGAAGTAACCTATAGACACTATATGATTGTAAAAACTAGTCTTTGAAATATCTGTGCATTCACAAAGGTACTCTATTCATGAAAATATGCAGACAAAGATGGAATCTCAAACCTGTCTAGGATGTGGCGACTCAGGATCAATTTTCTAGTGAAAACAACTCCAAGGAACCACACTTATGGGTCTATAACATTGTTCCTGGCATTTTCACACATTTAAATGTTCACTACGTTCACTGTGTCCCCTGGTCTCAATAAATTGGGTGAAATTTTAAGATGTTAAAAAAATAATATTTAACTCCTTGCATGCAAGAGTATAACAGTAAATAAACAAGAATATAGATACACAAACATATAAACAATAGAATTATGATGCCATATATATGCACGTAGAAAAGAAATCAAGCCAGATCATTATCCTCGCATAAAGGGAAAGGGGTATGGTAAATGGCTAACTTAACCGACTTAACCAAAAAAAGGTCCCCTAGCTTGCAGGCATCTCATCATTTTACTTCACGAAGAGGACAAGGAAAGCAATCTCTTCTATAGAAAAACAACCCGCTAAAATTTGAAGTTTCTTATTTAAAATAGATTTTTCTTGAAAAATGTAATATATATATATATATAACTGCAGAAAACAAGGGCCTTTGTGTTGAGCACTTTCTGTTCTGATTCCATTAATCATCATTGGATTGTTAGGATAACTGTGCTCACACAGAATAAAGCATGTGATTGTCATAGCTGCCTAATGCTTTATTTGAGAGGTAAAAAACTGCAAATGAAATGGTCTGAACTTGTCATAATTTTAAAAATGAAACTATAGGAAAACCCGTCTAATTATTTTTTTTCTATAAAAAAAATTTGAGGAGGACAACATAAATTTTCAATGGAGCTCAGATACAATTGTTTATGGTAATCTAACACTGAAGTCATAATAAAAACCAACCAAAGGAATTCAGGTCACTACACACCAATTATTCACCCATATAAGAATTATTAACCTCAAACATTCAATAAAAAGACCCTAGGTTCCTTTAAAAATTTATTTCCTATGTATCCAAAATTTTGTAAGCCGTTTTGTTCCGCCAATCATTTAAAAACAAAAAACAAAAAACAAAAATCAACAAAGGGGCTGTCTAATAACATCCAAAAAAGAAGCAAAAGAAACATTATGTATAAGTTAAGGTAAAAATAACTCTGCAAAAGCAAAAAAAGAAGGTACAAGAAATCTAATCAATACCTCGCTAGGTATATGCCTACTGTAGAAAACCGATGAAGTCGTGAAGCTGGGAGTATATGATGGCAGCGAATGAACATAGATTGAATAAAGCCCTTCGTGCCCTTTAAAGAACCTCTCCCAAAGAGGAGCTAGCGGCAATGGACCCTTTGTCAAGAACATGAAAGCAATTTTGGGAGTTCTCTTAAACGGATAATTGTTCATTTGAGTAGTGAAGGATGCGCGCCAGAGCAGCTCATTGTCCTTCAAAGTGTGCCAAAGTCTTGATGGGGGCCTAATAAATCTTTCTAGAGCATTGGGCTCCTCGGGGCAGGGCGTGAAAGTGGACGCTGCTGCGTGAACTATGCTTCGAACTCCAAGATACTTGGTCCTATACATGCTAACCATGGAAAACCCAAGACCCAATACCAGGAACAGCAGAAGAAACTTGAGGACTCTCATAGGCAACAAAACCTTGTAGTGGGTTGCTTTACTGCAGTTGGCTGGATCCTTGCCATTCTCAATGATCACTAACCTGGATTTCATAGTAACCTTAATTACTAATGAATTTCGAAGTTCTTCGGATTATGTTTCCTCTTCGAAATCAGATACTAATAAAGTTCAGCTAACCAAAGCCTTTCCCATACCCTAGAATTTTGTTTATGTAGACCAAAAGACAATGCCAACGTGGGTTTTGGCTTTCACTACAACAATCAAAAGTCCTCAACAGTGTCAGAATTCGATCTGACGATACCTCGAACAGGTGGTGGCAATGAGCCAAATGGCAAAGTGGAATGAGAAGGATGTCGAGGTGGGTATAGGATTTTACAATCTGGGTATCAGAAATTGCGTGCTTTCAACTCTCTACAACGATCAAAGCCCTCAATAGAGCGCTGAAGATGGGTTAGGACAATACCTCGAAAAACCTGGGAGTAGCCTAACCTTCGCCCTCTCGTGGTTTGAGCTGAATCTCGAATTCTCCTAGATAGACCCTGGAGAAACACGGACGGACAGACAGACAGAGACACCAGAGAACGAGGCGAGTAAGGAGGTGGTGAAGGGTATCGAAATGGTTTTGCCAGCGTTTGGATTGAAATTGGCATTCCTGAGGAAGCTCAGAAAGGATCGAATTGAGAAGATTTGAGCAACAGCGTCGGAAGCTCTCACTTCCGCTCCGCTCACACTCTCTCGCCACACTCACTTTCCTTCATTACGCCCGATTTATCGGGAGGGGAGCTGTAATTTATGATTTCCCCCGTACGGCCGTATTTAATGTACACTCCCGTTTTTGTTAATTTACGATTTTTAGATTTTCAAACATAAAAATCATAAACAGCGCAGAATATTTTTATGCTAATTTAAAAATAAATAGTAAAAAAAATAAAAAATTTACTTAATTTTTAAAAACATCAAACATCACATTCTCTATTTCTATTTATATTTATTATTTAATTCATTTTATATTATTTCTTTATCATCCTTTTATTTATTATCACCAATAAAAAAATTACAAATTTAATATATATATTAAAAAATTATAGGGAAAACATTTAAGGAAAGTTAGATTATAGGGAACCTATTTTAGAAGCCTGCTTGCAAATGAGTTTTTGATGATTTTGTATGTTTTTTTCCTAAATCATAGGGAAAGTTAAATTATAGGAAACCTATTGTGGATGCTCTTAGGGTGATCGCCTAATTCATGTTGTGTGTTCTTTTAAAAACAAATGCACAAAACCGCTTGTTTTTTTGATTTGGTTGATCAAAAATCAAAATCAACCATTTAAACGTTTGCACATTTAAAATAATTCATTTTATTTTACTTATATACTTTTTTAAATACCTTAAATATCTTTTTATTATTTTTTTTAAAAAATAATATTTTTAATTGTCACTAACATCTAGCCCAAACTCTAAAGTCTTTATTGATCATAATTCATTACCTAATTTTATGTCACCCGATATAGGAATTGACAATGTATTAAATCTTTTCACTCTAGTAGTCATTTGTAACCACTTAGAGCACTCGCAGTTGTTTCCTCATAAGTTTCCTTAAATTTACGGGTTTAAACTACTTTTTTGCTTCCCTATATAAATATGCATCACAATAGATTCCCTGAATTACCATCTATATCATTAAAATAATATTTTATACTACTTATTTTATTTAATAATATTTTTTTATAATTTAACATAAAATAAAAATTAATATTACAGAAACGTGAAAGAGAAATGTGAAAAAAAATATAATTTAATAATTATAGGAAGTGAATAGTACTTCTAAATATATTGGGAAACACTGTACAAACCATATAGAGAAAATTAAATATAGGACATCTGTTGTGGGTATGATTTTATGACTTTTTAACTTTTTTCCTAAATATAGGGAAACAGATCTTTATAGGCAATCTGCTACTAGTGCTCTTATTCCTTCCCAAACATATAATCAACACCATCTATAGAGTTAACTGTAATAAGATAAAAAGTGACATTAATTGCAGATTAAGATAACAATGTTGAAAAGATATGAAAAAAATACATTTGATCAAATCATAGAAGGAATATTTTAATTCTTTTATCAAACTTTGATTAAAAATCACTAAAAGCATTAGTAGTGCATTGACAAGTTAAATTTTAGCTTAAAAAAGCTAAAAGGTGCAAAAATTATTACAGTAATTATGGTTAAATGGCTTGTCAAATTTAATTAATACTAATTAAATATTATATTATTATTATTTACTTTTCTTTCCCTTCTTATTTTCTTCTCCATCGCACAACACTCATCCTATAAAGACTCATATTTGAGATAACAAGATTAGATAATTAAGTGTGAGTAAGGTTACAAATGAACCGAGTTTAGCCAAGTAGTAAGGTATTCGAATGTGTTCGTTACTTATTTAATAACGAACCAAACACAAGACTTATGATGTGCACGAGCGTTACTCGTTGTTCATGAATATGTGTACACAAACTTGTTCACAAATGTTTACAAACATATTTATAAAATCATAAAAGTATGCAAAAAAGAATTCATACTATAAACTTATCCAAAAAAAGTACAATTAATTAATCGTTATATTGTGATATCTTTGTGTATTATGTTTAAACAATTAATATAAGTAGTTCACGAAAATATTATAATAATAGTAATAATACACAAATAAATCAAAAACATATATTTTTTATTTAATAATAATATAAAAGTATATGCTTATTAAAATATATTTAATAAAAATGCATTTATATTTAATAAAACATCTTTTATACATATTAATTGATTTGTTAATTTTCTGTTCATAAATAATTTTTATGAACACGAACGATATTCACGAACTGTTCGTGAACGTTGACGGACATGTTCACGAATATAATAATGGTATTCGTGAACTGTTCGCGAACGACATTATTCCTTAACAAACGAACATAAATGATCTTTTATCGAGCTGAGAGTGAGCTTATTCATGAATATATGGTTGATTTGTGGCCCTAATTGTGAAGATATCACAATGGTGATGTTACCAATAATACGATTGTTTTGGAGTTTGGGATCCTAGATCTCGGATGGCTATTTTTTTGGTGAGATTTTTGAGTTAAAGAAGTTTAATAATAATATAATAGTGGTTGGTAGAAAAATAAGAAATAAATAATGATAGCTTTATATCTCATACAAAAACAAGAAACTTAGGAGATGAAGACAGTGAAAAGACTTTGGGTGGAATAACCCTCAAAGTTGAACAATTAAATCAACTTTGGTGAGTTCTAGGTAAGTGGTTCTACTCCTTTACATTTCTTTTACGTCTTTGTCATGCCTAAGATTGATGGAATCAGTTGTTTGATTGTTGATTTGACATGAAACCTTAGAAAATTATTAATTTGATTTGAAAATTTGATTATTTGTTGATTTAGATTGAATACCTAGTTAGATGTGTTGATCAGATCATGTAATGGCTGATATTATGTGTCATCACTTGGATTTTGTTCGGGGAAACTCACCTTTCACCCCGAATGGTGATGAAAAATAACAAAGTCGCCACCGGCTATTTTTATGGTGTAGTTCGTCACCTAAAAAAATGATCTACGTCACTAGAGCTAGGCTCGGGAGTTGGTTATATGTGGGGAAGGATTAGGATCCCCACCACGCCCTTCGATACTTATCTTAGGAGTTTGAAGTTTCTAATTTGTTTTAATTTTTGCTTTAATTTCACTTACCCACAATTGATTTTGTTTTCTGAAGGACTTAGAGTTTTTATTTTTTTATCTAAGTTTTTTTTTTTCAAAATTAAGTCCAATTATTCTAAAATATCTAAGAGGAATATGAAGCGTCAGAGAAAAAACTAAAGTACAATTATGAAATAATTAAGTCCTAAATTAATTGTTTTCCAAAGTTTAATTTATTCTCCTAACGAGCTACAGATTCTTCATTTTATTCTCCTAAGTTTTGAAGTTAGAGTTAAATCCGATTTACCTAAGAGATCTAAGGTGAATCTAAAAAGAATTATTTCAACAGAAATCCTAAGGGATAAATCTAAGTGATGAAAAAATCAATTCGTATTTAAAAAAATAAAATAAAATAATGCCTTTTTTGTTTGAGTTTTAGTAAAAAAAGTTCTACTTTAAAAAATATAAAAAAACTTTTTAGTCGTGGGAAGACTTGACTTTTTAAAGAAAGAAAAACATTTTTTTGTTTAAAAATATTTTAAAGATATTTTTTATCTTTATAAAAAATGTATATATATATTTTTAAAAATATTTTTAAAGCAAATCTCAATGAAACATAAAGAAAAGTATTTATGTGTGAAAGTGACATCCACAAAAAGAAAAACAACTCTCTCTCTCTCTCTCTCTCTCTCTCTCTCTCTCTCTCTCTCTCTCTCTCTCTCTCTTCACTATTTTTAGTTGTTTACAAATTACAAGAGAAAAGGTCACAATAAACCTTATTACATCAAAAAAGAAATCCTAAAGTAAAATAAAACTCTCTTTCCCTCTTTTTGTTTCTCTTTTTTTTTACTCCCTTTTCACTATTTCTTTTTACTATGCTTACAGATCATTGGGCAACATAACCCATGATTCCAAAAATTACAAGTGGCCCAAAACTAATATTTTTTTCTAAGGCCAAATAATAAAAGAAAATATCCAATAAATATAGCAATAAGAAGGCTAAATACAATAAAATAAAAGGACAACACACACCAGCAGTAAGGCAACGTTAAACTTCAACTTCCACAAGCTTTAAAACAAGAGTAAACAAAAAACACACCGTAATACAATAAATCAAACCACAAAGTGACGTGAGATAGGGAATGGCTCAACTACCCACCACACTGGCACGAAATAAGAGATGGCCAGGCTTGAAGAAGGTAAACCAGACAAGAGTTGATGTTAAAAGGAACAAAAACTACATGATGGTTTTATAAAATGCTTGTTTTGAAGTTCATAAAAAGAGAGAATAAGGAGGACATGACTATAGGAGGCAAAACATGCATAGGTTAATATATTGGCATTTTATCATCTAGCTAAAAACAAACTTGAACGTGAAGGATGGGAACATATGTGATTTAAAATAGATTAGGCCTATGTATTAAAAAATTTAAAAAAATTTAAAAAGCAAAACAAAATATGTGATTGAGACGGCTACAATGGAGCATAACAAGGATGGAAAACCAAACGGGAATAAGAACCCAAAAATGGAAATTGACCATGCAAAAACCCTAGAAAAACAATCAATAACAAAGACAGAAAGGAAAAACCCACAACAGCGAAATCATATTGAGTAAAATAGGTTTTTTTATGTTCAATTGGTTTGTGCGATAAAGGGAAACAAAATTAGATTCAGTGAAAGCAAGATTTGTCGTGAATATACAGATTCAATAAAACTTTTTATGTAGTAAAGGGGCACGACAAAAGCATCCAGCATATGTAGCATCAATGCACACATTAATCCTAAATAATTGACCAAAAAACAACAATGACAAAACAAGTAAAGCAAACAACCAATCATACAAACAAACCATAAACCAAGTCAGCTCTTGGCTTCTTTCATCCTACAAAATTTTGCAACAAGCGGGGGTGAAATAAAAGAAATTAAATTTGATAGAACGTGTCCAACCCGGATAAAATGAGATATAACAGTTGCCTCTCTTTGTGTATCATTTATTTACAAACGGACTTGTTTTGGACAGGTTGGACCACTTACCTAGCTTACGTGTTGCTAAGGAAAGGTGGGTCTGTACCTGAGAATGAAAAAAAGGCCTCAAAGGCCAGTGGAAATTAAAGAGGCATTTAGAGCTAACAAAAATTGAAAAGGCATCTCAGGGCCGACAAAAATAAAGAAGGTTTCTAGGACTGACAAAACCTGAAAATAAAAGGTAGGATAGGTGCAGGGGGAACTACTTGCGGAATTCCTTGAAATTAGAAAGAACAGGTAGGATAGATTCAGGGAAGCGCTTGCAAATTCCTTGAAAAAAAAAGGTGAGATAGGTGCAATGGAACTAATTATAGACTCCCCAAAGGGATAAAAAAGAAGGATAGGTAAAAAGAAACTTCCCCGTGGACTTCCTTGAAATTTGAAAAGAAAAGGGTGGGGTAAGTGTAGGGGCACTGCCTGTGGACTTACCAAAGGGATAAAAAGAAAGATAGGTACAGGGAAGCTGCCTGTGGACTTCCTTGAAATTTGAAAAGAAAGGGTGGGGTAAATGTAGGGGGAACTACTGCGCACTTCCCAAAGGGATAAAAGAAGGATAGGTATGGGGGAATTGCCTGTAGACTTCTTTGAAATTGAAAACAAAAAGGTGGGATAGGTGCAGAGGAACTGTTTGCAGATTTCCTTGAAATTTGAAAAGAAAGGGGTGAGGTAAGTGTAGGGAAACTACTTGCGGACTTCCCAAAGGGATAAAAAGAAGGATAAGTACAGGGTAACTGCCTGTGGATTTCCTTGAAATTTGAAAAGAAAGGGGTGAGGTAAGTGCAGGGGAACTGCCTATGGATTTTCCAAACGGATAAAAAGAAGGATATGTACAGGGGAACTGCCTGTGGACTTCCTTGGAATTGAAAACAAAAAGGTGGGATAGGTGCAGGGGAATTGTCTGTGGACTTCCCAAAGGGATAAAAAGAAGGATATGTATAAGGGTGACCTCTAAGG
Source organism: Taxillus chinensis (assembly GCA_023512835.1). Taxonomy (NCBI): domain Eukaryota; kingdom Viridiplantae; phylum Streptophyta; class Magnoliopsida; order Santalales; family Loranthaceae; genus Taxillus; species Taxillus chinensis. Next base: position 8,541,481 of record CM042084.1, on the reverse strand, counting down.
TCGAGAGGAGCTGAAATGGCATCTAGGGCCTAAAAAGGGATCAATGATTGCTAAAGAAATTTGCTAATGACTCAATATAGGCTCCCTCTGCGAGATCACTCAACGAGATCACTCTACGAGGTTACCTGAAAAAAGGATAAGATATTTATTCGATTGTCAAATGGATGCTTCCAGGACTTCGGAAATCGCAAAGAATGACTTCTGTGGTTGAACAACGAAAGCCTTTAGGGCTTGATTATTTGGAAAGCTTGTCGAGAATGATCTCTTAGGATCTCTAGAGGCAATAATATTCATGAAATTGAAGAAAATGATAAACATATGCAAATAATGCATGTAATGAAATTATCCTATAAGATGCATGTCTAGGATGCACGATGAATTTTATGTTAAAAGGGAGCTTAAATCGATAGGGGTTTGGTGTTGTTAGAATTTATATAGACTTCCTAAAAGATGAGATTTCATCTAGAAAACTTTTTAATTGAAGGTGCTCCGGCTTCTGGGGAGGCTTGCTTGCTTTCTTCAAAATCTCAAAAGGCCCAAGAGAGCTTTTCACTTAATTGGATTTTGCTTGAGATTATTGTACTCTGGGACAGTAGCTTTGCTTGAGCTTGGGAGTAGGTTCATTTCATCGGGGAACCTTTTTTTTACTTGGATGTGCATGCTTGCTGACTAACACCTTGAGAAACTCTACTGGTATAAGCATTTTATTGAAACAAATACACATAAAGCTGTTAAATTTAAAAATAAGATTTGTTGAAAATGATTTTTGAAACATGATTATGTAATATAAAATTACCACTTATTTTCTCACTTGAGAGAGGTAAAAGCTTTTAAGAGGGAAGCCTCCCAAAGTTCATCTGAACTATCTAGGTGTAACCTTCAGCTAGGCCTTGCATGAAAAATTATGTCCGATGGTTTGGATCTAGGTACTCAAAGACTAGGTTGAAGAGAATGCCTAATTATTTGAATTTTGAGGCTTAGTGTCACGAAGTTTGTCTTACGACAAGCTAACTCGTGCAACACTTAGTCACTTAGCGGAAACTTTGTGAACTAAGTAAGCCTTTTAAGTTTGAGTGAATGTTTAGAGTCGTTCGGGACAACGGACAATGATTTATGGAAGTTGTAGAGAATGCCTGAAAATGAGAAAACTTATATTAGCACAAATATCAAGTACAAGTTTTAACACTAGAGCCTTGCTCTATATATAAGATTTAGAACATTTTTACAACTAGCATAATGAGACATCAAGTTGGTGCAATAGTATAAATCGGCTATACAAGTGTTAACTCTTTTTACGAGCTATACAATCGTTACAAATGACTTAAATATGTTACAAAAATGTGCCGTGAGGCTCCAGACCGTGACATCCTCCCCCACTTAAGCTCATGGCGTCCCCATCACATTTGCTTCCTTGTAACGCTTGATGTGGTCCACGAACTGCCACAGCAACTCTTCATGCTCCAAACTGTTTTCTTGATCGGGTAGACCCTTCCACTTGATCAAGTACTCCGAGTAGTTAAAAACTCCACGTCTTCGTATCACTCAGTCGGCTAGGATGTGCTCCACTTCCTTGTCGAACACGGTGACGACAACGGTTAGTGCTCGGCTTGATTCTCCGCGACTTGGATCTTCAGCGTCTTTAAGAGGCTCACATGAAAGACATTATGGATCTTTAGTCTTGGAGGAAGTTGGACTTGGTATGATGTCTTTTTTATCCGTTTGATGATCGGAAAGGGGCCTTCGTACTTTCCGACCAAGCCCTTGTGCACTTGGCAGAGAGACTTGAATTGGTTTGGAAATAGCTTCACCATGACTTTGTCTCCTACTGCAAACTCCTTCGGATGTCGCTTGGCATCAGCCCATTTCTTCATCCGCTTGGTGGCCTTATCAAGACACACCCTCATAATGTCCAACTCTTCCAGCCACTCCTTCGCAATTGTGTAAGCGAAGGAATTATTCCGAGTGTACGACAAGACAACAATACTCGGAGTAAGTGATTGTTGCCCCATGACAATTTCGAACGGGCTCTCCCCTTGTCGCTCGCTTGGTTGGAGATTATAAGAGAACCGAGCAACATCAAGCAACTTCGCCAGGCTCTATAATGGGCACTCACATAGTGCCGCAAATATTGCTCCAGAAGAGCATTGATGCGCTCTGTTTGGCCATCTATTTGGGGATGAAAACTTGTGGAGAAGTCCGGTTTCGTCCCTAACAGCTTGAACCATTCACGCCAAAATTTTCCAGTGAAGCCGGGGTCTCGGTCATGATGATGCTTTCGAATTCCCCATAACTTTACCACATTTTGAAAAATAGGCAAGATGCTTCATCCACTTTGCAATCTGGTGATATGGGAATGAATATGGCGTATAAATCAATCTACCACCACCAAGATGCTCCCAAATCCGTCAGACCTGGGTAGGGCCAAAATGAAATCCATTGAGATGTTTTCCCACGATCTCTCCTAATGCAAGGGTTTTAGAAGTTCCGCAGGTTGTTGTTGTTCAATCTTATCTTGCTCGCAAACAAGACAAGTCTTCACGTACGCCTCAACTTATTTGATGCGGGGAAAGAGTACCAAAGAAGCCACATGTGAGATGACCGTTCGTATTTAGGATCCACATTTATCTCTTTTCTGACCTGACTTTTTCGTCTTTCGAATCCACCCGTTGATATACTCTAGTCATAAGTGCACGTCACCACTATGTTGGTGAATTTTGAATTTGAGTATACGGTGACATGCTCACGTGTCTTTGACGCTTGAGTAAGATAGTATGCTAGAGTCCAAATTCTTCGACCCACGAAACTGCAATTGTTCGATGCTGCGAGTGGCCAAGGCTTCGACTCTCCAAGCTTTGGATCTCCAAGGCAGCAATCTTTGTAGCAACAGTTCTTTGATGAAGTTGATTCTATGGTCGATTTGGCATTCAATGACTTGAATGAATTTCTTTGGACCTTTACATTACTTAACATGGATGTGAAGCATCTGATATATCACATAACATCATGCATGATGAACAGTGTTGTAAGTTATAATTTAATCAAGCACAGGGCAACTTGGTTTCTTTCAACTAGATTACCTGGTTTACATGTATGATGACTATTTTATGGACATTGGTTCTTCCATTCAACTTAGGGATGTGTAAGGGTATCATTACATGATTCTTTATGCAAGATATTGATCATAGTGTTAACATAGCATCCAATGAAACCGTTGCTAGACATATGTAGTAATTCAATCATGGGTTCATAAGTCACAACTCATAAATACCAACAAAACTCACTCGATAGAGGCCCTCGCCCTCTCATACTCGTATCAACATGTGAGTTTGATTCAAGAACTAGGATTACACTATTTGATATACTCATGGTCATCCAAATCTTACCACAAACCCTGGTCCTGCAATGATTTTCTTTACTATAGATGACTTGAGAGACAAAATGGCCCTATAGAAAATCAGAACACACACTTCTATGAGCACACTTTTTTTGTGAGTTATCATTTTCTTTTGTGAAGCACACTTTATGAGGGCTTATTCATGATATTTTCTTACAGACATAGCTCAACACAGTTTTCTTTTTGATACATTGATACAAAACTCCAACTATTACTCTGAAAAGAGAAACATTTTAGGGGAATAGTGAGGGCTCTAGATATACACAACGAATGTTCTTTGTTTTCTTTTCACACATTGCTTTTTTACACCTTGCCTTTTTCTATTGTAAGGTATTGGCTCTTTTAAAGTAATAAGCTTTTGATAATTCTCTTATACTAGAGTTTCAGTCATCCTCAGAGCATTGATCATTGTAAGTTATGAATCACACTTATGCATCTATAAGTATCGTGGAAAAACTAAATGACCATTATTAGTCTCGTACTTATGTTAATGCACATGTATTAGAGTTGAGATGAAACACAGGGCATGCAATCAGTGAATTTAAGAGGTTAAATCTAGCATGTCAAGTTTTGTCAAAAGTTCATTGAACCTTGCTTCATGCAATGATTTAGTGAATATGTCAGAAGTTGGTCATCAGTGGATATGTACTCTAGAGAAATATCCATCTTCAGCACATGATCTCGAATGAAGTGATGTCTGACTTCAATGTTCTTGGTTTTACGGTGTATGACAGGATTGTTGGAGATTACTACAGCATTTGTGTTATCACAGTATAGTGGCACAACCTTGAGATTAAATCTGTAGTCTGGTAATTGACTGACCACCTATAGCAATTGAGCACAACAACTTCCTATAGCAATGTATTCAGCTTCAGCTGTAGAGGTTAAAACTGAATTATGTTTCTTGCTAAACCAAGATACAAGTCTATTGCCAAGAAGTTAGCATGTTCCACTAGTGCTCTTCCTGTCATTCCCTATGACCAACAAAATCTGCATCTGAATATCCTCTTAGTTTAACGTTAGACTCCTTTAGATACTAAAGCCCCAAATTTTCAGTTCCCTTAAAATACCGCATTATCCTCTTGACATGTAACATGTGAGATTCCTTGGGATTTGCTTGGTATCTTGCACAAATGCATGTGGTGAACATTATGTCATGTCTGTTTGTTGTCAGATACAACAAAGAATCAATCATGCTCTTGTATTTCGTGATATCCACCTTTTTACCTGTTTTATCGATATCCAGTTTGGCATTTGTTGGAATGAGTGTTTTCATGTGAGAAACATCAGTTATTTTGAATTTCTTCAGATTCTCTTTAGTGTATTTAATTTGACTGATAAACATCCCATCCTTCAACTGCTTGACTTCCAACTTGAGGAAAAATGAGAGTTCTTCTATCATACTCATTTCATATTCACTTTTCATCAACTATGAGAATTCTTCACATTATTTCTTGTCCCTTGATCTGAAGATGATGTCCAATCAAGAGTGATCCTTTTCCTTCCTTGAGAAATAGGGTTGGGTCAATCTTGTCTTTTCTGAATTTATTCTTAATTAAGAATTCTAACAGGGTTTCATACCAAGTCCATGATGCTTGCTTCATTCCATATAGAGCCTTCTTCAACTTGTACACTTTATGCTCTTGATTTGGCTCTAGAAATCCAGGGGGTTGTTCAACATAGACTTCTTCTTGGAGGTCTTCATTCAAGAATGCACTCTTGACGTCCATTTGATAGACTTTGAAGTCTTTAAATGTTGCATATGGCATGAACATTCTGATGGCTTCTAGTCTAACAACTGGTTCAAAGGTCTCATTATAATCAATAACTTCTTCTTATTTGTATCCCTTTGCCACCAGTCTGGCTTTATCACAACGCCATCTACATCAAGCTTGTTTCTAAAGATCCATTTCACACTTATGACTTGATGTGATCTAGGCCTGTTGACTAACTCCCATACTCTTTGTCTCTTGAGCTAATTTAATTCTTCTTGCATAACATCAATTCAATAGTGATCTTGAATTCAATCATCCACTGATATAGGCTCCACTTGAGATAAAAAAACACATATAGAGATTTTCATGTAAAGTATTAGCTCCTGTTCTGACACGTGCATCAGAATCTCTTATTATTAGTTCAAAGGGGTGATTCTTTAGTCTCCTTCTTGCCTTTGAAAGGTCTTCTCTTTCTTCATGTTGAATGCCCAGTTCCTCAATCTCAGGTTCCTGGGTTGGTGGATGTGACTGAGACTAAACAGGATGATTTTGATTATTCTGATCTTCTGATGGTTCTTGAATTTGTTTTTCAGCAATCTGTTCAGCTTGAGTCTCTTTAGGTTCAGGCACTTGTTCTCTTGGTTCTGCTGCCTGTTTCTCAGTGTCTGGGTCTTCAACAATAATAGTATCCTGCATATCATTTACATTTTGTCTTCTTTTTGCATACCATAGTTAGTTTCATAGACTCTTGAACTATTTTGATTCTCCTATTAAATACACGATAAGCCTTGTTATTCATGGAGTATCCAAATAGATATCTATTATTTGACTTGACATCAAACTTATTCAAGTAATCCTTGCCACTGTTTAGAATGCAACAAGTACACTCGAATATCCTTAGGTGACCAATATTTGGTCTCCTTCCCTTCCATACCTCATAAGATGTTTTCATGGCTTGTTTGTTTATTAGAGTTTTGTTTTGCACATAACATGCAGTGGCAACATCTTCAGCCCATAGGGATTTTGGGAACTGATCTCCTGTCAGCATGGTTGTAGTTGTTTCAACCAAAGTTTGATTCTTTCTTTCATTTACTCTATTTTGTTTGTAGAGTTCTTAGAGTCGAGAAATTGTGTTGGATACCATGCTCGGACACGAACTCTAACATATCGAAAATTCAAATTTCCTGTCGTGATTGCTTCTAATGCTTTTAATAGAGAGACTCGTGACATTAGATATCCAGTTAAAGAATTCAACCAAGTTTTCAAATATTTTAGTTTTGTTCTTAAGAAACATAACCCATGTGTATCGGGTGTAGTCATCAACAACCGCAAGGAAGTATCTTGCACCAGATAGAGATGATACATTAATAGGACTACAAAGGTCCATATGCAATAGTTCTAGTGGCTGTCTGATCGAGGTTTTATTTTCACTCTCGAAAGAATATTTTACCTTCTTACCAAGCGTACAATCTCTACATGGGTGCTCTTTCTCATACACATGCTTACGTAAGCCTTCAACTAGATCAAGAGATGCAAGTTTAGACATACTCTTAAAATTTAAATGAATAAATCTCTTGTGCTGTTGGCCCCCATTTTGTTCGGATTGGACATACTAATCCTATTTTATATATTTATCTACCCATGCCATATATCTTGTGAATAGGTCTAGGGAAGCCCAAAATTGAGAATCTCTGCTAAAAGACACTGAAGTGCCCCAAGGCCAACACTAGGTGATAAAAAATGAAATTTGGAGACTAACGCACTTGACCATGCTCAATTCCGACTTAAAACGAAGAAGCTATAGCCAAAACAATTTTCGTCGGAAAAAATCAAACTTGCTAAAAGATGGTCAATGCTCCTGGTCAAATGGCCCGAAAATATGACCATGCGAGATTCTACAAAACAACTATTTAGGCGAATACGAGGCTTTCCAAACTATCCTCAAAAGTTCGTCCATTTTGGCATTTTGGGTGGGGGTAAATGGGTAATTAAAAAAAAAAAAAACTAAATTCGAAGGCCGAGTTTTCGACCATCGACCCATTGACCTTCAAGTCTTCGACGGTTGACCTCTAAGTCTACGACCTTCGAACCTGACCTGTAGTTTTTGATCTTCAAGGATTGACTTTCGACCCTTTGACCCTTGACCTCCAACCCTTGACCTCCAGTCCCTCGACCTCTAACCCTTCGACTCTTAACCTTCGACCCTTCGACCCTTTGATCTTCGACTCTTGACCTCCGGTCCCTCGACCTTCAACCCTTCGACCCTTTGACTTTCGACCCTTGACCTCCAACTTTTCAACCCTTTGACCTTCGACCCTTGACCTTGGAGGGTTGACCTTCGGGTCTTCAATCCTTTAACCCCTTGACCTTGACTCTTTGATTGTTGACCTTGAACCCATTGACCTTTGGCCCTACCAACACTTTGACCCACCGACACTTCGACCATTGGACCTTTGATCCCTGTTGTTTGGCCTTATATGCACAAGCTCTTTCTGTTTGTTCACGGGAAGCATTTTTATTAGGCAGGCTATTGTCGGATATGCTTTTCAATGCCTGTCAAACACATATGCTCACAAAAAAAACAAAAACATTAATCACAAGTTCTTGTATTTTATGCGCAGTCATCCAACCACCGGATAAAAGTTGGAATCTTACAAATAAAAATGCCGACACTCATAATAGAGAAATAAATGCATAATAATGATGGTCCACCAAATTCCGCCATCTCATTAAAAGAGGTTCTCTCCCCACACGAGAGAGGGGGGATTCGGCCAAAAAATGAAAACAGCCAGCTTTCTCGCCATCTTCTTAGTTCTCACACCCAGCTCCCTGATCCCAAAAAAAAGAACACTCAAATTACACCAAGAACACCCAGAGAACGCCTTAGATTATGCCCAAAAAACCCTCTGACCCTAAAAAAAAACTATTGTCATTCTCCCTAATTTCACCTAGCTCCCTCATTCAAAAACACACAAAATCCACCTCTCTCTTTGCTTTTTCATATATCTATACACACACACACACACACTCTCTCTCTCTCTCTCTCTCTCTCTCTCTCTCTCTCTCTCCCCCATCAAAAACCCAAAATTGTTGAAACTCTTTTTTTAGTTCTATTTTTTTTCTTATATTTCCAGCCAACACAAAAATCATTTTTCCTTCTTTCACAAATCATTTTCCCCAATTCTATTTCCTTTTCTTTTCCTTAGATTTCCAGCAACAATATCAAAATCAAAATTCAACACAAACAAAGAAAAGGGAAAAAAAGAAAAGAAAGAGGTTCATTTATAGTTCTAGCTAGTAATGCTCCACTTCTGGTGCAGTTCCTACCAATCGGTCTTTGGAATCTCGTCCTCTCGCCAACGTTGCTACCTCCAGAGTCCCAAGCTAGAGCCAAAGTCGGTTTATCTTTTTGTCTTAATTGTTTTATTTCATGTAATTGTGTGTATTATGTTTTCTTTCTTTCTTCTTTTATTTTATTTTATTATTTTTGATGTGTTTGTTTAAATACATGTTTGTAATGTTTAATAGCAAGTAGAAGAAAGAAAGAAAATAAAAAAGGGGTTACAAAAAAGAGAGAGAGAGCGAGCAAAAAAAGGAAATATGCCAAAAAAAATGAGAGTGAGTTTGTTCTTTTATTTGTGGATGTCACAATCACATACATAACTTTTATGTTGATATATGTTTGTTTTAAATTTTTCAGTAGCTAAAAAAACACAAAAAAAAACACAAAAATAAAGATCTATATTTATTTTTAACATTTGCTAGTTCTTAATTTTCATAACATTTTCGAAATAAAAAAACGTTTTCGAAACAAAACAAGAAAACAAAAACAAAAAACAAAAAACAAAAAACAAAACGAACAAAATTTTAAAACCACTAGGATCTCTTTTCAAAACCTTAGACCCTTAAGTAAATTGAATTTCATTTCTCACTTCAAACTTAAAAGGAAAAGACCAAAACCTCTAGGATCTCCTTTAGCAACTTAGGGTAAATTGACTTTAATCCTAACTTTGACGAATAATTTAGCTAAATAAAAAGCGAAGACTTTTAGGGAAACAATAGTGTCTTAACCCAGATAAAGAAGTAAAACAAGTATAAACCTTTTCCTCCTAAGATAGATACTGAAAGGGCATTGCGAGAGGTGCTAATCCTTCCCTACACCGTAACCAACTCTCGAACCCTTCTTTGTAACCTGGACCACATCTTAATTACTCAAGGTAAAGGGTATCCAACCTGTACCCCAAAAACGGTTGGTGCTACTCTATTTCTCACCATTGGTTTCGGTTGGGTCCACCCTAACGGGCTCGAACAAAAAACCAATGATGACAATTGGCGACTCTCTGGGGATAACATTTGAGAGAGTTAGGTCTAAAAGTAGGAATAGGAGGTTCTTTTAGTTTTTGTTATATATATATATATATATATATATATATATATATATATATATATATATATATATATTTGTTTTTTCTAACTGTTAATTGTGATTTATATGCTTTAAATGTCATGATAGTTGTGATTTACTGCTTTCCATATCTGTTGCATCCATACATAACCTATACCTGGGTTTGTCACAATATAGGTTAGCGAGGCTTAGTACGGTCCCCTACGCGTTGGTCATTATCCGCAATGGGGCTTTGAACTCCTCACTCAAGCTTGAGGTTCTTTTAAGGCTCGTCCTTTTAAGATCCCCCTCCGGTAAATCCAATGTTGTATAGAGCCCTCTACAGAGGAAGTTTGGGAACCACCGAATAAGATAAGCTCGACAATAGAAGCTCATTAAAAGCATTAACCCACATATTGTTTGCACATTCTAACCTTCCCTTTGAATGATAGGTTCATCATTTGTGTACAATCATGTGGTAGATTTCATATGTAAATATATCATATGTTATTTTTTTTCCTACCCTTATCTTCATATTGCTATATACTATTTTACTTATTTCATACAACTGTTTATAATTTTTCCTTTTATATTAACCCTGTCCTCCTGGAAATAACATCAATTTTTTTTTACTTACCATATTTTCTTTCATATTATTAACATCCAACATGGGCCCACATAGGACACATGTTCTATTCCATTCCACCCCGCCCACACAGTCTTTGGTCACATAGACCCTCTCATTACTAGGTGTCCATTCATTCTCCACTTAACATGCAACATTATTCCACATCAGTCCATATGTACCTAAGAGGTGCACCCTCATTCATACATTCACATATCCATAAAAACCTGCCCTCATGCATTGCATCATGTAGACATGTAGATCCATGCATACATGCTCACTCACTCACATGTTCATGCATCCATACATGTCAAAATATAAAACAAAAAAAGACAAGCAAAAAATGAGAGAGAAAAAAGGAGCTGACCACAGTCCACTTCCACAACCAAGATTGCGCACCGATACAACCTCGGATCCCGACAAAGAATGATCATCCACTTCAATGGCAAGAGCAAACATAAAATAAATTTGCTAGTCCGGGTCCAAGGCTAACAGAACGCAAAATCAAATGAAGGTCATGATGGAAATGTTGACCAAGATGGCGAAGCAGACAAAGACAAGGGTCCCACTAACATAACCATGACCGAGTCCCAAGGCAAGCACAAGAGGTCGCACTACCTCTCCATTTCACACCCGGACCCCCACAAGAGTTCAATCCATCCAACACGAACCCCAAGCCTTCTCATCAAGTCCAATTTACCTCACTTGCTCCAAGCAACGTGGCCAAAGCGATGGGACTTCATATACCTCAAGAGGGTGATCAGTCACTTTGTCAATGAAAAAGCTCGAGGAAAGACTCAAAGCCGTGGAAGGAACAGAAGCTTATGGGATGATCAATCCCCGAGACTTGGAATCATTCTACCACCAAAATTCAAGGTACCCGACTTTGACAAGTTTAATGGGTCTCAATGCCCAAAAACACACCTTACTATGTACTGTCGGAAGATGCCCATGCTAATGATGATAAGCTCATCATGCACTCTTTCCAAGAAAGCCTGACTGGGGCACCATTTTGATGGTACATTTAATTGGAGGGAAGTCATATCAAGACTTGGAGAGACCTCGCAATAAATTTTCTCACACAATACAAACATGTCACGAAATTGGAGCTGGACAGGTTGGCATTACTAGCCTTTGAGAAAGGAGCTACTGAAAGCTTTAAAGTCTATGCTAGAAGATGGAGGGAGGCAGCTACAGAAGTGCAACCTCTGCTAATTGAAATGGAGTTGACCATAA